>BTPG01000005.1:159077535-159677535 GCA_036245525.1 Semisulcospira habei
TTACACCAGCTTGAAATACTTTGTCAACACCTTAAACTCTAAGCTCGAAATTACACACGTTATTGTTGATATCGAATAACAGATTGATCATGATAGTTCAAGGGGTGGTGCCAACATAGCCGGGTATTTAGAGGAGCTAAACTGTTCTGGCAATACCCTTGAACTATTATGGTCGATCAGTCAGGTACTGTGTCAGGGTTGAATGCGTTATCTTGTTCGCTGAGTTTGTTGGGTCATTTGGCATAAACCGTTAATCAAATAAATTCGTTTTTCATCTACTTTATAAACCCTTAGCAGGCGGGAAAATGCAAACACCACCCAACTTCAAGAGGCAAAGAATCTTAGAAGCCCTTTTAGATGCGGGGGCGCATGAGATTCATTGCCTCTTGCTGATCCTATGCATAGCCGTGTTTCTTGCTTTGACTGGAGTATTCGGTGATGAATTTGCCCTGCATCCAAAAACATAATTTTGCGTCCACCGACAATGAAGTGGTTAAACCCTTGTAAACCCTTGTCGACATAATAGTGAAGTTTCGTTTGTAACAAACGACTACCAACAACGAACGAGAACGAAATCAGGGCGGATAACCAGCTTGTTCGATAAGCATAGACAACACTCCGCCGGACTTATGATGATCTATTCCTCTTGGCGATGTTTGGAGTGTAGTCTTTCTGGCGTGATTTCTCTCTCGTTCGTTGTTGGCAGTTGTTCGTTGCAAACGAAATCTCACATATACTTTTATATACCGAACAGGACTGCTTGAAACGTAGAAGTCTCTGCTCAACCTCGGGAGGAAACGCAAGGATGGACAGCAGGGTACCACCCAGGTTCAGCGGCATCCTGTTTTTCAACTCCTCCCCCCCCCCCCCGCTTCCCCCCTCCCTCCACCCCCCACCCCCCACCACCCCCCCTTCCGTTTCTCTTTCACATGACCAAGTTTTTTGTGGTTTTTATTATTATTATTATTATTATTATTATTATTATTATTATTATTATTATTATTATTATTATTTTAGCCCCTCCACTGCCAAGCCTGCCGATGACGTCATTTAAATCTGTGGTCCGTGCTGTGATCGTGAACAAGAACTACACGACAGAAGCAATAGAGTATGTAGACGAGAAGTCCAACGCGGCGTCTCTGGTCTTCATGAACGCCGGCCAGCAGCAGAACATCATAATGCACTACAGCACCGGCGAGTCCTTCTACATCGTGCCCAACCCCTCCACCACTGACGCCAGTGAGTTCCCTTTTCAGACTCTTTTGCTAAACTCACTGAGCACAAAGTTGGGAGTTGAGGAGACAGTATGGCCATGATAGTTCCAGGGTACCGCCAGAACAGTTTGTCGCATAGAGGCGCCAAGCTACTCTGACACCACCCTTAAATTCTCCTCAGCAAAGAAGGTAAAATAAATGGTAATAATTATAGCCGTCAGTACGGCAAATGTTAGAAATGGTCACTTAAGAACTCCTTAGTGAAGACAGTAGAATGATGAGATACATGGTAGCACACTGATGTAAAGCGGTCGATGGAGATAACCTATGTGAGATGTTCAGAATGATCAGATAGCATTATTTCCGTTTACCTTAGTATAGTCACAGTTTGAGGAAATGAGTCTACACCAGTTACTTCCCTTGATGTCGGTGGCGATTTTGAGTCTCTTAATAATAATTTAACCAACAAATTACTTTTTTTTTAAACTGTAAACTGTAATGACGCGAAGCCAAAAGCTGCATTTAGGAAAACTAACTCGTGTTGGTTTCCTCGTCATATTATTTTATTTAACTACAAGCACGCTGATGCCAACGAGAGTAAAACGCCCTGATAGTGACTACCTACCACACACTAGAGAAAGCTGTTTGAGCTGGTGACGAAATACAGAAACAAGAGAGAGAGAGAGAGAGAGAGAGAGAGAGAGAGAGAGAGAGAGAGAGAGAGAGAGAGAGAGAGAGAGAGAGTGTGAGAGAGAGAGAGAGAGAGTGTGAGAGAGAGAGAGAGAGAGAGAGAGAGAGAGAAGGTGGAGAGGGGGGGGGGGCAGAAAAATCGTAAAACGCATTCTATGAAACTGAATATTTGCAGCCCCGTTGTGTTCTGTGCAAAACTTGACAAACGACGACAACACGCAGCTGTTCGGAATGAGAGGGGACACTTCTACCGGGGGTTTTCATCTTTTCTCCACCACCAAGATCCTGAACTTCATTAATGGCTCAGTGGTATGACGAAAGGGGGAGTGACTCGAAGTTCTGGCAAGAGTTTCGTGCCCCTGATTCACTCCGAGCGTCATTGACGCTCGGAGCGGGTCAGGGGCACGAAACTCTTGCCAGAACTTCGATTTCATACCCTGCGGTATGACCAGTTTAAAACCACTTTTTTTTTTTTTTTTTTTGGGGGGGGGGAGGGGCGGGTGGGGTTGGGGGGAGTAAACTTAACAAACTGATCCGTCAGCTGCAAATTCTCAAAGTAGTCAGATGACAACCGAAGGTGATTTGCAGGTCAGCCTCAGCCTGGCATACCGGGATCCAGGAGCCATTACATCCAGTCAATGCCGCTGATTGTACATTGTACGTCTGAAATCTGTGTAAATTCAACGCGAAAGAGCTCCAGCTATCCAATGGACAATGGATACAAAGTGGGGGGATCATGAGAATCTATACCTCTTGCAGTAGTGTTTTTTTTTTTTTTTTTTTTTTTTTTTTTTTTTTTTTTTTGGGGGGGGGGTCGGCAGTGAAGGGGTTACGTCTGACCGCGTTATTCGCGATAGCGTTATTGTAGTGCTGACTTTGCATAGACTTGTGAAGAAAAAGACGCTCGGTAAGCAAAGGGTCCTCGGGCCTTAAATGGTCCGATCAGGGCTGTGCGCCAGCTTGCAAAGGCTGACGTCGGACTAAATATAGTGAAGCTGACCGCTTCAGCAACACTAACATGTGTCGTCAAACCTTACGAAGTATATGCTCAAAGTGGCGTTATCCACGCGACATCATTTAAAGTAAAACATGTTCACGTGGGAGACGTAACACACAAAGTGTGTTATGAGTGAGGCATCGAACACTCAGTGTCTTATGAGTGAGGCATAACACACTCAGTGCGTTACGAGTTTGTACATTTTTTTTACTTGTTCAGGCGTATCACACTCACAAATATCTCATTGCTCATTTTCACTGGATGAGTGTAGTAAATCCTCGTACACTCTTCCCTGTGCGACACCAGGTGTACAAAGGACAGAAGGTTCTCGACGGGATCCAGGTGACCCAGTGGTCAAGCTGCTTATACTGGCCTCAGCTCAAGTCCAACTTCAGTCTCGACTACTACTTTAGTGGTAAGCGCTGGTCCACTAGGCTAAAAGTTCATCGGGCCTTCGGCCAGCTTGAGGCCGGCGTTGTACTTATGACTTTTTTAAAATTTTTACTCGCTTGGGCTGGTTTACTGGCAGAATCGCGAACAACTCAGTGCGCAAAGGCCATTGGGCCGACGTCGGCCGCCGTTGGCCCGCGCACGACTGTGCGCGGGGCAACGGCGGCCGACGTCGGCCCGATGGTCTTTTGCGCATTGAGTACCGGTTAAAGGCTCTTTTAATGACCTCAGGCGCTGAGACGATTTTTTTTCCCCCGAGTCAGTTTATGGAGAAGAGCACAGTCAAGTCTACAAATTATCTATAACTAATTATCAAAACTTAGGGCCACTTTTTATCGCAGACGCACCGACAACACCACACAAATAATGTAATAATACTTGGAGTCAGTACTTTGCTAATTTATTCAGTACCAATTTAATTTAAATTTTGAGTAAATCAAGCAATTGTAACAACAGCAGTACGTTAGAATGTTCACCCACCCCTCATTTGAAAAGTAACACAATACTGGTCCAGTCAGAAGCGAGTGTACCCACCGTTTGCAGCCAAGCATTCAACGCAGTGTTGACGCATGGAGTTCACCAGGGTTCGGAAAACATGTTGTGGGATCGCTTCCCACTCTTGATGCAGGAACTGAATCAGCTGGGGGACGCATTGAGGTGGGGGTGGTTGCTGACTACACGTTGCCCCAGCACGTCCCAGAGGTGCTCGATGGGAGCCAGATCAGGTGAACGAGCTGGCCACTCCATCCGCATGATGCCCCGTTGCTCAAGGTACTCATCCACCACACGGGCGCGATGAAGTCGAGCGTTGTCGTCCTGCAGAACAGCATTGTCGCCTATGGCTTGGAGAGCTGGCTAATCTCGTCCCGATAGCGCAGTCCAATCTGTGCCTCGGATGACGTGGAGGGGGGTCCTGGCTTCCCTGCTGCAGCCTGCCCAGACCATCACTGAGCCTCCTCCGTAGCGATCCACCTCTTGGACGCATCCATCCGTATATCGCTCGCCCTAGCGTCTCCAGACCCTCACCCTGCCGTCGTTGAAGGACACAATGAACCGTGACGCATTAGTATACAGAACCTGAGTCCACTGGAGTCTGTTCCACCTCACATGTTGACGACACCAGGCAACCCGGGCTCTGCGATCAGCTGGAGTGAGTGGTATTCTCACTGCTGCTCTGCTTGAAGCCAGGCCAGTTTCGCGCAGACGTCGGCAGACTGTGCTTCTGCTGACGTTAACGTTTGCAGCTTGTATCAGTTGACGTCGCAGAGTGGTTGACGTAACAGTTCGGTCGCGCAGAGCCAGCCACACAGAGGTATCTGTCCTCCTTTCTGGTGGTGCAGCTCGGGGATCCTGTAAAGGGTCGTCGTTCTGCCCTTCCAGTTTCTTGGAATCGTGCCAACAACCTCTGGATCACTGAATGGGACACCCCAAGACGTCTCCCAACTTCTCGTCCGGAAATTCCATCCTGCAGCCATGCTAGCGCCCGGCCTTGATCTACTGGCGTTACCCTTCGTCGTGGTGGCATGGTTAGGAAAGTGACAATTATGCCCCTACTGTACCGGTATATGTAGCGAAACAGATGTGCTCAGTGTTCACGACTGACCCCTTTAGCACATGCATTACGACTTTACCGAGTTTTTCCACCTGCCTGCCATTAGTACGCTTGCCAATTTCGCACAGATTTTCACAAAAACTGACGATGCTTCACGTGCATTTGACACGTTCGTGGAAATTGATGAATTGTTGTCTATTGTTCCCTGTACAGTAGATTGCCTAAGGTCAACTGTTAACCCATTTGGATCGAAAGAACATTGTATTTTATTAGCGTACTTGCGACGATAAACAATGACACAAAATGTGGGGTGTCCCTTAAGTTTTGACTATTAGTATAATTCCACAGTCCCCCTGCGACCGATAAAAACCTGGCACATTACATTAGTGCTCACGTTTTTTTGTGGTTTTTTTTGGCCACGGCCAGCTGCCCAGGTGAACGAATCGCTGTATGTATTGCAGACAATACTTAAAGGGACAGGCCTTAAGATTCTCAAGGACACGGGTCGCCAAAAGCTTTTATCGGGATTCAGGATGCATACCCACTTAGATAATAACCGTCTTGCTGTCCCAGCAAACCTTTTCTTTTCTCCGTACGACGTGAAAAACACCCGACGGTTTCAGTTACGCGCCCCGTGAAACAAAGCGTCAGAGAACGGGCCGGTGTCTAAACTGACACAGACTGGGGGATCACGTTGATCTTCAACACACTATTCTCCATGTACATGTACATTACACAATAGAGTGTTGTCTCTTAACGTGGTCTGGTAATCAGCGGTGTCCAAGCGTTCGTCTCAGTCTCAGCTGTAACTGGAAATCCAACCAGAAACAGCGAGACGTCAACACGCTATCTGATGGGCGTAGCACTTTTAAGATTGACGTGACTTGGCATGTACTGACGATGATTAACAATGATGCAGACGTCACAACTAAACACGGCTTCATAGATTATTGGTGACATTTGGCAGTGTTCTGGCTCTGTAGATCTCAACGATAGAATGCCAGTGACCCATACACACAATGTCAGCAGAATCTGATGCAAACAGTTTTCCAGCTGTTGGAATGTTCGATCCCCAACCCCCCCCCCCCCCCCCCCAACAAACACACCAAAAAATGATCTATATATATATATATATATATATATATATATATATATATATATATATATATATATATATATATATATATATATATATATATATATATATATATATATATATATATATATATATATAATAAAATATAATTTAAATGTAAAAATAATCCCATCTTTAACTCTCGTATAAATTGTTGTTTGAGCACTGCGATATTATGTGTTCACCTGCCAGCTGGCAGTGAAATGAGTCGTTAGCTCAGAGTTTGTATGTTTGTGTTTTTTCCGTCGATAAGGTCATTAGAACAGCACAGATGTAAGGCTCTGCTGTTCTAATGATTTCAAGCGCTGCAAGGCTCTAAGGCTCTGCTGTTCTAATGATTTCAAGCGCTGCAAGGCTCTAAGGCTCTGCTGTTCTAATGACCTCAAGCGCTGCAAGGCTTTAAGGCTCTGCTGTTCTAATGATCTCAAGCGCTACAAGGCTCTAAGGCTCTGCTGTTCTAATGATCTCAAGCGCTGCAAGACTTTATGGCTCTGCCGTTCTAATGATCTCAAGCGCTGCAAGGCTCTAAGGCTCTGCTGTTCTAATGACCTCAAGCGCTGCAAGGCTCTAAGGCTCTGCTGTTCTAATGATCTCAAGCGCTACAAGGCTTTAAGGCTCTGCTGTTCTAATGATCTCAAGCGCTACAAGGCTCTAAGGCTCTGCTGTTCTAATGATCTCAAGCGCTACAAGGCTCTAAGGCTCTGCTGTTCTAATGATCTCAAGCGCTGCAAGACTTTATGGCTCTGCCGTTCTAATGGTCTCAAGCGCTGCAAGGTTTTAAAGCTCTGCTGTTAATATTTTAACAAATCCCTCAAAAAATCTAGTAACTATGTCGATTCTGTTTTTTGTCTTGTCACCTTTTGTCATACCCTGTTCCTTGTAAACTTGCGATTTGAACTGCCGGTAAAACGTTAAAATTGCACACAATGCGGACCTAAAGGGGGAAAAAATATACGAGTGAGATGTTATTTTTCTTTCAGATTTTATCATGTTTGTAGTGACATGTTTGTTTGGTTTTACAAATATTGTTTTTGTCAATACCAAAACGTGTTTATGTGTCTGGATGTCAGTTTTCACACTCAGTCTCACGTGAGGTTTCTTACAGCTCCCGGGTGGGGGACCCCAAGTGGGGTGGATCAGATCCCAGTGCAGGCGGAGATTCAAGGTGTGACCACGTACCCTAACGGTACCAGTTCCAGCTTCCATCACATCTACCAATACGTCAACTTCGAATACTACGTCGACGATCCGGAGGGAATATTCGAGGTAAATCTACACATCCATTAAACGTTTTCGCCTAATTTAGATCAGGCGGAAATGTCTTGAAGGGAAATTAACCATTTCACTACCAGCTGAAGGAAACGACCGCTGCAAATTTCCACGCTTTCCTAAGACTTTGTAGGAAAACCACGTGATCGCGTTCTTGAATAGCGTTGGCCTGGCCAGGAATTTTCTCTTTTGTTTTCGAGTAAAAATCGAGGCTGCTTGCACGGCGTGATATGTGTTTTCGGTAGTGCTTCTTAATTTGGAGATCGGCTGCCCTCCTAGGTCACACATCGCGCAGTCGTTTCTTTACTCGAAATTTTGGGAGTAGCGTTCTGCGCATGTAGGAAATTCATAATGGCGGTGAAACTCTACAGCGGTCTATTGTATTTTTAATATCATTGTAAACGTGACGTCAAAGATCCCCAACCGTCCAAAGAGCCTTGATACATAGTGGTTTCAGCAAGAGGCATAGACTGCGGAGATTCATGAGGGTCTATACCTCTTGCAATATCGTGGTGTTCAATTCTTCTCGGCAGTGAAGGGTTGAAGGTGATCCTGTGCACTCAATAATTTAATCTGTCTGCATGCAGGACAAAGAAAATAAAATTGGGAGGGAAGGGGGGGGGGACATCGATTATTTCGGCAGATAGGCCTATTGACGTAGTTCCTTTACGTCTCCTGAAATTGGACCTTACCGTATTCACCCCTTCTCTGTTAAGGGAACAGCAATACTAGAAAGGTCAGCAAAGGCATAAATCATGACAAACTGCAGCATTTTCAGGGCCTAATGAGCATCTGTCACTTCTGCAGTTGTTTTCTGCGATGCAAGCCGGCAGTAAAGTCAATTTTATTCAGTTCAATTCAATTCAATTTAAATTAACCCGTTCATTGTCGAGAAAATGTGAACGCTACCTAACCGCAAGAGGTATAGATCCTCATGAGCCGCCGCATTTCCTGTGCTTCTTGCTGACATCACTTTTATGTTCCGTGCTATTGGACAGCTAGGGTATTTTGGTG
Organism: Semisulcospira habei; assembly: GCA_036245525.1. Classification (NCBI taxonomy): domain Eukaryota; kingdom Metazoa; phylum Mollusca; class Gastropoda; family Semisulcospiridae; genus Semisulcospira; species Semisulcospira habei. The sequence goes on from BTPG01000005.1 coordinate 159,085,857, forward strand.
TTGAATTGACGACAATTGCAGAAACACATAGTCTGCGTCAGCCGGCACTGAACTGGTTAATTTAATTTAATTCAGTTTAACTCATTCGCGACGTACCGCATGGGGATACGCGGCCTCTGGCCGCGTATCCCCAAGCGTTACGTCGCGAATGAGTTGATTCAATTCAATTCAAATCAGTTCATTTCAGTTCAGCTCAGTTCAGCTCAGTTTAGGCCAGTTCAATTCATCTCAATTCACTTCAATTCAAAATACATGTATGAATAATTAATCAATGGAGCATTGAGCCCCCTGCGATGTGTATGTGCTGACCAATCACAGTGTCCATAGTGGACTGACTGCACGACAATAATGATTAATTTGACTCGTCAGTTAATTAACTTTTGCAGACACCACCAGGCGTCTACTGCCCGCTGCGCCAGTCCACGAAGAAACTCCCACAGCTGCCCAACCACTTCTACTACCGTGAAGAGATCACTGATCCGGGCAATGACGATGGTGGCTATCCAGTCATCTCGGAAGCAGACGTAAGAGATGGGAAAACAAAATGTTCACTAAAAATTCATGGTCTGACTAATATTCCAGGGTTAAATTACCAACGGGTATCCTTTAGTGAATCATGATGATAACGTTGTCAAAATGTAAATTCTTGCGAGAGGAGTCACGCAATTCGTTTTCAAATGTATGGATGGTAACGCGTATCCAGTATTTGGCCGCCATTTGCCAATTTGTCCATTATGTTTCTTACACTTCTTGCAGCAAGAGGAATGCATTTTCGTGGCCTCCTCCTAATGCAGGAGCTCAGAGAATGTTATGCCTCTTGTAGATGGAGCAGACTAATCAACTGAAGGAGTCAACTTGGACACTGATAATAACCTCTATTCTCTTCTTGTGTGGCGCAGATCTGGTACGACTACGACGTAAAGCTGCTGCGGTACGACGAGCGCAGCACCCCGGACGGTACCAGCATGGATTTCTCGAACTCTAACGGCCCCTTCACTATCATACACGACTACGGCACAGGTGAAACCCATTAACCCCTTCCCTGTCGCCGTTCGGACACTTTACGTTCATTTTTGTTTCTGAAATCTTGGTTCATTCAAAAACCAAAACCAACACCGTCCAACAAACGTGGATACATATTGGTTTCAGCAAAAGGCATAGATCCTCATAAGCCCCTGCAGACGCGGGAGTTCATGAGGATCTATGTCTCTTGCAGTTGGATCATGTTACTTTTTCTCGGCAGTGAAAGGGATAACTTGAATTACGATGGACACGGCAGAGTTAACTCTCTGGATGTTGCTAGCACATTTTGTCGATGCGATTCCTGAGGGAATCACCTTGACAAATGCGCTACCGACAGCTAAAAGAATCACCACTCCAAATGCGCTACCGACAGCCAAAGGGTTAAAATTCCATGTTCTTGAACCCAAAAACTGAATCTATGGATTTGCCTGTTTTACCTCTAAATACATAAATAAAACTTTGGAATCCTGCTGAAGAGTGCAGCGTTCAACAGAGTGCAGCGATGATGTTATACATCTGCGATATTTAAATGCCATATTATGTTTAACATAAAGGTGTGCTGATGCTGTGGTTGCATGGTTACTTGGGGGTTTAACGTCGAGAAGGCCCTAAGGATAGAAACAGCCATTGCCTGTGGAGTACGACCAGAGCACTGATCAATTCAGGCGCACTGCAACTGTGACACGATAGCTGCTGCGCATTCAGTTATAGTGTATTTTGGTACCTTGTGGTCTGTGCAGGTGTTCAGTACACGATAGACCAGTACAGCAAACGATGCTCCATGGATCCTATCCCCTCAACAGCCCGCGGCTTTGACGCTGTGCAGAACATCACGCTTCAGACCCTGGGCATGCGGGGCCCCATGAGCTTCTTCAACCTGGACGCTAGCTCCTACCTGTACGCCGGACAGAGGCAGGCCAGGGGGGTTACGTGTGACGTGTTTCAGGCTGTACTGACCAACATTCCCGGCCGCGGCGTTGTTGTGTATGAGGTCTACTTCACGGCGGTGAGATTTCAGTTTTATATGCGGTATTGTCAAATTTCAGACCAAAAAGGTGACCGCAATGCGTGTGAAGTACAAAATTTTAAGCCCGCAGTATACCGTGTAACAGGCCTTTATAGCGTTTTCTTGGCTTTAAGAAAGAATAAAACAGAGACGGTACATACTGTTGTGCTTTCGACTAGAAAATGATTTTTGGCTCACGTGTGCGATAGCAAAAGTGAGGCTATGTATTGGGCATCCGTCGTCTGTCCGTCGTCCATCGTCTGTCGTCTGTTGTCCGTGGAAATCTTTAACGTTGGCATTTTCCGTGAGACTATTCACGACACAGTCTTCAAATCAGTCTTCATATCCTTTCTAAATATACCAATTTGTGTGACCTCGCTCAAAGGTCATGGTCACAGTGGGTCAAGAAAGAGTTCAAAAGTGCCTGTTTTTAACAAAAATGTCTTATTAAATACTAGTTTAACCTCAAAGCCAAACCTTTGGTATATTTGGTATACAGATAATAGGATAAGGCCTTCCTGCTCATACTAAATTGGCTGACGAGGCTCAAAGATCAAAGGTCACAAGAGGTCAGGATAAAAAGGTTTTAAAATGTAAGTTTTTATTGGCACTTTTTCAGACGTTTTAATCAAACTTGGCTGAAGGCTTGTTGATAATACGACCTTCCTATGCATGCTAATTTGGCTAACCACTCATAAATGTCAAGGGTCAAAGGAGGTCGACAAATGAGTGAAAAATGCACGTGTTGACAAGACATAGGATTTTTCCAGGTAAGATTGCCATTTGACATTTAAATATCAGCTCGTATGATTGGCCTGTCAGAAAGGCCAAGCTCAAAGAAGGTCGAGGTCACATAAGGTCAGATAAATTATTTGATTAGTCATGCACTTGAGCCATGAAGGATTTTGCGTTCTTGTTATGTTTTGTCCTAGTCCCTCATCAGCTATTCCCGGCCTTTCCATCTGCAAACGACACGGATTCATGTGAGCCTCCTCAATCGCAGGGGTTCATAAATGGATCTACCTCTTGCTGACCACAATTATTTTAAGGTCATCTTTCTGTTTCTCAAACTAGGCCAGTGGGGGCATTATTATCTTTCAGCGTTCATCTGTTACGGTTTCACCTAGATATTCTTTAAGGCTGATAGAAGAATACAAATAAAGCGCACGATTTTGAATTGTATGAAATCATCACAGGAAAATCGCCTTCAGACTTGCGTTGGCGCAGTTTATTGGAACGGTTTTTGTCGCGAGTGAACCTCGCGCGACCGGTACAGACTAAAATTTAATGGGGACGCCACAGTTCACTGGAAGAAACCGTAATAATGTGCTAATGCCCGTAAAAGGTTTTGAAGGACAAATGTTACGGCATGTGGCTACTTTTTGTGACGGTGTATAATCATGGGTTTGTTTCTTCTCGGTGCTAATGACCGTACAAGGTTTGGAAGAACAAATGTTACGGCGCGATGCTACCTTTTGTGTCCGCTGTACCATCAAAACCCGCGAGCGCAGTTTGACTGGTGCAAAAATGGCTGGCCTTTTCGAATGAGTGACTGTTTGTAACCCTTCAAACACGCAATTGGTTTTAAGGACGCAGACAAGACAGACGATTTTGCCAAAAGACAAAAATACTAATCAATACTTACTTCTTTATCCCATTACATCCAGAGGCTGGAGTTTTTTTAATTGATTATTGTCCTATGAAGGCTACATTACTGATTTGTGAGATAGATCAACCGTGTTAGTTTAAGGGTGGTGCCAGAATAGCTTGGCGCCTCCTAAACTTTAATAGTCAAGTTTATTTCAAGCAATGGGTGTTATCAGGATGAAAAGAGTTAAACGCTTATTAACGATTGTTAGGAGAGCTTAGGCGGGGCGGGCATTGTGTCTATGGCTGGGACCGAGGGAGCGTAAAGAAGTCATTCCTGAAGCATTTTTTATGGATTTGAAATTACAGTGCGTAGACCTTTTTAATAGGCGTTGCATACGTATACGATAACAGACTTAAGGATCTAAAAATAGTGATGAGGTTACGTTTACAATGAACGACTAACAACAACATACAAGAGGGAAATCACGGCGGATACACAGTGTGATCCAGAAGCATGGACGACACTCCGAGCTCATCGTGTGTGAGATGTTTGGGGTGTTGTCTATGCCGACACTCCGAGCTCATCGTGTAGATGTTTGGGGTGTTGTCTATGCCGACACTCCGAGCTCATCGTGTAGATGTTTGGGGTGTTGTCTATGCCGACACTCCGAGCTCATCGTGTAGATGTTTGGGGTGTTGTCTATGCCGACACTCCGAGCTCATCGTGTAGATGTTTGGGGTGTTGTCTATGCCGACACTCCGAGCTCATCGTGTAGATGTTTGGGGTGTTGTCTATGCCGACACTCCGAGCTCATCGTGTAGATGTTTGGGGTGTTGTCTATGCCGACACTCCGAGCTCATCGTGTAGATGTTTGGGGTGTTGTCTATGCCGACACTCCGAGCTCATCGTGTAGATGTTTGGGGTGTTGTCTATGCTTACAAAACAAGCTGGCTATCCACCGTGACTTCGCTCTCGTTCGTTGTTCGTAGTCGTTCCTTGCAAACAAAACCTCACTACCCCGCGTTGCTCTAAAGGCTATCGGCCCGACGTCGGTCACCGTTGGCCCACGCACAGCCGTGCGCGGGTCAATGGCGGCCGACGACGGGCCGATGCCCTTTTGCGCATTGGGTAATGACTTGTAACAGGAGAGCTTGTAACGAGCGCGGGTCCACTGACCCGAAGAAACTGTTGTGGTGACCCTCTCTTACAGTTTGTAACGAGCGCGCAAAGGGCAATAACGGGTCACTCGAAGACTAACCGACGTGTTGCATTGCATCAAATGTGTCAAGCGCGTTCGGTTACAATGTGTCACGCCAATGTGCGCTTGACGGCCGCCCCTGCTTATTTAATATACTTTGTCAACAGAGTGCCCAGGACATTACAGACACTGGGGCCAATGGTGGATCTTCCAGCGGCAGTGTTCCCATCAGAATCATGGAGTGGGAGGATGTGAGTCCCTACGGTTTTAAACCCCTCCCCTCCCCCTCTCACCCCACTCCCCCCCCCCCCCCCCCCCCCCGATTTACTCATGTTGCTGACCCCTTTTTCTGTCCACATTACTGGATGGATGGGATTTGTTGGCGTTGAAGCAAACAAAGATTTCAGAATAACAATATTCGAGCACCGGAAGTGAAGGGGTTAGCCCCACAGGCGATGGTCAGAGAAACGTGTCAGCCTACCGTATGATGTTCACTGTTGAAAGGCTCTCCCTTCGATACTGAACAAAAGGGATGAGTATAGTCCAATACAGCGTGCAGTGATTTTATATCGTGAAAACGCACATCGTGACAATGCCTTTCTCAAACCGAGACCGTGTTTTAAACAATGTATCCCTAATATCGTGTCGCATTACGACTGGGGACGGATCGACCAAAGTAGTTCAAGGGTGGTGCCAGAATAGCTTGACGCCTAGGGGCGCTAAGCCATTCCGGCACCACCCTTGAACAATCATGGTCGATCTATCGCTTGATAGTCTTTATTTAGAAGACACATACCAAATCGGGGGATGGATGAATAGATGGCTGGCTGAATGGATGTTAGGCGGGATGGTTGGACGGGCGGATACATGGATGGATGCATGGATGGATTGTGTAGATAACTGATTCAGTGAGTGTGTATATAATCGAGGTAACTGACTTGTTTATTAGCTGTTGGTTGTTTATTTGCTGACCAATTTTTCAGGGCTCTCTCATGATGGAGTACAACATTCACGACTTTGACCCGGAGTCGGCGACTTACAACAAGTTTGACGTCACACCTTGTTTCTATGGCAACAACGCCAAGGACTTTGAACTGGTCATGAGCAGTATGCATTCTCTTGTATTTTTAGTTATTTTATTTGACCCCTTCACTGCCAATGGACGCATATTGTGCTGTTGAAATCGTTGTCATTCAACGTTAAAGATCCACAACCGTCTAAGGAACATGGATACAAAGTGATTTTAGCGAGAGGCATAGATCCTCATGCACCAGATGATCTATGCCTCTTGTAGTTGGGTGGTGTTCAGTAGGGAGTGAACGGGTTACATTAGTTCCGTTTTACTTTGTGATATACCTTTTAACCCATGTAACCTCAAGGCCGCATTCCCCAAATTTTGGAGGTGTCACCTAACGACTGTGTGATAGTTGCAGGAGAAGGATCGACCATGCTAATTCAAGGGTAGCGTCAGATTAACTTGGCGCCTAAAGGCGCCAAGATAATCTGGCGCTGCCCTTGAAAATCATGATCGATCCATCTTCTGATGCTGTGCTTCGGGGCTAAATGGGTTAACCATTGGAACAAACTAGTTTCATTTCTAATATTACCAATTGTATTTACTATCTGTAATCTTGGAAAGGTATTTTAGTACTAGGAAGTTTTCTCGTTTTGTTTTCAGTCAGCAAGTCGGGATTTAACAACAGTGATTTGATGGTGACCATGTCGCCGTATCTGGATGGTCTGATGCACATGAATCTTGCTCTCACCATGGGCACCACCCCCATCCGCATCCAGAACACGCGCATAAACTGGGACGCAAACAACGTGTACTACTGGGCCACGTTACTGGGCGCCCCTCCGTCGTTTGGTGGGCATTAGTACATGTGCAGTTGCCGGATCTTATTCCTTTCTGTTGTTGTTGGCGGTGGTTATGGTGGTTATGTTGGTGCTGTTGTTGTTTGTGGTTGTCAGTGTTGTTATTTGTTAATTCTTCAGTACACATAGTGCATGCCCTGGGACAGCAACAAGGTGTACTGCCAATTCAAACCATGCTTCTGGGATTGGCTTAAACTTTTGATCCAACTGCGATAGACCTACATGAATAGATCCTCGTCAGTTCCCGCAGATGCAATTAAGTCATTATAGGCCTCGTTCTTGCATTACATGTGATTCATGGAAAACACTGTACTCCTTGAGAAGGCTCTACCTCATGCTGACCTCTTATTTAAGCTCATTTTTCTCGGCGGAGATAAAAGCACCACGTGTTGAAAAAAAGGAAATTTCTTTTCGGTTTAACGACGAAACGATTCTCACCAAGCAAGGGATTCGTTCAACTTTAAATCGTGCGCCATGATAAATTATCTACAGTAAACGTAGGTGTTCCGAGAGCGTGAGGATCCAAAATATATTATGCGTCAACACCAGATCATCCGGTAAGTTAACGCGTCAACGATTCTTTATGGATGGATTCGTGGCCTCGGTTCCAGAGCCTTCCAAAATAACTGAGGCCCCGGCCGCGTTTAGTTCTAACACCGTTATGACGCAAAGGTTATGACATCATTTTGATGCAGTGGAAACAAAGCATGGGCGGTGTATCGTAAATACTGTCATGACGCAAGGCTTATGATGACGCCATTTTGCTGCAGTACAAAAAGCACACCGGAGTTTCATCATGGTACTTTCTGTTCTCTTGCATATCGTATCTATAATAATAATAATAATAATAATAATAATAATAATAATAATAATAATAATAATAATAATAATAATAATAATAATAATAATAATATAACTCTTCTATAGCGCAATATCCCCACAAAGAAAGGCGGCTCAGAGCGCTTTACATCTAGATAATCTAACTAATTGAAATTAACTCTAAAGGTTCCGACAACGTACAAAAAACACAATCATTCATAGGTCGACTGAAATGCACACTGACACAATACTAAAATAATAAACATAACATTTCAAGAGCCTGATCAGATATATATACATGTTGATGGGAAACTTAGGGTTTATCAATCCCTTTCAAAGGCCAAATTGAAAAAAATTGTTTTTAATCTACCCTGAAAATGGCCAAAGATGGTGCATGGCGAATATCATGGGGAAGAAAATTCCACACTTTGAGAGCCTGAAAAGAAAAGGACCGATGTCCAAAGGTTTTTAAGGACACTCTGGGGACAGTCAATATTCAGTGCTGGAGCACAATACTCTGCCTAGTGTGTAGACAGCGAGACTGGAGGACATGTATGCTGGGAGTGTTTTATCAAACGCCTGAAAAACGAGGGAAGCAATTTTGTATTTAATTCTGAACTTCACAGGAAGCTAGTGTAACTGCTTAAGCAAGGGGATGATGTGGTCACGCTATGATTTTTTTCAGTACATGTCTTGCTGCGTGGTTTTGAATCTTCTGGAGCCTGTAGATCAGATCGTTCGACATACCTGACATTACAGAGTTACAGTAGTCAAGCCTTGACAAAATCTGTGAACATGCGATTTGCTTACAGGCATCGTCAGTAAGGTACTGTCTAACAGATCTAAGCCTCCTGAGCTCAAGATAGCAGCAGCGGGACAGGTGAGACACATGATCATTCATGGACAGAACATTGTCAATGTAAACACCTAGGTTTTTCACACATTTTTTTAGAGGGATGTCCTGTCCACAAACGATCAAGGACTCATCATGGGAGACACTCACCCTGGAGCGAGTGCCTACCACAATGGCATCTGTTTTTACTTCATTGAGCTTTAGCTTGTTGTCTGTCATCCAGTCCTTAACAGCTTCTATACATTGTTCCATGTCATGCCATGTATTCGGGAACTTCCCATATCACCTTTGCTGTCGAGTTCAGTATAATATTAACCCTTTGGCTGTGGGTCGCGCATTTTGTCGAGGTGATACCTGCAGGTATCACCTCGACAAAATGCGCGACCCACAGCCAAAGGGTTAAATGTTGCTTCCCACCCAGGCTCCACCACCACCATCCATGCCATACCTCCACCCTACCCCTTGTTGCTCTGAACCTCCTCGTTTTTGTGTTAAATACAGCCAAGTACCAGTTCAATCCCGGCAAGGCGATGGCTGCCAGCGCGGGCAAGGTTACTGCTAATGTCGCAGACAAATTCGTGTGTGCCCAAAACTGTGACAATAATCAGGTACAGTAAACTGTGTAAATAACAGCACGCGAGGGGACCTCGGTCGAGTTGCTCGTAATTTTCAATAGCCAGCACCTGCGCTGTCATAGTTTTAACTGCTTTGTTTTAACTCGTTCTACCCCAGACACACCACAGCAAGATAAGGATCGACCATGATAGTTCAAGGGTGATGCCAAAATAGCTTGACGCCTATGGGCCTATGGGCGCCAAGCTATTCTGGCATCACCCTTGAACTATCATGGTCGATATGCGTCCTGCATTGCAATGCCGTTTTTTGTTGTTGGTTTTTTTTTTTTTGGTTTTTTTTTTTTTTTTGGTTGTTGTTTTGTTTTTGCAAAGTTTTTGTTTGTTTTTTATAAGCAATGTAATTTACTACTTAAAGAGTGAAGTCGAAACCGTTGAAGAAATTCTTGGTATTTTCGACTTTTGGCTTAACCCATATCATACTGAGGCTAAAAGCTTCAAATTTGTACTCTACCATATGCAAGCTACATTATAGTACTTACAGATAAGGATATAGACCAATGGCTTTAGTTCAAGGGTGTTGCCAGAAAAGCTTGGCGCCTAGAGGCGTCAAGCTATTCTGGCACTACCCTTGAACTATTTTAGTCAAACTTATTTCACACACTGGTGTATTCCAAATGATAATGGTTAACCGACCTTAATTGTCATGCTTCAATTACAGCATGAAACTTTTTTTTTTTTTTAATCTCGCTGCAATGCACAGGGACAGTTGGTTGGCAGTTACTGGCCAGGAAAAGTGTCCTGCAACTAGGGGCTGAATTGTTGCAAAGTTTTTGTTTTTTTTTATAATCAATGTAATTTACTACTTAATAAGTGATGCCGAAACCGTTTGAAGAAAGCCTTGGTGTATCCGACCTTTGCCTAAACCGACCTTAACTCATTCTACCCCAACACCGAAATCCCCAAATTTTGCCGTTGTCCTCTGAAGACAGCACTCTAGTGCAGGACACAGATCGACCATGATTGTTCAAGGGTGATGCCAGAATAGCTTGGCGCCCATAGGCGCCAAGCTATTCTGGCATCACCCTTGAACTATCATGGTCGATCGTAATCTTGCTGTGGTGTGTCTGGGGTAGAATGAGTTAACCCTTTTAGCGCCATGGGCGCATTTCCCGAATTTTGGAAGTGTTACTTAACGACTGTGTACCACTTGCAGTAGGTGGATTGACCATGATAATTCGAGGGTAGTGCCAGATTAGCTTGGCGCCTGAAGGCGCTATGTTAATCTGGCACTACCCTTAAATTATCATGGTCAATCAATCTCCTGCTGTATGGTGTTGGCGCTGAAACGGTTAATTGTGCTTAAATGAAAACATGAAGCTTTACTGATTTTGTTTTGATATATATACACTTAGTTTGATTTGGTTTGGTCTGCCATTGATTTCATTTTGATATAATTTAATTTGGTTTGGTTTGGTCTGGCTTTTAAAAAAAAAAAAAAAAACATTGGATTAGTTACGATTGGATTTGATAGGTTTTGACTGAAATGGATTGGATTGGACTGGATTTGCATTAGAATTTGATTCGACTCGATTGGATTGGATCGGATTTTTGAGTCGATTAAATTTGGGATATGATTTGATGAGATTAATCTGACCGGATTTGATTCGATTGCATGGACTTGGTGCTAAAGGGATGGGTCTGCCGAGAGTTTGACTACTGCCAGAGCACCCACACGTGCACCATCGCCAATGACGAGCCCGGCATCAGCAATCCCAGCACCTGGGCAAACAGCACACAATGTGACCACTACACACGTGAGCGCCTTAAAACGTTCAGCCCTGACACACTATAGATATGGACCGACCATGATAGCTGAAGGGTGGTGCCAAAATAGCTTTGCGCCTGTAGGCACAATCTATTCTGGCACCACCTTTCAGCTATCGTGGTCGAATTTTCTCCTGATAGAAACCGTAGTGTTGCCTTCTGAGGACAACAGCAAAAACGTGAGAAATTTGACCTCGTTGCTCAATGCATTAATCTCTTTCAGTATGTAACCACGGGCACTGCTTATTACACTGATAGTTGCCAGCACATGGGGATTCATCATGTTGCCCCTGGTTTCATGATTAAGATACTTAAAGAGACCTGCTCCGGACAAAATGGGTTAATAGTTCGCCATCTCCTTCATAACTATTCTTAATATGCCTTACAATAATGGTGGACAAAATGGCTAACTTAAGATGTCAGATTGTCGTAAAATGAAGAACTTGCCTGCAGAAGATTTCAATTGATGAGCATGAGGGGCAGTATAAACTTCTCTTATGTGTGCCTACTCGCATGGAATGGAGGAAGGAGACAGGGTAGAACTTGAAAGTCTTAGTAGAGGCAAGACAACTTTGAGAACCCGTTGTATCGGCAGATTGTAACAATCGAAGCCCGCCCTGGAGCTGATCACTTCATTTTTGACGTTATATATTAATAGACTAAGTCAGAAGTAGGTCAAAACTAAACGTGTTTCGATAAAACAATATGGATTAAAAGCATTATCGCGTGTTTGTCCGGGCTTTTAATCAATACTTTTCGTCGAAACAAGTGCAAATTTTGACCTACTTCTGATTTCCGAACAACGTCTATTTGTATCACGTTTTCCTTGTTAAAACATTTGGCTAATTCCCCTGAGTATGTTTATGAAGAGCAGCAGACTGCAGCTTTACTTTTTGTTCGTCATTTTGAAAGATGTGTACTTGTTGCAGTACGGAAAAAGTCTGTGCATTAATCAATTTCCTTCAGATGTGAGTATCTAGGTAGCTGAACGGATTTAAACAAGAGTGGGGTCAACATTTGTTCAGACTCTGTTCGGTGTCCATGTCTTTGTAATTACCTTTGTGATGGCAGAAGACGTTAAACCCAATCCGTTTCCCTCCAGGTGTACTGGGTGGCAGTTTCGACACGCAGGTGCAGCTGAGTGATGGATGGACGAAGATTAAGAACCAGGTGTACCAGAACCACTTGGCCTTCACCCTTCCCTTGCCTGACGGCAGCGGCAACGTCGATTTGACTGTCGACACCACCACCCTCAGTGACAGCCAGGTATACGTGGGGCACTCGATTAGTTTCTGGATGTGCTTTACTGATGAGGTTTAGTCACAAGTGTGTGATGTCAGCTTGTAGAGCAACGTCTTTTGAGATGTTACACGTCTGTTCAGCCGCCCAAACCCTGTGGCCCACGCTTCATCTGCCGTTAAATCAGGTAGGGTGAAAACAGCCCTCTTGAAGGTTAGGTGGACAACTTTATTCACTTCTGACTGGGGTTTTTTTTTTTCAGAAATAAAAAGTAAACAAGTATCAAACATGGGAAGATGAGATTGACAAGGGTGAACGATATTTTGGATGCTGTTGCCTGCCAAGAATCAAGTTATTCCATCATAGGGGTGCATACTAAAAGTGTCATGGAAAAACGGAGGTATCTTAGTCCGATCATAGGGGCCTGACGATGGCGCTTTGACTAAATGCAAATCCGCTGCGCCACCGCGTGCGCGCCACCACATTACTAGCTCAATTCAGAATACCTGGCGCAGCGGATTTGTATTTAGTCAAAGCACCATCGTCAGGCCCCCGTATGATTCTGATGTAGCTTGCTCCCAGGGTAGAGCGTTTATGCAAATATGGAGTGCATATACCAGTCGGTAGTTCCTTACCATCCATTAGACCATCGTTACCGAAGTAATGAGATTAGAGAAACTCCCGCTATGATAGGTCTGAACCTTCTGTTCTTTTTCCAGTTTTGAAAGATTCTTTGATCAGAAGAAATCTGAACGGGTTTAGCATTATGCTTACACCTGATCCGTTTGTTCTTTCAAATGTAACATACATTAAAAGTGTCCATTAACAGTTTCTACCCTCTTTCCGTTTTACGTCACTGTGGTGGGGTCACCCTTGCTAAGTTCGCTGTTTACCTCTCTGACTAACATCTTGTCTGTCCTTCCCGACTGGATAAGACATTACTGTACCTCATAGTCTACAGTTCAATTATTTGTTTGGTTCACGTTTTGGGTTGTGCCATTAAATGTGTTACCGACAATAATAGGGGTATCATTTTGAAGACGATACCTACCCGTTTTCAGTGCTATGAATCCATTCCCCGTTTTAGCATTAGAGAAGGCTCATGTGTCCCTGCAAAACACAAACTGACTAAATGTTTCTCTTTTCGTTATTCGCTGTTGAAGGCTATGGTTGTCCATCCCTCCAAAATCACACGAACAGGTACATCTTGAAGACATACATGGGTGCATACTTTGGAAGTCGTTATCTAAACAGCCGTAAATGGTAGGCCCCTAGGCATTTGACATTTTGTACTGTTAGTAATATTATCATGCTGTTTATTAAGACATTGCATTGAAGACTATATTCCTTTGAATGAAGAACATCCAGACACATATCAAGTGCCCCTCTTACACTTGAGTAAGGAAATGACTGAAAAAAAATGAAAATACCGTCCAGAACAACACGGACAAAATGGAGATTATCAGAAGTAGATTGCATGGACTTTAGACATTTCTTGGATTCATCCAGCCCACTCTATTTTCAAGAGCTTCTGCAGCCGCAGGGACATTTGAAACCATGAGATGCCTCTTGCTTGCAACGAGTTGCCTCATGGACATCCACAGTATGAGGTGCTTATCCGGTGTTAACGGTACGACTAGCTGCTACAAGGAAGCATACCGCAGTGATAGAGGCGAGCTAGTGAAACGGTCCCTTTAGTCCTTACTGTAAATGGCCGTAACCTACTATCTTTCCTTACTATAAAGGGGCTCAGCCTACTGTCTTTGACCTGATTTTGATTTAGGGATAACTTCTATTTTCAAAGTGGACGAACAGAGAGCTCTTTCCATCTTTCTTGGAGTTGGTAACGCAAATCGAAATAGGCTGTATCTTTGTCATCTTTGTGGTGCACGGTTACATTCAGTCATTTAGTTTCTCCGCAGGGCGACGAAACCTATGTGAAGAGTCATGTGCACCTGACAACGGCTCCGAGCGTCAATAGGAATGCAATGCATTGGCGTTTGGTGCCGTTGTCATTGGCACACAACTCGTCGCATAGGCTTCCTCGCCGTGTGTTTGGGTATACGCATATACTGCCCCCCCCCCCCCCCCACCCCCATTCTGACAGCTGAAAGTAATATCAATATATGATAGAGTTGTGCCAAAATAGCTTGCTAGGGGCAAGTTCTGTACGTATCCGTGTTTTGTTTGTCTGTTTGCAGAAAGTGACGTTCTCAGCTTACATGATCACGGACCAAGTTGTGTCATGCAATCAGGTTTACCGCAACCCTAACGCTGGTTAGTACACCTGCAAATATGTGCACTGGTCCCGTCATTTACCATCTTACGGCGGAGCTGTCAGTTCGAAATCACAGACCAGTATATCACACATGTATATTAGTAGCAATAGCATGCAAACACACACACACAGACACACACGCACACACACACACACACACACACACACACACAGCCCCTCTCATTCAGTTTGCACTTTAAGCATAAAAACGCATGCCCGAGCTTGAACAAACGCATATAAAAAGAAACAAATGACCGAGACTATTTTATGCGCAAACAAAATACGTGTATGCATAGATATTCACGAGCAAAGGAAATGCGACATCATTCGAGTCGTCGGAAACACATTAGTCGAGTTTCTTTTGATCAGTATATTGTATTATGTACCTGTTCTATAAAGTTTCCCCTTTTTTGACACATGTACTGATATATGGAATAATAGCAAATTGATGTTCATGAAATTGCCTGAAATACTTTCCTTCCCAAATCCTTTGCAGGCCAAGAAGATTCAATCTTGATACTAAACGCGAAATACGATCTTACTGCCACATTAACAAAGCTCCTTCCCACTATTAACTCTTTCCCTACGTAACATTTTCAGCGAGTCAGTTCCCTGCCGACGTAGCAGGGAAAAGGACGTCTGTTCCCTGGTGACGTACATTTTTGGGGTAGATTTAATTAATTTTCACAGCCTCCCAAGGTAACAACCATAGATTAAAAAATTGGGTATCATTGGAAAGAGCATTAAAAGTATTTTTTTCAAAACTGCATGTGTTTGTGCATCAGTTTGGTGGGAAGTCGAACCAATTTGATTATTATGCAACAGAACAAACATGGCGGAGCTAAAAATGAGAAACGTGGTTTTGGTAGCAACAGTGTAAGCACATGCAATGAAAAACCCAGATTTACTCACCAACATGGCAGGAAAATGTATTCCACAAGCAAAGAAATCACACATCACACAAGAGAACTGTCTCTTCTTGAATCACAATATTACGAGCTAAAAATTACTCTCAAACCGCGCTCAGGAGGATCGAATAAGCTCACCGTAGGAGACGATCCAAGGCACGTTGTCCGCTACTTTGGTCTTGTTCCGACACCATCCGACAAGGGCATTCACTTTCAGATAACTTAGAAATGGTTGGTGAACATATTATAGTGGTTGCTTCCCTTAGACCGATAGCTGTGCTTCAGGCGATTTTTGTACAAACACAACGCTAGAATACTAGTGACTCGTCTATAGACGGCATCGAGCATAACGCTATAACGTAAGTGTTTCGATGGCTAAGGGTTTGTTTGGGCTAACACTAAACCGGAAGGGATACGTAGGGAAAGAGTTAATGAAATAGTTCTTAGTGTGTAGGTACACTCAAAATTATTTTTCCACATACACACAATAAATAATGAGCAGAAAGCAGATAGCAATCGCTGCAATACTGAAATTGACGATATGTCCGCTAACGATAGCTACAACCTTACTAAATGAACAAACCTGCTGGTATTTCTGACATCGTCTAATTACAAATAGAATACGCTATTGATATCTAGGCCTACACAGTTAAACGAAATCTCCTCGCTTGGTCGACTGTCCGATACGCGGCGGTCGTCTGCCAGTCACGTGGTTTGTCTAAGCACCGCAATCAACCGTAAGCTGAAGAACTCGATAGAAAGTTTTGTTTTGGCCTGGGTATATCAATTACTTTGAGGTAAATTTTGCTTGAAAGGGTGGAAAACAGGGAACCATCGGACTGTCGGAGATGCAACACATCTAGGTCCAATGGCATCCTGCTTTTCAATTCTTTTTTTTCTAATTCTTTTTCTCTTTTCTCGTTCACACGCCTGACTTTTTCTTTATTAAAAGCCGTTCCACTGCCAAACCTACCAATGACGTCATTTAAATCTGTGGTCCGTGCCGTGATCATGAACAAGAAGTACACAACAGAAGCAATAGAGTATGTGGACGAGAAGTACAACGCGGCGGCTCTGGTCTTCATGAACGCCGGCCAGCAGCAGACAATCATCATGCACTATAGCACCGGCGAGTCTTTCTACGTCGCGACAAATCCCTCCACCACTGCTGCCAGTGAGCTTCTTTTTCGAACTCTTCTGCTAAACTCACTGAGCCCAAGAGTTCAGGAGACAGATCGACCACGATATTTCAAGGGTGGCGCCAGAATAGCTTGTTCTGACACCAGCTTTAAACTATCATGGTTCATGCATATCTTGGTGTTGTGTATTAGTGCCGAATGTGTAAAGTGGTCTCTAGAAATTATCAGACAGCAACTCTGCAGCATCATAAGGTAAGTCAAACAGTAGCTCTGCTGCAAAGAAAGGTTTTTTTTAATAATGGTCATGACAGAAATTTTCAGGTGTGACTGAACTTCTCAGTAAAATATGGTCATTATATAGCATCTCTTCAGGGAAGATGGTAGAAATAGTCAGATTTTAGAATGACCAGCTACATCGTAGCACACGAATCTGAAGCGGATCGATGGAGATAACCGGAGTGAGATGTTAAGAATGGACAGATAGCAATATTTCACTATTACCGGTTTGAGTAAGCTGATCTACACAAGGTCTTACAAAGGCTGTGAGTCTCCCAATGATAATAATAATCTGTGGCGAAACCAAACTCTACTGTCAAGGGAACTAGCACGTGCTCAGCATTTTCCCCTTCACATGATCATACAGCAATATTATTTTATGTTACTATGTACAACTTGAGTAAGGTGAAGCCACCTGACATCGACTGCATACCTCAAACGGGAGAACGTTGTTTGAGCTAGTGCAGAAAATACAGAAACAAGAGACAGACAAACAGACTGACAGACAGGGACAGAGACGCGAAATAAAATCGTAACTGAAACACGTTCTATAAAACTGTCTTTGAATCAGCATTTCCAAGCGGGTCGTGCGACGTGAAAAACTTGACTAATGATGACAACACGCAGCTGTTTGGAATGAGAGGGGACACTTCTGTCGGGGGTTTTCATCTTTTTTCCACCACCAAGATCCTGAACTTCATTAATGGCTCAGAGGTATGATCAAAGGGGGAGTTTCGTGCCCCTGACCCTCTCCGAGCGTCATCGACGTTCGGAGCGGGTCAGGGGCACAGAACCCTTACCAGAATTTCTATTCCCTTTGCTGGCAGTCCTAATCCACTTCTCAGTAAGACTCAAAGTGTGCCCCTCGATGTTTTAGCCATGTGCCCATACAATCCGTAATTTTCATAAGTTCACAGTTCAACTACTCCACAGCCGTGTTGCTGACTCATTTTTAAAAAAAATCCTCAGAAACACATCAGAGATATAGCGGATGCTTTTCGCGGATGCTGAAATGAGCTTCCAAAATACATTAGTCTAGATAAAGAAGAGTTCATTTTAGAAGGCAAAATTAGGCACGAAAAAAACCAGAATTATCAATCTCTGGCTAATGGTGACGGTATTTGTGCACCAAGTACACCGCCGATTACGTGAAATAGCAAAACAAAGTCGTAAAATACTGTATCAGATTCCTTCAGACATTTCTATAGCATTGGCAAGCTATTTTTAGGATTAGATCATTATAATAGGCTGTCAAATTTTCTAAGAGCTTGACTAGGTGATGCTTTGATATCTGTAAGTGCCACAGTCACTGATTTTGTATCCTTACCACCAAGTTGTAGATATACATGAAATTAATTAGAAAAACAAATACACCTGCCATTCCTTTTCATTAAATTGTATGCCTTTGTTTACTTACTGTCTCAATGATGTGCGCATAATGTGCAAGCAAATGATGAAAGTTACGACCCTTTATGATAAAAACGGTGTGAACGACAGCTTTTTCCGTCTTAAAATGCCGAAACTGAGAAACGTATGTTGTTTCCGATGTCTTCAGACGTTTTGTATACATCTGGTAGGTCTTTTTTCGGCTTAAATAGTTAGGATACAATGCTACCTGATTTTACGATGCTATGCTGTATTTAGGTGCCACAGTTGTTGCTTCTGCTTCCGTACCCCCATTTTACCAGTACTCGAAGGAACATAAAATGATTATATAGTATTACGTATGTCATTCTCCTCTATTTAGATTGTTATTAACACATTCGACACCTGCCGCGAATGGGTACGCGGCAAAATGCCGCGTATCCCCTTGCGGCACGTCTCGAATGAGTTAACCGTTTCGGCTCACTTGCGAAGCAAATGTGAGTTTATGTTCTGCGCTAGTGGTCGTCCGTCCGTCGGCCATCGTCCGTGGTAAACTTTAACGTTGGCATTTTCTCGGAGACTATTCCAGCCACAGTCTTCAAACTTGGCTCAAGGATGCTTTGTGGCAAGACCTTTCTAAACATATCAATTTGAGTGACGTCTATCAAAGGTCAAGGTCACAAGAAATCAGGAAATAGTTTTTAAATAGCCATTTTTTCATGAAATTTTTGTTTTTTTCAAATACTTTTCACAACTTCAAACCCAATCTTGGTACAAAGATACCTGATAGTAAAACCTTTTTATGCATTCTAATTTGGTTGACCTCTCGGAAAGGTCAGGGGTCACCTGAGATCAGGAAATAAGTTTGTTCTTTTTAAGCAATATTTTGACAAAATATGGGGTTTTTTTTTTCCTCAAATACTATTCACAACTTCAGACCCAAACTTGGTACAGAGATAGCTGATGGTAAAGACCTTCCTATACATACTAATTTGGATGACATCTCAGAAAGGTCAAGGTTACAAGAGATCAACAAATGATGTCTATATGTTTGTAGAATTATAGTTTTTTTCAAAAGTTTAGATTTTTACAAAACTTTTCAACCAAATGTAGCAGAAAGGTAGCTGGTGATAAGAATATTTGTTCACTACTCACAAAGGTCAAGGGTCAACAGATCAGGAAATAGGTCACAGCTATTCTTTGACAAAAATTGTGTTTCTCAAATACTATTCACAACTTCTTTCCCTAACCTGGTACACAGATACCTGATGGAAAGACCTTCCTATGCGTGCTAATTTGGACGACCCCTCGGAGAGGTCAAGGGTCACAAGAGATCAACAAATGATGTCTTTATTTTTGAAGAATTTTAGTTTTTTAACAGTTTAGATTTTTACAAAACTTTTCAACGAAATGTAGCAGAAAGTAGCTGATGATAAGAAATTTGGTTCACTACTCACAAAGGTCAAGGGTCATGGGAGGTTGACAAAAGTGAAAAATGAGTAAATTTTGAGAAAAAGTGGATTTCGCAGGTACAAACTCCAACACTTTCCATATGTTAAAATACTCGCCTATTTCAGTGACCTGTCGGAAAGGTCAAGGTAACAAATGTTAGATTAATTATGTTGATCGGTCTTAAGGGCTTTGTCATTCTTGTTAAAATAGAGTATGCATTCTTGTTAAAATAGAGTATGAATAATGTCCATTAGATATGTGGAAAGTTGATCATTACTCTGACTTCAGTGTGAATCGTCAAATTAATTGGAACTGTTTTAGTTTTTAAAAATATCAAAAAGGCACAAAGGCTGGACAGAGCGGCTGACGCTGAAGCTTATACAGTCAGAGTGGAAGACAAGATGTACCGATGGCTGAGGGACTTCCTCTTCAACAAAACAGCAAGAGTGAACAGTGACTGCACAGTTTTGTCAAAAGCACGGAAGGTGTACCACAGGGAGGTGTTGTGTCCCCGTCGCCTTTCTTGGTCTACATTAATGACATCAGTACAGCAGTACGAAAGAACATACCGAATGCCCTACATGTAGAGGACTCTGCAGCGTAGAGCACAGCAGAATACATAGCAACACCAACCTGCAGAATCCAGGATGCTGTCAACAGAGTCAGCGGCTGGACAGAAAGAGGAAACTTAGACGTGAGCAAGACCAAGACTGTCACCGCTCTCTTCTCTCTTTCAACCAGCAAGGAAAATGTTATCTTGAAAATTGGAGGCCTTCCCGTGCCACAGACAAACACGCCAACTTTCCTCGTGGTGGCACTAGACACTAGACTCACGTGAAAGCCTCGCATCGAAGCCATGAAAGGCAGAAATGTCAGAAAACTATCAGAATGAAAATGTTGGGAACCACAAGGGACGCACACTCCAGCGTCCTGGCGCAAGTCTACACCGGCTTTGTCAGATCGGTAGTGGAGTATGCTTCGACAACATGGAACACTGCCTCGAAAACCGAGCCAGCCAGGCTTGACAAGGTGAAGAACATGGGTCTGCGCGTCATTCTTTGAGCCATGAGGAGCACCCCAATTCAAGAAATGGAGAAAACTGCCATGAGGCGCTCCCCAATTCGGGAAATAAAGAAAACTGCAGATCTGGAACCACTGGCGTGTAATGAGCGTACAACACGCTGGCTCAAGGAGAAAATATGAAGAGATTGCATTGGAAACTACAAGAGCAGACCAAGTACCATCTGAAATGCGAAAGTCTGAACCAGCAAATGACGGACCTGCCGTGAGCTCATGCTGACTTACTGGAACCAGACCCCAAGATGTGTGAAGAGCTCACTCCAGACAGCTAGAGATATTGGAAGAGCCTTCCAGACATTATAACTGATGTTCCGGGACTCGTCGCCGGTGGAGAACAGGAAGCAGCAGTACAAAAAGCCCTCATGCTGGAGATGATGCACGGGCACTACCCTCACGGCAGCTGGGCTCACGGCTCTGCAGAAGGTGCTGTGCGGAACGAAGAAAGCGGTGTGTTCATCAGTTGTTCAGATCGCACTAGTACCTCCGTGTTCTTATCGGCCGAGGCAAACTGAGCACAATGCAACTGCAATAGACATACTTCCTCATTAGCCCCCGCCTGTGGAGGCCTACAAGGATGTGTGCATCTTGCTGTCACCACTGGGTATCCAGGTTCTTTAGACGTCCGAGGCTCCTTTGCGATGAATTTACACAGATTTGAGAAACAAACTGTGCGTCCACTGCCAGCAAAGGGGTTAAAGTATCATAAACTGAAAATACGATCACTGTTCGATGAGAGGACTGTAAAATAAATGGAGCCAGCAAGAGGCACTGAGGATCAATGTATCTTGCAATTGGTTATTCTGCAGTTACATTGCAAAAGCAGTATGTTTATTTTTTAGAAAAGCGATATTTCCTTTGTATTACACTGCAAAATCGTGTTTTTTTCTCAAAAATGAACATAGCACATGTTTTAGTTTGGTTTTTTTACCGGAACGAGTTAAATACTCGTACACTTTCATGTCTGTGCGACACCAGGTGTACAAAGGACAGACGGTTATCGACGGGATCCAGGTAAACCAGTGGTCAAGCTACTTATACTGGCCTCAGCTCAACTCCAACTTCACTCTCGACTACTACTTTAGTGGTAAGCGCTGGTCCACTAGGCTAAAGGTTCATCGGGCTGCGGTCCAGCTCGAGGCCGGCGTCGTCCCTATGACTTTTTTTCCGGTACTCAATTGGGTGGTTTTACTGGCAGAAATCGCGAACTACCGCTGAAAGGCTTGCTGTTCTAATGACCCCAGGCGCTGAGAGGATTTTTTCCCGAGTTAACGGTGAAGAGCACAGTCACTTCTTCAAGTTCTATAGTTTCATAGTCCCCAGCGGCCGATTCAAATCTGACACTAGTGCTTACGCTTCATTTTACGGCCAGCTGCCCAGATAAACGGATCGCTATATGTATTGCAGCCTATACATAAGTCTGCTACCGTCATAAAAAAGATGAGGCCCCAGGTCAAACTTGTTCCTATTTTCAAGCTTATTATTCTGATCCATCTCCTTCCACTCTAACCCACCCTCTGATCCACACACACTAGCACACAAAAATAAAGACCGACACACGGCGATTCCCGCCATTCGTAAGCTCTGTGGTCTGGCATAGCGATAGCTATTCTGAAGAAAAATAATTGCACGAGCAGCGAAATGACGTCACTTCAAGCTTCACGTCATGGAATCATTGCTGATTTTCACACCTAGGGCTTACAGGTCAGAGTTTGAACTAATCCTACGGGACAAACAGCAGGCTTATGCAAATACTGTTTATACGGTACTAATGACAAGATAGTTTTTTTCGTAAAAGAAAAATTAAAGTTATGTTAGCTGTTTTACAAATGACTCCGAAAGAGTGGTGCAGAAAATTATCTGGTTTTCACACTTAGGGCATACAGGTCACAATTGACCTAATCGTACCCGACAGCCGAGACAAACTGTAGGCTTATGTAAATACCGTATATATGAAAAATCATGCGATTAGTAATGAAAAGATTGCTTTTTTTCGTTAAAAAAAAAAAGATTCAATTGTTTTAAGATTAATCCCGAATAATTCGTGAAATTAATCCCAAAAACGTGACAATATTTTTTTTTAATACTTCATTATCACTCAAAACGGTACAATGCTGATTAACGAGCTCATTCGGTGTGTTCCTTTTATCAAGCTATATGCCAAATATCTAGTTTTTAAAGAAAAAAGAAAAAAAAGAACAATTACGGGCTCCAGTGTGGATCAACCGGTAATTTTTTTGTGTGTGAAACGGCCATTTTCTCGCCAATGAGAATATTAATAAAATTAAAACAAATATCAAAAAACTTACTTCGAGATTATTCTTTTAGGGACAGTATCATACAATTTCAAGCTTGTTCGTCCTCAAACGCGGGCTCTAGTCGCTGTCACTCACACACACACACACACACACACACACACACACACACACACACACACACACACACACACACACACACACGCACGCACGCACGCACGCACGCACACACACACACACACACACACACACACACACACACACACACACACACACACACACGTATGGCGCTTGGCGCCAAAAAGAAGTTCTCTAGCAAGGTTTGCGTAGCTACAAGTGACGTCATTTTCATCTTGTTACTTCTTTGCCAGAATTTCTGCCCTGCACGCCAAAAACGTCATGTGCATGCTCCGGAATGCGCTCCAACGACCCCTATTTCAAAGTTACTCCTATTTTGAAATAGGAGCAACAATAATTTAAGCTTTTTCAGTACTGCTATTATATACATATGATAGCGATACGTTCACCTGGCATTCTGACAGTGAAATGATTCGGTAGTTCAGGGGTGCCGGGTTTTATTGGGTCGCTGGTGGCTGCGTAACTTTTAGAGTTGACTGTTGAGTTCTATCTATACATTGTCAACTCAGCACAAAAAGCAGCAACGAGAACCAAATTAAAGCTCTTCTGTTCCAATGACGTCAAGCCCTCGAGGCAACAACAAAAAAAGTAACTATCTAGGAAACCTGGAATCGATTCTCGTATTTGTCTTGTCACTTTTTCTCATCCCCTGTTCTTTGTAAACTTGCGATATACACTGCTAAACCGTTAAAATTGCACACAAAGAGGACCTGAAGGGGGAAAGGGACATATGCGTGAAAACAAATGCTACTTCGGTTATTATTTTTAATTCTTTCAGGCTTTTATCATGTTTTTTGTGATATATTTGTGACCGCGGAAACTGGTATATAACCTACAGATTTTATTTGGTGTATACCAAATGTGTTTATGTGTCTGGATGTCAGTTTTCACAGCCAGTCTCAAAAGAGGATTTCTTACAGCTCCCGGGTGGGGGACCCCAAGTGGGGTGGATCAGATCCCAGTGCAGGCGGAGATTCAAGGTGTGACCACGCTCCCGAACGGTACGATCACCAACTTCCATCACATCTACCAATACGTCAACTTCGAAAACTACGTCGATGATCCGGAGGGAATATTCGAGGTAAATCTACACATCCATTAAATGTTTTCGCCCACGTTAGATCAGAAGGGGGGTTGGGGGGGGGGGATGCCTCGGAGGGAAAATTCGCTGCCAGTGGGCGCAAACTGTATTTTGGGCTCACGTGCGAAGCAAAAGTGGTTATGTTTTGGGCCAGTCGTCGCCCGTCCGTCGGCCGTCGTCCGTCCACCGTCGTCCGTGGTAAACTTTAACATTGGCATTTTCTCGGAGACTATTCAAGCCACAGTCTTCAAACGTGGCCCAAGGATACTTTGTGGCAAGACTTTTCTAAACATACCAATTTAAGTGACCCCTCGGAAAGGTCACGGGTCACAAGAGATCGAGAAATAGTTTGTTTATTTTTTTTAAGTCACATTTGGAAAAACGATGTTTTTTCTCAAATACTATTCACGATTTTAAACCTAAACTTAGTACAGAGATACCTGATGGTAAAACCTTTCTGTGCTTACTACTTTGGATGACGGCCCCTCAAAAAGATCAAAGGTCGCAAGAGATCAGAAAATAGGTCACAAATCGCCTTTTTTGACAAAGTTGTTCCTATTGTTAAATAGGAACAACAAAAAACGAGTAAACAAAAAGTATTCATCAATACGATACAGAGGCCTACATGGTTTGATCACGTCTCCTGAAATTTTGGATGTGTCATATAACGACTATACCAGTTGTACGAGATGGATCGACCATGATGATTCATGGGTAGTGCCAGATTAGCTTGGCGCCTTCAGGCGCCAAGCTAATCTGGCGCTACCCTTGAATTATCATGGTCAGTCCATCTCCTGCTGTAGGCGTTGTTGTTAAATGGGTTAACCTGAGACAAGAGGTGACCAAAAGGGGGGAGGGGAAGGGGAAGGGGAAGTAAAGCAACAGACATAGATGTAAAACTTACAGCATTTACCCCGTCTGCTACGGGAACAACAATACTAGAAAGGTCAGCAAAGGCATCGACACCTGATAAAGCCCCGGCATTTGCAGGGGCTGGTGAGTGTCTATGCCTTATGCAGTTTGGGACTTTCGCTGCAGGCCCACAGCAAATTCAATTTAATTTAATTTAATTCAAAATACTTTGTTAATCAAAACACGAGATTAATTATGAAGTATATATGGTATCATAGAAAATATGTTTTATATATATATATATATATATATATATATATATATATATATATATATATATATATATATATATATATATATATATATATATATATATATATATATATATATATTGTCTTTGATATTATATATAAATAATATGTATAAGTCAATAACTAATAATGATTAATTGATCAGTTAATTAACTTTTGCAGACACCACCAGGCGTGTACTGCTCGCTGCGCCAGCCCACGATGAAACTCCCACAGCTGCCAAACCAATTCTACTACCGTGAAGAGATCACTAATCCGGGCACTGACACTGGTGGCTATCCATCCATGATGGAAACAGACGTAAGGGCTGTGAAATGTCACTGAATATTCATGGTCTGTCTAATATATCTATATAGTTCATTTTTAATAGTAATAATAAACGCATATATACAATATTTGGCCGCCATCTGCCAATTTGTCTAATACATTTCTTACTCCTGCGACTACGGGAGTTCATGAAAATGATACACCTCTTGTAAATGGAGCGGTCTGGCAGAATCGACCGAAGGAGTGAACCTCAAGCATGTCGTGCCCTAGGGATATTAGTGAGGTTACGTTTACACCGAACAACGGACGAAGGCAAAGTCAGTCACAGCGGATAACAAGCTTGTATCAAAAACAAAAACAAAAACCACTCCAGACATCTCCGAGAGGCATAAATCCTCATGAGCCCACCTGGATCACGAGGATCTATGCCTTCTGGAGGAGTTTCGTGTGTTACGGTAGATGCAAGCTGTCCGCCATGACTTCGCCCTCGTTTGTTGTTGGCAGTTGTTCGTTGCAAACGTCACCTCACTATTAACTTCTATTCTGTCCGTGTGTGGCGCAGATCTGGTACGACTACAACCTACAGATGGTGAGGTTCGACACCCGCGGCGCCCCGGATGGTACCAGCGTGGATTTCACTAATTCTAACGGCCCATTCACTACCATACACGACTACGGAACAGGTGAAACCCGTTCGGCCTGATTAGTGAGGGACACAGCAAAGTTAACCCTGTGGCAGTCGCTAGCGCTCACGTGCGAAGAAAAAGTGGGTCTATGTTTTGGGCCAGTGGTCGTCCGTCCGTTCGCCGTCTGCCGTCGTCCGTGGTAAACTTTAACGTCGGCATTTTCTCGGAGATTATTCAAGCCACAGTCTTCAAACTTGGCCCAAAGATACTTTTTGGCAAGACCTTTCTAAACATACCAATTTGAGTGACCTCTCACAAAGGTCAAGGTCACAGGGGATTAGGAAATATGTCAAAAATAGCTATATTTTGACATAATTTATTAACCCAAACTTGGTAGAAAGGTACCTGATGGTAAGACTTTTCTATGCATACTAATTTGGTTGATCCCTCGGAAAGGTCAAGGGTCACAAGAGCTCAGAAAATAGATGACAAATAGCCATATTTTGACAAAAGATGTTTTTTTTTTCTCAAATACTGTTCACAACTTCAAACCGAAACTTGCTACAGAGATACCTGATGTTAAGACCTATCAATGCATACTAATTTGGATGACCCCTCGGAGAGGTCAAAGGTCACAAGGGTTTAGGAAATAGGTCCGAAATATCCAAAATTTGACAAAAGATTTTTTTCTCAAATACTGTTCACAACTTTAAACCCAAACTTGCTACAGTGATACCTGATGTGAATACCTTTCTATGCACACTAATTTGGTTGATCTCTCAGAAAGGTCAAGGGTAAAGAGAGCTCAGGAAATCGGTTAAACAAATAGCCACATTTTTACAAAAGATGTTTTTTCTCAATCACAACTTCAAACCCAAACTTGCTACAGAGATACCTGATGGTAAGACCTATCTATGCATACTAATTTGGATGACCCTTCGGAAAGGTCAAGGGTCACATGCACAAGAGCCTGGCTAATGTGTGTAAAATGCCAATTTTTGATAAAATTGTATGTATTATCAACATTGTTGCAAATTTTTCAACCAAATTTGGCACAAAGATAGCTGATGATAAGACCTTCCTATGCACACTAATTTAGTCAACTCATCACAAAGGTCAAGGGTCATGGAAAGTTGACAGACGTGTGAAAAATGCTTGCGTTTTCAGAAAACGTGGATTTTGCTGCTGCAGAAGCAAGCCCTTGTCACAAAGGTCACATATAATTATGTAAATCGGCCATACACGTGAGCCATAATGGCTTTGCCTTTCTTGTTGTCGAAGTGGTTCCTGTGGGAATCACCTCGACAAATGATCCTACCCGCGACATATAAAATAATCACCTCGACAAATGCGCTACCGGTAGCCAAAGGGTTAAAAATTACGCGGTGTTCTTGAACCCAAAATCGGAGCGGTGGATTTACATGTATTTACCTCTAAATGCATAATTAAAACAAGGGACCCATGATGGAGCGTACACTTCAACAGAGTAGTGATGATGTTATACCTAGATATTTAACTTCGCGGTGTGCTAATGTTGTGGCTGGTTGGTTAATTGGGTTTGATTGATTGATTGTACATTGCTTAACGTCCCGACAGCAACAAGGCTTTCTCAGGACGTGCCTGCACTGCTTGTGAAAAAAAACTAAACAGAAAATTGAATGTATGTCGCCAGCCGGTCAAATACGTTAAATAAACCTGCAACATGAGGCCCAAATAAAGCTAAGACCATTTAGCAACACACATCCTCAAAGTATGTCGCCAGCCGGTCAAATACGTTAAATAAACCTACAACATGAGGCCCAAATAAAGCTAAGACCATTTAGCAACACACATCCAATATCAAGAGCTACAGGCAGTGCAGACAGTTGGGAGAGTTTTAAAAAGACAAATACAGGTGAATGGACCAAGGGTAGACAGAAACACATGCCCCAGAATAGAAAGGAAACCCACCCTGTGGGGCTGACCAGGGTGACCCTGGGAACTAAAAAGTACCTAACCCCACCCAAGTCCCCCAGGGCAGACCCGGGTGGGGCTGGTTAATTGGGGGTTTAACGTCCACGCCACAAGACTGTTAATAGCAGACCCTATGGGGCGGGTTATATGGGACAGGAACATCCATTGCCTGTGGGGTACGACCAGAACACTGATCAATACAGGCGCACTGCAACTGTGACACTTGCCATGGGCGGCCGACGTCGCCCGATAGCTGCTGCGCATTCAGTGATAGTGTATTTTGGTACCTTGTGGTCTGTGCAGGTGTTCAGTACACGATAGACCAGTACAGCAAACAATGTTCCATGGATCCTATCCCCTCAACAGCCCGCGGCTTTGACGCTCTGCAGAACTTCACGGTTCAGACCCTGGGCATGCGGGGTCCCATGAGCTTCTTCAACCTAGACGCTAGCACCTACCTGTACGCCGGACAGAGGCAGGCCCGGGGGGTTACGTGTAACGTGTTTCAGACTGTACTGACCAACCTTCCCAACCGCGGCCTTGTTGTGTATGAGGTCTACTTCACAGCGGTGAGATTTCAGTTTTTATGCCGCATTGTCAGATTTCATACCAGAAAGGTCCGGCCTTACCGTGTAACAGGCCATTTAGTCAGGCAGCCAACCAGTAAGCACCTCAGAGTTTGTCTCACTTGATTTTGCTTCTCTGATACCTGCAAAGTTAAAATTGATTATCCTACTGATGACACTTTGGCATCTTTGAGGAATGTTAAATATTCAGAATGGCGGCCAAAATGGCAGCCACGATATGAAAAGAGCATCATTTTGTGTTAAGAACAGCGCAAAGCTGTGGTGTTTGTGTTCAGAAGGATATTTTATGACTAGACCTTTATAAACATACCAAATTAAAAGCCATTTCAAGGTCAATGTCACAGAGGACCAAAACGTACGTCAAATTGCTTTATTTTGAGCTAACGCCACGGTATATTTATTTCCAAAACTATCTTCTGCTTCAGATCCAAACATGACTCGGCACAGAGATGCCTGTTGATAAGACCTTTCGATGCATACTAATTTAAGGGGGAGTTGGGTGGCTCGGGGT
This sequence comes from Semisulcospira habei, assembly GCA_036245525.1. Taxonomy (NCBI): domain Eukaryota; kingdom Metazoa; phylum Mollusca; class Gastropoda; family Semisulcospiridae; genus Semisulcospira; species Semisulcospira habei. The sequence continues at coordinate 159,114,936 of BTPG01000005.1, forward strand.
AGAGAGGGCGACTCTCGTCCGAAAGGTCCTGGGTTCGAACCCAGCTAAAGTCAAACTTGGTACGGCCTCTTTTCGGTGCCCCGTCTTTGAAATCACCTTCGTGGTGGACAATAGACGTTAAGCACTAAACGTTCAACTAATTTAGGAGACAAGGTCAAAGGTCAGAAAGAGTCGGCAGATATGAGAACAATGCCTGTTATTTATCTAATTTGTTATTTTAATGAACATTTTTGCAAACGTTTCAATCAAACTGTACATACATGCAGTTGATGATAAGAACGTTCTGTGCATACTAATTTTGCTTCCCCTCTCACAAGGTCAAAGGTCAAGGGAATTCAACAAATCTGTAGAAGATTTCAATGGTCACAAGATGTCAGCAGTTATGAAAAAAAGTCCATTAGGTTGGTTCACGTGCGATAGCAAAAGTGAGTCTATGTAATGGGCCATCCGTCGCCTGTCCGGCGTCTGTCTGTCGTCTGTGGTAAACTTTAACGTTGGCTTTTTCTCGGAGACTATCCAAGCCTCAGATTTCAAACTTGGCCCAATGGTACTTTGTAATAAAACCTTTCTACACATACCAAATTCAGTGACCTCTCTCAAAGGTCAAGGTCACAGTGGGTCCAGAAACGTGTCACAAATAGTCATATTTTGACACAACTCCTCAAATACTATTTTCAGCTTCAAACCCAAACTTGGTACAGAGATACCTGATGGTAAGACCTTTCTATGCGTATCGGTCGTTTGACATCGGAGCGCACCATGTTTTTCGAAAATATCTCTGCAAAGAACCACTTTTGTATACCAACCTTGAACAAGTATCACTCAGTGCCGGTTGACCTAATACGACTTACTTTTTAAAAACTCGAACAATGTGTCAGTTATGCTGTACAGCCGTAAAATGTGTCAGTTATGCTGTACAGCCGTAAAAACTCGAACAATGTGTCAGTTATGCTGTACAGCCGTAAAAACTCGAACAATGTGTCAGTTATGCTGTACAGCCGTAAAATGTGTCAGTTATGCTGTACAGCCGTAAATGTGTCAGTTATGCTGTACAGCCGTAAATGTGTCAGTTATGCTGTACAGCCGTAAAATGTGTCAATTATGCTGCACAGCCGTAAATGTGTCAGTTATGCTGTACAGCCGTAAAATGTGTCAGTTATGATGTACAGCCGTAAATGTGTCAGTTATGCTGTACAGCCGTAAATGTGTCAGTTATGCTGTACAGCCGTAAATGTGTCAGTTATGCTGTACAGCCGTAAAATGTGTCAGTTATGCTGTACAGCCGTAAAATGTGTCAGTTATGCTGTACAGCCGTAAAATGTGTCAGTTATGCTGTACAGCCGTAAATGTGTCAGTTATGCTGTACAGCCGTAAAATGTGTCAGTTATGCTGTACAGCCGTAAAATGTGTCAGTTATGCTGTACAGCCGTAAATGTGTCAGTTATGCTGTACAGCCGTAAATGTGTCAGTTATGTTGTACAGCCGTAAATGTGTCAGTTATGCTGTACAGCCGTAAAATGTGTCAGTTATGCTGTACAGACTTAAATGTGTCAGTTATGCTGTACAGCCGTAAAATGTGTCAGTTATGCTGTACAGCCGTAAAATGTGTCAGTTATGCTGTACAGCCGTAAATGTGTCAGTTATGCTGTACAGCCGTAAATGTGTCAGTTGTGCTGTACAGCCGTAAATGTGTCAGTTATGCTGTACAGCCGTAAAATGTGTCAGTTATGCTGTACAGCCGTAAATGTGTCAGTTATGCTGTACAGCCGTCAAATGTGTAGTTATGCTGTACAGCCGTAAATGTGTCAGTTATGCTGTACAGCCATAAAATGTGTCAGTTAATCTGTACAGCCGTAAAATGTGTCAGTTATGCTGTACAGCCGTAAATGTGTCAGTTATGCTGTACAGCCGTAAATGTGTCAGTTATGCTGTAAAGCCGTAGAATGTGTCAGTTATGTGTACAGCCGTAAATGTGTCAGTTATGCTGTACAGCCGTAAATGTGTCAGTTATGCTGTACAGCCGTAAAATGTGTCAGTTATGCTGTACAGCCGTAAATGTGTCAGTTATGTTGTACAGCCGTAAAAAGTCCGATTTGTTTTCATGAAATGGCTGATTTTACATCCCTAAATGTGCCCCAGATATATTAACTCATTCTACCCCAGACACACCACAGCAAGAAAAGGATCGACCATGATAGTTCAAGGGTGATGCCAGAATAGCTTGGCGCCTTTGGGCGCCAAGCTATTCTGGCATCACCCTTGAACTATCATGGTCGATCTGTGTCCTGCACTGCAAGGCAGTCTTCAGAGAACAACGGCAAAATTTAGGGATTTCGGTGTTGCGGTAGAATGAGTTAAGCCCAGAATAAGAAAGATCCATTTTCACGTGAATCGGCCAAGTTTTCAAACCTGAAACAGCGCAGGCATATATGAAATCTGCAAGCTTGACCGCGATATTGAAATCTGCCAAGGCGCTATTCAGGGTATTGAAAATGGCTCGTTTTTGTCTTTCACCAATTTTTTACCACTGTACAGCAAAATCGACAAATCATAGGAGTTCAGTAAAAAAAAATATTCCATATTAGGTCAGTTGGCACTAAATTATATTTGTTCTTAAAGTGGTACAGAAAAGTGTTTCTCTGCGGTGATATTTGGGGGGAAAAATGTGTGCTCCAATATCAAACGGCCTATACTAATTTGGATGACCCCTCGGAAAGCTAAAAGGTCACAGGAGGTCGGCAAATGTGTGAAAAATGCCAGTTTTATTTTTATAGAATTGTAGTGTTATCAAAAGTGTTTAAACAATTTTCAATCAGATGTGGCATAATGGTAGCTGATGATAGCATCTTTCTGTGCATGCTAATTTAGTCGCCCCCTCACAAAGGTCAAGGTCACGGAGGGTCTCCTCGCAAAGGTCAAGGGTCATGTGGGGTTCAGAAATAGGTCAAAAATAGCCATATTTTGACAAAAACTGTTGTAATGCTTTTTTCTAAAATACTATTTTCGTCTTTAAGCGCAAACGTGTATAGAGATACCTAATTTGGATGACCCCTCGGAAACGTCATGGGTCACAGGAGGTCAGCAAGTGTGTGAAAAATGCCAGTTTTTCATAGAAATATAATTTTATCAAAGTTTTTGCACAATTTACAATCAAACTTGGCATAAAGGTAGCTGCTGATAAAACCTTTCTGTGCATGCTAATTTAGTCGCCCCCTCACAAAGGTCAAGGGTCACGGAGGGTCGACAAATTTGTGAAAAATGCGTACATTATGAGAAAACTCGGATTTCACTGGTACAAAAGCAAACCCTTTTACTTACAGTTTAGACACTTGAACGCTTGCCTATTTCAGTGACCTGTTGGAAAGATCAAGGTCACAAAGGTCATGCCACACACAAGGTTGACAATGCCATTTTCTGGATGGTCCTCTGAGTCATCTGGATCAATGTTCCTGTTCTCTACTTTTTTCATCCTTTCGCTGACATGTTAACTTTTTGATTTTTTGCTCTACTTTGATTCGGCATCCACTTCCCGAATCTCGGTGATGTTTTGTTCAAACGATGGCAGACGTGCAAGGTGAAAGCCAATCATTATTTTTCTCGGCGCCTTGACAGAAGGTGGTGCGGATGAGACCACCTGAACCATGGCCATACCTCGTAGAAGTAGTTTGAGACCACAGTTCAGGCCTGTATGTTGAGATGCTGCTGTCTTCCCCATGGCCGATAACTAAAGAGAGCACAATGTTTCCCAATAGTTCAATGAAACTGTCCATATGGGTCTTGATATCTTACGGTCTTCAGCTTACGGACTTAGCTTGTAACGAGCGTGCGGGTTCACTGCATGAACTGTTTTAAGGACTCTCACAGACTGAGCTTGCAACGAGCGCGCGCGGGTTCATTAGATGACACTGTTCTAATGATTCTCACAGACTGAGCTTGTAACAAGCGCGTGGGTTCACTGGATGAAAATGTTCTAATGACTCTCACAGACTGAGCTTGTAACGAGCGCGCGGCTTCACTAGATGAAATTGTTCTAATGTCTCTCACAGACTGAACTTTTGACGAGCGCGCGGGTTCACTAGATAAAACTGTTCTAATGACTCTTACAGACTGAGCTTGTAAAGAACGCGCGGGTTCACTAGATGAAACTATTACAGTGACTCTTACAGACTGAGCATGTAACGAGCACGCGGGTTCACCAGATGAAACTGCCTTCAAATGACTCTCACTGTTCTAATGACTCTTACAGACTGAGCTTCAGTTGTAACGAGCGCGCGGGTTCAGTAGATGAAACTGTTCTAATGACTCTCACAGACTGAGCTTATAACGAGCGCGCGGGTTCAGTAGATGAAACTGTTACAGTGACTCTTATAGACTGAGCTTGTAACGAGCGCGTCAGGGTTCACTCCAATAGTTAAAGCGTGTGGTTGTATTGCATCAAAGACAGTACAATATACCGTCTTTGATTGCAACAAATAATTATGTCCGCGCCTTTGATTACTGTATATTATGCTATGCGCGCGTTAACGGCGAACATGCCTATTGCATACTTTGTCAGCAGGGTGTCCAGGACATCACAGACACGGGGGCCAACGGTGGATCTTCCGGCATCAGTGTTCCCATCAGAATCATGGAGTGGGAGGATGTGAGTCTCTTCGGATTTTAAACCACCACCGCCAACAACAACACCCACCCCCCCCCCACCCACCCACCCACCCACCCACCTACCCACCCACCCCCACCCTCACCCACCCCCACCCACCCCCTCACCGCCGCTCCTTTCCCCTGCCGGGACCGCAACGCAGACTAGCTGTCTCTCGAATTCGGCGCTGATCAGCGGAGCGAATCGAGGGAGACCAACCAGTACAGGGACAAAGCAGCCATAGGCCAACTGCAAGAGGTGTAGATCCTAATGAAACCCCGTCGCGGGATCTCATGAAGATCTGTGTCTCTTGCTGACCCCTCATTGTGTCCACATTTCTTGAACGGATGGGATTTTGGCGTTGAAGTAAACAATCTGCGGGCACCGGCAGTGATACGGTTAAATACGCGGAGGACTGATGGGTCGTGAAATAGACCGCCCCACTCTTTGCCTGAAAAGTCACTCAAACTACGCGCGAGAGAGCCCATCGACCAATCAGCGCGCTGTACAACCACGTGCTTCTCTGCGCCACGCCACGGTACGGCAAAGCAACCGAGGCCGTTGCTTGCCGGACGTGAAACAGCAACTGAGCCTTTTCTGTTCGTTTAGCCCATTTCGGCGGTACTGGAGATGCCTGGAAAACACTGTTGTTGTAGAAAGTGTAAGTCATATTCCCGATACTCTGACAGATATCCAGATGTGTAGTTTTTCCATTCCCGGACCCGAAACCCGCTTTCTCACTACTGACAGACACGAAAAAGTGAATTAAAGCTTTCGGTCGGCCGCATAATCAACTAAACTCTGGAAGAATCACAAGACATCACTACTTTTTCTCAAAAGTAAAATTCATGCTTTTTCCATATTTCACCATATTCTTCATAGACTAATCGCTTGTCTTCACATTTAGTCGGCTAAATTGGATGGTAGATTTGTCAGTTGTGTGCAAAGCATTACTAATAGAGTGTGCATATGTATACCCTGAGCCTTATGGCAGGGGTGAGAGACGCCTCAATGATGTAAACAGAGTAGCACTACCAGCAGTTCTCAGGGAGAACAAATAGATGTTTTCAGGCATACTGAAATGTTTTAAGTTTCTGCTAGTGGTTGGGGTGCACACAAAAAGTGTACTGATGAATTTATTTATAAACTAGGTATGTAGGTAGGTTCACCCAATTTTTCAAATTGAAAACACATGAAAACTGATGCTGTATCTGTTATAGTTTATTACTAAATCACAATTGAAAACTGGCGAAAATGAGACGAACTGTGCATTTCATAAATGCAAAGTTTAGGGTCACATAACAACATAAAATTTAGACTGAAAATATCCCCACTTGCCGCACTGATTAAACCCAGAACCTAGTTTGCACTGAACTTTGTATGGCTCCTATAATGGTTTACTTTAGAAGTTAAGCCATCCTAAAAATTGTAAAATAAAATCAACAAAGCATGCGTCGAATAGCACTGGCGGAGTTCGGCACATCTCCCATCACAACTGATCAACAAATCTGCACGTGAAGGTTGACCAGAGACATTCCTCTCTAGTGAGACCAGCGTTGTTTTCAAATGCTGGAAAATTTGGAAGTTTCTTTGATAAATAAATTTGGGATGAAGTAAATAATCATGTAAATATCTATGAAATATAGTATATTGAATTTTCGAATCAGGAATTTATTTAACGTCTTTCCACACATTGGTGATATTAGACAAAAACAACAACAACAACCAAATATATATATATATATATATATATATATATATATATATATATATATATATATATATATATATATATATATATATATATATACATACACACACACACACATACACATACATACATATTATATATAAATATAAATCAACCAAACACACAACTTATGAGTATCAAAGAATAGCAATAATTAACATCCAACCACACACACAAATGACTTATTATAATTGTTTACCCACCAGACTATGAATTATTATATTAACTATTGGAATGGCAATATTACTATGTAAGATGTCATACAAATTTTCTGCTAAGTGATCAATTGTTATGTTATTTTTTTTCAACAGATTCATTGTAATGGGACACTCACAGATTATATGTTTAACAGAGATGGGGGCTTAAGAACTCGCATTTGATGTCTTTTGCGAATTTTGTTTTCCAAGAATTTAGTCGTAATTTGTATATCAATGAAGCCGTTTTTCTTGAACAAGGTGGAACATGAGAAGTATATTTTATATCATCGTTGTGAAAAAAAAGCTGTTTAGCACAGAGTACATTTCATGTAGAGATAATTGCATATTATTACAAACTGCTGAGTTTTCTCTATTTATAGCTCCCTTTTTTGCTAGTCTGTCACAAATTTCATTCCAATAAATTCCGCAGTGTGAGGGTATCCAAAGAAAATCGATCCCTATTCCTCTGGACATAATACAGCTCATAATATGTTTTATTTCATATATTAAGTCTTTTCTAGTGTTACAATCCCAGCTTTTTAGACTATATAGGACAGATTTAGAATCGACACAAATCAAAATGTTAAATATATCATAAGGAAGAAATTGAATATAATTTAGTGCCATGAGAATCGCATACAGTTCAGACGTAAAGATAGAAAATCCTTTACCAAGATAAAAAGATTTCTTCACTTTGAGATCTGGAATAACAAAGCCTGCACTACAATCTGAAGAATCTATGACAGACCCATCTATGAAAATTTTCAAATGTTTAAAATATGTTGTCTGTAATTTTTCTTTCACTAAATTTGCTAAAACGTTCACATCCTCATCTTTTTTTCAAATCTGTGTAATCTATATTGAAAGTAGCATTAATATGTTCCCACGGAGGTATAGTAGGAGTTACTGGTAAAACGGGAATAGACTTGATATCTATATTGCAGTGTTCTATAGCATCTTTGACATAATTACGTATAGGTAAAAGATACGGGATTGTTTGCGCTCTCTTCGGGAAATCCAAATCTGCGTCTAAAAATATGTCTTCTCGTACTGAATTTTTGACGGAAAGGCTTCGGACAATGTATTTTGCAGTTGCTAATTTACGTTGGTCAGATAAAGACAGAATACCTGCTTCTTTGTAGGTTTTTACAGTATTAGTATGAACTGGCACTCCAATGGCTAATTTAACTGCTTTACTGTCAATGCTTTGCAGCTTCTGTAGAAGTGTAGCTGAGGCAGTAAAGTAGACTTCCTGACCATAGATAAGTGTTGATCGAACTAAAGATGTACCAAGGTGTATAACAGTTTTAATGTCCTGACTCCATGGTTGTGAGTTTATAATTTTTAACAAGTTAAGTCTCTTTCTTGCCTTATTTAATATGGCTTCAATATGAATTCTCCAAGATAATTTAGATGTAAAATGTACACCTAAAAACTTTACACAATGTTGGTAGATTAAAGGCGTCCCATTTAGGGATAATTTAGGCAATGTTTTAGCACTTTCCCCATTATTGAAAAGCATTAAACAAGTTTTTTCCCCAGATAATTCTAGACCATTTTCTTTCATATAGTTTGATAATTTGTCCAATTCAATCTGATAAATTTTTTCAACGTAATCTATGATTCTTTTTGGGGTACGTTTTCTGAGATTAGTGTTTATCCATATAGCGATATCATCTGCATAGTGTACCACAGTAGTGTCCTGTGAGAGAGATTGTGGGAGGTCGTAAATTAACACAGTGAATAAAAAGGGTGAAATTATTGATCCCTGCGGAATACCCATATCTATTTTCTTTAAGGTTGAATACTTACTTACTTACTTACGCCCGTCACCCCTACCCGGGTATAGGCCGTCGACGAGAGACCTCCAGCAACTCCTGTCCTGTGCTTCTCCTTCGATTCTACTCCAGGTGGTTCCCAGTCTCTTGATGTCTGTTTGGAGGTCTCGACGCCAGGAGTTTCTCGGCCTACCTCTTTTCCTCTTTCCCTGGGGGTTCCATGACAATGCCTGCCTAGTGATACTGGAAGCTGGCTTTCTCAGACTGTGACCGATCCATCCCCATCTTCTTCGCCCAATTTCATTCTCTGCTGTTATCTGCTCTGTTCTCTCCCAGAGTCTGACGTTGCTGATCTTCTCTGGCCAGTGGATTTTCAAAATTCTTCTAAGGCAACTGTTCATGAAGGTCTGTACTCTGTTGACTGTGGTTTTTGTCAATCTCCAAGTCTCTGCTCCATATAGGAGAACTGCTTTTACATTGGAGTTGAAAATCCGGACTTTGGTGTGTTGTGACAGCTCTCTGGAACTCCACACTTTTTTCAACTGGAGAAAGGCTGCTCTGGCTTTACCGATTCGTGCTCTGACATCTGCATCAGTGCCGCCTTTTTTGTCTATGATGCTCCCGAGATAGGTGAAGGACTCCACCTCCTCCAACGGGGTGCCAGCAAGCAAGACTGGTTCCTCCCTGGTTGCGTTCAGCCTCATTGTCTTTGTTTTCTGTTTGTGAATGGTGAGGCCCACTTGGGACGAGATGTCAGCAAGCCTCGTGGTCTTGTCCTGCATTTGTTGATGAGTGTGGGACAGTAATGCCAAGTCGTCTGCAAAATCGAGGTCGTCAAGCTGCGTCCACAGTGTCCACTGTATTCCACTTCGTCTGTGCTCTGTGGTCATCTTCATGACCCAGTCTATGGCCAGTAGGAAGAGGAACGGAGACAGCAGACACCCCTGCCTGACACCAGTTCTGACCTGGAGCTCCCTGGTGAACTGCCCTTCGTGGATCACGCGACATGTCATGCCATCGTAGCTGCTCTTGATCAGGCGGACGAGCTTTGTGGGTACACCGTAGTGTCGTAGGGGTTTCCACAGAGTCTCTCGGTCCACGCTGTCAAATGCTTTCTCATAATCCACAAAGTTGACGTACAGCGGGGAGCTCCACTCCAGAGACTGTTCCACGATGATGCGGAGAGTGGCGATCTGGTCTGTACATGATCGGTTCTTCCTGAATCCTGCTTGCTGGTCTCTCAGCTGGGGGTCAACGGAGCTCTTCATTCTCTCCAGGATGATCCTGTTGAAGACCTTTCCTGGTACTGACAGCAAGGTGATTCCTCTGTAGTTGGAACACTTGCTGAGGTCGCCTTTCTTGGGAAGCTTGATTAGGTACCCCTGCTTCCAGTCAGCCGGCATCACCTCCTCTTCCCAGATCTTTCCAAACAGTGGGTACAGCATCTCCACTGTTGTCTCTAGGTCTGCTTTCAGAGACTCCGCTGGGATGCCATCTGGGCCTGCTGCTTTGCCATTCTTCAAAAATGCCACTGCTCTTCTGATCTCTTCCCGGCTGGGTCTGTCACAGCTGATGGGTAGGTCGGTCTCTGCCAGCTGGATGTCTGGGGGGTCGGGTGGGCTAGGTCTGTTCAGTAACTCTTCAAAATACTCAGCCCATCTGTCGAGTTGGTCTGCTCTGTCTGCAATAGGCTTGCCTTCTTTGTCTTTTACTGGTCTTTCTGTATGGCCATACTTGCCTGACAATCTTCTGGTAATGTCGTAGAGCTGTTTCATATTGCCGCTGCCTGCTGCCTTTTCTGCCTCTGCTGCCAGTCTGTCTGTGTAGGCCCTCTTGTCTGCCCTGATACTCCTCTTCACCTCGCGGTTGGCTTCTGAGTATTCCCCCTGTGCCCTTACTTTGGCTGCTCTCGTGCGACTGTTGTTGACAACTGCTTTCTTCTGCTTCCTCACTTCTATCTTCTTCAAGGTCTGTGCCGACAGCCAGTCCTTGTGATGGTGTTTCCTGAACCCTACAGTGTCTTTGCAGGTTGAGTTCAGCGCCTCTCTAACTGCCTTCCACTGCTGCTCTGTGGTGGCCGCCTCCTCTTCATTTACTAGCTCCTGTAGCGCTTGAAACCGGTTGGACAGCACCAGTTTGAACTCTTCTCTAACTCCAGTTTCTCTCAGGAGGCCTACATTATAGTGCTGTCTTCTTGTTGTCTCTGTGCGGCTTTTCTTTAGCTTGAGCTTCATTCTTAAGGTAAGCAGATGGTGGTCGGAGGCGACATCTGCTCCCCTCCTCACTCGAACATCTTGAAGGGATCTTCTAAATTTCTTGCTAATGCAGATATGGTCTATTTGGTTCTCTGTTGTATGGTCAGGTGAGACCCAAGTTGCTTTGTGTATTCTTCTGTGTGGGAAGATGCTGCCTCCAATGACAAGTCGGTTTAGAGCACAAAAGTCTACAAACCTCTCCCCGTTCTCACTCATCTCCGAGCCTAGTCCCTGTCTCCCCATCACCTCTTCGTATCCGGTGTTGTCCTCCCCTATTTTGGCATTAAAATCGCCCATGACGATGGTGATGTCTCGCTCCGCACATTTGTCCAAGGCACTCTGGAGTCGGTCGTAGAACTCTTGTTTCTCTTCCTCGTCACTGTCATTAGTGGGCGCATAACACTGGATGACGTTCAGCTTGAGCATTTTCTTGGTTCTAAAGGCTGCTGTGATGATTCTTGGCCCAAGAGGTTCCCAGCCCATCAGCGCTCTCTGTGCCACTGGTGACAGCATGAATGCTACACCTTCTGTATGGGGGGCATTCTCCTCTTCATGACCTGAATACAGAATCATCTCCCCACTTAACAGCCTTTTCTGGCCAGACTGCGTCCATCTGGCTTCACTGATACCTAGCAAGGAAAGGTTGTACTTTTGCATTTCCGCTGCTATCTGGGCGGCCTTGCCGCTCTGGTACATGGTCTTGACGTTCCATGTGCCCATGGTTGTATCCCTGGATAGAGAGAGGCGGCTCAGTCCTGTGGCTTCCGAAGACTTCCGGCTTTCACCACAGGACGTCATAAGTCTTCTGGTAGAAGAACCTTCCTCCTCCAGGAAAGGAATTACTGTTAGTCTTTTCGTCGGCGTTTTTGTAGCTATTTCCTTATTTGCAGGGTGGGGAAGCTACCCCCACGCCCAACCCCCTTACTAGGAGGACCAGGGGTTTTCTGTCGGGGTCACCTTTCCTTAGACCATGTTGGTTCACGGCACCTTATTTCATTCGGTGCACCCCTCTCACGAGGGACCCCCTATCCACCACCCAGGGGACGCGCCTCAACGCCGTATGGTCCCAGCGCGAGGTTTAAGGTTGAATAACATTTACCAACTTTGGTGCAGACAAATCTTTCAGACAAAAAGCTTTTAATGTATTCATACATAAACCCGGTTATGCCAATCTGTTTTATTTTGTATAATAATCTAGCATGCCAAACACTATCATAAGCCTTTTTTACGTCAAAAAAGGTTGCTAATATACTTTTTCGTCTTGAAATTTGTTTTTAATGTTATTTGTGAGTTTAACTAAATGGTCAGTCGTACATCTACCTTTCCGAAAACCAGCTTGATGAACTGCAATTATATCCTGTTTTTCACAGTAATGAAATAGCCGATTTAAAATAATCTTTTCCATTACTTTGCAAGCTTGTGATGTTAGTGCAATAGGTCTATAACTACTAATCAATGTACGTGTTTTACCCGATTTGAGTACTGGAACTACTACTGACTGCTTCCAGATAGTAGGAAGAGATCCATTAAACCAACATTTTTGGTAAAATTTATGTAGTAGTTTTTTCCACGACTCAGGTAAATGATAAAGTAGTTTGTAAGAAATTCCATTTATACCCACTGCACTAGAGGTATTTGCAAACGATTGTAAAACGTCTAGGAATTCATTATATTGAATTGGAGCATTAATATACTGAGAATTATTAGAAACTGGATCTTGATAATCTGCTTTGATTTCTTCTTGTTTTCTGAGGTTTATATTTGGTAAACTAAGACTTGATGTGAGACTACTTTCTGCAAACATATTATTAACAAAGGCCTCCGCTTTATCTACTGCACTAGGAAATGTGTTGCCTTCTACTGCGATTGGATACACTTGTAATTTGTATCCATTTTGTAATTCTGATATTTTTTTCAAAACCTTATATGTATCTTTTGATTCAGACACCTCATTTTTACAGAACTCAGCCCAGTAAATCTTTTTGGCTCTCGCCACAATTCTGTTACAGTGTATTTTAGTTTTCTTCATTTCCCTAAAGTTCTCTTCAGATTTGTTTCTTATCCATTTTTTAAAATGTTCCTTCTTAATATTTACTGCTAGTTCACATTCCTTATTCCACCAAACATTACCTGAATATTTACCATTTGATTTTCCTTTGCATTTTGGTATTGACTTCTCCGCAGCAGAAAGAACAGCTTTTGTAATATTTCCGTAAAATGTATCTATACTTTCATGTTCTATACTTGCAATGTTATGGGACATCAAGATTGTATCATACAGTTCCCAATTAGCATTGACATACTGAAACTTTGGAATTCTGTCCTCAATATTGCAATATTCATCTTTATCTTTAACGTTTAATTGTATAATGATTGGAAGATGATCACTTCCCAAACAATCTTCCTCAGTGATCCAAGTGCAATTTGTTGCCAGGGTTGGGCTTACTAGTGATATATCAAGAGCAGATGCTTTATGGGTATATACATCGGGGATTCTAGTGATTCTACCATCATTTAAAATGATTAACTTGGAGTCTGAAATATTTTCTACTAGACGATTGTTTGTAACTATCGTACATCCAGACTCCCAGAACGGTGCATGAGCATTGAAGTCTCCTAGGACCATCCATTGAGAGGAAGTTGTTTGCTGAGAATCAATATCTTTTAGCCAGTCAGTGTCGTCATCTAGGTAGGTATACGGATATCACATTTAAAGTATTTTGAATTATTAATTTTTACCATGGCCCCAGTGATATAGATATCATTTAGATCTTTGGTTATAGAGTACGTATTTAGTGACGAATATTCTAAGTCATCTCTAATGTATAACGCAGTTTGGACTTATAGCGTCATAATTGTATAGAGGAGGATAATAATAGCCTCGAAGTTTTGGGAGTTTTTTACCTTCTACATTCAGAGATTGTAACGCTAATATGCAATACTCTGACTGTGAGATGTGATTCTCGAAGGATAGGAAATTTGTTGAAATAGATCTGCAATTCCACTGAAACACTTTCATATTGCTTTTGCTCTTCTTCATGGTCAGTGACCTCTTTGTAGCGAAAGAAGGTCAACTGAAGGAGAAGGAAAGCACCAAATAAAAAAATTCAAATAACTAATACTAAACAAAATGAGCTCTTTCAAAACACCAAGAATCGATATATTTCAAACAGTTCAGTACTAACTCAAAAACTAGAACTAAACTATCTGGATATCATTTCAAAGTTGATTTCGAACCGGACTTGATAATGTTAACTTTACCACATTTGAAATGATAATCAGTTAGCTTATTTATATTTCATTCGGTCAGAAACTTAGAGTGAATACCAGTGACCCCTCCAATCATAGTATCCACCGGAAAGTTTGGGATAGTGGTAACTTAATGTTCGTTTCGGTTTTTCCCATTCCCAAAAATAAGTTAGATAAATGTCTCCCGATGTTACGTGCAAAAGTTGAAGATCCCCTTGCATTTGGATGTATTGAGTCCCGCAGATGAAACTTAGAGTTAATGTTTTCATGATGAAGGACGGAAATGTTCTGGTCCTCAGTAAGTTCTGACACCACCGTGGCATTGAAAATCTCTCGTTTTATGTTCAGTTGAATATCCCTGCATGGGGCGATCTTGCTGACTACTAAATGACCTGCCGGAAATTTCTTTTTCAGATCACGCACTGCTGTTACAAATGATTTCCCAGCAGTGCGTGGATTTGAAGATTTAATGTTATTTACACCCGTATGTATGACGACAGCATCGACGTCTTCCTTGATGCTGTCCTTAGCTTTGGAAATGTCTTCAACGGTGAAGGTGCTTACCTTTGAAACGGACAAACCGTACGAGATTCCAAGCTGGTTAGAGCGCACGCCTTTCAAAGTGGAATCATGAAATATTGCTACTCTTGGCATTGTTACGGTCTTTGATTGAGATGATGACGCATTTTGGCATTTGACGTCATCTCGATTGTTGTGTTTTCGTTGATCGAAATTTCGATACTCCTGTCTCTTTTGTTTATGTTTTCCGCTTACCTTTGTTTGGGAAGCTGAGGGAGCGGAATGAATTAAAGAAGACGAAGTATTGGCCTGTGCACGTGTCGGAGCAGCTGCAGTGGCTCCAGCAGGCTTGTCCGTCTTGACCCTGGCCGTGGAGGTGGACTTGACCGCTGCGGCGTAGGTCAGTTCACGTCGGCCTTCGATGTCTGTTTGGGTCGAGACGTCGACTCCTCTGCTGAAGCCAGGATGTACACGTTGCACCTGCTCCGTCAAGAGAGCCACTTGTTGAATAAGCAGGCTTACGGTATCCTTCAGCTGGTCTACTACATTTTGAAGGCTCTCCTTCCCGTTGTCCTTCAGGTGGCGGCGGTTATCCTGCTTCTCGATGTCGGGATTTTTATCTTCACTCTCTCCTCTCTCGTTGTCCTGGGGCGATCTTGGTTCGTTGATTCCCTCAGGAGTTTTTGTCCGGGTTTGACGCCTTGTTCTGGTCATTCTGATGTTCCAATTAGTCCAGTTTTCAGCAACATTGTCGGAGCTCAGTTATATTTGGCTCTATCGGTCGCCATCTTGGCCGGAAGTCGACGTACGCGGAAAATTCAATATATAGTATATTTCATAGAGTTCAACAAAAGTTGAAGAAAAAAATAAACACTATAAATTATGTCGGCGGCATAATCACTGATGTACATATGTAGTTGGCACGTCCGGTCACAGTGACGCACACGACCAGTGAGTGTAGTGTTGTTTTTTGGCTCACGTATGAAGCTAAAGTGAGTCTGTGTTCTGTGCCAGTGGTCGACCGTCTGTCGTCCGCCCGCCGTCGTCCCTCGTCCGTGGTAAACTTGAGCATTAGCGTTTTCTTGGAGTCTATTCAAGCCACAGTCCCCAAGGATACTTTGTGGCAAGACCTTTCTAAACATTCCTATCTGAGTAACCTCTCACAAAGGTCAGGGTCAGAGGGGATCAGAAAATAGGTAAAAGAAAATAGCTGTATTTTGACAAAAAAAAAAATTTTCTCAAATACTATTCAAAACTTCAAACCAAACTTGGCGCAAAGATACCTGATGGTAAGACCTTTTTATGCATACTAATTTGGTTGACCCCTCGGAAAGGTCATGGGTCACAAGAGCTCAGAAAATGTCAAAAATAGCCATATTTTGACATAAAATGTTTTTTCTCAAATACTGTTCACAACTTCAAACCCAAACGTAGTACAGAGACAACTTATGGTAAGACCTATCTATGGATACTAATTTGGATGACCCCTCGGAAAGAAAACGTTTAGGGCTTAAAGTCGTTTGTCCACCACGAAGGGGATTTCAAAGATGGGGCACCGAAAAGATATCTGTACAAATTTTGACCTCAGCTGGGTTCGAACCCACGACCTTCTGGACGAGAGTCGAACGCTCTACCACCGACCCACCCAGCCCCCCCCCCTCCCCCCCCTCCCCCCCCCCCCACCTCGGAAAGGTCAAGGGTCACAAGAGCTTAGGAAATAGGTCAAAAATAGCCATGAAAGTTTTTTTTTCTCAAATACTATTCACAAATTCAAACCCAAGTGTCACACCAGGGAGGAAGAATATATGTCACACGGAATATCTGGATATTTAGTTCGATTTTAATGATTTGATCTTCTCATTCGCACGACAAACAACAGACAGGACGTATACAAACCTACACAATATTCGCTCAATTCACACATGCACCTGTAATACACGCACACCCTTAACCATTCGCACAATGTTCACAGCACTAACCACACATCCTACACTTATTGTTCCACTACGATGTCACATCTCAATGTCTGTCGAAAATAACTGACACTAATTAATGCTTAGATCCTCGAACGATCAAACAGTTTGATTACTCCGACCGTGAATAGAGATGAATGTAGCGTCGCTGCTTGTTGGAATAAAGATGAATGTAGCGTCGCTTCTCGTTGATTCAGTCACACCACTGGTCGAATAATCGCACTGTCTCTCGCGATGGCACGTCGAAGCTCCACACGCACACCGCCAGGATCAACTTGCTATCTCGTACACCACGTTGATTGATTACATTTTCACATGAAGCATACACAAGTCCAACTTCTCAGCTGGTGATAAGGGGGGGAAGCATCCAAAGATGCGTGAAAAGTTTACTCAGTCTTCGACTATCTCGTGCTTGTCCCAGCGCCCACGACTGATGGCCGTTGACAAATTCACCGTTATAATTAGCCGGTGACATGCGTAGTTATACACAACTACTTACTGTGTTTACACAACTAACATTGAGCATTTAGCTTCACTAACATTCTATCCTTCGATAGATAACACGAGGCACACCACACCGCCTCAATTCCTCACAAAAACTAACTTAACTCGAGAGCAAAAATCTCTCATGTCTGACTGTCTTCCAAACGATTCACAGTGACGTGACTCTTCAAACCAACATCGTACGTCACATGTTCCAAACACACATCTTACGTCACATGTTCTTGACGTCACTAAAAAGTACATGCCATGACCGCAACACACAACAAAGAACGAAAGTTCTCCACGAAAGAAAATACTGCATAATGATTAAAATAAATTGTGACACAAGGCCCTTTCCCGGCTAAAACTCTAGTTTTAGACTATACTTGACACGATTTCATATTATCATTTGCGAATAAATCACTTCCACGACAATAACCATTTCCTTCTTTATAATCTCACTGTTAAACACATAAATACACGTTCGTTATACGTGAACACCGCGTCTGTTTATTTTTCTTCACTGTCGATACGGTTAAGGTAATCTACCTATAACCTCACTGTTCAATACATGCATACACATTCATTATACGTCAACACTGCATCTGTTTATTTTTCTTCACTGTCGATACGGCTAAGGTAATCTGCACCAACATTATCTTTTCCTTTGATCACCTTCACCTGGAAATCGTGTTGCTGCAACTGCAATGCCCATCTCATCAAACGCCCATTTTCTGTCTTTGACTTCTGTAAATAATGTAATGGTTGATGATCTGTTTCCAACGTGAATCTTTGTCCATACAGGTACGGTTCAAATCTTTTTATACCCCACACGACTGCTAAGCATTCTTTTTCAATGGTAGAGTAATTTCTTTCAGCTTCTGCCAATTTCTTGCTTGCATAAGCAATCGGATGCATTTCTTCATCATTTTCCTGCATGAGTACAGCTCCCATAGCTGTGTTTGATGCATCAGTCCTCAAAACGTATGGCTTGCTGTCATCAGGTAAGTGCATCACAGGTTTACTGCACAAAACTTCTTTCAACTTCCGAAATGCTTTCTCTGCCTCTTCTGTCCATTTGATTTTGTCAGGCTGTTTTGCCTTCGTCATGTCAGTCAATGGAGTAGCTATTTCTGCAAACATCGGCACAAATTTGCGATAATACCCTGCTAGTCCCAAAAATGCTCTGAGCTCCTTTTTGGTCCGTGGTGTGTTTGCATTCTGCAATTTGCTGATCTTGTCATCTTCCGGTTGTATTTTGCCCTTGCCCATATGGTGTCCTAGGTACTCTAGTTCTTCATATAGCATTTTGATGGTTTCACTGTGAGTCCTACTTCTTCGAGTCTCCTCAACACTGCTTCTACGGCCTCTAGATGTTCTTCCCAAGTTTCTGTCGCAACCAAAATATCGTCCATGAAGTTGTCCACATCCTTGCGGCCTAATGGACTCAGTACTTTTCGCATCATGCGTGAAAACACGGCGCCTGCCGTTTTCAGTCCGAATGGCATGCTTGTCCACTGAAATCGTCCTACTGGTGTAGTGAATGCGGTTTTATGTTTATCTTCGTTATTGACTTTAATCTGCCAATATCCTTTCGAACAATCCAGTTTTGAAAAGTATTTTGCTTTCCCGACCTTTGCAAACAATTGTTCTATATCTGGAATTGGTTCAGGGTCGAACTCTAATGTCTCGTTCAGTTTCCGGAAGTCTACACAGAATCTCACTGACCCATCCTTTTTCTTGACGAGTACAATAGGCGAATTGTATGCTGATATGGTTGGTTCTATGACTCCCATTTTCAACATTTGGTCCACTTCTGTTTTGACAGTTTCCACTGCTGCGTGCGGTAATGTATATTGCTTCACGTACACTGGTTCTTGGGTTGTACTTCGCAATTCGCAAGTTTCAATATCTGTGTCTCCTGGCAACTCTTGCAACACTTTCTGATGTTTTCTTCGTATTTCATGCATCTGTTGCACTTTTGTTGCATCTAGCCTGTCAGAAATATGGCTATCTGTTACCTTCTCCGTAGCTTCGAGTGGTAACGTAGGTACCGTGCCTACTGCTTCGTTGTTTTCCGCATAGCCTTCAACATTGTCTTCAGTCATAACTACTGCGACTTCTTCTGCTTCTTCCCTCTCAAGGTAGCTCTTCAGTAAGTTCGCATGGTACACTTTTTCTTTGCCCTGCACATTCACTTTGTAATCGAAATCGTTTATTTTCTTAGTGACCGTAAATGGCCCTTTCCATGTAAGCTGTAGTTTGTTCTTTTTCTCTGGCAACAACAACAGTACTTTTGAACCTTCTGTGATAGTTCTAGGTTTTGCTCTTCTGTTGAAGTTTCTCGCGTGTCTCTGGCTAGCCTTTCGCAAATTTTCCTGAGCTAGGATACAGGTTTGTTCAATCCTGTTTCTCAAGTCTATCACGTATTGTGCTGTCGTCTTCTCTTCTTCTTCGACTTCGTTCTTCATCCAAAGTTGCTTCAAAATCTGCATTGGCCCTTTAACTGATCTGCCGTACAAAAGCTCGAATGGTGAGAACAACATAGATTCTTGTGGCACTTCTCTGTATGCAAATAGCAAAGCTGGTATCATCCGGTCCCACTCTTTTGGTTGTTCAAGACACATTTTCTTCATCATCTGTTTCAATGTACCATTGAATTTTTCCACCAACCCATTTGATTGTGCGTGGTATGGTGTCGTTTTTATGCCTTTCACGTCCAGTAGTTTCTGTAACTGTTGCATCAAATCTCCCACAAATTGGGTTCCTTGGTCTGATACAATCTCTTTTGGTACACCTAGTCTTGTCCAAATTGTCCAAAGTGCCTCTGCAATCTCGGTAGTCTGACATGTTTTCAGAGGTACTGCCTCAGGGTATCTGGTTGCATAATCGACTACAGTCAAAACATATCTATACCCTCTATCTGATGCTGGGTTGATCGGTCCGATCAAATCTACGGCGATTTTTTCAAAAGGTGTGTCCACTATGGGTACTTTACCTAAAGGTACACGCGTCTGTCTGCCCTTGTGTGATGACCTTTGACATGCGTCGCATGATGCGCAGTATCGTTGTATGTCACCACAAATTCCTGGCCAATAGAAATCAGCCCAAATTCTGTTTCTGGTTTTCTTAGCACCTAAATGCCCGCTCATCGGAGTATCATGTGCTAATTTCATAACACCCTGTCTATACTTTTTGGGTACAACGATCTGCGTTCTTTTCTGTTCCTTTTCAGTGAATTCTCGTACCAAAATTCCTTTCTTCCATTTAAATTTGGATTTGGTTTGTTTGCTGTTTTGATTTCCCTCTTTTTTCCCATCAGCTGCATCTCTGCATTTTTTCAAAGTTTCATCTTCTTTTCGTTGCCGTGCTTCTTGTTTCTACTTCTGCACACTGCTCATCTGTTTTCGTATCGTTTGGTTCGCTTCGTTTCTTTGTGATCGTCTCGGTGCTTTCCATTACAACTGGAATGTTTTCCATCTTTGTGATCGTCTCAGTCTTTTCCATTGCGGCTGGAACGTTTTCTACATGGCCTTCAGTTTGTTCGCTTGCATCTCTTTTTGAGCAAGGTTTCATCACTGGATAACTGGAATAGTGTTTGTTTTCTCTTTGTTCAAGAATCGTGCATTCCCTATCAAAACTGGTAATGCTGGTCTGGATATTACTAGTACATCTGCGTCTCCTTCAAAAAAATGGTGTTCGCATGAACAGTCTAGCAACAGGTACTTGCTTGACGTCGCATGACGCAAATGTCACGGATCGCATCTCACCTGTATATTTGTTTTCTGGCACCAATTTTGTATCAACGACGCTAATCGTGGCTCCTGTGTCTCTCAATGCTGGTACTTCCTTGCCTTCTATTTCTACTTGACACGATGGCTGATAATTTATCTTGCTGCATTTGTCGCATAGCGCCATTTTGTGATTTCTTTCCAACCTTTCTTCAAGGTAAGGCATTCCCACTCTCAGTGCGTGGTGGTCTATGCTTTCATGGTGCTGGTGGTGCGTCGCTGCACAACTGCAACTCGCTGTATGCATCGATCCACATGTAGGTTGTACGTACAACGCATTCTGTTTTCTGTTTGGACAAACTGATACTTTGTGGGGTCCTCCACAATTGAAACATTCGATCTTAAATGATACTCTGTTCTTGAAAGATTGATTTCCATGTTTGTTTGGTGATCTATTGTCACGCAATTCTTGCTTACTATGATCCCTTTTAGGTGACGGACTATCTCTGTGTCTAAATCTGTCCCTGTTGTTATCTCTGAACATACTTCTATTCTCATGTCCCCTGTTTCCTCTTGACACCTCGTAGGTTTCTGCTGCTTCAGTAGCCTCATCTACGTTAGCTGGTCTTCTGTCTCGTACGAACGTAGCTTGCTCTTTTGGTAGTGCGTCCAAAAAGGTATCCACTGCCAATAATTCTACTATACTGTCAAAGTTCTTTTCTCTCCCTGAAAGTTCAATCCATCGGGTTATCCATTGCGTAATCCGATTCATGAGTTCTCTGGCTGTTTCGTCATTTTTCTTCTTGGCATTCTTCAGTTTTTCTCTGTACTCTTCTGATGTCAAACGGAACTTCTTCAGCAATTCTTTGCGAATTTGTTCGAAATCTTCTAAATCAACATGCTGCATGTGCGTGATAGCTTCTGCTGCTTTCCCCTTTAGCAATGCGATCAGGTGTAATCCCCATTCGTCATCTGGAATACGCTCTGCTCTCATGACCTTTTCAAATTTCCATAGAAAGACTTCTAAATCATCTCCATCTTCAAAAAATGGTAACTTGATTTTAATCCTGCGTCGATCTTGCGCGTTGTTGTTTCTGTTCTGTTCTCCTTCTATACGCCGACCTTCTGCCTGAATTTCTAATTCTCTCAAATGTGTCTGACGCTCGGCTTCTCGCTCTCGTCGTTCCGCTTCTCGTTCTTGCCGCGCTAACTCCGCTTCTCGTTCTTGCCGCGCTAACTCCGCTTCTCGTTCTTGCCGCGCTAACTCCGCTTCTCGTTCTTGTCGCGCTAACTCCGCTTCTCGTTCTTGCCGCTCTGACTAACGTTTTTTCTCATCCAGAACATATGCAGTTAAGTCGTTCCCCGCTAAACTCAATAGTTCTCCTTCTTCTTTCCAAGCCTGCATCCTGGTTTTCATATCTGGTTCTTGTTCCATTTCTGATCTGCTAGGATTCTCAGATCTTGTTCTACTACTCCTTGTATCGGGCATGACGGCTAAGTTTGTTTGTACTGCCCAGAATCCGTGCAACAACAACAACAAAATGACTTCAACTATCGCTTGTTTATAAGCTGTCGATAACCATTTATCAACGTGAACTTTTGTTGATCTGTCAACAAGTTTTGGCGTAACCCGTTTTACAAAAAGACAAAACAAATGCGAAATATAAAAAATATATATATCACGCTGCGGAAGTTATACCTCTACAGATAATCAAGGAAAGTAATAATATCAAACCTTACTCTGTACTTGTATGACAATCCGCGCAATCGGTTAGTCTCCACTAACGCTGACAATCGAACACAACTCGGTACCTGAATAAACGGAAGGGATGAATACAGTGATGGCGAAGCTTCGGAGCTTGAATGCCGCCCGATGTTAAACAACGCCCTCCAACCGCCCACAGGTTATCCAGCAATTCCGAGTGTCCTTTGGTAATGACAGAAAATTACACTGGTGCGTAAATTTAGACTACTCTAAAAAATTACACAGTAAGTAACCTGAACCGATAACGCTATCGTTATACTATTGGTCAAGCCAAAGCTTACGTGCCAGTGTAAATAGATACAAATATCCGTGGCTCGAATCGCCAAGATTAATTCCCAATCGTTATCACTAAATTGTGATCCCGAATCTGGAAATAACCGTGGTTCGAATCTACGGACGAGCCCCCAAATTATTGTCACACCAGGGAGGAAGAATATATGTCACACGGAATATCTGGATATTTAGTTCGATTTTAATGATTTGATCTTCTCATTCGCACGACAAACAACAGACAGGACGTATACAAACATACACAATATTCGCTCAATTCACACATGCACCTGTAATACACGCACACCCTTAACCATTCGCACAATGTTCACAGCACTAACCACACATCCTACACTTATTGTTCCACTACGATGTCACATCTCAATGTCTGTCGAAAATAACTGACACTAATTAATGCTTAGATCCTCGAACGATCAAACAGTTTGATTACTCCGACCGTGAATAAAGATGAATGTAGCGTCGCTGCTTGTTGGAATAAAGATGAATGTAGCGTCGCTTCTCGTTGATTCAGTCACACCACTGGTCGAATAATCGCACTGTCTCTCGCGATGGCACGTCGAAGCTCCACACGCACACCGCCAGGATCAACTTGCTATCTCGTACACCACGTTGATTGATTACATTTTCACATGAAGCATACACAAGTCCAACTTCTCAGCTGGTGATAAGGGGGGGAAGCATCCAAAGATGCGTGAAACGTTTACTCAGTCTTCGACTATCTCGTGCTTGTCCCATCGCCCACGACTGATGGCCGTTGACAAATTCACCGTTATAATTAGCCGGTTACATGCGTAGTTATACACAACTACTTACTGTGTTTACACAACTGACATTGAGCATTTAGCTTCACTAACATTCTATCCTTCGATAGATAACACGAGGCACACCACACCGCCTCAATTCCTCACAAAAACTAACTTAACTCGAGAGCAAAAATCTCTCATGTCTGACTGTCTTCCAAACGATTCACAGTGACGTGACTCTTCAAACCAACATCGTACGTCACATGTTCCAAACACACATCTTACGTCACATGTTCTTGACGTCACTAAAAAGTACATGCCATGACCGCAACACACAACAAAGAACGAAAGTTCTCCACGAAAGAAAATACTGCATAATGATTAAAATAAATTGTGACACCAAGCTTGGTTAAGAGATACCAGATGATAAGACCTATCTATGCATACTAATTTGGATGACCTCGGAAAGGTCAAGGGTCATAAATGGTCGGCAAATGTGTGTAAAATTTTGGCTCACGTGCGGAGCAAAAATGAGTCTGTGTTCTGGGTCAGTGGTCGTCTGTCCGCCGTCCACCGTCGTCTATGGTAAACGTTAACGTTGGCATTTTCTCGGAGACTTTTCAAGCCATAGTCTTCAAACTTGGCCTAAGGATACTTTATGGCAAGACCTTTCTTAACATACCACCTGGTTTAAACAGTTTATTACTTTGCAAAATACATAAAAGAATATACATCACTTATCATCAGATCAAAACAAGCCACAGGCTTATAGGATGATCTGGACACTCAGTTATACTATTTGCAAAATTTGCATGGCGGTGGTATGCAGATTTTAAATACAATATAGGTAAGCAAATCAATATATATATATATATATATATATATATATATATATATATATATATATATATATATATATATATATATATATATATATATATATATATATATATATATATATATATATATATATATATATATATATATATATATATATATGCAGATTTTTAAATACAATATAGGTAAGTAAATCAATATATATCAAAACATATGAATACATAACAAAAATGAAAATAGAGGAAAACATTTCAATTATTATAGTGGAGAGAGAGAGACAGAGAGAGACACAGAGATACCACCTGATGGGAAGACATTTCTATGCATAGTATTTTGGTTGATCCATCGGAAAGGTCAAAGGTCACAAGAACTCAGGAAATATGTCCAAAATTGCCATAATTTGACCCCCCCAAAAAATATTTTTTCTCAAATACTATTCACCACTTCAAACCCAAACTTGCTACAGAGATAGGACCTGTCTATGCATACTAATTTGGATGACCCCTCGGAAAGGTAAAGGGTCACAAGAGCTCAGGAAATAGGTAAAAAATAGCCATATTTTGACAACATTTACACACATTTGCCGACCATTTGTGACCCTTGACCTTTTCGAGGGTCATCCAAAGACCTATCTATGCATACTAATTTGGATGAGCCCTCGGAAAGGTCAAGGGTCACAAGAGGTCGGCAGATGTGTGTAAAATGCCAATTTTTGATTGAATTGTAGTTATTATCAACAGTTTTGCATGCAAACTTTTGAATCAATTTTGGCACAAAGGCAGCTGATGCTGATAAGACCTTCCTATGTTTTCAAATTTAGTCCACTCATCGCAAAGGTCAAGGGTCACGGGTGTTTAACATATTTGTGAAGTCTGATTAAATTTTGAGAAAACATGGATTTTGCTAGTGCATAAGCCATCCCTTTACTTATTGTCACAAAGGTCACACATGTAGACTGGACATGCACGTGAGCCATAAGGGTTTTGCCTTTCTTGTTTTATATAGAATTCTAGTTATTATCAACATTTTTGCAAGCTTTTCAATCAAATTTAGCTGATGATAAGACCTTATTATGCATACTAATTTAGTTGACTCAACGCCGGCAAAGGTCAAGGGCCACGGGGGTTTGACAGATGTGTGAAAAGTGATTAAATTGTGAGAAAACATGGATTTTGCTGGTGCAGAAGCCATCCCTTTACTTATTGTCACGAAGGTCACACATAAGTAGATCGGTTATACACGTGAACCATAAGGCTTTTACCTCTCTTGTTGTATCAGAAAATAAGCTACGAATAAATATTATCAGATGCGTTTATCGGGAATCTTAACTTATTTTATAAAAAAAACAGACAATGAAACGTGAAACTAGCTGTTCGCTGGTCCGCAGTACAGTGTGCTTAACTACAATAGTATTCTACACTCGCGCTATTTTCCGTGAGGCACTGTGAACAGATGTAGCCGCTGAGCTTGCCGGCGGACGCGAATGGGGTGGAACCTGAATCTTCGAGCCGGTCGGTATATTGTGAATGAACCTATAGTATGTATCTCTGGTGTTCACTGTGAAAGACTCTCTCTTTTGATATTGAACAAAATGGATGGGCATTGATTTAGTTTCGTGAAAACAAACATAGTAAAAGCGCACATGGTGAAAATACTTTTGTCAAAGCGAGTCTGCGTTAAAACCATGACGCACAACAACTGGGGATGGATCGACCACGATAGTTCAAGAGTGGTGTCGGTATAGCTTGGCGCCTAGAGCGTCAGCTAATTCTGGCACCAACCTTAAACTGTTATGGTCTATCTATCGCCTGAACAGTCATATAGATTTATTTAGAAGATATCTACCGAATCTATGGATGGATGAAGAGATGGGTGTATGGATGGCTGACGGACGTTTTTGTGGATTGTTTATTTGCTGATCAAATTTTCAGGGCTCCCTCGTTACGGAGTACAACATTCACAACTTTGACCCGGAAACAGCGACTTTCAACAAGTATGACGTCACACCTTGTTTCTTTGGCAACAACGTCAAGGACTTTGAACTGTTCATGAGGAGTATGCACTTTTATCAGTTCTTATCTATTTAATGTGACCTTTTTCCTGCCAGTGAACGCAGATTGTTTTTTAAATCATTGTCAATTCAGCTTACACGATACGCAGTCCTCAAAAGACATGAATACAAAGTCATGTGGTGTCTGCAAGAGGCACAGATCCTCATTCGACCCCCGCAACCTTTTTCGGCAGCCAACGCCGAGTAAACTTAGTTCCTAAACTTCGTCACGTACCACTCAACCATCGGAATTGACTATTTCCGCTGGTCAGTTCTGTCTCTCAGCGCTGAAACATATAAGAAGAAATGCCTGACAAAGAAAGAAACACGCTTCGAAAGGAAAAATGTAATACAGTTGAGTTAAATAAACTGTGTTGAGCGTGTCCTTTATCCCTTTGGCTGTCGGAATCATCGCCACTTAAAGCGCTACCGACAGCCAAAAGGGTTAGAAGCTTGTTTCGTACTTTGTTGGGTATTTTCATTTACACACGCTTGGTAATCCCCGTTTTGTTCTTGATGATAACGACATTTTGACACGAACAATGGTATAAGCTCTTGGAAATGTATAGAAAAAAGGGTGGCTGCAAACGCTTAATCCAAGATGAGGTCAGAACGGTAATCCTCGGGCATAACAGACTGTCTTGGGACTGAAGCTTTGTTCTTTTTGTTTCCAAAGTGTGTTATAAGAGAGGCAATTGACACTGGAAAAGCCGGTGTTGACAGGACCTCTGAACATTGCTGTTAGAGGCAATTGACACTGGAAAAGCCGGTGTTGACAGGACCTCTGAACATTGCTGTTAGAGGCAATTGACACTGGAAAAGCCGGTGTTGACAGGACCTCTTAACATTGCTGTTATATCCGATCTTATTATGAGCGAAATAGGCTGTATTAACTGATTCAGCCCCGACACGCCACAGCAAGATATGGATCGAGCATGCTAGTTTAAGGGTGATGCCAGAATAGCTTGGCGCCCATAGGCGCCAAGCTATTCTGGCACCACCCTTGAACTATCATGCTCGATCTGTCTCTAGAATGTGATACAGTCCTTCAAAGGGCAACTTCAACATTTGGGGATTTCGGTACTGGGGCAGAATGTGTTAAGTTGGAAAAATCACTAATATTGGAAAGAACTGTGTGTTTACTTTTGTGGTAGGCCAACTCTATGACCTTTGTCTAAGACGCACAACCCGCCTTCTCCCTCATTTAGCACGTGTTTCTCATGTTGGGTAATCGAGCATGCGATAGATTCTGGATAAACCTAACATCACAGAGGTAAGTCGAGCCAGCGAGAGACATAGATTCTCTTGAGCCCCCTCACCCTGCGGGAGCTCATGAAGATCTATGCCTCTTGCCGCAATGTTTATAATTTTCTTCCAGTGCAGGGTTTCTGCATCTCGACTTACCTAATATCGCAAATATATGTTATATGTGAAAACTTACCTAATATCGCAAATATATGTTATATGTGAAAAGTTTTCTGGTTTTATTTTTAGTCAGCAAGTCCGGATCCAGCAACAACGATTTGATGGTGACCATGACGCCGTATCTGGATGCTCTGATGCACATGAACCTTGCTCTGACCATGGGCACCACCCCCATCCGCATCCAGAACACGCGCATGCACTGGGACGCAAACAACGTGTACTACCAAGCCACGCTTCTGGGCGCCCCTCCGTCGTTTGGTAGGCATTAGCTCGTAGACCATGCGCATAGTATGGTATTGGGCCTCTGTTCTATACCGCGCTAAAAAAAAAAAACAACACATGAGGTCTCATCCGGGTTTAGGTCCGCTTTAGTACATGTATGTTCACCAACACCAACACCAATAACAACAACAACAACAAATAAGACCTGTAGTCTTTTATTTCTTGCTGTTGTTGTATCCGGAGTCTTATTTGGTGCTGTTGATATACAACCGCATTATCTTAAAACACTGTCATAGCGCGAGGCTTATAATGACGTCATTTTGCAGCAGTGACAAGCATCCATCATGGTACTTTTTTTGTCTGTTTTCATCGGAGATTTTCGAAATAACTCGTACACGTCGTATGTATATCTATAAGAGAGTGTCCTTTATCACCAAGGGGCGGATCTGGGAGGGGAGGGGGGTGGACACCCCCTGCCCCCCCCCCCCCCCCAGGCCAAAAATTCTTTAAAATGCTAAAGCAAAGTCCCCCCCCCCCTTCCCCCACGCCACCCACCACCACCACCAAGCCGCTTTTGATATTTCGTCGACCGTGTCAGGTTGAGGGTCCCAAACAAACAGTTGGACCCCCTCCCCTCTGAAGGTAACTGATCCGTCGCTGTCACCCTTGCTGTCAATTATAATATTAACCCTTTGGCTGTCGGTCGCGTAGTTTGCCGAGGTGATTCCAGCAGGAATCACCTCGACAAATGGTGCGACCGGCCAAAGGGTTTACCTACGTACCCTCCGTCACCACCCTTCATTCCCTACCTAACTCTAACCCCTATTACTCTGATCCTCCCATTTTCTGTGTTAAATACAGCCAAGTACCAGTTCAACCCCGGCAAGACGATGGCTGCCAACGCGGGCACGGTTATTCCTAACGTCGCCAACAAATTCTTGTGTGCGCAGGACTGTGACAATAAGCAGGTACAGCAAACATCGTATATATCAAAACGCCGGGGACTCGAATTATTTCTTGTAATACCAATACAAAGTTTATTATAAGCGAGATAATTTACTGCTTAAAGAGTGGAATCGAAACTTTTTGAAAAACTACCTTAACTGCCATGCTTCATTGAAAGCATGTAACATCGAGTTTATTTTGATATAATTTAATTTGATTTAGTTTGGTCTCTCTTGGCTTGACTTCGCGAACGAAGATTTTATAGAAGTTGCCCACGACGTCTGCAGGCTTGTTCGTGGCTGCGGAGGCCAATCCGAGACAGGCAGGTTCGACCGCAGTGGCTGCAGGGGAAGGTATGGCCAGGGTTCTGAGCTGCGGCATCTCTGTTTTTTCTCCTGAGCCGCTTGTCCTTAAGGCTAGCTCTGTGAGAGTCCTCAAAGGAGACAGCTGCCTTGTAAATGGTGGAGCGCCAGGTGTCACGGTCCGCAGCAAGCGAAGACCACTGGTGGAGGTCGATTTGGCAGGCACTAAGTGACTTCTTGAGACAGTCTTTGTATCTCTTCTTTGGTGCCCCTCTGTCACGATGTCCAGTAGCAAGCTCGCCGAACAGGGTGATCTTTGGTAGGCGATGATCCTCCATCCTGGAGACATGCCCCGCCCAGCGGAGCTGTGTCCGCAGCAGCAAAGCCTCGATGCTCAGTTTCAGCCTGTTCAATGACCTCGACGTTGGTGACATAGTCACTCCAGTGAATGCCCAGGATGGTACGCAGGCAGCGCTGGTGGAAGCGTTCGAGGAGTCGTAGTTGGCTGCGGTAGAGGGCCCAGGACTCGGAACCATACAGCAGGGTGGTGAGGACCACAGCTCTGTACACGCTGATCTTGGTGCCTGTTTTCAGCTGTTGATTGTGCCACACCCGCTTGAAAAGTCGCTCGAAAGCGCTGTTCGCTTTTGCCAGCCTGCTGTCAAGCTCCTTGTCCAGCTTGGCGTCCGACGTGATAATGCAGCCAAGGTAAGTAAACTGGTGCACTGACTTTAGTTCAGACTCGCCAATGGTGATGTGAGGAGGGCGATACACTGTCTTGGGTGCCGGCTGATGGAGGACCTCTGTCTTTTTCAGACTGACCTCGAGTCCAAAGAGCTGGGCAGCATCTGCGAAGCAAGACGTGATGCGCTGCAGGGCTCTCTCTGTGTGTGCAACGAGGTCAGCATCATCAGCAAAAAGCAGCTCACGAATCAGTTGGTCTAGGGTTTTCGTGTGGGCCTGCAGTCGTCTGAGGTTGAACAGGCTGCCATCGAGACGATACCTGATGTACACTGCATCGTCATCATCGAGGTCCACTATGGCCTGCTTCAACATCATGCTAAAAAAGATTGTGAAGAGGGTCGGTGCCAGCAAGCAGCCCTGCTTTACGCCGTTGAGAATATGGAATGATTCTGAGAGTTCATTGTTGAGTCTGACCTGGCCTTGCTGGTCCACGTGTAGCTGGACAATCATGTTGAGGAACTTTGGGGGACAGCCAAGTCGCTCCAGGATCTGCCACATGCCTTGCCTGCTCACAGTGTCGAACGCTTTTGTTAGGTCGACAAATGTTACGTACAGCCCTTTGTTCTGCTCGCGGCACTTCTCCTGTAGCTGTCTCAGCACAAAGACCATATCGGTGGTGCTCCTGTTTGCTCTGAAGCCACACTGGCCCTCTGGGAGTTGGTCTTCAGCGATGGCAGGTACCAGCCGATTCAGGAGCAGCCTTGCAAGAATTTTCCCAGCAATGGACAGCAGGGTAATTCCCCGATAGTTAGAACAGTCAGACTTCTCGCCTTTGTTCTTGTACAGGGTGATAACGACTGCATCACGGAGATCTTTTGGTAGTGTTCCTTCCTCCCAGCAGCAGAGAAAGAGGTCATGGAGCTTGTTGTGCAGTGCTGTGCCTCCATGTTTCCAGATCTCTGGCGGTATTCCATCAATGCCTGCTGCTTTGCCACTCTTGAGCTGGTGGATGGCTGTGAGGATCTCTTCAGCGGTGGGCGGTTCGTCCAATTCAACCTTTACTGGGAGGTGTGGGATTTGTAGGAAGACTGCTTCTTGAACAGTGCGCTCAGCGCTGAAGAGGCTCTGAAAGTATTCCGACCAGCGGTTCAAGATGGAGGTATTATCTGTGAGGAGTGCCTGGCCATTCGCGCTTCGCAGGGGACTTTGTACCAGGTGCCTGGGGCCATACACTGCTTTCAGTGCTTCGTAGAAGCCCCTGTAGTCACCAGCACAAAGCTGGGTCCTCTGTGCAAGTCTGGTCCACCACTCATTCTGGAGATCTCTGAGCTTGCGCTGGAGACTGCTGCAGACGAGGCGGAAGGCAGACTTCTTCACAGGGCAGGAAGGCTGGGCTAGGTGGGCCTGATGGGCGGCTCTTTTTTTTGCTAGGTGTTCCTGGATCTCTACATCGTTTTCGTCAAACCAGTCTTTGTTCTTCTTTCTGGCGAAACCCAAGACTTCTGCAGAGGATTTTGCAATAGCAGTTTTCAGTTGTTCCCAAAGTGTTTCAGGGGAGGAGTCTACTGGGTCCGCTGTGTCTTTGAGCCTGCGCTGTAAATCTGTCTGAAAGGCAGCTTTCACATCGTCACGCTGAAGGCTGGCAACATCAAGCTTTTTCTTGGGGGGCCCCCATTTCTTGGGTTTTGGCTTGAAGTGGAGCCTGAGTTTGCAGCGGACAAGGCGGTGGTCAGTGTGGCACTCTGCGCTGGGCATCACTCTGGTGAAGAGGACGTCACTGCGGTCCCTCTGACGCACTAGGACATAGTCGATAAGGTGCCAGTGTTTGGAGCGAGGATGCATCCAGGTGGTCTTTCGACTGTCCTTTTGCTGAAAAGTAGTGTTGGTGATGACCAGTTGCTGCTCCGCACAGAACTCCAACAGTAGGCGGCCATTGTCATTGCAGTTCCCCACGACATGCTTGCCGAGGACTCCTTTCCAGGCTTCAGAGTCCTGGCCCACTCTGGCGTTGAAGTCGCCAAGGATGATGACTTTGTCGTCTGCAGGGGTACTCTGTAGGAGGCTGCGCAGGTCAGTGTAAAACTTGTCCTTTTCAGCAGGCTCTGCCAGGAGGGTTGGGGAGTACACACTGAGAAGGGTGACGTGCTGCTGGTGTCTCAGTGGGAGGCGCATGGACATGATGCGGTCTGAGTGGCCCGTTGGTAGGTTTTCCAGCTTAGTCGCAATGGATGTCTTGACCATGAAACCCACGCCTGAAAGCCGTCTTTCTGATGCAGGCCTGCCTGACCAGTAGAGGGTGTACCCAGCACCAAGTTCTTGGAGGCTGCCTTCGTCCGGAAGGCGTACTTCGCTAAGCGCGGCGATGTCGATGTTTAACCTCCGCAATTCATGGGCAATGAGGGCGGAGCGACGTTCAGGGCGTCCGCTGTCTGCTTTGTCGAGCATGGTTCGGACGTTCCAGCATGCTACGTTGAGTCCGGTCGTGGTCGTCATGAGAGTGGATCCGTTATTCTTTCTTGTTTTTTGACCGCAGGAGAAGATGCCCGTTGCCGTTGACCGCGGCTAGCCAACTGGGGATGCGAGGGGACGAGCTTTGGTTAGGCCACCTTTTCTAGGCCCCTCTCCGTGTGGAGCAAGCAGTGCTGTCCCTAGAGAAGGCTGCTTGGTCGTTCAGGGTGTGCCGAGTGATGTTGTCATCCCCAGGTCAACATCAGGCGACCAATATCCTGAACCGCCTGCATGCAGGTTTGAGACTGCGGCTTCCAGTGACATCTTTCACCTGCCGTTTCGCCCCTCGCCCGTCGCTACAGGACTTGGAATGGTCAGTGTCATGGTCCGTGGACGTTTCCTAAAGCCTGCGCGGTGGAGCTTTTTGGTGGAGTGCAGTGTGCGCAGTACTGGCCCCACCCTTTAAACCCTTGGTTCATCTGCCATGGCCTAGCAAGCTGGGACGATGGCATCGAGGTCCTCGGGTCGTAGGTTTTATATCAGACTGTCCTTGTCCTAGTCTGTGGCTCAAAAGCCTTCCCCGGAGACACGGGGGCTTTGATGTCAGGGGTTTCCTCCCTTAGCCTTTCCGCAGCCAAGCGGCCAGGCCTGCAAGGCAGCAGGCGACTCGTGGAGGGCGGGGTCGTCTATGTCCCGTGCAGATGTGAACATCTGCCCACTGCCCAGTTTGGTCTGGTGTATATTGGTAACGCCTGTGTTTAAGCTGATTGGTATTATTACTTTAGATTGGATTGGATTGGATTAGGCTTCGACTGGATTGGATTTGGAATAGGATTTGGGATAGGATTTGATGTGATTAGTCAGAATTTGTATTTTGATTGGATTTGAGTTGATTACGTAGACTTGCTGTTGAAGGAGTGGAACTGCCGAGAGTTTGACTACTGCCAGAGCACCCACGTGTGCACCCTCGCCAAAGACGAGCCCGCCGTCAGCGATCCCAGCACGTGGGCAAACAGCACCCAGTGTGACCACTATTCACGTGAGCCTTTTTAAACATTCAGCTATGACAAGCTACAGGGATATATAGACCGACCGTGATAGTTGAACGGTGGAGCCAGAATAGCTTAGCGCCTCCAGGAGAAGAGGAGCAGAAAAGTCATTCATTTTACGTCATTAACCCTTTTGTCCAGCATTACTGCAAGACACACTAAGGACATTTACAACCTATTAACCCGTTACTGCCTGCAGTAGGTCGCTTTAAGCATTTTTCGACTTATCTGTGTTCCAGGTATAACGGACTTTAAAAAAATTATTTTACTTATCATTGTTGAGAGAAATACGTTCGACTTATTCGAAGTTCTACTTAAGCGAGTTTGAGTTATTCTTTTTAAGTAAGAGACATAGATCCTCATGAGCCCCCGCGACTGCGGGGGCTCATGAGGATCTATGTCTCTTGCAGTTCTTTTTTAAAATTAGTCATAGAAAGAACAGCTACGGATGGGGAAAATAGTTCGACTTACGCGTTTTCGACTTTAAAAGCGTATGGGACTGTATTAACTTTTAACACATTTTTCTTGTGAAAACATCGGCCTACTTGCCCATGGTAAGTTGCAGAAGAGCAGCAAACTGCAGCCTTACTTTTTGTTCGTCACTTTAAAAGATGCGTACTTGTTGCAGTACGGGGAAAAAAGTCTGTACATTAATCGATTTTCCTTCATATGTGAGGAACTAGGTAGCTGAAGTTGTCCGAAAGGTCACGGGTTTAAACACGGGTGGGGTCAACATTTGTTCAGACTCTGTTCGGTGTCCCGTCTTTATAATTATATTTTTGATGGCAGAAGACGTTAAGCCCAATACGTTCCCTACAGGTGTGCTGGGTGGCGGGTTCGACACGCAGGTGCAGCTGGGTGATGGGTGGATGAAGATTAAGAACCAGGTGTACCAGAACCAGCTGGCCTTCGTCCTCCCCTTGCCTGACGACAGCGGCAACATCGATATGACTGCCGACGCCAGCAAAATCGACGACAGCCAGGTATACACATGAGTAAGGAGATGACTGACTAGGATGAAAATACCCTCCAGAACAACACGGACAAAAGTAGAGGTTATCGATCCTAGATCAGAAGTAGGTCCAACAGTGCCCGGACTTCAAACGTTTCGTGGATTCATCAAACCCACTTTTATCTCAGTATTTGCACGAAGCATATAGTCTCACCAGCTTCTGCAGCCGCAGGGACCTATTAGAATATAGAGATGACCCCTTCCCGCCCCCCCCCCCCCCACCCCACCATTCAAGATCCTTTGCTACTGTGGGTTGTATCAGGCTGAAGGTCCCAAACAGAACGTTGGAACGCATCCCCCCACCCCCACCCCCACCCCCACCCCGTGTTAACTGGCCCGGCCCTGATGAATGCACCGCTTTGACGTTCGGTGCCTTTGTCAGGGGCACATAACTGGTCGCATAGGCTTCCTCACCCTCTGCTTATGTATACACATAAACTCTGACCCATTTTGAGACCGGACGTCGGCCATACCTGGGAATTATCCTCTGACAGCTGAAGACACGGATGGATGTATGATAGTTAAAGAGTGGTGCTAGAATAGCTTGGCGCCAAAGGGTTCGGTCTGCGTGTTACCGTGTTTTGTCTGTTTGTCTGCAGAAAGTGACGTTCACAGCTTACATGGTCACGGACCAGGTCGTGGCAAGCAATCAAGTTAACCGCAACCCTGTCACTGGTTAGTACCTGGAAATATGTGTACTGGTCAGTCATTTTCAACCTTATGGCTTATGTGATAATAATAATATTATTATATTTATGTAACGCCAGGTCCCTGCAGTGCAGGCTCTAAGCACGTGTATATAAGTAGCAACAGCATTCGTACCACACACACACAAACACACACACACACACACACACACACACACACACACACACACACACACACACACACACAGCTCCTCCTCTTCCTCGAGCACAAACAAAGAGGAGAACGCACAGCCGAACTTTTATATATATATATATATATATATATATATATATATATATATATATATATATATATATATAATATATATATATATATATATATATATATATATATATATATATATATATATATATATATATATATATATAGATAGATATAGATATGCGAGTCATCGTTTAAAACACCGTCGATTTCTTTTGCTCGTCATTATAAACATATGTATTAATTGAAATGCAAACAGCAGTTGTAAACCCGAACTAATCATCCTCTGTCGACATTATAACGCTACATGCACAATAAATATCGTTATCTTTATAAATTAAAACAATCGCCATCATTTCAATTTCCATTCATTTCAATCTTCGTCGCAGCGATTGCCATTGGCCAGTTCTCCAGAATTCCCCGTCACATGGGCAAAGGTTATGACGACACGATCCGTGGTGTCTCAGTGGATGACTGCGCGTCGGACTGCGTCGCGGAACAGACGTACACGTGCCAGTCTTTCCACTACTGCTGGGAGGCCGGCACGTGCTTCCTGTCCCGCCGTCATCCAGACGAACAGCCAGACTCGCTCCGAGTCAACAGTAACTGCGATCTCTACTACCGTGAGTTCGGTTTTGCTTTGCTGGCTTACGTGCGAAGCAAAAGTGAGTCTATGTGTCTGTTTTGGGCCAGTGATCGTCCGTCCGTCATCTGTCCGCCGTCAGCCGTCGTCCGTGGTAAACTTTAACGTTGGTCCAAGGATACTTTGTAGCAAGACTTTCTAAACATACCAATTTGAGTGACATCTGACAAAGGTCAAGGTCACAGGGGATCAGGAAATAGTTCAAAAATAGCTATATTTTGACATATTTTATTTTTTCTCAAATACTATTCACATCTTCAAACCAAACTTGGTACAAAGATACCGGATGGTAAGACCTTTCTAAGCATACTAATTTGGTTGATCTCTCGGAAAGGTCAAGGGTCACAAAAGCTCAGGAAATAGGTCAAAAATAGCCATATTTTGACAAAAGATGTTTTTTCTCAAATATTATTTACAACTTCAAACCTAAACATGCTACAGAGATACCTGATGGTAAGGCAGATATATGCATACTAATTTGGATGACCCCTCAAAAAGGTCAAGGTCACAAGAACTCAGGAAATAGGTCCAAAATAGCCATATTTTGACAAAATATGTTTGTTCCCAATACTATTCACAATTCAAAACCAATTTGGTAAAGAGATATCTGATGGTAAAACGTATCTATGCATATTAATTTGGATGACCCCTCGGAAAGGTCATGGGTCACAAGAGGACGGCAGATGTGTGTAAAATGCCAGTTTTTGATAAATTTGTATGTATTATCAACATTTTTTGCAAATTTTTCAATCAAATTTGCCGCAAAGGCAGCTGATGATAAGACCGCCTTATGCATACTAATTTAGTCGACTTGTAGCAAAGGTCACGGGAGGTTGACAGATGTGTGAAAAATGCTTACATTTTGAGAGAACATGGATTTTGCTGGTGCAGAAGCTATCCCTTTACTTTTTGTCACAAAGTTCACACATATGTAAATCGGCCATACGCGTGAGCCATAATGGCTTTGCCTTTCTTGTTTCTACTCCCCCTCCCCCAACCCACCCCACCTTCTACAATGCCCACCCCGTCTGTTTCCCTACATGTATTCTCATTCCCACATCAGTGAGTCAATTAACTGACGCACAGCAGCTGCCACGCCGAATATCACGTAACAGGCGATACTAAAAAAAGTCTTTCCCTGCTTATTACACGGTATACGACGGGCTTTAGACCGGAATAACCATCAATCTTAATATTTATTCTTAGATTAACTGGGGCCGATTTCTGCCAGCCAGCAAGACAGCATGAAACCTAAGGAAGGTATTAAACGTTAATTGCTCACGCTAATTGCAATTAATACTCACTTCGACCCCTAGGTTTCTAAATCACCGACACTTCACCTGTCTACCCGTCCTTTTTGTCAGTGTGTTTCTTTGTTTGTTTTCCAGGTAACTATACGTCCGACTTCCAAGTGTTTCCCGGCGCCACCGTTTTGTCGGCTTCCAACACCATCTACCAGAATGTGATCGGCCCGAACCAGTGCGCCAAGCTGTGCACCTACTACTCGTCCTTCCACTGCGAGTCCTTCGACTTCTGCTCTGATGTCAATACGTGCTACTTGGGACAAACCCACTACTACGACGCTCCCCGGGCCAACATCCAGCAGCGGCCATCTTGCTCCCATTACTCACGTAAGTCCTGACGCCACGTCCGCTTCAACTGTGGGCTTTTGATTAAGAGAAAATATGAGAAAATAACAAAGAAAGAAAGAAAGAAAGACGCCTAAGAAAGGCTAAGGCACATGTACATGTATTTTTGCCTTAGTCTTTCTTAAGCTTGTTTCTTTCTTTGTTGGCTTATATTTGGGCATTACAGTCT
The DNA here is from genome assembly GCA_036245525.1 of Semisulcospira habei. Lineage (NCBI taxonomy): Eukaryota > Metazoa > Mollusca > Gastropoda > Semisulcospiridae > Semisulcospira > Semisulcospira habei. The sequence goes on from BTPG01000005.1 coordinate 159,152,653, forward strand.
CCTTTTTGGTCTGGAATAGGCAACTACCTCGCTGACTTCTTGGCCAAGAAGAGGATGATGGTGGCTATGCGTGATAACCGCGTGGTCCAGAACGTCAGCCCCCAGGAGTGCGCCAAGCTGTGTAGCCAGGAGCAAACTTTCACATGCCAGAGCTTCGATTACTGTGGCAATCTGACCGAGTGTCGCCTGAGTGACGCGTCTATCGGTAGCACGGGCCAGGTCACGCTGCAGGCCTCTGCAATATGTGATGTGTACCAACGTGAGTACCAGCCTCAGGTCTGGCCTTCTAAAAATAACCAAAAAAAGATGAGACGCGCCGGCCCAAAGCTGTTCCTATTTTTGGCCCACGTGTGAAGCAAAAGTGAGTCTATGTTCTGGGCCAAAGGTCGTCCGTCCGTCGTCTGTCGTCCGTTCGCCGTCGTCCGTGGTAAACTTTAACGTTGGCATTTTCTCGGAGAGTACTCAAGCCACAGTCTTCATACAAGGATACTTTGTCACAAGACCTTTCTAAACATACGAACTTGAGTGACCTCTCATAAAGGTCAAATTCACAGGGGGCGGTCCGTGGCGCAGTGGTAAATGCGCCTGCCACCAATGCTAGAGGTGCGAGGCTCGATACCGGGTTCCGGCGTCTGACTTTTCTCCTCTGGTAAGTGTCACCGTTAAGTCGGGCGGACCGTCGGGGGTTCTTTCGCCGGGTACTCACGGCTTTTCCTCCCCGTCCACTTCGGTACCGGTTTCAGGCCAATTCATAAATTTCAAATACAAGCGATCAAAATTTCCGAAACCTCAGTAGCTGAGCTGACCCCCTCGCACCGCGTGAATGTCCTGTGTTTGTCTTGTACTGTGTTTGTCTTAAGAGAGAATGCGTTTGCTTCACGTGAGCGTGCGTGTTGGGTTCAGTTCGCAGCGCTTTGAGCAGATTCGAAGAATTGGGTAAAGCGCCTGTATTATAACCGGTATAATTATTATTATTATTATTAGTAGTAGTAGTAGTAGTAGTATCATTATTATTATTATTATTATTATTATTAGAGGATCAGAAAATAGGTTTAAAAAATAGGTATATTTTGACATAATTTATTTTTTTCTCAAATATTATTCACAACTTCAAACCCAAACTTGGTACAAAGATACATGATGGGAAGACCTATCTATGCATACTATTTTGGTTGATCCCGGAAAGGACAAGAGTCACAAGAGCTCAGGAAATAGGTCCAAAATAGCCATATTTTGACAAAAGATTTTTTTCTCAAATACTGTTCACAACTTCAAACCCAAACTTGCTGCAGAGATACCTGATGGTAAGACCTATCTATGCATACTAATTAGTTGATCCCTCGGAAAGGTCATGGGTCACAAGAGCTCAGGAAATAGTTCCAAAATAGACATATGTTGACAAAATATGTTTTTTTCTCAAATACTGTTCACAACTTCAAACCCAAACTTGCTCTAGAGATACCTGATGGTAAGACCTATCTTTGCATACTAATTTGGATGAGCCCTCGGAAAGGTCAAGGGTCACAAGAGGTCGGTAAATGTGTGTAAAATGCCAATTTGTGATAGAATTGTAGTTATTATCAAAAGTTTTGCAAACTGTTCAATCAAATTTGGCAAAAAGGTAGCTGATGTTGATAAGACCTTCATATATATACTAATTTAGTCGACTCATCGCAAAGGTCAATGGCCACGGGTGTTTGACAGGTGAAAACTGAGAAAACATGGATTTTGCTGGTGCAGAAGCCATCCCTTTACCTATTGTCACAAAGGTAACACATGTAGATCGGTCATACGCGTGAGCCATAAGGGCGTTGCATTTCTTGTTAAGCTTATCCTTCTGATCCATCTCCCTTCACCATAATCCACCATCCGATCAACACACACTGGCACACGCAAATAAAAAAGGACACCAGGCGCTTCGCGCCATTTGTACGCTCTGTTGGCTTGCGTAGCGAAAGCTATTCTGAAGCAGAAAATAGCCCGCGCAGCCACATGCGTCACTTACAAGCTTTATGTGATGGCATCGTTAGTCCATCGACGCCGTGTGGACAGTGCCAAAACTGATGTTTTACGTCACTCGTATTAAAATTTTACGTTTGAGAGGATCAAACTTTGCAATTTTCTGACTGATTTTCACACCTAGAACGTTTAGGTCACAATCTGACTTATTCGTACCCCTCAACTGGTACGAACAGCAGGTTTATACAAATACTATTTACGGAAAATCCTTCATGTATTAATGAGATGATTACCCCAATGATATGTTACTCGAAAACTTAGTGCCGAAAATCAAAATTTTACCTGGCGTATCCGACAGCCGGGACAAACTGTAGGCATCTGTAAATACTGTTTATGAAAATTATTCGGGTGTTAATAAAAATATTGCTCTTTTCGTACAAATAATTCAACTGTTTTAAGAATAATCCGAAGTAATCCCCCGAAAAACGTGATTTTATTTTTTTCAAAAAGAAATTAAATATCACCCAAAAAGTGGAATATGTACAATGTGGGCTAACGACCTCATTCAGTCTCGTCCTTTAGTCTATCTAAATGCAAAATATCTAGTAAAAATAAGAAAGATTTAGGGGTAAAATGCGGATAAATCAGTTTTCGTGGAAATGCCATTTTCTCGTCAGTGTGTACTCTAATTAAAAATTACAAAAAACTGCCTCCAGATAATCTTAATTCGGAAAAATATCCTAAAGTTTCTAGTTTGTCCGTCTACATACGAGGCTCTGGTCGCTGTCACACGCACGCACGCACACACACGGCGCTAGGCGCCAACGGTACGTTCTCCAGCAAAGTTTGCGTAGCTAGACGTGACGTCATTTTATCTTGTTACTTCTTTGCCTGAATTTGGGGCCCGCATGCCCATGACGTTATGTTCTAGCTATGGAGCGCGCTTTGACGAGCCCCATTTCAAAGTTGTTTTTATTTTTAAACAGGAACAAAGTTATGTATGTTCCAGTGGCATAGGACCGGGGTGGGGGAGTGGGGGAAGGGGGTTAAATGTAGGGAAGTCAGAGTATCCCATTCTCTCTCCCCCCCCCCCCCCCAACTCCCCACCAAATATGTTCAGGAGAAAATGTTGCTTTTTCAGAAACAAACTCAAAGATAGTACTTTTGTTATTTATTGTTCGGACAATATCTGGACAAGGTGATTTGTATTTCTGTGCTTAGTTTTTCAAAGGTATGACTGCCACTTTTCTGAGCTTTGACTACGATTTGTGTTCGTCCCTCCAAACCTCCCCCCCCCTCCCCCCTCCCGCCCTCCCCCCTTCATCCTCACACCCACACCCAGCCCCGCGCAACTGTATTTCTAACTTATTTACTGAGAAGATTACTAAAACAAAAATTGAGGGGTGAGGTGGGGTGGGGGCCGAAGAGTGTAAATGGGTGGGGTGGAGTAGATGAAGCAAAACTAATGTGATCAATGCATACCACGCAGGTGCATCATGTCCAATATGCCAGGGAAAGCGTACACATTTCGTACCATTAATAACATTTTTATCCTGGTTGAACTAAGACTCGTTGCCATGTCTGTGCTTGTAACAGCTCTGTCGAGCAGTTTGACAGCTACCCAGTGCGCAAAGGCCATCGGACCGACGTCGGCTCGATGGCCTTTGTGCGCATTGGGTAAATGACAGTAAAGTACTTAGCCCACGTATATACTTTTTTCCATAAGGGCCTGACGAGTGGTGCTTTAACTAAATGCAAATCAGCTGCGCCACCGCGTGCGCGCCATCGCGTCCTCTAGCTCAATTCAGAATACAAGGGATGAAACGAAAGGCACGCAAAGCGGCGAAAAACTGTGATTCCAGAGCAGTTTTCAACCCTCGAAGCAACCATCCGCCTAAAACTTCGAACTGAACAAACGCAGTAGATATTTTGCCACAAATACAGCCTTGTCCGCCGATCAAAACTGACTGATAGTTTAGTATCTAGGCTTTGTGCACAGTCAAGCATCGTTTAGCAGACGTCCATGTGTTGGGTTTTAGATGTGACCGGAAATACGCCACATGCTCATTTTTCATTGGTTTATGTAAATTAACATATCCAATGAAATTAAAACAAGAGTGCATTTTACCGTCGATATGAACGTGCACGCGGCAGCAATCGCTTTAGGTACGTATTTCCCCCAGCCCGAAAAGCTCTACTTTAATGGAGTCTGGTTTAAAAACTGCTCAGCTGTCAGTATCTTTTCGAGTAATTCGCCTCGACTTTAGAGTAAACACGGCAGAAACTGATGGATGCACATCAGTGCAGAGTGACCTCTTTCACGGCATTCTCAGTGCTAAAGGGTTTAACGTTGAACTCTAGATGTTGAGAAAGAAGTCCGGGATACTTCCGGCCATAGCTAATTTCGCGCTTGCCGGCTTTCGTTTCCTCCCTTGTACTCGGTGGCGCATCGGATTTGCATTTAGTCCGCAAAGCACCACTCGTCAGCCACCTATGCTTTTTTCTTACACACCTCCCTCTCTGCCGCCTTTGAGGGGAAAGGTTGTATCACACACGTGTGCTACAGCTTGGCCGTATCACGCGTGTGTGATACAGCCATAGTGCGTGTGACGGACACGTGTGCACAATATGGTCAACAAAAAGGTACGGGCACATACGATATTGAAACTTGACCTATTTTAAGTTCGCGTGCAATGACGCCATTTCATATTGACGGCTGGCGTCGACGGTGTATTATTACGTCATGTGGGAACATTTGTCTGACATTCAAAATAGCCACGTCAGTCACATCAAAAAGTAAATGACGTCATGTTCTTTGCCAAAGGCACACTGGCGGCTGTGTTGTGGTTAGGCGTGTGCCGAAAACCAACTCACATATGATTTATGCCAAGGAAAAGGCGAGTAAGAAATAGATTCTTACATCGGTGTTTAGGTGATACTGAAAATCTCACTCTCGTGGTCTTAAAACCCTATCCTACTTGCTTTCGCTCTTAGGATAAGGTCATTTTAAGACCACTCGAGTGAGATTCTCAGTATCACCTAATCACCGATGTAAGAATCTATTGATCAGTATACGTAATAGATTAGTGAGGGCCAAGAGGTAGTGTATGACCCAGTTTGTTGTGTTGGTAGGAATTTCACCGGATCATACATGATTACCTAGTACGCATAAGGTCATCGGAACGGCGTCGGCCGCGAGTGAGCCCACGCACAGACGTGTGCGGGCCGACTGGCGGCCGACGTCGGCCAGAGACCTATTGCTGATTTTATGGACGTTCTGGATTTTATTTGATCTACAGGTCAGTTTTCATCTGGAGCTACCGCGGCATCCCAGTCGTCGTCCAGTAAGTGATTCTCTTGTTCTTTTTTTTTTTTTTTTTTTTTTTATTTTTCTTTGAACCGCTTTACTTGTGCGAAATTTAGATTTTCGGCTCGCGTGCGATAGCAAAAGTGAGTCTATGTAAGTGAGTCGTCGCCTGTCCAGCGTCCGGTATCCGTCGTCCGCCGTCTCAAACATGGTAAACTTTAACGTTGGCATTTTCTTGGAATCTCTTTAAGCCTCAGACTTCAAACGGGTACTTTGTGGTAAAACATTTCTAGGCATACCAATTTAAGTGACCGCTCTCAAGGTCAAGGTCACATGGGGTTCAGAAAGGGGTAAAAAAAAAATAGCCATATTTTGACACAAATTGTTTCTCCTCAAATACTGTTTGGATGACCACTCGGAAAGGGTCACAAGAGGTCGCCAAATTTGAGAAAAATGTCAGTTTTTGATAGACTTTTAGTTTTTATACCTTCCTATGCTTACTAATTTATTGGTCGTGGGAAGTCCAGAAAGGGTCAAAAATAGTCATATTTGTACCAAAAACTTTTTTTCTCAAATACTATTTTAACTTTAACCCCAAACTTGCTACAGAGATACCTTATGATAATGCCTTTCTATGCATACTAATTTCGGCGACTCCTCGGAAAGGTCAAGGGTCACAGGAGGTTGACAAGTGTGTGAAAAATGCCAGTTTTTGATAGAATTGTAGTTTTTTCAACGTTTTTGCAAACTTGTCAATACAATTTAGCATGAAGGTAGCTGCGATAACGCCTTTTTATGCATACTAATTTAGTCGACCCCTCACCGAGGTTAAGGGTGGCGGAGGGTCGACAAATTTGTGAAAAATGCATACATTTTGATAAAACTCGGATTTCGCTGGTACAAAAGCCAACCCTTTACTTAAGTTTAGATACTTGAACACTTGCATATTTCAGTGACTTGTTGGAAAGGTCAAGGTCACACTTATTATGTGGATTGGTCATACACGTGAGCCATAATGGCTTTGCCTTTCTTTTTATTGTGCTTTGAGGGAAGAGATGCTTTTAAAGTACGCTCTTTATTCATATTGAATTTATCGTAGCGCTTCTACTTGGGTGGTTTTTTTTCTTTCTTTTGTATACTCATGCGTTCTGTCAGCAGTTTAGTGACTGACTTTATTTTCCATCCACAGACTCAAACAGCGGATACTCTGGAGGTAAGTTATTTTACTTGTGTGCTCTTCTTAACTGTCACGTGAAAATGGTGCACACACGAACGTAGGCACACGCACGCATACGCGCGAACACGCGCACACATAAATGTAAACGTAATTAATTCCTAAAGTGCTACAAACAGAACATTTTTGAAGGATTGTTGATGTTTTTCGAGATTTTTTGTCCAAATTTCTCAGTAAAATCTACAACGATTGTCGTGATGCATTCATCAGTCGCTTCAGTCCGTTCAGCAGAATTTAAAATGTTAACGGTCAAATCAACATGCCAGTAACGGCCGCGCAGTTAAGCTGTAAAGGTGTGCAGGTTTCGGTACATAATGCAGTCAGTATAGTGTCTTTAACCCCATATCATTCGGAATATCCCAGTGTGTGAAATACGTTTGACTAAAATAGTTCAAGGGTAGTGCCAGAATAGCTTGGCGCCTCTAGGCGCCAAGCTATTCTGGCACCACCCTTGAACTAAAGCCATTGGTCTATATCCTTATCCGTAAGTACTACAATGTAGCTTGCATATGGCAGTGTACAAATTTGAAGCTGTTAGCCTCAGTATGATAGGGGTTAAAAGCGTGTTGCGTGAACGACGTGACCTTCGTTCACTGCTGCGTCCAAAGCAAAGCATCCGCTGCAGCAAAATGCGATACGTGCCGCCCTACCGCCTCTCACCCTGTTCGGCATCTTCTTTGATATGCTGCTAACACAGACAGAACTACATAGTCTGTTGCTGCAGCTGCACTATGAATATTTGTGCGTTCGGAAAATGTTCAGTTTCCAGAGGCGTCACTGGTGTGTCATAGTAAGCATGTGCAAAATGGTCCATCTGGCAGCCCCTGCACAGATCCTTCTTTAACTCATTCGCGTCCAGCCGCGCATACGGATGCGGTTGGCTGCAAATGAGTTAATGTATGACATTAGAAAAGCATGCAGCCAAATATTACAATAGTTCGCATCCTGCTTTTGTAATTTTCACTTTTTGCATTTCTTCTAATACTGCACTGACTTACAATTATTGGTAATGTGACAACTCACGTACTATGAAACTCTAAAGAGTTGAAGTGTTCAAGCATCACTGCTATCAAAGTGACTCTCTAATGCTAAATTTTGGACTATGAAAAAAATCCAAAAAAACACCCAACACCAAACTGATGCCACATTATGTATAACTTAGTCTCAAGCATCACAGTTTTGCAAAGCTGTACTTCTTTATATTACCTAGATATTGTGGTGTTAGTTATGTCCTCATCATACTTTCTCTCTAGGAAGTAGTCCCGTAGTCATCTACCATGACACCACTGTAATCCTCCGGAAATATGACTGACCCACTTTGAACTTCGTTTTCCATACAATTTTCTGGTATGCACGCTTTACATGCTTCATAAAACGAATATTTCGTGCATATGAATTTTAACTGTGTAAAAAAGAAAATGTGTCACCTGTGCATGTAAAATACGCGACCGTTAGCCCTTATCATTCGGAATACACCAGTGTGTGAAATAGGTTTCACTAAAATAGTTCAAGGGTAGTGCCAGAATAGCTTGGCGCCTCTAGGCGCCAAGCTATTCTGGCACTACCCTTGAACTAAAGCCATTGGTCTATATCCTTATCTGTAAGTATTATAATGTAGCTTGCATATGACAGTGTACAAATTTGAAGCTTTTAGCCTCAGTATGATATGGGTTAGACGTTGATTTGCTTCGACAGTATAATAGCCGTATTCTGTTTTTTTCCCAAGATCATAAAGATATATTGACTATCAAGATCGGTGTACATTTGGCTGAGAAATTTTGGATTAAAAAATGGTGAAAACACCGTCCGGGTACTCGCAAAAGTCAACTCTTTGGTTGTTTACTGAAATTATTTAAATCTACATGTGATATACACACGCGCGCACTACACACTAATGGTAAGTAATAAATGTGCTTTTCTAACTTATTTGTCGATATTCTATTTTGCTTGAAGAGACCTGCTCCCGGCAAGAAAGGGTTAATAGTTGGTAATAGCTCCTTTTAAAATGTTTTATTGTCTTACAATAATGCTGGACAAGAGGGTTAACTTGTGGAGTCTGAATGTCGAAACATGAGGAAAAAAAGTTCTGCTCTTCTTCTTATTTGTTTAAGAGTGGTCAAGTGATGCGCACAAAAGGCAGTAGAAAACTTATGTTCCGTGTGCGGCTGGCATGGATTATACCCCAGTACGCAAAGGGCCATCGGGCCGACGTCGGCCGCTGTTGACCCGCGCACGGCCGTGCGCGGGCCAACGGCGGCCGACGTCGGCCCGATTGCTTTTTGCGCGCCAGGAAGAAAGAGTAGAAAAGTCTCATTGAGGCAAGACAATTTTGAGAAAACACTGTACCGAGAAATACTATTTAGCAGTCAAAGCCCGCCCTTCAGCAGGTCGATTAACTCGCTCACCGCCTCACTGAAAGGCAGCGATTGTCAACAGCTACCTGAAATAGACGATTTCCGTAAATCAAACTTACTTACTTACGCCTGTCACCCCTACCCGGGTATAGGCCGTCGACGAGAGACCTCCAGCAACTCCTGTCCTGTGCTTCTCCTTCGATTCTACTCCAGGTGGTTCCCAGTCTCTTGATGTCTGCTTGGAGGTCTCGACGCCAGGAGTTTCTCGGCCTACCTCTTTTCCTCTTTCCCTGGGGGTTCCATGACAATGCCTGCCTAGTGATACTGGAAGCTGGCTTTCTCAAACTGTGACCGATCCATCGCCATCTTCTTCGCCCAATTTCATTCTCAGCTGTTATCTGCTCTGTTCTCTCCCAGAGTCTGACGTTGCTGATCTTCTCTGGCCAGTGGATTTTCAAAATTCTTCTAAGGCAACTGTTCATGAAGGTCTGTACTCTGTTGACTGTGGTTTTTGTCAATCTCCAAGTCTCTGCTCCATATAGGAGAACTGCTTTTACATTGGAGTTGAAAATCCGGACTTTGGTGTGTTGTGACAGCTCTCTGGAACTCCACACTTTTTTCAACTGGAGAAAGGCTGCTCTGGCTTTACCGATTCGTGCTCTGACATCTGCATCAGTGCCGCCTTTTTTTGTCTATGATGCTCCCGAGATAGGTGAAGGACTCCACCTCCTCCAACGGGGTGCCAGCAAGCAAGACTGGTTCTTCCCTGGTTGCGTTCAGCCTCATTGTCTTTGTTTTCTGTTTGTGAATGGTGAGGCCCACTTGGGACGAGATGTCAGCAAGCCTCGTGGTCTTGTCCTGCATTTGTTGATGAGTGTGGGACAGTAATGCCAAGTCGTCTGCAAAATCGAGGTCGTCAAGCTGTGTCCACAGTGTCCACTGTATTCCACTTCGTCTGTGCTCTGTGGTCATCTTCATGCCCAGTCTATGGCCAGTAGGAAGAGGAACGGAGACAGCAGACACCCCTGCCTGACACCAGTTCTGACCTGGAGCTCCCTGGTGAACTGCCCTTCATGGATCACGCGGCATGTCATGCCATCGTAGCTGCTCTTGATCAGGCGGACGAGCTTTGTGGGTACACCGTAGTGTCGTAGGAGTTTCCACAGAGTCTCTCGGTCCACACTGTCAAATGCTTTCTCATAATCCACAAACTTGACGTACAGCGGGGAGCTCCACTCCAGAGACTGTTCCACGATGATGCGGAGAGTGGCGATCTGGTCTGTACATGATCGGTTCTTCCTGAATCCTGCTTGCTGGTTTCTCAGCTGGGGGTCGACGGTGCTCTTCATTCTCTCCAGGATGATCCTGTTGACCTTTCCTGGTACTGACAGCAAGGTGATTCCTCTGTAGTTGGAACACTTGCTGAGGTCGCCTTTCTTGGGAAGCTTGATTAGGTACCCCTCCTTCCAGTCAGCCGGCATCACCTCCTCTTCCCAGATCTTTCCAAACAGTGGGTACAGCATCTCCACTGTTGTCTCTAGGTCTGCTTTCAGAGACTCCGCTGGGATGCCATCTGGCCCTGCTGCTTTGCCGTTCTTCAACCGTAAATCAGAAGTAGGTCAAAAACTGAACGTCTTTTGGCGCAGTCTATGAAAAAGTCCGCACAAAACATGCGATATTGCATGTTTGTCCGGGGTTTTAATCGGTTTTCAGTCGTCGAGACACGTGCAGTTTTGACCTGATTTCCGAACAACGCCTATTCTGCACACACACACACACACCACCCCCCCCCCCCCCCCCCCTCCATCCCCGCTCAAAAAAAAAAAAAAAAAAAAAAGTTAAAATCTGATTATCTTTGTGTAACCTTTGTAACACGTCTATTTAGTAGACGCCTAGTGTCTCAACAATGATTTGAAATTCAGTTTATCACAATATTTATTTCTCGAAAGAAATGCGACATCATTTGAATCATCAGAAACAGTGTTTCATACGATGTTTTTACAACAATGTCGCATTTCTTTAGGTAGTCAGTATATATGGGCTGGTTAATTGGGGCTTTAACTTTAGTGTCAACCGTGGGCCGTTTCTGCCTGTAAACTCCCAGTTTGCAAAATTAATGGTCCTAAGGCGAACAGGTTCTTACAGGCAGCGTCGGCCCGGGGGCCTTTTGCTCACCAATTTAAATGTTGTTACTTCAGGTGCGATGGGCGGGCTGGCGTTTAGCATGGTGATTGTTGGTCTGGTGGTCGGGGCGGCTGCCATCTTCCTTTACATGAAGTACCGCGGTGGTGCTGGTGGCGGCGACGGCATGACTATTGCTTTCTCCAAGCAGGAGTTGGAAGAACGGTGATCGTGACGTCATTGCGTGCGTCATTAACGCCCTTACCTGCGTCGTTGACGGTGACGTTACTGTGTAAGTCAGTTGTGATGGCGTAATTCGGCAATACACGCTGTTCGGAAATCAGAAGTAGGTCAGATTTGCACATGTTTCGAAGAAATAAAAGTGGAATAAACACCCGGACAAACACGCGATATCCCGTGTTTGTCCGAGCGTTTATAATCCATTTTTTTAGTCGTCGAAACACGTACAATTTTGACCAGCTTCTGATTTCCGGAAATCGTCTATAAGGGTGATGAGGCCATCATGATTCTTGGTTGCCAAGACATCACTGCTGGGTACATTACGGGAATCGTGGATAGGGTTGAATGGCCGGGTATTCAGATTCATATGCATCAAGCTGCCAATGTGCACATGCAAATAACACCACTGTAAATTTAGTAGCATCGCTGTGCAGACTTCGAGATTTTTTAGTTGGGTTAGGTTGGGAGTCACTCTTCATTGTCGTGTGCGTACTATAATCATATTCGTGTGTGATGACATCACTCTCACTGTGCAATGTTTAGCTTTATCAGAATACCCCGCCGTCGCAAAGATTTTCACTATTTTTACAGTTTATTTTCACGATTTTTAAAGCTTTCACTATTTTTGTTTATTTAATTAACCCATTTAACCCCTCGGCCGTATTCCCAAATTTTGGAGGCATCATATAACGACTATGTGCCAGCTGCAGGAGATGGATCGACCATGATAATTCAAGGATAGTGCCAGATTAGCTTGATGTTTGATGGCGCCAGGCTCAACTGGCACTACCCTTGAATCATCATAGTCTGTTCATCTCATCCTGTAGGGCTAAATAGGTTAAACTGCAAACATATTTGAATGTAGGAAAACAGTTTCTTATATTTTTGTATGTTAAGTATAGTGTTTTAGCGTTTATTTATTTATTTATTGCGTTGTTGTTGTCTTATTACACAATGATGTGGCACATATAATTTGCAAATCGAGTAAAACAAAAGATTACTGATGCAAGACCCTGATGAGATCTGAGAGAGAACCGCAAACAATGCGCTAATTTGACGAGTTAAGTGTACAAACGAATAATAATAATAATAATAATAATAATAATAATAATAATAACAATAATAATAATAATAATGCTACATCGTTTATCTGTAAAAAATTGTTTGTGAATTCCTCCGTTAATGTTAGGGTCACATGTTCCATCTGTGTGTGTGAATTACATCGTTGTATAGAGTGTGCATTTTCTTATGAACCATACAATGATACATATGTATTACCCCATGCTGTCATGCCAGTTGTGCCAAGTACATACGTGTCCTGAATGTTCATGTACTATGCCGTATTCGTTTGTCATTGTCATTTCATCGGTGTGCAATAAATGTTTCATTTGAAACAAAGTCATTGTGTGTCTTGTTTTCAGCACCAGGGTTTTTTTTTTTTTCTTTTTTTCTTTTTTTTCAAAAAACACAAACACCAGCATGCATGCTTTTGATTTAATCCCTTCAATGCCGAGAAAACGTGAATACGAAACAACTGCAAGAGACATAAATCCTCATGAGCCCACGAAGATGCAGGGCTCTTGAGGATCTATGCCTCTTGCTGACAACAGTTTGAATCCATGTTACTGGGACAACTGGAGCTCTTTGGCGTTAAACTAATGAAGATTGCAAAAACTTGACACAATCTGCGTCAGCTGGCAGTGAAAGGCCAGGTTATTACACTTCGAGATTGGCTCTGGAAAAACAAACGGACACTCGCACAAACAGTAAAAACGCATACAGGCGAAAACGCACGCGCGCACGCACACACACACACACACACACACACGCGCGCGCGCGCGCACAGTGGTCAATGACTGCCATTTTTATTTACCCACCGGCTCCGCAGCTAACAAGGTTACTGTTTCTCCTCTCTTTCTCTCTGTTTCAGGCGTATACTCGAACTGAACGCAGCCTTGCATACTCAATTTGAGGATATAACTATACATAGAGCCAATCCATCAGGAACAGGTATTAATGCCCACGTGAGCGCCCTCATTTTCAGGATTCACAAAAAGTTCTGTTCATCTTGCAGAGCTGTCTCGGCGATGAACTCGTTTGTGAAAGATAAACCTCTGCCGGAGAGGGGGATGTTTTTTCACCATTCCAAGCGGAGAAATTAGATATGAGAACAACTAATCGTATTGGCTAATGACATCAGCACCTACCGCTTTTAATTTCGATGTGAAACTGGTGCAACACATGTTTTTGTCTCCCCCATCCACTCCCAAATTCCCCACCGTAAAACGTCCACGGGGGGGGGGGGGGGGGGGGGGGGGGGGGGGGGAAGATAGGCGATCTTTTGGTTTATTTCTTAATTGAGGTTGAACGAACCTAGTCGAACTTCAGCAAACCAGGTTTGCCATGGCCGTTCTCTTTCTGAACTGAAGTGCTTGATTCGGCGTACTTACTGTCTGCGAAGGTGTTCAAAATGGCTGCCGCTATTCCGTTTCGCGATTTGAACGATGTTTGTTTTTTGTACTCCTTGCAGTAGCGACCCCACAAACAGCGTTGCGCCATCCACAAATCAATAAAAATAGGTCTTGTTCTTCGCACGCCGGAGTGAAATATCGCCGTCCGCCATTGTATCGGTGATTATCTTCTTATCACCAACGCAGAAGAGAGTAAAAGTTTTGACCAATCAGAGAAAAGGTTCGCCTTGGATTGCTCAACACGCTGAGTGAACGTTTTCCGACAGCGAACTATGGTTTGCTGAGGTTCGTGAACTACTTCGAACTAGGTTCGCCGTATCTTTAGATCGTCCACAAGTGTGTGTGTGTGTGTGTGGGGGGGGGGGGGTGTTGAGGGGTTGGGGGGGGGGGGGGTGGAGGTCTACGAAGACTTTGCGGCTTTCGCAAGTTTCTCCGGACATGGAAGTATGTGTCCGCTTTGCGCTGTCAGTGCCGCGAAGTGGTCACTGTCGTATTTTTTGTTAGGACTCTGAATGTGACATACAGTGTCTAATGTTACAGTGTATGTAACAGTGACATGCAATGTCTTGTGTTTCACAGTATTGACATACAGTATGTGTTACACTGTGTTTTTGGCTTTCAAATCATAGTCTTGCTAGGAAGGCCGGGTGGCCATGACCAGATAAGCCTGGATGAGATAGCAAAGTGAGCAGTCTCCATGTGAACTCCCAATTATAAGCACTTACTCAAAAGGAGTGTATCCTTGTTTGTGCACAGTGAACGATTTTCATGAGCCAGCTTGTGCTTCAGATCCTCACGAGCCCCTGCAATTAGAGACTGTTATCTTCATGGGCTTGTGCAGAACTTTCATAATCTTTTCAGGAACTCTTAGAATACAGGGGCTCTTGAGGATCTCTCAGGGTGCAGCGCTTATGAGGAACACACAGTGTACATGAGCTCTTATGGCTATGTCAAAGTGCTTGCCACAAATACACTACATGTGATTATGCATTTATAACTAGAAGTTCACGGTAAAGTCCACCTTACAATCCCGTTGCGGTCACGTACAGCAGCCGCATAAAAATAAGAAAGTCATATACAGCGTAACATAATGAATCAATGAATCTTTACTTAACAACGGTAGAGATATTAACAATGCTAGAGGCAATGCCATTTGTCAAATCTGCCGTTGCTACATCTACGACAAACACAACAATTACATTACATTAGTATATGACCAATGCCTACGGGCGCGTTGCCGGGGGGGGGGGGGGGGAGAGGGGGGGCCGGGATGCAATGGTAAGGGGGGGGGGGGGGGAACAACACAGCAGCCGTGACTGGCATACACAGCAGTAGAATGGGTACTTACTAACAATGATATCTACTTATAGAAAGCAAAGCTTGCAGATCATTAGTTGTAGCTGCGAAGATAAATGTTTAAAAAAAAACAAAAACACATAAGACACTGTATGCCACATTATCGGGACACTGTATGTCACATACAGTGTCCTACAAGATATCCAGCAGTGACTAGTTTAGCGTCATTTGGGCCATCACCATGTCACCAGGAATATCCTTGGGGACGGTTTCGAGTGAGGAACTTGAGGAAAGGCGTGTAACACCGCTCACATTGCACGTGTATCCGCTTGCAACCGGTTATATATGCAACTTTTGCTTCCGGCGCCAGATAATTTCATTAACCTCATCACTGCCGAGAACAAATGAACACGACCCATCTGCAAGAGACATAGATTCTAATGCGCCCCGGCTGTCGCGGGGGTTCATACGGATCCGTATGCCTCTTGCCGCTGACGCTATTTTGAATCCATGTTCCTTTAACCGCCGGAGCTCTTTTAGTGACGTTGAATCAACAAAAATTTCAGGAACAAGACCCATATGCGGCCACTGGCAGTGAAGACTTGTTTGTTGTTGTGGTTTTTTTTTAATTTGGGAGTTGCTTCTACCACCATAATTATATTCTCTATTCATTTTTTAGTCCTGTCAAAAGCCATGGTGATATGGGTAGCATTATAAAGTGCCGGACCGGCCTCGCGGCAGTAAAGATCGTGAGTTCGAACATAAGTGGAGTCACAACCATAGGGGGCCTGACGATCGGGCTTTTACTGAATGCGAACACCGCTATGCCACTGCGTGCGCAACTGACCGGCCACCGCACAAACTCATTACTACAACAGTAGCTAGTACTAATGAGTTTGTTCGGTGGTAGGTCGCGCAGCGGTTTTCGCATTCAGCAAAAGCTCGATCGGCGTCAGCCGTGTGGCCGTGTGGTCACAAGCACAAATCTATTCACTACCCAATGCGCGGAAGGCCATCGGGCCGACGTGGGCCCGATGGCCTTTGCGTACTGGGTATATAGTGATAGACTTCATGTCTCAATGTGTACGGCCGCAGATTGGTTTTGGTGCCCCGTCAGTCTTTGGCCGAATCACTTAAGCTGTGGCAAATTCTGTCGCCCGGCGGTAAGCGTTGTATGGTTCAGTGTTGTACAAAGAGTCATGACTGAGCGTCTCCTGGCCGCCGCGTCTTGAGCCATCCATACACTACCATTAATCCATTACGGCCGATCCCTCTCAGTCACTGAAACGGCCGTGAATGGGAATGTCGAAAGAATAAAGAAATGACAGTAGCGCCTCCATGCGCCAAGCTATCCTGGCACTGAACCCTTGAACTATCACTAATGGTCGATCATCTGTCTGTCCGACATTCCTGAAGGCAACTCCCATTGGAAACTGCGACCTCAGTTTGGGCCGGCAAAGTGTGTTCAATTGCGCGCTACAAGACTTTTTTTTTAAAAAAATTTAAAAAAAAAAAAATGAAAAGGCAAAACTAAGGGACTGGGGGGAAGGCGGAGAGGGGGTGCATGTTGTTATATATCCCAGCCCAGCCGACCCGCGCGTGCATCTCATATCAGTCTTGCTTAGGTCCACCTCCACCGGAGTCCCTGAACTCGGGATGAAGTCGGAAAACTCAAGCTGGTGCGGAGCTGCCCAATGTTTACCTTGTGCAGTTGACCGTTACCGACGCAACATTTCCCCTTCCTTTTCTGTCCCCTCTTCATTGTGGCTGGAAATATTAAGTCAGACCAGTAGGACAACTGACATGAGCCCCCACAGACTGAATCGGCTTATGGGAATCTGTACATTTTGCGGGCTCAGTTTACACCATTATTAGGTTCCCCAGGTGAGTAAGCCATTGCGGGCTTATTTTCTTATCCAGGGCCTTCCATCTACAAGACACATAGACTGACATGAGCTCAGGCTATAATGAATCTGATCAAAACTCTGTGTGGATATAATATAAATGACTATAAATGATTTCTGATACGTATGTAGAGTACATATTAAATCTAGAGGACTCTAGAGCTGGCGTTGAGAAAGGCCCGGTGACACAGCAGACCAATTGCCGACGTCGGCCCGATGGCCTGTTGCGCATTGCGGAGGAAAACAGGAGGGTCCTGAAACAAGATGCCGTCATCAAGCGCTGGACCAGAAATTGGTTTAGACAGCTTGACCCGCACCCGCCCACCACCTCACCACAACCCTCTCCCTCCCCTTGGCGTTCGACCTAAGACTGATATGACCAGAAAACGCAAATACGATGATGGGGGAAAATGAGTAAATGACCTGTGCGGCATGGTGACCCGGGCGAAAGTCAAAGCGAAGCTTTTTCGCCAATCATTACTATTGAATTAAGTAGCAACTAGATGTGTTTACGTTGAACTTATGGTGTGTTTGTGTGTTTTAATAAAGTGTTGGTGGTTTTTTTTTTTCGGGGGGGGGGGGGGGGGGGGGGGGGCGTACGGGGGTGGTGTTCTTTTAGAACCGATGACGCGAAACTGTGACATTCTCTGTCTGTGACCTTTCTCCTGCACTATAAAGGGAAGTGAGGTATTTCGTTGTTTATTGTTAAAACAGCACGGGCCAGGAAACCCTCTAGCAGTCTAACCAGTCCTTCAATGGAAGGTATGATGCAACTTGACCAAGTGATTCTCCGTTGGGCAGACCCATTGGACGGGGTCTGCGATGGTGATGATTGCTATCGGAGTAGCTGTCTGTTCGTCACCCCCGCGATGCCAAGGAATGCCGCGAGGAAAACATCATCAGTCCTTTCCGTGTCTGCAACGGGTGGACAAAATACTGGCCCGGCTGTATGGATTATGTTTATTAACGCATTCCGCGAGACGTGCCTCCTCAGGAGGCGGCACGTCTCGAATGAGCGAAATGTTGCGCCCGATGACGGCAAATCAGTCAGTGGTTCATAGTCCACGGCCTCTGTACGCCGGGCTTTCAGTAGGGCTGCTTCAAGAAAAGACGTCATTTGTTTTATCAGTCTTGACCGAGAGCCGTTTTCCTTTTCCTGAAATTCGGTGACTCATTTCCTCTCCTTGGGAGATTTAATTATTACTTGCCGGCATTTCTAGTTTGAAAGCTTTAATGTCTCGTTCACAACTTCACAAATCCGGACTCACAACTGCCGACCCAGTGCGCAAAGGCCATCGGGCCGTCGGTTAGTCGCCGTTGGCCCGCCGGCACGGCCGTGTGCGGGCCAACGGCGGGCCGATGTCGGCCCGATGGCCTTTTGCGCATTGGGAATGTGTACGTGTACTAGGTAAAATTCCACCAATGAACATGCTCCATTTCAGCGAGACTGACGTTGTAAACTGAGACATCCTTGACAGAATGACCGCCATTGAGACTATGATATATAACTGAGAAAGAGCGGAAATGTGACATCACTCTTTGTCATTTACTGAGAGTATGACACAGTGTCAGCCCCAAAACATTGCGTCAGTCGCCGGTCCGAAACGCACTGCTCAGACGGTCACGGGAATCACTGAGTCAGTCCTACTGAGGAAGGCCGGCGTCCGGCATGGCGTTAAAGTAAATGAGACCCGTGACTTCCCCTACTTTCAAGTTTTCCGGCTGCTTCGGTCGTATTTTTTGCGGTCGGGGCGCTGGATGCGCAGGCGGCTGGCTGATGTGTGCACGTTTTCACGACAACATTTGTAGCGTTTGCTGTTCCAAGTCGTCACTGATTCAAATGACTTTTTTTTAAAGTTGAGTTTCCATCAATGGGCAAATTTGTATCCACGGTGGCTCAGTCTTACCATTAGACGCGTGTGAGCACAAAGGCCGGAAGCAACAAAGCGTCGTCTGCTAACAGGCGAAGTCTTCACAGCTACAGCCTTCGGGCGAAACCCAATAAAGAAGATGCGGTGCTATCAGCTATAATTAATTCACATACTTATGGTTGGACACCGGCAGTGCATACTGGCGTTTTTCGTCGGCTGAACAGGCAAATGCCACGCCTAAAGCCTGCAGATTACGACCTGAAAGCGGCAACAGGGCAGTCTTGGCGCTACTGAACGCACTGCAGTCTAGCCCTGTACCCTTCGGTTTCGTAAGGTCGTGTCCGCATTCCCTGCAAAATCTGACAAATGCCTGTACAACGTCCGACGGCACAGAACTGGTTTTGAATAGTAATTTCACAATATACACCCGAACATCACTGTTCCACACGTGAATCAGCTAGATCGGTCTGTCAACACTGAATTGGCAGATCTCCGACCGAAGGCTGGACATGATTTTCTACACCTCCTTCGTCCGAGAACTGAATGCAGCCGCCGGTCGGGGGGCTAAGCGATCCCTCCCGACTGATACGCGAGGAATAGATTTTCATGAGCCCCTGCGGCCACAGGGACTTATAAGAATCTGTTTTTTGCATCTCTACTTCTTGCAGACGAAAGGGACTTTGAGCATGCTGTCATAAGTGACTTGACACCACGGTCACTTCAAACCAGCCCGGCCGCGACCCATTTCACCAATATCGGTCAAGATATGGCACGACTGAAAGAAACAGTGGCATTCCCATGTTTACAGTATCTTATCATTCACTACACCTCAGAGCCCTTGGCACATATAAACGGACATATTTGTTCCAGTGTCGTGAGAACCTCTGCAAAAACACTAATATTTAATCCTACGCGCCAGTAGTACGGCTGCAGGTTTCGCCGAAACTCGAAAGCAAAGCGGCTAGTTGCGAACGAAAACAATGAGGCGAGGACCGTACTTTATGGTACACCAAACCAGTCATCATCCACCCACGTTGAACTACGGCTCTGTTGATCTGCTACGCAGAAGGCCTTGCGTGATTTCAGCCTTGCCATAGAGTCTATCCGCGCGGCAACTCGCTTTCTTTAAGACACACACATGACAAGTCCATAATAAATTATTCACACTTCAGTTACTGAATGTCGTATTACAATGCTTTGATTGACAGAGACATATGCAGCTGTCACAATGGACACTCTTGTAAACATTGACAGGAGCATCTGAGGTCATTCTGAGTTTCATGTCACTGCAGATGAGGATTCAGAAATGTAATTGGCAGGTCAAATTTTAGTTTGAGTTAAAAACTGATGAAAAGAATAACATTTGCACATAATTAACTACATAGTGATAATCATCATTCATCATCATCAACAGTGTTCTCACTAGAAGTTTTGACAATTTTTGTTATGTACCTAGAAAATGTAATGTACAATCATCAGAACAGGTCCTACTGAAACGGTTCTTATAATGTTCAGTCAGGCTTCAGAGGAAAAGCAGAAAAAGGCGGAGGGATTGGGGAAGGGTTAAAATGGGCCAGGGGACAGGGAGGGCCTTGGGCCCTTTAATGTATTCAGTGATTCAATGAGGCCTAAAACTCAAATTCAAATATATATATATATATATATATATATATATATATATATATATATATATATATATATATATATATATATATATATATATATATATATATATATATATACATACATACATACATACATACATACATACATACATATATATATATATATATATATATATATATATATATATATATATATATATATATATATATATATATATATATATATATATATATATATATATATATATATATATATATATATAGAGAGAGAGAGAGAGAGAGAGAGAGAGAGAGTAATACAATGCAAACAAATATTTACATTGAACCTTCACTTTACATTTCAGTATTTTTCAATTGTCTTGTGGTGTCAAGGCCTTAACAACCCGTATTTCTTACTTTTAGATGGTATTAATTGTCTACTGCATGGTTGCAACTTTCCTTTTTAAAAAAAAGGGACTAAAACTACTGAAAGAAAAAAAAGGTGAAATACTGATATTATCAGTTAATGTCAACTTGACACCACCACTGCCATCATCAATATTCTCAGCAAAGCATCATTGATCATTGTCATAATACGAAAATTGTCTTATTTTCAGCCAAGAGATATAATCAGTGCCTTTCACTTTGAAAGAGCCTACGTATGTTACTCTGAGCCCTAAGTGTTGCATTGTGCATCATGGTCGATCCATATCTTGTTGCTGCGTCAGTCATGGCTGAATGTTACTATAGGGCACATCACAGAGAAGTGCGGTTGAAAACTGTCTAATTGGCCTGGCAACCACATTTTTTTCTGTTTTAAAACACTGCTATTTTTATTCCCCCATAAAACAGTTTCAGGTTTGCTTCTGCACTGTTCGAAGCAATGTGATAGACTAGACTGAAACATTCCGTGCAGCGGCTAAAAATAAAAATCAAATTTTGGTCTCGTTGAAATCCCATAATCCATTTTCGGCAAACATTTTGCACACGGCACTCTGATCTGGCCCATGTGCGCATGGCATGCCTCGCGCCGACAACACTTATGAGCGCAATCGTCTGCAGGTCTCTCCTTGCTCAAAGTCGAATCATTGTGCGGCGAACACTTTTGCAGATCCCTTGGGTCTGCAGACTTACAGTCTGCAAACTGATTTCCCAAACAAGCACGATGGTGAAGGAAAAGGTGGGAAACTCGGTCCGAACCTACGATGAGGACGGCTTCAAGCGTAGGGCAGCGTGTCTCTGCTTTAAAGATGAGCGCGAAGAAGAGGTGAGTGTCCGTATGTTTTCCTCATAACATCACAAAATAATGAACGTAACTTGCGTGCATTATGAAATCGGTGAATGCGTAATGCAGGAGAAAGAACTCGTCGTTCTATTCATTGAAAGATTCGCGTCCTAATTTAGCGGTGACGGCGTATGTCCAGTCACCTTTTGTTAGCTGGTGCAGTCGACGTCGCAAGTTGTTTCCCTTGTGGACCTAAACAAGTGTCCCCCCACCCCATCCAAACCATCCATCGGGCTCTCCCCTGCAACAAGCCTGTTAATGTGTTCCAGCAGATTAAGCCCGCCATCAGTTCAACACCAAACTAATACTATGGATGAATGGTTTAGTTATCCAAAGATGGCAGGGGGGGGGGGGGGGGGTGGGGGGGGGAAGGAGAGAGAGAGAACGGGACAGTAAAAGTATGCTTGAGCTCACTGGATGTTAAGGTTGACAACAGGCCTTTCATGTTTCACGAAATAACAAGGATGCTTTCACTGATCATAAATATATCACAGTGAACCCTTTTTCACAGATCATAAAGAGAAAAAAATAGCAAACATGAGCACCGAAAAGACGCCAGTCACGATTCACGTTTTACTTTATCAGATTTAGGGGAGACATCCCTGCGCCCCCACCCAGGGTTTGTGGAGAAAGGCGCTATATAAAAACTCTGTATTATTATCATTAAAGTTGGGGGGGGGGGGGGGAGCTTGGTAAAAGGCCTGCTCTAGTAAAGGGGCTGCGGCTAGTGTCAGCTAGCAACTGTTGGCTAACACTTTGTCACGGTCAACTGTCACTGAGTACTCCTTATGAGGAGCTTTGGTGGAACAACACATGCTTCCTTTATGAACATAACAAGCAGGGATTTTCTCCTGTCCTAATGTTTTGCAACTGATGTTAGTTGGTTGGAATGATTTTATTTATGGGCACATTGAAATCACAATCAGTTTAAATGCTTATCACAACAAGCACATAATTATCACAAAGATGGTTTCTTTTCTTTTTTTATTGGTGGGGTCAGGGGGGGGGGAGGGAGGGGGGAGGAAGGTAGTCTACCAGTGCCACTCAATCAAGTCTGAATGAAAGAGAAGCAAAAAACATGCTTGTCCGCTTCCTTTGAAGTTGGACCCACTCAGTTGAGTGTATATAATATATAGCCACTTCCAAGTTGTGTGTGTTTTGTAAGAACTTGTGTTGCACTTGCAAGGACCTTTATGCCCATTAAATCTGTGCCTTTGTACACAAAAAATTAGACATTTGAATGTCTATCATTATCATGTCAGTCAGCTGGCTGTGTCTCCTGTTTCTCCCCCCAATCCTCTGCATTCTCTCAAGGTTACAAGAAGACTTGAATGAAGTCATAAACATTTGCCCTTTACATCCATGAGAGACCTTTTCTTGGGCAATACAGATACATGTACATGGCATCACACACACAGACTTTATTCTGAGGTCTATTGTTTTGCCAGATGTCCTGTCCTGTCTTCATCATTACAGTTCACACCTGCTGACATGATACTTACTCCCCACCCCTCTCCTCCCAGGTGCACTTATGTCACTAGGTTTTTTTTTAAGGTATCACTGATATTAATGGTGTGTTTGAGTTCTTATTCCCAGAGGGATAAGGGTGTACTTTTTACTGTCCATAATAGAATAGAAAGAAAACATTTCATCTGATGTGTAAACCTTGGTTGAGATTTCCCAGTGATGGCTTGAAATCCTTGCTTTTAGTTTTAGTGTTTAAGTTTTTAAGGTTGCCTGCCAGAATAACAACCACCCCTAAACACACTCACCCCCCTCCCCCCTCCCCTCCTGTCCCTTTCACCCACCTCTGCCTTGAAAAAAGAGGGAAGGGTGAGGGATGTATTTAAGATTTTAAAAAGTTTGTAGCCTAAAATGGTGCTGGATGCAGGGCTTCCGTTTTAGTGCGTCTCTGACGCACTAAAACTCAAAATCATGTACTGAAAATGTAACTAAGAGGTAGTCAAACGCACTAAAATTCAGTGCATCTGCGTCCTATATACACACACGCGCACACACACACACAGACTTTGGTTGCGAATCTGCATTCAGCAGAAAAGACTATATTGTCTGTTACAATACATCATCAAATGATCATAAATATATGTGTTTTTCTGTGTGTCTATGTGTGTGTGTGAGAGAGATGGAGAGGGAGACAGGCTTTTGCATGATAGCTCACCAGTGAAAAAATCGGTATCATGGAAAGGACACACGCACACACTGTCACAACAAATTTAAAGAGGGGTGAGCGAAATGAGTTAATTTATTTTTTAAAACAAACATACAGATGATGCAATTTTTCTTAAATAAATTTGCGGACCCTCTATGCTCAGATGGGGATCTATACCCACTAAAATTTATACCTGGGGGTCTACAGACCCTTTAACCTGTTGTGAAAACAGAAGCTCTAATGTGTCTTGATTCATTCTCTCAAATCTCTTTTTTGCATCACCCTTTTGCTGCTAGGAGCTAGAAGCACATCTTTGAATTGAAACCATCACAGTTTTATTGTCTGGTTGTGGTAATCTCATCTACAATAACTCTTTGGCTGTCGTTAGCACTTTATGTCAAGGCGATTCTTGCAGAATCAGCTGTACAAAAGGTGCTACTGAAAGCTAAATTGTTGAGCACACAGGCGTGAATGACTCCAGCAGGGGGGATAGATGCTCCTGATACCCCGCAATTGCCGGGGCTCATGAGGATCTATGCCTCTTACATTTACCAGTATGTGTTGTTCATTGTGTACTGGTAGTGAAGGGGTTAAGAGTGAAATCCTTGGCACTCCATTAGTCCATACAGTGCAAAATGACCAAAGCCACTGTTCTCCTTATGGACCGTGAATCTGAAAGGTATGTTATTGTTCAATAGTTTAACCCTTTATCTGTCAGTAACAGACATGGGACTTTTCTGAATTTTTTTCGGAAATCCGATTTTTTCCCCCCTGCATTTTGGTTATTTTTTAGGTTAGTGCAAATTCGTTGAGAAACTTTTTTAATTATGGTGCACGAAAATATACTGATTGCAAGTCCTGGACACTTTGCTTTCCTAGGATTTGATCTCAACCTGGTCTCATGTCTGCAGTAGCCGTTTTTGTCACGACGATTCCTGTAGGAGACATCAGGACAAAAACCGCCACACATAGCCAAAGGGTTAATTCATTTATTGTTTCTTATTTATGTTAAGATCTTGCTGGTGACGAGCCATCGAAGGCCTGACATGTGGGTAGTGCCGGGAGGGGGAATCGAACCCATGGAGGAGCCACGAAATGCCGCAATGCGCGAGGCCATGGAAGAAGCTGGAGTCAGAGGAAAGATTGGTCGACAGCATGGCATTTTTGAGGTGAGAGAAATGTTTAAATAGTTTGTGAGTTACTTATTTCGTCTTCTAAAGACTAAATTACACTTTACATAGGGCTAATCAGTTTAAGTGATTGATCGAGGATGTTATCAGAATAGCTTGTTGCCTAGATGTTCCAAATAAACTATTCTGGCACCCCCTTTCAACTATCATGGTCAATCCGTATACTGTTGTAGTGCATCAGGGCTGAACGCACTATATCAGTACATCTTGCCCTATTTTTATCCTTCATTTGTTTATGTTGTGTACTTTTGGTGCAGTTATGATATACCTTATTAGGGCCACCAAACGTAACCTTCATGTATTTGGTATCTGAATCTACAGCACCCACCCCAGCCTGCCTCCTCACTATTTTCCTTTGACTGAGGCCGTTTACATTTGCAACCTGGGTTGAACCCGAGTAGAGTTGAATCGGGTTGATGTGTTTACACTTGCATTTGGAACCGGGGTTGAAATGCCCACATGACGCGACAAAGCATTTTAGGAATGCATCATGGCGCCTCCACGAGACAACACGTACGTGGCTCATGGTGTTCTTTGGCTCTTGCAGTTGGATTGTGACCAGTCCTTCTTTGTATTTTTATTATTTTTCATGTATTATTTCTTGCGGCATAGAAAGAACCAATGAATCTTTATTTTACAACGTTGAAGATATTAACACAGTAACTGTCATTTTTCGTACCCGCCGTTGCTACAACCACGACTAAGTACAAAATATACATAAAACAGGGACATCAAAGCACAGTGATACAAAATATATAGTCCACTAGACACAAACACGCACAAATGCACTCGCGTGCGTCCACACACGCACACGCGCATACATGACATATGATTGTTAGAAAATATACGTACATTCGTGTGTCGACGTAAAACTAGATATTGTTATTTGCGTGATATCAGGTATCTATAAAGACTTGTCTTGAGGTAATGTCCGAGTCGTTTTAACATGATGTGGGAGTGTCAGCAAAGTTTGCAAAAAAGAGAAAGTTTTTCTTGCAGATCATGACCTTTATAACAACGTTGATTAACAGAGCTCTTAGTCTTACATTGTCAGTTCGGCAACCACTTATTTTATTATCAGAAGTGTTTGTTCTCTGCCACAGTCTCAAGACTGTTGGAGGCAAATAGTGCAGCACTGAAACATATTGAGCACCTTCAGCCCAGACCTGGATGAGAAGCCGTACAAATATCTCATGTTCATTGTTGATGGGCA
Organism: Semisulcospira habei; assembly: GCA_036245525.1. NCBI lineage: Eukaryota > Metazoa > Mollusca > Gastropoda > Semisulcospiridae > Semisulcospira > Semisulcospira habei. The sequence goes on from BTPG01000005.1 coordinate 159,178,872, forward strand.
CAATCAACGTCAAAATATGTTGTGCCAACGGTACTGAAATTCCTGCCAGTGACATCACATCCCAGATTTTTTGGCAACATGCACAGTGATTCAATTCAGTTAAAAACCCTTTATTTATCCTGTAAAGGGCAATTACAGTGATGACGCGGAATGGAATGCGGTTTAGATCCAACCCCATGCAAGCTTGGGACCAGGGTTGAACTCTACCCTGCTCCAACCAGCGAACCTGGGTTGGATCAAGCGTAAACGCTCCAACTCGGGTTGTACTCGGGTTCAACCTGGGCAGGGGTGGGATTTTTCAGCGTTTCCGCGGATTTCCGCGGACACTCTTTCACAATTCCGCTGAAACAGATTTATTTTCCGCGTCTAAAAACAAGAAGAAGAAAAAAGAACAAAAAATTTTTCTTCTTAAATGGCTAAAAATTCTCAAATGGATCGAATTTGTATGTAACTTTGGTTCACTATCGCCCGATACTTCCAGTAGCTTTAGGTCGCAGTAGAAAATGGCGGTGAGAAAGGATATTCAAAGACAGAGTGCTGTTTAGTGTGCATCTGACCATGATCTAGTAAGCACATTACATTTTTACAGGGCGGATCTGGGGTGCTATAACAAAGACCCTTTTTGGGGGTGTTTGGCCCCCCCCCCCCCCCCCCCTTCCAATGTCTGTTACTTTACCGAACAGTGAAGGACGCACATACTCCCCCCCCCCACCCCCCCCTTCCTTTGATTATTTGGCCGCTGGATGGAATGAAAGACACACACACACACACACCCTTCCCCCGTAGTTTGATTTTCAGGCTGCTGGAATTATTGATTTTCCTCTTTTTCTTAGTTGCTTGAATCCCACCCCTGCTGGGTTGATGTAAGCGGCCTCACTGTTTCAGCTCCATAGTGTTTATGATGTTTACTCTTAAACTCCCAGGTCTAAATGACTTCCATTCTATAGAATGAAGTCATTTAGTTCTGGGAGTTTAAGAGTTTATGAAGTTGTATCTCAATAGACCCCACCCGGGTCTGCCCTGGGGGACTTGGGTGGGGTTAACTACCTTTTAGTTCCCAGGGTCACCCTGGTCAGCCCCACAGGGTGGGTTTTCCTTTCTATTCTGGGGCATATGTTTCTGTCTACGGTTGGTCCATTCACCTGTATTTTCCTTTTTTAAACTCTCCCTACTGTCTGCGCTGCCAGTAGCTCTTGATATTGGATGTGTGTTGCTAAATGGTCTTAGCTTTTTTTAGGCCCCATGTTGTAGGTTTATTTAACGTATTAGACCGGCTGGCGACATACATTCAATATTCTGTTTAGTTTTTTTTTTCACAAGCAGTGCAGGCACGTCCTGAGAAAGTCTTGTTGCTGTCGGGACGTTAAGCAATGTACAATCAATCAATTGTATGTCAATAGTCAAAGTGTAACGTGGCAAGAGACAGGTGTCACTTTCTATAACTTCAGATGAACTGTTGTGTTACAATGCATCTTGACAATGATGCAATGATGATGCTTATATTACAAAGTAGTTGTTTTATTATTTTCCATCTAATGCAACTTTATATGTGATAACGTTTTACTGACATTTCAAACACGATTACTTGTATGAAACTGAGCCTTGTAGGTCAGGAATTTTTCTCGTCTGGTCAGTTTAAACTGGTGTGAAACTGTTGATACACCAATCTTCCAGAAACTGTTAGTGGATATTCTTTACGATTCCTGAGGAGGTACCTTGCAGAATTGCAGACTTTGTGTGCTGGTCTGTAAATTTGGACATGACTGCTCCACACCTGAAACTTGTGTTAACTGCATTATAGACACTGTGGTCCGGTTGAAAGTATGTTTAAGAAAGCATCAGTAACTCCATTTTTTGTGTGAAGAGATATAATTAACCCATTCAGCCCCAACACACTGCACCAGGAGATGGATGGACCATGATATTTCAAGGGTAGTGCCAGATTAGCTTGGTCGATCCATCTCCTGCAACAGGTACATAGTCGTTAGGTAACACCTCCAAAATTTGGAAAATACGGCAATGGCGTTAAATGGGTTAAAGACAGTTTATTGTCTTTGGTATAATGCAGTTTGTTAAACAAGGATGGCATTTTTTAATGAAAACCCTCACTATTGTGTTTCTTGAATCATGGGTTTATGCATTATTTAGCATCTAGTGTTCACACCATAATCACAAATTATTACATTTTAATGTAGTTTGTTAGACAAAAAAACCTGTATATTGCATTTCTTATGTAGCATTTATCATCTGTTTTACACCACACAGTGTAAATGACATTCTTTATTTAATCTGGGGAAAATGGGAAATTTATTTATTTGTTGGTGCGGGGGGCTCTGTAATGATATTTTTTGTAAGAAACCACAAATAAATCCACGTGCACATTCTGCCTAGTGCTGCTTTTAAGTTACACATACTATGTGAGTTCACACCATAGTGTCTGGGAAAACTGATGAGGTTGTTTTCTTTAAAGTGTTGGATATATATATTCTGTCGTCGTTGCCAGGTCCAAAACAAAACAAAAAACCGCTCACATGCACATTCTTCTTAGTGCGTATTGGTTATGCACACTCTTTGAATTCACACGGTAACTGAGACTCTTTGGGGAGGGGGGGGGGGGGGCATGCCTTTGCAACGGATCCAATCTGATAAACTGGTTTCGCATGATTAGCGTATTTTAACAGGTGTTACCTGTAGGAAAAAGAACTTATCCACATCAGTGTGTACTGGGACAGAGTAAAGGAGTTTCCTGTTCAGTATCAGCGTTTCAACCCCGTGACCCCCTCCGTTTGAGGATAAACTATGTTTGGATCCATGCCAGCAAGAGGCATGGATTCACAAGAGCCCCTGCAGATGCAGGGGCTCATGAGAGTCTATGCCTCTTGCAGATGGATTTTAAAGGTTGGCTGAGGAATGCATCGTGATAAGAAAGTTGCGTTGTTCATTATTAGCTCTGAGCATTACAGAAATACACCCGGCTTACTTTTAACCGACTTTACTTAACAACACACACCAAAAAACCCCGTCTATTTCTGGCTTTGTGAGATTGCATAGTCGTTATTTGATGCGTGTGTTCTTTGCCTTTTCAAAGTTCAGAATAAACTTAAGTGCACTGTATTCACCCTTTGGCTGCCGGTGGCGGTTTTTGTCGAGGTGATTTCTGTCTGCAGGAATGACCTCGATAAAAAACCGCTACGGACAGCCAAAGGGTTCGTCTGTAAAGGAAACTGGTGCCACCTTATCACCCACACCCGCAGATCAGTAAAGATCGCAAATGAAATAAATAGGCGTAAAATATCGCAGGCTAAAATGGACGCAGTAAAACTTATTTTTAGCTCATCGGCCATACGCAGACTCCTCTTTTTGTATAGTTTATGTGCCTCTCTAGTCTCTCTCTCTCTCTCTCTCTCTCTCTCTCTCTCTCTCTCTCTCTCTCTCTCTCTCTCTCTCTCTCTCTCTCTCTCACACACACACACACACACACACACACACACACACACACACACACACACACACACACACACACACACACACACACACACACACAAACGAACGGCCGAAGAGTGGCATTTTGTTAGTGGCTTTAGACAGGGCTTATCCGGTGCTTACCGCATAGCTGATCCGATCGAAATTGCTTTCACAGCACTAGTCAGTTTAACGTCTTCCTAGCCAACCCCACCATCTGTAAGAGGCATCGTTTCTCAAGAGCCCCTGCAGCTTCCGGGGCTCACAAGAATCCATGCCACTTAGTTTCTTCTGTGTTACAGAACTAGTCAGTCGGAGGTAATATTTCCCCCTATCAGATCGTGCTGTCTGCAAGAAGCGTATATCTAGGCGTTTTCTTAGCCAGTCCCACCATCTGCAAGAGGCATAGGTTCTCATGCAGTCGCAGGGGCTCATGGGAATCTAGGGCTCTTGTGAGGAATTTGCACCATTTTATATATAAATACGGATTTATTTTTTTTCTCTTCACAAAAGAGGAATCTGCACGGTTTTAACTCTGAGACTGCTGTCTGATACATTACTTTTGCTATTGATCCGAGTCGGCTGGATGGAGGAGATACATGTGTAGGATTGATGAGTTTTACCAACTTTTGCCAAGTTTCAGACTGAAATAAAAATCGTATCTTTCTTTGGCCTTTGATCATGTTAGATACGCGAATGCATCGGGCCTGTGCAGTCAGTTTTTTTTGTTTGTTTTTTTTTGTTGTTTTTTTTTTTGTTGTTTTTTTTGTGTTTTTTTTTTGTTGTTTTTTTTTTTTTTGGGGGGGGGGGGGGGGGGGGGGGGGGCGTTGGGTTGCAATTGACGATTGTATGATTTTTAGAAGGAAGACAGAAACCCCGAAGGAAACCAGCGTGCTGTGTGGCATTCCCTTTAAAACGCGTCAAGAAATTTATAATATTCCACTGGAAATGTGAAATACGCTCAACTTGTATAAGTTGTATTTGTAATACGCCATCATTCATATGATTTCACAGTTTACAAGAGAAGATGCTGGTACAGCATATGCGGGTCTCTCTTTTTTTTTTAAAGAAAAACTTAGACAATGAAAGAAATTGACTTTTTAAACACGGTCTAGACATGCTGCATTTGAATACGCGGCCGTATGCCGCGTACCCGGATGCGACATGCCCGGAATGAGTTGGCACGTTTAAAATTCAGGATGAAAACATTCCTTTTGCGATGTTTATCACATCACAAGCAGCATGGATTTGGACAGAAAAACCAACGTAACTCATTCGCGAAAGAGCCGCATCCGGATGCGCGGCTTATGCCGCGCATCCGGATGCGGCTGGCTGCGAATGAGTTAACCCTTCGCTGCCGAGAATAGGTGAGCACGATTCAACTGCAAGAGACATAGATCCTCGTGAGCCCCCGGGACGACTGTGGGGACGCATGATGGTCTGTGCCTCTTGCTGAGACCAGTGTGTATCCACGTTTCTTGAACGGTTTTGGCTCTCGGTCGTTGAGCACCCCACCCGGGTCTGCCCTGGGGGACTTGGGTGGGGTTAGGTATTTTTTAGTTCCCAGGGTCACCCTGGTCAGCCCCACAGGGTGGGTTTTTCTCTCTATTCTGGGGCATGTTTTTCTGTCTACCCTTTGTCCATTCACCTGTATTTGCCTTTTTAAAACTCTCCCCACTGTCTGCACTGCCTGTAGCTCTTGATATTGGATGTGTGTTGCTAAATGGTCTTAGCTTTATTTAGGCCCCATGTTGTAGGTTTATTTAACGTATTTGACCGGCTGACGACATACATTCAATTTTCTGTTTAGTTTTTTTTTTCATAAGCAGTGCAGGCACGTCCTGAGAAAGCCTTGTCGCTGTCGGGACGTTAAGCAATGTACAATCAATCAATCAATCGGTCGTTGAGCGAACAAAGATTTCAGAAACAAAAATGTACGTACAGTGGCAGGAAAGGGGTTAGTGGAAAAATTGACCTGGGCGTCTTAACTGTCTCAAACGCTTAACACTTTCAAGAGTGTTTGTATGAGATTTTATATGAGAGCTTTGGAATTACGTTTATTTAACTCATTCTACCCCAACACCGAAATCCCCAAATTTTGCCATTGTCCTCTGAAGAGTTCATTGAAGTGCAAGACACAGATCGACCATGATAGTTCAAGGGTGATGCCAGAATAGCTTGGCGCCCATAGGCGCCAAGCTATTCTGGCATCACCCTTGAACTATCATGGTCGATCATTATCTTGCTGTGGTGTGTCTGGGGTAGAATGAGTTAAAGTGTCCAATAGTTTACATAATTATTTTTTAACAGCGATACCAAGATTTAGATTTTCAAAGGGCAGCAAAATTAATATGGACATTTTTCGTAGTTTTCGGAATGGATATAACGGTTTCTCGCCAAATGAATCCGCTGTTGGATAATAACATTATCCTACTCTACAGTCCTTTGACAGTCGGTAGTGCTTTTTGTGGGAATGATTATTGTCAGAATCACCTAGAGAAAGCGCTACCGACAAAAAAAGGGTTATTGTAAGACACTTTGACTTTTGTCGGCTAATAGAGCTTTCAGATGATTAAAAGAAAAGTGCCTTCACGTGTGAAAAATAAATTTGCTAAAGAAGTGTTTGGAATTACACTAATTAGCATCGATTCTGCGTGTCCCCGATGTTGCTAGACATTAGATAATGCCAGAGAGGGTTTTAATTAGTGATGATCTGGCAGGCAGCGGGTATGCTCTTGTTGGAATTGAATTTTTCACGCTGGAGGGTAGCCTGAAACCCGGTGTCGTTCTTATTTCCAGCGCCACAGGGTCGTCTGTGACATCTAAAGAGAAGTGCTTGATCAGCTTGGCGCCTGGACAGGCGCCAGGCTGATCAAGCACTACTCTTGAGACGTCACGGTCGACCAGTTTCCCTCGGTTCGTACATGTAATCCTTAGCAGACGATTGCAAGTCGTTGGCTCTGTGGCCCATCACGTTTAGTTAAACGGTGAACGGCATCGTGGTTAGGTTGTGTCATGTACACAGAATTGTCTGCGGGTGAAGACTGAAGCCCTGGATGCCGTGTTCGCCCGAGAAACGCAGATAATGGGACTTAATCTTCACCAGCTAAAGGCGTAGAACCGTCATGAACTTTGCGTCTCGTTAAAGGTGCAGATCTTTTTGATCTTACTAGGAGAGGTGAGAATCAACCTTTTCTTTCAAAAATGTATAGAACCTCATGAACTGTTTAAAACCTGCCGTTTGTAAGTTACAGAATCACTCAAGCTCCTGAGGGTCTGTGCCAGTTTCCAGTGGGGATGGGTTCAGGGTCTACTATGTATTGATTGCTAGGCCACAGAACCCGACCACCCATCAGGCGGGGAGACAGCCAATTAGGAGATTGATAGACCCCAGGTTAAAGGTGGCTATCTCTGTTACCCTCAGCTGTTTTAAATGTGGGTCGAGCAGAATTTTCTTTAAAAGACGTGAATACGTTGATTGCGTAGATACATGAAGACAAATAAAAAAACAAAATAAGGAGAAAGTAAACCTGTCGCTTTCTTTATGTAATTCAGTGTTTATGCCTGACATTCTGGCCTTGGCCTTGTTTAATCCCTTCACTGCCAGTGGACGCATATTGTTTTTTTTTTCTGAAACCTTTAAGAGCCAAATTACATGGAAACAAAGTGGTGTCAGCAGAAGGCATTGTTCCTCGTGAGCCGCGGCAGTTGCGGGGTACATGTAAATCAGTGCATCTTGGCAACTCTTTTGTAGTTGGATATTCTTCACTTTTTTCTCCGCAGTAGAGTTAAGGGGGGTTAAAATATGAATGGCTGTTGCAGTAGTTGTGGTCACTAATAATGGACATTGTTATTTAACCCTTTTCATCCTGATACACCCATTACTTGTAATTAATTTGACTGATAATTCAAGTTAGTTGTTGGGGTTTAACGCTGAGCCGCGGAACTGATAAAATCAAGGGTGGCGCCAGCATAGCCTATCACCTCTGGCGCCAAGCTATTCTGACACCGCCCTCGAACTAAAACGATTGGTCTATTTGCAAAGTAGCTTTCATATGACAATAAGCAAATTTTACAAAATCAGCTTCTGACTGTAATGGGTTAACCTGAGGCTGATTTTTAACAAATTGCTAATTGTCCTATGGAGGCTACCTCATGAGATAATTATATAGTTATCATGAGATAATGCAACTGTTTTAGTTCGAGGCTGGTGCCAGAATAGCTTTGTGCCTCAGGTGCCAAGCTATTTTGGCACCACCCTAGAATTATCAGTAAAATGTATTTCAAGCAATGGGTGTATCAGAATAAAAAGGGTTAAGGATTGTTGTTGATTTGATGAGACTGTGAAACCAAATCACATCCCTCAAATCGGGATTGCACGTCTGTTTGCGACCAGGCGTCTCTGCCTGTACGAGATCATTGCCCTTTGACTTCAGTTTTCAGGCCTCTGTTATATATATTAACCGTAAACCAAGAATAGGTTATTCCTAGTTTGTCTATATCGAGTCGGTTCTGAGTATGCACTAATCACTGTTTACAGTACCGGTTGGGGGCTGCGTGTACAACGGTGATGGTGGTGGAGGAGGGGGAAGAGGGGGGGGGGGTGTTGAAAGAAGCCTCAAGTCACTTCATGCGCCAGATGATTAAACAGCGTGAGGGCTGCATGCAAATAGGAGTTCAGATCACAATTTACAGAAGCCTTAGGTCATTTTGGGTGCCAGACCGGTTTTCTTTGGCAGCGAGATGTGAGGATGCTAAACTGGTCTGAGTTGCAGCGCCTCATCCATCGTGCTGCGGGGTTAATCTAATTTGCTCGACCCTCGAGGGTGGCGAGACAGTTACCCAGCTATCTCCTTCCATCTGCAAGAGGCGTACATTCTCATGCGCCCTGCAGTCGCCGGGGCACATGAAAACCTACGCCTCTGGCTGCCCGGGGAACGGCGCGCTTTGCTCCGATCGCTGCTTTTGACGCGGGAACTGAGGTGTCGAGGTTTTATGTAGTTGACTGTAGCGGAGCGTCACTGGTGTCGGACCCATTTGTGTGCCGGTCTGTGATTTTCGACCTTACGGCTGAACGCCGCAAGGTCGAAACCTACAGACCAGCACACATACTTGACGTTGACGCTCGTTGGTCATTTTGTAGGCGGTAAATGTTCCAGAACTGATCTGATTGCTTATTGTAACGCGAGCTCACCTACCCCTTCCCCTTCGCTCGCAGTGCTTGACGGATGTACGTCAGAGCGAAATTAGTTTATACCTGTGTTGATTTAAAGGTTAATGGCAGGATAAGTGTGTTAGGAGTGAGAGTCGAACGTATGTAACCTTAAAAAGAAATGGCGTTGCTTAGTTTTAACACATTTAGCCATCATGATAACGCACAACAGCGGGAGGTGGATCGACCGTGACAGTTTAAGGGTAGTGCCGGATTAGCGGCTTGGCGCCTGATGGCGCCAAACAAATTTGGCGCTACCGCCCTTGAATTATCATAATCGAACCATCACCTGCAGCTGGTACTCAGTCCTTAGATGACACCACCAAATCAGTTGGGCAGATGCGGCCTTTGAGTACCTTTCGTGTGTCGGTAGCGGTTTTTGTCGCGATGATTTCTACAGGAATCATCGCGACAAAAACCGCTAACGACACGCAAAGGGTTAAATGGTTAATGGTAATACAGTTACACCGGTACTAACATCTTATTTCTGGACATCCACCGGACTGATACAGCACAGCCAGCCAGAATTCAGAAGAAAAATTACCGGTATTTTTTTTTTCTTTCAAAAATGTTGCCTATGTAATTTTGTAAAATTTTCTTGCACTGAGTTCGAACTTTAAAGTCAACATCCATTAACTGATGAAGCAATTTCGAGAGAAAAAAAACCCGGCTTTCCACTCTGCTTTTCGAGGACATAATGTTTATGGCGTGAGTCTAAGGTTGTGTGACAGAGAACACAGCTGTATGGAACGATTGATTGTGTGTGTGTGTGTGTGATTTTTAGGATGTCAAAGGAAGACATTTGAAAACTTTTTTTTTCCATGTGTGGTTTAAAAATCAATGACTGCCGAATGTGCCCAGCACTTTTCATGAAATGGTGGTTGTTCAGTCAAGAAGAGTTGTTTCCAGTCGGCATAAGACACGTTCTATCTATCTATCTATATCCCGTAGTCTTGCCGACCGTTGGGGGCACCACTGATGACTTGGCAACCAGCTCCCTCCATTCCTTTCTGTTCTCTGCCATTCTTAGCGTATCGCCCAGCCTCAGTCCTGTCCACTCTGAGATATTGTCCTCCCATCTTTTCCTCTGTCTTCCTCTCCTTCGTCCTCCTTGTTCAGTGCCTTCGTCCTCCTTGCACAGTGCGTTCGTCCTCCTTGCACAGTGCGTTCATAGCAGCTCAAATATAGTGTCAGATTAGCTAGTCGAATGTAGACCACTAACACACAATATCATGTTTCATTTCTACCCATCTGCTTACACACGAGGTACTCAGATAGAACCACTCGCTAGTCGAGTCGTTAAGTCATTCAAGGCGTCCCGCATCCGTAGCTGCGGAAGTGTCGTATAGCGTTGCCGCGGCGACGCTGTACGACACATCCGCAGCTATTGATGCGGGGCGCCTTGGATGAGTTGGCCCTCTCATGCATGCATGCGTGTATACGGCTGTAACCGGTGGATGCATGCACAAAAGGGGCACAAAAATCAATCCAAGTTACGATGCTCATGGCCTTAGGCGCAACCCGTGTCTGGCGGGAATCGTGTTCTTCGCGTTGCCTTTTGCTGGTTCTGATGTATCTTTTATCAATACCCATGCATGATGCACAAAGTGGAAACAGTTGTGGAGTGAACCGCAGTGTGTGCACAAAATGTGGCAGTACCAGTGACGCCGATCGCACGTCGGCAAGAGGCATAGATTCCCATGAGCCCATGTGGTTGCAGACGCTCGTGTGAATCGGTGCCTCTTTAGGCGAAGTGGCTGGCCTAGAGTCTTGAAGCACCAGTCGAAACAGCTGATTCTATTTTTTTTAAACTCATTCGAGACGAACTGCATCCGGATACGCGGCTGAAGCCGCGTATCCGGATGCAGTTCGTCTCGGAGCTAAGTTGAATTTTATGTTGTGTACAGCAATAAACAGCCTTTCGTACACCTGCTTGTGTATAGCTATGACTATGCCTATTCAAGCTCACATTCACGTTGAATAACCCAGTATGGGGTAACACTGTCCCAGAATGGGGCCTTTGTCGTTTTGAAAATCGATTGGGCAGAGCTAGCTATCACTATCGGCGGCGCTGTCGCGCTTACCGTTACTGTTACCCCCGCGTTGCTCTTATGTGGCTGAAATTGCGCGCACTAAATGTGTGCTGTCAATGATTTTGGGCCATATGTCTCCAGGCCGTAAGATCCTAAAACACAGCACGCATGTTTAAAAAAAAAAAAAGAAGCATCTATCCTGTTTACAATTTTGAAGTGATAATAATAATAATAATAATAATACTGTTATTATATAGGCGCTTTTTCTCAATTTTGGGGAAATCGACTCAAAGCGCCGCGCCTGAAACCCTCACACACTCACGAAACAGACACGGATTTTACGCCATTTAAGACAAACACAGTACAAGACAAACGAAGGGCCAGTCAGCTACTGAAGTTACAGAGATTTTTGATCGCTTGTATTTGAAATTTGTAAAGTGGCCTGAGACCGGTACCAACGTGTGGGGGGTGATAAATGATAGTTGATAAACAAATCTCATCGTATCAGCTCGGCAAAACGAATAATTATTAGGAAATCTTCCAGTGGTTCAAAGCCCAGTTTATGTGCAGTGCAAAACCATAAGGAATCTTTTGATAGCGTGGTGTGTGTGTGTGTTTTGTTGTAGTTTTTTTTTTTTTTTAAATAAGGCATGTTCTCTTATACTCGACGAGTTCGACATCGCGATTCCCGTTCAACAATGCATTGATCGGCCACTGCAGTGTGGTGCGCAGTTTTGTGGACACCTTCCCACCACACAAATGTACCCCCCCCCCCCCCAAATCCCTTTCCCGTTTTTTTGTGTTTTTTTTTTTTCTCCTCTAACGAATCGGCAGTTGGGACCCACACGAAGATCAGCATGCCCTGCTGGAACCAGCGAAAACAAGAAGAAAGGGCATCCGCAGAGAGAAACTCTTCTGACTTTCTCATTCCTAAGAACATCAGTCTGAATGTCCAAAACCCAGGCCGTCGGTTGTCTCGAAAGAGTCAGCAAGAAGAGCAGATTCTTATGAACCATGGAAGGATCAGGGGCTCATTCATAACGCCTCTTGCTGGAAGAGATCGATCGGCCCGATTGAGTCACTGCGTCTCCGTGCAAGAAATGAAGTCCTGGGCTCTTTTTTTTTCTTTTATGTGTCGGCCCACGACTGTGGCAGTAACAGGCATGGGTTCTCTCTTGAGTTCGCGGCTGCACGGGCTCATGAGTATCTATGTCGCTTGCAGGACTTTAAAAAAAAAAGTAGGTTCCAGCAGGAGGGGGAAGACAATCGATCGATGAAGCGGTCCCGGTTGATCCTGTCCCCCAGCCACCTCCTGACATCTAGAAGAGGCATAGATTATCACGAGCCCCAGCGACTGCATGGGCCCGCGAGAAACTACGCCTTTTGTTGACCGGGATCGGCTCCAGCTGTGCTTCGAATTCAGGGTGAGATTTGGGGGAAAGCACACACCAAGGACTGGCTTCCGTCCCGCGGATGTGGGTCAAAACACGCAGTCTGCGCGTCAAACACGCAGTCTGCGCACGTGCGTCAAGTACTGCTCCACAGCCTAGTTGGCCCACTGATCTCTCTCTCTCTCTCTCTCTCTCTCTCTCTCTCTAAACGTGTACACACACACACACACACACACACACACATGTTTAGCCACGTTGCAAGAAGACAAGGGTCCACCATGACTATGATAGTGCAAGGTTGGTTCCCTGAATAGCTTGGCGCCTCTGGGCGCCAAGCTGTTCGTGGTACCAGCCTTGCACTATCATTCATGGTCGACATGTCTCACAAAAGTTATGCAGTCTTCGGAGGACAACTCCTGAATTCGGAGATTCTACATTAGGTAATGTGTTAAATTGAGATAGTGTGTATGTGTAATACGAGTTCCATTCCCTTCACACAGGGCAAAATGTGAGGGGGCAATTCGACTTTGGGGCTGTGAAAAGGTGAGACGTTTGTCCTCATTGCCAAAGAGGCGTTCTTTACAGGGGAAGGATTGAATCGTTGCTTGTTATCTGATCGCAGTTTACGTGTATGTGAGAAGGGGGAGGGGTGTTGGGGTGAGTGGAATGTTTTACAATGTTTAAAAAAAGAACTAATAAAAATGTCAGCACGGAACATTCAGAACTTTGAACGTCTTGCTTTCATGCGTCGCAGACATCGCATTTTTAATTTTATGGCACAGAGAAAAGAAATAAACACAATCATTTCTTTAGACAATAGATTTTCACTAAAACTAAGCTAAAGTCTAATCTTCATGGAGTCAAAGTTTCTGTTCGTGACACCACTCCTTCGACTGTCAGAAAACTGCGATATCACATTTCCGCTGACTCGCTTTGTTCATTATGAATATATGCATGTGCTGACCTGCTTCAATACGTTGACGTCAGTTCATGTATGTATTTTTTAATCTCTCGCAGGGGGGGGGGGGGGGGGGGGGGGGCTGGCTCGTGGTGCGGTCAAGCACGATGTAATATCTTTGTCCCCGCTGTGTCAGCAAGATTCCGGTAATTTGCGTAAACAGTTTAATGACTGCATATTTCGTTTAAATATAAATGTTTGCGTGCTGGTCTGTGATTTTAGACCTTATAGCCGTAAGGTCTAAAATCACGGACCAGTGCTTGCTTTTTTAATGGTATGTGTAGTTGATGTGCTTTTAATGTCTAATGCGCGGGCTGTCACTGACCAGTACATCGGCAGATTCATTGATTTGCTTGGGCTTATCGCAGTGAAAACTGAATGCGCTGTGGAGTAATGAATTCCTGGGAGGGAGCTTCCAGCGTGGATGTTTTACATCATATTGGAATATGGTGATGTCACAAAATGTGTGCTGGTCTGTGATTTTGGACCTTACGGCATAGGGCCGTAAGGTCTAAAATCACAGACCAACACACAAGCGTTCCAGGGTGTTGACGTGATGCAGCTGACGTGCGCAGGGAAATCCAGTTCCTCGTGAGGCATTAATTATTACTGTTACTCCCTGCAGTCTGTGGGGGGGGGGGGGGGGGGGGGGTTGGGGGTCCACGCTTTAATATTATTAGAGTGGTAAAATCAGCTTAACTCATTCAGCCCGACGCACATATTTCCCAAATTTCGAAGCGTCATCCAACGACTATGCACCTGTTGCAGGAGATGCATCGACCACGATAATTCGTGCCTGTCGGCGCCAAGCTAATCTGGCACTATCCTTGAATTATCGTGGTCGACCCATCTCCTGCTGTAGTGTTTCAGGGCTGAATGGGGGTTAACCTGCTCCTTTCTGAAAATCACATGGGAGACGAGGCCAGTTTGTGCTCCCCGGCGTGAGGCATAGATCCTCGTCTATGAGGATCTATGCCTTTCGCAGTTGATAAGGATTTGTTGCAGGGCTGCATACAGGTTCGCAAAACGATCATCGTCGATTGAGATGCAGAGCGAGTCTCGGTAGACAGTGGTTAGCAAGTGACTGATAAAGTACAGACCGCTAGTGGGGGGGGGGGGGGGGGGGGGAGGGGGGGCAGATGTTTACAGTGCAGCCGCTATATAACTCCTTGTTTACAGTGTGTGTTTTTGCGTTAGCTTCTTTGTGCATGAATTACTTCTCAAACCGTTGGACCGTTTTCACTCAAACGAGCCGAGAAAAAGAATAAAAAGAATTGACGTGATACTGATAGTCAAACATTCATTTACTTCATAGCAGCAAGCAGTTTCACTCCTGAACCAAACCTGCGTTAGTGAAAATCGGATCGAGCGGACACAATCTGCTGCCGTTACTAGCCCCCCTCCCCCCTCCCCCCCCCCTTCCACGGTGCCAGTTAGGACCACTTAAAGAAACCAGGCAGACACGAGCAATAAAGTTGTCTGCGTCAAAATGGACCACAGGTTATTACTTCACGCAATGAAAACAGCTCTTCAGTTCAGTCTCTCAGCCTAGACCATTCCACCTGCTAGGGGCATAGTCTCATGAGCCCCGGCGGCCGCAGGGGCTCATGAGAATCAATGCCTCTTGCTGGTAGAGATCGGCCACGTATGTACCCTCTGGTAATCGCAGCCGTTTCGGCCTGGGCGTACAACCGACTGCATTGCCTGATTTCGCTTTCGTGTCGGTCGATGTTCATGCGGATTAAACACTGTGGCCACTCTCAAGTCTCATGCGTTTTAAGAGAAAGTGAAAAACGGGGGTAAGTGCTGTCCGCAAAAAAAGCCATTCATCCTCATGAGCCCTCGGGGTCGGGGGGTGCTCATAAGGATCTACGCCTTGTGCAACTGGGTGGCGAGCTATGCAAGTAGGTGCAGCGGTGTCACGGTCATTCATTCCGTGCTCTACACGCTTTGATCGTGTAGAGAGAAAGAGAGAGAGAGAGAGTAAAGAAGGGGGGGGGGGGAGGGGCGAGATCATTCTGCCCACAGATTATGCACAGTTATGACAAGATCAAGAGGCGCCCGGGGGGGGGGGGGGGGGGGGGGGGTGAAATCACCATACATTTTAAACCCTGCCGTACCATGATTCAAACCCGGTACCTTTGGCTGGAGAAAGGTGGAGAAAGTCTTTTTCGCCATGCGTCAGTGTACATTATAGACCCCTTCTCAACACGCTGTCCGATAGCAGGGCGCTGAAGAGGTCGATACTTTGCGGCATTGTGATACGTCGTGGAAAAATATACCCGTGGGAACTCTTCAGCTCCCGTCCTTCAGTTGCGCATAGTGCTACATGCACCTGGTCAATGTGTGCTGGTCTGTGATTTCGGACCTTTGCGGCTTTCAACCACAAGGTCCAAAATCACAGACCAGCACATAAATAGTGTACTCCGGGCTCCGAAATTCCCCGCCATGAGATGGCCTTAGTTGCCTGCTCGGCGTTAAACCCAAATAACTATTTAACTCCGAAATTCCGTGCGGTCTGTTTCAGTGAAGTGAATTTTTACGCTGCGCCTGTTCTGCACATTCATGGATTCCTTTGCAGGTGCCTGTAAATAAATCAGTATTGCAGGGGGCGGGAAGTGGGGAGGTGGAGAGCGCACATCGATTTGACCAAACCGGTATTTTTGTATACCGTGGTATGGAAAATTTCAACCCTCGTCAGTGGCCTTTTTTTTTTTTTTTTTTTTTTTTGCTTCGCATAGTGCAAACGCTATTTCCACAGTCTGTTAACTCTTTTAGGTCCGGATCCCTACAGCAGGAGATGTCTTGACCGTGATAATTCAAGGGTAGTGCCAGATTAGCTTGGCGCCATCTCCTGCAACCGGTACATAGTCGTTAGGCAACACCTCCAAAATTTGAGAAATGGAACGTTGGGGCTAAAAGGATTAATATAATTTCGCGCAGACAACCACCGCCCCCCGTTTCCGTGCTTTTTTTTTTTTTTTTTTGTATATAAAGCAGAATCTCTTTGTCACGGCGAATGCAACGTACTTATTTGGCTTCGTTTTCCCCGCTGGTCTGAACAGATTGCGTTTTTCGTATTTGCATAATATTCGGGATTACACACTTAGTTCAGTTCCGTGAAAAATTGAACACCGCCCAACTGCAAGAGGTATAGATCCTCAAGAGCCCCCATAGTAGGGGGGGGGGGGGCACATAAGGATCAATGCCTCTTGCTGACACCTTTGATTCTATGTTCCCAGCTTTTTGGTGTTGAGTTAACGAAGACTGCACAGAAACACAGTCTGCGTCTGCGGCACTGAACGGCTTAAACGGGAAAATCTCAACAGCAAGAGGTAAAATTCTCGTGAACTCCCGCAACTGCATGGACTCATGAGAATTTATGCCACTTGCAGACAGTAGGGCCTGGCATAGGAGACTTGCCATACATTATCTGGCAAAGCATATGGCTTCTCGTATTGCGACAAAGTTTTTTTTGTCGACCAATTGTCAATCATTTTAGCATCTGGGTGTGATACGTGTGATAAGTGTGTATGGTCCGTGGCGATAATTGATAGCTAAAGCCTCAATCCGCAGGTTTATTCATTCCAACACTGTTGTATTGTTCAAGTGGTTTGTTCCAGTCAGCATATGGCGTTCACTCTTGTCGGCGCCAAGCTAATCTGGCACTGCCCTTGAATTATCATGGTCGATCCATCTCCTGCAACTGGTGCATAGTCATTAGATGACGCCTCCAAAATTTGGGAAATACGGCCGTCAGGCTGAATGAGTTAATATTTATTTTTGTAATCTGTAACGGAAGAACTCTTATATGTACAAAGGAGAAAGAGAGCGGAAATGTTATTCATTTAGAAACATTAACACTTTATAAGTGAAGTTAGCCTTTTTGCGTCAACATAATTGTAACACTGACATGCTAAGGACACTTTGCAAACTATTAACCCATTACATCCTGATGCTGTTTTTTTTTTTTTAATTTCCTTATTGTCCTATGAAGGCTGCATTACAGATTAGGAACGGATCAACCATTTTAGTTCAGGTCACGGTATACATTTAAATTGGGAAGTTCAGGCAGTAAGAGGTCCCGTGTTTTTAAAAATAATTTTTGCCTTGTTTGAAAATTTGCAGTTGGGCTGAATGTGGGAATTTGCTGGAAATTTGTGGTTAGCTGAGAGGAGACATGTTTGGTGCTTTGATTCATACCATCCTGAGCTTATCCAGTGGACATTTGTGGGCCTATGTTGAGTTGCCTTTGGCGTAGTGATTTGAGGGGCACGCTGATTTCAGCTGTGCTTGGGTGTGGGGTTGGTAAGGAACCAGTTTCATAGCCAAGAAATGAGACGGGTCATGTGCTGTTTTTTTTTGTATTTTATGCATGGCAAATGTGCAGCTGGTGGGCGGTAGTGCTTTTTAGGGAATTGAACAATTAGGGGATGACTGGGATTGACTAAGGCTAAGAGACTGGACAGTACGGAAACACCACTGTGGTCCGTGGCCTGTCAGGTGCACCACATGCCATATGTGACATAGACCGGAAACTGGTTTAGTGTAACCAGATCAATGAGTTTGGATGGTTGCAGTTGGAAAAGTAAAAAAATCATGAAAAATTTGAAATTTTGCCAAAAAAATCGCTGTGCATGCAGTTTTATAGGCGTTTTGGCATGTTTTGCATGGCAACACCCTGTTTACCTGCACTGTGAGCTAGGTTTAGTGTGTTTGCTCATTTATTTTTTGTCTTACAGGTAGTCATGAGTCTTTCCTTCGACCATGAGCTGTGACCTTTGACCTTGACCTTGAAAGGGGTGGGGTTTGGGGTGTTCAGTTTGATAAATGCGTAAAAAAAAATTCACTCTTTCAGTTTTTGAAGTTGTGTGGGGTGGGTGTAGGGTGGGGTGGGCAGGGGTTTGGGTTGGAGGCCGTGAGGGGGGGGGGGGGGAGGGGAGGGGGGGGGGAGGGGGGGGGGGGTTGGGGGCTTAAGGTCAAAGGTTAAGATAAAAACTACAATGAAACAGTGTTAGCATGTGCATTTCATCAGACAGCTGACCTCAGAGTGAAATAAGCGGCCAAAATAATGTGACCTGCAGAAGTGTTATTTTGCATGGTACTGCTACACTGGTTGCATCTGAGGTGTCATTCTGCTGTAATTGTCATGAGGGATGTCTCTGGTGTCTATTCTAAGCCAAACACAAGCACTTGTACACTGAGTAAAGCTCATTTGAGTGCATTGTTATGAGACCAGCAGTTGCAGGCACCAGTACAGGGTTTTACAGGAGTGTTGACAAGTTTGGCACACACATGCCTACTACATCTGCAAGATGAGCTGAGGTGTTTTGAGACTCTGACAAGTGTGTTTTATATAAAAATGAACTGTACATAACCATTTTTCTATGCTACCTCCTAAATCAGCAGTCCAGACACTAATTAGTGTATGCGGCGTGTCCCGCGTAGCATAGTTTTGGTTGTTTTGTGTAGTCTTTTTCCTGTGGGATAGCTCAGTAGACTTAATGTTTAAATTGCAGAGCTGTTTCATGACCCCTTTTGCCTAGGGAAAGATTGCCAGCAGCACATAGGGCATGGCAGCTGGTTACAGGCCTCTTCCAGCTTGTTGTCACCAGACAACAGGGTCAATGAGGATGCCTGGGTGTTGTCTTTTGGGCTGCCCTAAGATACACAAGGAAATGGCCTTGGGTCTGAAAGCTCATTTTTCATCAGTGTCAGTGTCATGGTAACTGTTTTAAGTTGTCCAGCCCACCAGAAGTCAGTTTGACTGTATTGCATGCGTGTGTAAACTTGGAAAAACAGAAAAAGTAGGGGGGTAGGCAATGGAAAAATATGAAAAAAAACCACTTTCATGTGCCTGTGTCTCAAATGCAACATTTCTGAAGATCAGATATATTACTTGATGTACATGCCAATTTTGGAGGCATTCTGACCATATCTAGGCTGTTTTTCATGGCATCAGATATGCATGATCCAACACGTCAGCAGCGTTGTGATCGCCACATCAAGGCACTTCACATAATGGGCCATAACTTAAAGATGCAGCAACGTTCAAGGGTGTCACTTTGGATTTGACTTAGGTATTGTCTAAGGGTTGCACTGATAGCAGATTGAATGGTGTTCAGGTGGGACAAGTGTCTCTGACAGGTCACGGTATACATTTAAATTGGGAAGTTCAGGCAGTAAGAGGTCCCGTGTTTTTAAAAATAATTTTTGCCTTGTTTGAAAATTTGCAGTTGGGCTGAATGTGGGAATTTGCTGGAAATTTGTGGTTAGCTGAGAGGAGACATGTTTGGTGCTTTGATTCATACCATCCTGAGCTTATCCAGTGGACATTTGTGGGCCTATGTTGAGTTGCCTTTGGCGTAGTGATTTGAGGGGCACGCTGATTTCAGCTGTGCTTGGGTGTGGGGTTGGTAAGGAACCAGTTTCATAGCCAAGAAATGAGACGGGTCATGTGCTGTTTTTTTTTGTATTTTATGCATGGCAAATGTGCAGCTGGTGGGCGGTAGTGCTTTTTAGGGAATTGAACAATTAGGGGATGACTGGGATTGACTAAGGCTAAGAGACTGGACAGTACGGAAACACCACTGTGGTCCGTGGCCTGTCAAGGATGGTGCCAGAATAGCTTGGCGCCTCAGGCACCAAGCTATTCTGGCATCACCCTTGAACTATTATAATCTATAATAATGGAATTTATATCTGGTAATGGTGTATCAGGATGAAAAGGGTTAACCATTGATTGAATGGGGTTGGTCGCCTTAACCCTTATCATTCGCCGGAATACACCAGTGCGTGAAAAAAGTTTGACTAAAATAGTTCAAGGATAGTGCCAGAATAGCTTGGCGCCTCTAGGCGCCAAGCTATTTTGGCACTACCCTTGAACTAAAGCCATTGGTCTATATCCTTCTCTGTAAGTACTATAATGTAGCTTGCATATGGCAGTGTAGCCTCGGTATGATATGGGTTAATGCGCTTTATGCTCAGAAGCAGACATTTTTTTTAAAGATAATGACACTAATGATTATGGACGTTACTGGTCCGTTGTATCATTTGCGCTCTGTTCCTTGAAACCAGAAAGAATTCAGCAGGAGGGCATTCACCTACATATACTCAAGGGCGCATCACAATCCGCTCAGGTAGCGAAAATACCAGCAGGGGCGCACGAAAACCTTTGCCTCGTACGCGTTTGGCTTTCATTGGCTGCTGACAACCCGTGCCTCTTGGAAGTGGAAGGGGCTGAATGTTGAATACGTGAAAGAACGCTTGTGGATGTGCACTAGGTGGTGTGGGGAGTTTTTGGCATCACAGTCAATATATCTGTGTAGTTCATAACTCTGCGTGTGCAGCTCTGTGATTTTGGACCTTACGGAGCATAGCCGTGCGGCCCAAAATCACAAATCAACACACATGCACACAACAAAAAAAATCAAGACACTAGCACACATTAACTCATTCAACTCCGACACGCCACGGCAAGACATGGATCAGTCGAGCGTGATAGCCTTCAATGGTTGTGCCAGAATAGCTTGGCGCCTTAGGCGCCAAGCTATTCTGGCACAACCCTTGAACTATCGCGCTCGATCTGTTTCCAGAAGTGTAATACAGTCTTCAGGGGGCGTCTTCAAAATTTGCGGATTTCGGTCCTGGAGCAGAATGTGTTAAGTATTACTGAGACACAGAATTGCGACAATCTGTACCAGTTAACCGATATTACGGCGCTTTCTTCGTCGTAGTCTTTGAAGTTGTGCATTACTTATATTCATGCATAATCCATGCTGAATATCAGCTATGCAGTCACTTTAACCCCACTTGTTTTTGGCTGTCATCTGTTTCTGTCAAGGTGATTTCTGCAGAAAGCCGTGACCGCGACAAAAAAAAAAAAAAACTCTACCGACAACCAAAGGGTTTAGGAGATGCAGGTTCTTATCGTCTTCAGCTTCTTCTTGCTAAAGTGGCAACCCTATGTAGATCATAATAATGGTCATAATATTTGTTTGTTTGTCTATATAAGGTCGTGAAACTATATGACCACACTGAATTTGTACGACACTCTTTAACCCTGTGCGTGTCGGTAGCGGGTTTTGTCGCGATCATTCCTGTAGGAATCATCGCGACAAAACCGGTACCGACACACAAAGGGTTAATTATGATCAGTAGACCAAATCTTATTCCGATTTTTGTTTTGTTTCTGAAAGTACAAATAACATCAAGAGGGGGGGGGGGGGGGGGGACAGTATTCATTTACAGTGTGTAAATTAAACAACTCCAGTATAATGTATTATTTAAGCACGACAGGGTCGAGAGTGTAGACTTGGGCGTGCTGAGAGTCAGACGCGTGTGGTCGTGTTCCCGACAGGTGGACAAATCCACAGCACAGAACTGAGGTGTACTGTGTATTTTGCGTGGATTGCGGCCGAAAATACCAACGCAGAATATACAGTATTGTTCGTACGTATTTCACTGTTCATTTAGTATGGGTTCTGTACCGTGAATCTTGCCGCTGCGATCAGATATGGCTGCTGTACCATTTTAGTCACGTTTCGGCCTATTTCATGTCGCCTATTTTAAATAACCCCGTAACAGCCGAGAAAAAGTCAACTCGATCCAACTGCAAGAGGCATAGATCCTCAAGAGCCCCTGCGACTGCGGGGGCTCATGACGATCTATGCCCTCTTGCTGGGGCCAACGTGTACCCATGATCCTTGAATGGTTGTGGCTTTCGGTCGCTGAATAAACAGACTCCAGAAACATAATCTGCGTTCAGTGGCAGGGAAGGAGTCTAAGATCGCACCCTCAAGTGGGGGAAGCGCAATCTCAGCTTCATGAGCAAGAGACAGATATTTTTACGACTCGCTGCGCCTGAAGGGGCTCATTGTCTCTTGTAGCGTCTATGCCCCCTGCAGCTGTAGGGGCTTTGCAGATGATAGTGGCATGACGTGTATAGTTTTTACAGAAAGTGGGTTTTTTTTTTTTTTTTGTTTTTTTTTTTAAAGAGTGTGTGCCATTGATGGTATTCAGAATGTCACCACCAAGAAGTGTGTCAGTTTTATGAGTGCGTGTGTAAAAGTGAGTCATACGGATGGTAGTCAGAACAACTCCCACAAAAAGTGTCAAATTCATTCTTTTTTTAAGTCCCTTCTATTTATAGAAGGGGCTTTTTACGACTGGTCGCGGTGGGGCGAATTTAATAGCATGTCCAAGATGTCAAAGTCGGGCAGGCTAAACCTCTAACAATTGAAGTAACAAGATAAAAATTACGTCATGTCTAGTTACGCTAACCTCGCTGCTGAACGTACATTTGGCGGGAAGCGCCGTATGTATGTAAACAAGAGAATCTCCCATATTTCTGTACACACATTCTTGAAACTTGGCGAAATACTTTCTTAAGGTTGTATACTATACCTACATTTTTTAATTGAAAACTGCCGCTTATAGGGTTTTTTGAGAGCCTTATTGAGTCTGGAGGCTATTGCCACCCTGAAAGACCCATGGTCCCGGGCATATTTGTAAGTTACAGCCGTTTTCTGAGGTACCCCACGGGAAAAAACACGCAAAATAGCCGATTTCAGAACACAATAAAAATTTATCGAATAGTGTGTTAAAATGATAAAGAAACATTTCGGTCACTTCATAAAGTATGTTAGTATTTTCTCGTAAAAAAAAGTGTGTTCTGATAATTGGAATTCTAAGTGAAATCTAAAAAAATGTATGTTGTAAATTCGCAAATTGCCCGGATGTTATCAATAACATTACAAGTGTTTGCAATGTTGGGCAATTGCTCAGGCCCTTTTTATTCGATAAAGTCGTACTTTATGTTATAACTATCACATTGATTATGAAGAAAATATGGGGTCCCGCACAAAATTGGGCACTTTGGGTCGTTTTCGAGTGCGTATTCAATAAGGGATACAAGCGATGTCTGACTTCCGGCAGATCATATCTCCGCCGTAGCCGGTAAGGGAAAACGACTATGCCAAACTTACAAGGGAAAACCTAAGCCCAAACTGTTGCAAACTACGCCCAAACTGCTAGTCCTCGATTACTATTTGTGACAGTAAACTGGAACAAACAACAACGGCAGATACGGGATGAAAACGTTTATCTATAAGTAATTAAATGCACGAGCTGTTTCTTAGTAATTTAGTTAGTGCAGTGGTAAGGTACTTTTCTTTGCCACGCAGTGACCAGGGTTCGAGTCCCGTAGATGGCGATATTTTTTTTTCCTGCTCACATTTGAAACCCATACAGTTTCTACTTCGCTAAGCAAAAAAAAAAAAAAAAAAAATTAACGCGTGTTATTTTTTTCTTTTTCTTTTTTAAATATGCGATTATCATCACTGTGGTAATGTGAATGTTAAACCATAAACCAAACAACCGGATTCAGTTTTGGATAAAAATGCACACTGGTTACCTCGGTACATTTGTTCATTCATTTTTTTCAGCCAGGCATTGTGTGAGCATGTTTACATTCATTCAATCATTCACAGCTTCACTGATGAAAAAGCACACCAAAGAGTGTTGTCACAGACAGTTTTTTTTTAATAATTTTTACTGGCATCATCTACAAATATTAATTGATGTGAATTTGTTTTAATATACCTGCTGCAAGAAATGCTACATGCTCCTTTGGTGTCTCCGTGAAAGCAGGTCGATGAACATCTCTGGTTGAAAGATGTTTGTAAACAGATTGGTAGTGGATGTACCTATCTCTCTAGCTGAATCTCAGTTTCCCAGCAGTTTTTGGTTACAAATTATAAGGAAACAAAAACACTACACTACCACCGAGCCACCCAGCTCCCCCTCAAAATACAGCTTTACTGCAGAACATATTTCAACTACATGTAACATTATTCACATTTACATTGACAAAGTGCTGACTGTATACAAGCTATTTGGGAGAAAAGTGGAGCTGATGTCATTTTTAGTTGTGTGCATGCCAACGGAGACCGACACCGGCAACCACTTGCTCATGAGGTATTTATTTGGGAGCCAACTGCACAGTATATAAAAGAAGGGGGATAGGAGAGAAGGAATGACAGACTTATCATTTAGAGCCTTCCACTACATATATTATTTTGCTCATATACTATATAGAGAGAGGGAGAGGGAGGGGGAGAGAGAGAGAGACCATGTACCATCACTGTAGTCCTGATATAATTCAACATTGCACATCCCACAACATAATAACAGTGAAATGCAGTACCAAACTACATTACACAGATACTGTGCACAATGTTGGCATGAAAATCAAACAATACTGTTACCAGTACCACACTGTGTCCAATTGCAGCACAACAAAGTGAAATGCAGTCTCAAGCCCCATAACTTGCACTGCACAATGCTGATGTCAACACAAAATACCATAACAACTGAATAACAAGGGTACAATGCACTGTGTCACCTAGTCTGCATAATATAGGCATCCACACCAAACAATACCTGTACTGCTCTTGATACAAAATCGACCATATAACGCTGGCAAAGTGTCTACAACAGAGTCTGCACCATGCTGGCCCCTAATCCAAGCAATACCATTGCTGCTCTCCAAAAACTCAACATGGTGCAGGCTATCATGTCACAACTGATTGCTGCATAGCACCCACCACGTACCCTCAGGTACTGTGCACAATGTTGGCATCAGTTTACTTTATTTAATTTTGGACCCGCTGGGGCATGAAAAATATCACAAAAGAACTTACATGAATGTGCTCAGAAATGAAATATTATCCTTATTACTACACTGTACGCATGTTCCTTAGCACAAATCACAAATGGACACGGATCATAGTCAGATCATTCTGTTTGCAGGTGTGTGTCATGTACAGTACATCTGTAAAACTTGTGAAATGAACCATGTGGTTAGCAATTCTGATACGATAAGTAAAACCACACAGCTGAAAGTCAAAGATTGACAGTGGAAGAAAAAAATAAAACAAACACAAAGTACAGTACATATCATATGCCTATGATCAGTTATCACCCAACCACTTAAATCTGCTGTGACAGCTGGAGGGTAATGCAAAAACTGCATGGTCAACTCACTCTTGAGAAGTATTGCGTTTTTCATTGAGCAAGTCCACATTTGCACAACATTTTAAGCTGAGGGTTTAATGACATAAATATACATCCCCACGTTTCTATATTTCCGCACATCCCCTCTTCAGAAAGGACCCGTGGGTTTTATACTCTGAGGCCACTGACCATTTTCAGAATGAGCCCTGTATATCATTTTGAATCATGCAAAGCGGAGCAGTGATAAGTTTTCTCCTTGTCTCACACCGATGCTGCACAAAATCTATCTGTACCACTGTTTCCTACCCCATAAGTGTCAGCTGTGGAGTACATATTTTGAATGACTGATGTATGCCAGCATTTAGGAACTTGTCACAATAAAGACCTGTTCATATGATGAAATGTCTTCGAAAAATGAACACATTGTCAGTAAAGGGGTTTTCTTTGGATAATCAAAAACTAATACATATTAAGCTGCATTTCCAAATCGCGACATGACAGGAGAGTGACAAAAAGTAACTTTTCTGAGGGGGTCATCCAAATAAATATGCATAGGAAGGTCTTACCATCAGGTATCTCTTTACCAAGTTTAGGGTTACAGTTAGGAATACTTGAGAAAAAAAATCTTTGGGCAATATATGGATATCTTGTACCTATTTCCCGATTTCTTGTGACCCTTGACCTTTCTGACCTTTCATGCATACGAAATTAGTATGCATGAAAAGTTCTTACCACCTTGTACCAAGTCTGGGTTTGAAGTTGTGTATACTTGAGAAAACATCTTTTTGGTCAAAATACATATATTTTTCACCTTTTTACTGCACTACAAATTACAACATGGGTGTCAAATCGCTTTGTCACATTGTTATATGAAAACACACAAAGCACACCCCCATCACTGTACAATAGCCCCTGAACTGCTCGACTGCACGTTACAATTTTGTCGCCCCGCTGCTTCTATGTTGGGCTTATGGAAACACTCCCTCTTTATTTCTATTTTCTCGAGTTTTGTCATTGTCACTTTGTTGTCACTGCCCCACTGCTGTTGTGTCTGCAGTTGAATAGCCAGGCCTAAAGCCTGCTTGCCCTGCTCCTAATATATGGCTATGCATCAGCTCAGGCAGTAAGGCACAGGCTTTTGCTGCATTGCGAATGATGTGACTGTCCAAAACCTTGACATAGTGGCCAGCCTGGTGGATGGACATCAAAATAACAGGACGTCTGCCCTCCTACACAGGACAATCAGTTCACTGCCTTTGCCTTCTCGTCGGTTGGCCATCGCGGAGAGATGTACCCGCTGAACTCTTATTCCCTCATCTTTCGCAACCTGCAAAAGATAATTTTGTATCAAAAAAAGTTCTGACATGCACATATTGCGTGCATATTTGCAAGTATTTATACAAAGTACATACATGCATAATATGACAGTAGTCAGAACATGAACAAGAAAGGCAATGTCCTTATGGTTCACGTGTATGACCAATCCACATAATATGTCTGTCCTTTTTTACCTTGGCTTGACTCCTCCAACAGGTCTCTGAAAATGTCTAAACATAAGTATAGGGCTGGATTTTGTCAGTGAAACCTGAGTATTTTTTCCAAATCCCTTCATTTTTCACACATTTGTCAACCCTCTGTGACCCTTGACCTTTGTAAGGGGCTGATTACATTAGTAGCACAGAAAAGTGTTATCATCATGCCAAATTTTATTGAAAAGTTTGCAAAAACATTGATAAAAACTACAACTCTACCCGAAACTAACTTTTGTCACCCTTATCGTGTGGTATCTCCATAGCAAGTTTGAGTTTGAAGTTGAAAATACTACTTGAGATGACCTTTGAAAGGTCACAGAAATTGGTATGTTTAGAATTATTTTACCACAAAGTACCCTTGTGCCAAGTTTGAAGTCTGAGGCTTGCATAGTCTTCGAGGAAATGCCAATGTTAAAGTTGCCCACAGGTAACAGACAGTTGACGGACGACCCATTACAAACACTTACTTTTGCTATCACACTTGCGCAAAAAATTAGACGCCATTGAGCTTGAAATGACCACAAAGGGTGTATACATATATCTAGAATCAGCATCAATATTCAAAGTGTAACTTGCAGAAATTGTCTCAAACAGGACACAACGCATTGCTGTTTAGCAACAGCACACACTGGACCAAATGGGTAGTATTCAGATTTTTCTAGTCTTTTTGTATGCACTAAGTGCTTATTAAAGAAAACGACAGTATTTAGAGACTTGCCCAACCCTCTAGTTTTTAAATCAAATGCAATATGGTGCCACTTGTTGACAGCAAGTGATTTTAGCATTTGGTGTTGTTGAGAATGCTGGTACTACTACTACACCATCTTCAACATAAAAGAAAGCATTACAGTGTGATGTGTTTATCCCAACCAGTTGTGTTTTGTTATGAACCTGATTCTATTCACAAATCAATCGGTATGCTTTACCTCGAGTCCAGGACAATAAGTGGTGCCTTCTCTCACTTTAGTTGATCCGCTGGAACTGGAATTGCCTGCTTTTAGCTGTGGCCTTCTCCTTTGAGCAAACATGACCTGACTAGCTCTTGCCTCTTCTTGGTGTAGGCATCATACTTCTGTGCTTGTTTGCAAGTATACCCTCTGGGCGTGACTCTGCAGTGAGACGTCAACAGCAGCACTGACCTGAAATGAAATACATGTTTATTATCGTGTTATTCGGCAGCATGGCAATTTCACTTCTGATCTTATTTCAGGGTGGGTCGGTTCCAAACTCCACAAACAGGGACTTTGTTATACAGTCTATAACTCAACGGACAGAGAAAAAAAAGGTCCCTGAATTCCGGCAAGTATGAGTGCGAGTCAGTTATCATCAAGCTGTCGTGAGAGATATCTGGCACATATCAAACCAGCCGGGACCGTATTTCCTCCCCTCCTTTTTTGCTCCTGCGACTCCCTGACCAAAAGCTTTTCGAGTTTTTCAGTTCACGGATAGTACGACTGTGTCTTCACTTGGCCGTGTATACACTATTTAGTTATAACCATTTTACACATTATTATCACTAGGCTGTTGTTTTCTCTCTCTCTTAATATAAAGTTTCATTTCATCTCTCTTTTTCTCTCTGAGAATGTTGTAGTTTAGCAAGGACAAACACGAAAAGAGGCCTGTGCGCCTATTGTTTCCCAAAAAATGCGGGACCCATACACACACTAAAAAATTCTAAAGTTCATTTAGAACGCTGTAATATAAACAATTCCGCGATAACGCGGATGCTAAGGAGCTCATGGGGCCATGCACAATTCGGGGCCGGTGGGGGGGGGGGGGGGGGGATTCCCCCCCCCCCCCCCCCCAATTCGTCCCCCACCCGGGTCTGCCCTGGGGGACTTGGGTGGGGTTAGGTACTTTTTAGTTCCCAGGGTCACCCTGGTCAGCCCCACAGGGTGAGTTTTTCTCTCTATTCTGGGGCATGTGTTTCTGTCTACCCTTGGTCCATTCACCTGTATTTGCCTTTTTAAAACTCTCCCTACTGTCTGCACTGCCTGTAGCTCTTGATATTGGATGCGTGTTGCTAAATGGTCTTAGCTTTATTTAGGCCCCATGTGTTAGGTTTATTTAATGTATTTGACCGGCTGGCGACATACATTCAATGTTCTGTTTATTTTTTTTTTCACAAGCAGTGCAGGCACGTCCTGAGAAAGCCTTGTTGCTGTTGGGACGTTAAGCAATGTACAATCAATCAATCAAACCTCCAATTCGTCCCTACATTTAGTTTACACATTACTACCTTCAAACTAATGTGAAATAAACTGTGAACACCACAAACAAGAATGGTGAAGCCTGGATCGCTCGTGTGCATTTAAAACTGATCATTTTCTTAATCTGAACTGTGTGACCTTTCCAAAAGGTGACTGAAATTTAAGTGCCATGCGTCTAAGCATAAGTAAAGGGCTGGCTTATGTACAGTTGTGAATAGTATTGGAGAAAAAATATCTTTTGTCAAAATATGTCTTTATTTTTTTTTACCTATTTCTTGATTTCTCATGACCCTTGGCCTGAACTCAAACTGGTAGGTTAAGAGTAAGAAAGGTCTTGCCACAAAGTATCCTTCGGCTACGTTTGAAGACTGTGGTTTGAATAGTCTCCGAGAAAATGCCAACATTAAAGTTTACCATGGACGACCAATGGCCCAGAACATAGCCTTACACTTGCTTCGCACATGAGCCAATGAAAGAAGGCATTACAGTATGATGTGTTCATTCACACCATAGTTGTGTTGTGTTCTGCACCTGATTCTCATCACAGATCTACTGGTATGATTTACCTTGAGTCCAGGAGAATAAGTGTCACCTTTCCTCACTTCACTTGCGCTGTGAGTGTGACCTTGGTCAGTTGGTGTAGACGTCATACTTCTGCGCTTGTTTGCAAGTATGTACTCTGGGTGAAAGTACTGAGACTCCACAGCGAGAGGTCAACAGCAGTATTAGCCTGAAATGAAATACATGATTATTACTGTGTTGTTCGGCAGCATGACAATTTCACTTTGCGTGAATGAAATGCAGGGGCAGATTATTACTTTCAAAATAAATGCGACAAAAACTGTGTAAACCGCAAAGAACAAACAACAATGGCAAAGTCACGTCTGTACGCCTCATGCGCATAACTGATTCACAACCTGTGTGAACTTTCCAAAAGGTAGCTGAAATAAGTGTCACGAGTCTCAACATATATGATAAAGGCTTGCTTTTGTACTAGTCAAATTTGTATTTTTCACACATTCTATGGTCATCCAAAATGGTAGTTAACAAATATTAGGGTTTCAGTCAAAGTAGCGTTTTACTAGGTAACCCTTTTAATCCTGATACACCCACTGCTTGAAATAAATGTGACTATGATAGTTCAAGGGTGGTCTTGTCTTGTCTTGCCGTATACGCCCACAATCAATCGTGTTGATCATTATGGCACTTGAACAGAAGGTTTTGTATGCATGTCAAGTACGAATGCGGAGCTAATAATAAATCATGTCGCTACATGAATCATTGGCGTCTCATCCGCCAAGCTATTCGGGCACCATCCTTGAACTAAAAAAATGCTGGACCTATCTCCTAATCTGTAATATAGCCTTCATAAGACAGAGAATGGATGAGAAAACTAAGTTACTAAGTACTGAAAGCAGTTACTGAGTTAGTAATGCAAAATTCTCCCTTAGCAGGACTTTTTACTACACACAGTATGTTTTCCTAAATAATAAGCACTGGCACTGGTTTAATATCACTACAATGTGGACTACATTCCTTCCACCATATTAGTAAAGGCTCTCTGAGAATGTATGGAAATGTTCTACTTCTAGGTGGTGACTGACATACATGGAATGCATGCCCCTGTCAACCCACAATAAAATGTAGTCTTCTTCATTGCAGGTAGGCTGTAACTGAATTTCCATGCATAAAAGGACAGTTAGCTATTGGGGTTTTACGCCGTGCAGGTGACATCTCACGGCGGTGCATAAAACTTTTTTCTACTTTAGTTT
Source organism: Semisulcospira habei (assembly GCA_036245525.1). Taxonomy (NCBI): domain Eukaryota; kingdom Metazoa; phylum Mollusca; class Gastropoda; family Semisulcospiridae; genus Semisulcospira; species Semisulcospira habei. The sequence goes on from BTPG01000005.1 coordinate 159,209,457, forward strand.
ACCTTGTCTGAAGATTTTGTTGTTTTCCTGGCTGCCACGTATACGGCCCGTTCATTTTTTTTTTCTTCTTCTGAGAAATGGTTATGCGTTACTACTGACGCTCGATGACTTGTCGCAACTTATGCAAAAGTATCTTATTTCTGAGGAAACACAACATTTTATGCATAGAAACAGTCAGCTTACACACCTATTTCAGGCAGTATATATCTTTTGTCAATTATCGATAAATTGAGCTTGTTTGCAATACGACTTGCCGTACGGCGTTTTTTTTTCGGTGACCTCTAGTCTCAGGTCACGGCAGACGCAAGATAGCGGTATCTAAATGCGCAGAAAAGATGCGCGAAACAGGTGTGTCCTACAACCTTAAGTGGGTGGCTAAGAGAGCCTCCGAGCATATTGTAATTGAATGTCTCATTGAAAACATAAACAACCGTTTATAGGAAGTCGGCTGACCCAGATTAGAGTCCATAATTTTTGTCATATTTACTTGAACTTTTCCATATAGCTAGTTTGGAGAAAGACATTAGATGAGTTCGTTAGCCAGCTTTGTATCCTTTCAACTTTACTAAAAATTAATTCTTTTCCTAAAAGAATTTAAACGCTAAAAAAAAAAAAAAACTTCTAGAAAAAGCCAGAGAGTGGCGGTGACGTAAAAGAGGCAACTCCGTCACCACGCAGACACTGACATAATACAGAAGATTACAAAAGTAGGTAAAAGCACTGTCAGGGGAGTGAAGTGTGCGTGATTGACCAGTGATCATAGATCTACTTTGGTCAAAGCACAAAAAAAAAAAAATAATAATAAGATAGGAAAGGGCTAAGAAAGTGACTGGAAGCAATGCATATGGAAGCCCACCCGAAGGGGGGGCGTATCACATCACCACTGTTCCAGCCACTCAGTGCATGGAAATTTAAATCTAGGTCCCCCAAAAGGGGTCCAGATATTTAGCCGGTGTGGACAGCTGTTTCGTTCTTGGCGACCTCGTCAGCACACCATTCGGCATACTGGTGGAAGGCAGGAACTTTTGTGTATCTGCAAAGACAGCCACATTTTACTGTGGTGTCTGCAGGGGCATACATTCCATGCCTCCACATAGAGCTAAATTTCCATGCATCCTAAGAGAGAACCTACTAAAAGGGGGGGAAGGAGCTGCAGTCGATATTGTAGTAATAAATGAAAAGAAAAAGGTAGACTGCCAGTGCTAATATTTTAGGAAGATTACAAAGTAAAGTAGGTAAAAGCACCGTCAGGGGAGAGAAGTGTGCATGATCGACCAGTGATCATAAATCTACTTTGGTCAAAACACAAAAAAAGATAGGAAAGAGGGGGTGCGCTAAGAAAGTGACTGGAAGCACTGACATAATATATTGACATGTACTCTAAATACTTATACTGACATTATACTCTAAATATGACGTCATTCTCTCTCTCTCTCGCGCGCGCACGGCTCTCTCTCTTTCTCACACAAACACACGCTCATCTCCAGGAGGAATAGATCCTCATGCGCGTGGAGAGCGCATGATGATCTATGCCTCTTGGAGACATTTGGAGCGCGCACGCACACACTAACACGCACACATACATCAACGCGCTTTCAGAAGAGCATGCAGGTGACCCGTGTACTTAGTATTATCATGTACCTGGGTAAAGTCAACCTGCTTTCACGCAAATTATAGCAAGACTGAAATTGTACCGTGAAGTTCTAGTTTTGACACCATTTTCGTATCACGTAAAATATAAAATTACGTAAAACCTAAAACTTACGTCATGACGAATGACGTTTGACAAACCAATAACGCATAATTATGTCCTGCGCCCCTTATAGAACTCACTGACGCATTGCCAGATCTGCGAGACTTTTTCAATAGGAGATAATTCAACATCAGAATCAGGTCAAAGACAAAAGGTAGAGACCATTGACAGCGAGGGCAGCTCTCATATAGAATGGACTTTGTGGGTTATGGTTCATCTCATCTTGTTTGTTTGGGTGTTTTGTTTTGTTTTTGTTTTTTTAAGAGGATGGTAGTCCATTTCATGTACAGTTTATTCTGATTGCACTATCCTCACATTCAAGGAGTACGACTTCCTTTCTTTGACCAGATTCTGTTGTCGGAAATCGGAATCAACTGTTAGACGCCATAGTACTTTAGTATAGCTTAACCCATTTAGCCTCGCATCCCTACAGCAGGAGACAGATTGACCATGATAATTCAAGGGTTAGCCAGATTAGCTTGGCGCCTGAAGCTTGAATTATCATGGTCAATCCACCTCCTGCAACTGGTACATAGTCGTTAAGTAACAATTCCCAAATTTGGAGAGAAAAAACATGGGGTTAAAAGGGTTAATTGGCGTAAAGTACCAATAAGCAGATGAATAACTGGTTTCGGATTAACTCCTATTCAGATTATGACCAGGCACAATTAACGCTGAGTATCAGTAGTCGATGTAGTTTCTGCATTTGTTCCTGGAAGTGGTAGAGGCATATATCCGCATTATATATATATATATATATATATATATATATATATATATATATATATATATATATATATATATATATATATATATATATATATATATATATATATATATATATATATATATATATATATATTACGCCTGTCGCCCCTACCCGGGTATAGGCCGTCGACGAGAGACCTCCAGCAACTCCTGTCCTGTGCTTCTCCTTCGATTCTACTCTAGGTGGTTCCCAGTCTCTTGATGTCTGCTTGGAGGTCTCGACCCCAGGAGTTTCTCGGCCTACCTCTTTTCCTCTTTCCCTGGGGGTTCCATGACAATGCCTGCCTAGTGATCACTGATACCTAGCAGGGAAAGGTTGTACTTTTGCATTTCCGCTGCTATCTGGGCGGCCTTGCCGCTCTGGTACATGGTCTTGACGTTCCATGTGCCCTTGGTTGTGTCCCTGGATAGAGAGAGGCGGCTCGGTCCTGTGGCTTCCGAAGACTTCCGGCTTTCACCACAGGACGTCATAAGTCTTCTGGTAGAAGAACCTTCCTCCTCCAGGAAAAGAATTACTGTTAGTCTTTTCGTCGCCGTTTTTGTAGCTATTTCCTTTTTTGCAGGGTGGGGAAGCTATCCCCCACGCCCAACCCCCTTACTAGGAGGACCAGGGGTTTTCTGTCGGGGTCACCTTCCCTTAGACCATGTTGGTTCACGGCACCTTATTTCATTCGGTGCACCCCTCTCTCGAGGGACCCCCTATCCACCACCCAGGGGACGCGCCTCAACGCCATATGGGCCCAGCGCGAGGTATATATATATATATATATATATATATATATATATATATATATATATATATATATATATATATATATATATATATATATATATATATATATATATATATAATCAAAGTGTATGGGTGGGTGTGCTACGTTAGGTGCGTGCCTACGTCGGGAGGCACCGTGTCGGAATGCGCCATCATCCTTTCGCTTCCCGAGTCAGACATTGCAACCATCCCTATGTACTATGTAAAGGTCTGTGGACGAATTAACTCGACCATGGAATCTCAAGGGTAGTGCCTGATTAGCTCGGCGCCTTTCCAGGCGCCAAGTTAATCAGGCACCACCCTTTACGCTTGCACGGTCGATCCCTCTCTGCACATGATGCTGGAAGCGAAGGTGGCGGTAGATTGGCTCCACGTGGGGGTAATGCAGTTAGAACTGAGGACGTTGTTTGCTTTCGTGTGTGTGCTTTCCTTTTTTCTTTCTGCTATTGTACTAGACCACAGCATTAGTAATAGAAATCATAGACAAAAGGCGTTCGTCGAGTGTGGGTTGTTTTTTTGTTTGTTTGTTTGTTTTATTTCACTGTATATTAACATCGATATCTTTACACACTACGCTGCAGTTACTTTCTCTGTTGCCGTACTGGAGCTAGCGGTGTGAAATGTCTTTCTGCGGGCAGTAAGGAAGCAAACTTGTGCTTAACAGATTAATGAAAGATAATCAACAACAGCGTTGATAGTGATTGTGTTTTCTCGCGGACACTCATACTTATGCATTAGGTTGAAAGGTCAAACTTGTTTCAGTCAGACAGTCTTAGACACACCGGTGTTAAGACAACAAAGGGCTGGCATATTTTCAATTGAACTCTATTCATTTGGGGCCTAGCAAAATGTGCAGGAAGTACTCTGTGATCTTGGCATGTGGCCAGGACAATCCCCTACCATTAACAGCCGTTCCATTCTGTCTGCAAGAGGCATAGATTCTTATGGGCCCCTGCAGCCGCAGGGACTCGTGAGAATGATTGCCTGTTCGTTGACAGATCTGCTTCAAGTGCATCCTCATACTGCTCCGGGAAGCGGGTTCAGTTAAATACTGAGCGGCGCTGATCGATATCTGTTGTAAGACTAAAGATCAGTACCGGTACTTGCAAACCAATTGGACATTCGAAGGTGACGTGTAGAAATACAAAGTGGCCTCAGTGTGTCCCCAGGGGTAACCCAACAATTCGCTCGGTCTTACATCCAGTCCCTGCCGTTTGCGAACACACAGATCCTCATGAGTCCCTGCGGCTAAGCCGCATGGACTCATGGGGATCAGTGTGTCTTGCCGACCAAGTTCAGGTTTGGGTGTTCGTCAAACTGAGACTATTTGGGTTTAACATTTGATTGCGAAAAGAAGACACTTGTGTGTGCGTCTGTGTGTGTGTGCGTGTGCGCGCGGGCGTGCGTGTGTGTTAAAAAGAGAGAATATGATTGAAATAACATTCTGACTCAGAGTCTCGAGAGAAGGTTTGTGAGGTTTGAAAGCTGTTGCTTTATTCTAGCCGGCTGCATTGGTTATTTTACATTGTATGTAAATCGAGAGAATTAGCAGCAGTATATTGATCTGCTTATTTGCCAGAACTTACAGCATTGATTCTACTTATGTAACTGAGTAATTGGGCTCTTTGCTTGGAAGGTGTCCAAGGGTCAAGCAGTTCTCGAAGTTTGCTTCAACAGGAAATGCTTTCAGTGCTAAAAATTCACCGATAAAACGCGTTCGCAAATGTTTGTCCTGCCTTAAACCCCTGTTTTCACACGCCGTGTGAGAAAGGTGCCATTACTGCCCGTATTCACATAAGGGAAGTCCCCATGTAGCTCATGAGAAGAAGAGCAGAAATATCTTTCATTTTATTATTCATGACATTCAAACTTCTTAACTGAATTAACTCTTACACTCCCAGAATGAAATGACTTCTATACAAAAGAATTCATTTAATTCAGGGAGTTTAAGGGTTAAAGTTGCAAGGGCGTCGACAGTGTAAGAGTACTGAGACAGACAAAAACATTATGAAGGAGATGTTTATGAACTATTAACCTTGATTGCCTGCTTTATATCATTTTCAAAAACACAAACAACAAAGATGAAGATCTTATCAACATCAGCATGCTTGAAGCCTAACAGAACTGTTTACCAAGTGCATTGTTAGATAACAATGTTTAGCTTTGGTTATTCCTTTCACTTTGAGGGCCAACTGTGGTGTAACAGGCATAGATTCTCATGAGCCCCTGCAGCTGCAAGAGCTCATGAGAATGTATGCCAGTTGTTAACTGAGATCAGTTCTCCTTTAGTTGTCATGCCCTTGAAGTGTGGAGGATAATGCTTAGCCTATTAAATTTAAAGTGGTCTATTTGCTTTGGAATAATATTTTTGATTTTCAGAAAATTGTATATATTTATTTTTATTAGTATTATTTTTTGTTTCCAGAACAAGGAGCGCAAGAATAGAACCTGGGTCTACACATTCCATGTACAAGAACTTCTTGACCACTGGGACGACTCACAGCGCATCAGTGAGTACTCATCAGCTTTCTTCATTGAGGAACTTAACCAAACTGACTAGCCCATTTAAACCTAGAGTGAAGTAGTGCACAGTGTAGATCTGTTCTGATCAACATTAGAAAATGTCTGCTCAGTGTTAGAAACAAGGTACAGAAGGTGGGGATGACTAAGACAGCTCAAAGGTGGTAAGATTGGCACTTAAGGTGCCACCAGGCAGTACTCTAGAGCTGTTGTAAATTCTTTTCTCACAGCATTGATAGCGAATTGAAAATTGTTGAGGCTTTTTTTCTTCCCCCCCCCCCCCCCCCCCACCACTTTAATCACCAAAGTCGCAACTACCATCAATAATCATCACACAAGCTTGTGTTGAATGACAGCAGACAGGTTTAGTGCAGAAAGGACTGTTGAAAGTGCATTGGCCAAGCATGCTGCATGATCACTTCAGCTGAGTTCAAACATAAAGACAAATGAACGCATCAAGAATCATGTGCAACCAACATTTTGTCAATGGTCATTACTTCAGAAATACATGTAATAATAAATAAATACAATAAATAAATGAATAAATACAATAAATAACAAAGACATTTTTTAGAGTATATGAAAAGACTGTTGGGTCAAAAGTCAGCTTGAGTGTAATAACTGATACTGGAGAACCCTTTGGCTGTTGTAAGAGCTGTTTGTCCAGATGATGCCAAAAGGAATCACCTCAACAAAAAGTGCTACCAACAGTCAAAAGTTTTGAAGAAGAGAAAAACACAATAATTCCCTGCTTATTATACTAAAACTACAGAAAACATGCTGCATAACATGAAAGATATCTGCATTAGTTTGCCAGTTTCTCTTCCCATCATAACCCTGTCCTGATTTTGTAAACGCCTGTTTTTTTCATCAGCACGTTTGAGCATCTAAGCGCCAAATTTATGTAACTTTTGCTGACTTCGTTGGCTGGATTTTGCTCCCATGCCACAACACCAGTCTGGTGTATAATAAAACGTGTGCTGATCTGTGATTTTAAACCTTGTGACTTGAAGTCATGGGGCTCAGAATCACAGATCAGCTTACAGATTATCTGGTGATTTATAATATGTGCAGCCTGTGTTTTTGAAACCTCAGACTGTAAGGTCCAAAATAAGAGACTAGCATAGCACACATCTGAATTTGTCTTTTTTGTATGTTGATAACTTCTGCTTTCCATGTGGTAGAACTGGAGACAAGATGCATTTCAGTATGACAAAATAAGCGCGGTTTGAATTAGTTTACCTTGTTGACTGCACCAAACCACCGCTCTGGTGTGGTGGAAGTTCTAGACTTTCTTCATGATAACCACCACCCTCCTGACTCTGAGGATGTAAACAAGGCTGGTGTCTGCCAGCAAAAGATAATATAGCTTCCCATGAGACCGTGTGGCTGCAGAGACCAGTGTGGACTTTTTGTCACATGCGGATGGAAGGGGATTGAGAAAGGATTAAGTTGAAGTCTGCAGGGTTTGAGATCATGGGAGATGATCCAGGAGAGATTTTGTGCATATTGGAGCCAAGTTCGGAAGATGTCTAGCCAGCCTCTTTTCCTGTCTCCAAGAGGCATAGATTCTCATGAGCCCCTGCAGCTGAAGCAAGGATTTTTTATTTCACTTGCAAGAGACATAGATTTTCATCACGAAAATCTGTGCCTCGTGCAGGTTGAATAAGAATCCTTGCCTGGTTCAAATGGGTTTGTGCTGGCTGAGGGATGCAAGACTGTATGTGTGCTTGTTTGTGTAGTAAAATTCACACAGAACAGCACTCCTACAATCATGTGATTTGGCATTTGCATAGCCTTGTCTGCTGCCATGTGGTGGAATGGATGATAGTGTGAGCCAGTGCAATCCGGCCATATTCATATTGCAGCAATTTACCACCCCAAAATGCAAATAGTCATGTTTTCATGCTTTATTCTACTACCACTGATACCACTTCTACTAGTGCTACTGCTGCTGATATAATGATAACGTAATTATAATGTATTAAAATAATTGTTTGAAAATAAGTTTTAAGTGCTCATATGCAAACGCATATTTGATAAAGTGTTGCATTCTGAAATGTAAATGTGAAAAAGGTTGAAACATCACTTCATGAGACTGTTAATTTAAATAATATTTGAATAAAGTTTTGTGCACACATATGTAGTACAGACTGTAATTTATGTACCAGTCTGTGATTTTGGACCTTACATCTCACAGCCTTTAGGTTTAGTTCACAGACCAGCACACAGTTTACAGAGAGGTAAGCAGAGTTTAAAATTCAGACAAAAAAAGGTGACTGCCAAGGTGTAAAATGCAAATAAAGATGGAGCTGAGAGATATTTACCATGTTCACCACTCTTTCATTCTTTGCACAATGTGTGCCAAGCCGACAGATTGCTTGTTTGTATTTCATGCTGGACAGGGATGGTTTGAGGCAGTTAGATCATTGTTGTTTGTGATAAATTAGACATCCTCATACCTCCATTATCTGCAAAAGCCCTCTGTAGACTCTTATCTTGTGTCACATCTAAAGTGAATTTCACACTGGTTGTCTCCCTCGATTCACTGCCGCTTCAGTGGCAGGGAATTGAAGGAGACAACCAGTGTGGGTATATTCTTCACTTGCCTTTGGGTGGATTAAAAAAAAAAAATTATATATATATATATATATATATATATATATATATATATATATATATATATATATATATTATATATATATATATATATATATATATATATATATATATATATATATATATATATATATATAATTAATCAACGTTATCTCCTTGTGAAGGACAAGCATTTACAGTTGACCGAGATATCGCTTTCAAAAACGTTCGTGTCCTCCTCCGACTCATACATGTCAGTTCAAGTGTAATAATACAGAATACTAGCTGGCAATGACCTTGAGGTGTAGGCCAGTTCCTTATCTGATGTTTCAAGCGTTCAGGTTCCCAATTAGACACCTGTCTTTTCATGCCTACTCATACGATATGTGGCTGTTGGGCATACAATTAATGTTAAAAGCAAATTGTTTTGTGCATTTAGAAGTCATAAGTTATTTCAAGGTGCTCCTTCTTTGTACTCAGGAACATCATTCTGTTATTAGTGTTTAACTTTAAATGTGAACAGAGCCTTTATTGTGTAGAGCCGTAAGGTCCAAAATCACAGAGCAGCATGTTTGTTTTTAACCAGTTTAACCTCAAGACCAAATTTTGGAGGTGTCGCCTAACAATTACATGTGTATGTACCAGTTGCAAGAGATGGATCGACCATAAAACATATTCTAAAATTCAAAATTTATAAGTGCATTTGTCAAAACTGTCTGTGGTCGAGAAAAACTGGATTAACCCATATAACCCCAGGGCCACATTTCCCAAAGTTTGAAGGCGTCACCTAACGACCGTGTGCCAGGAGATGAGATGTATTGATCATGATAATTCAAGGATAGTGCCAGATTAGCTTGGCGCCTTCAGGCGCCAAGCTAATCTGGCACTATCCTTGAATTATCATGGTCAATCCATCACCTGCTGTAGGGCGTTGGGGCTAAATAGGTTAAAGGCCCGGACAAATATGCAAAATCTTGTTTGTTTACGCTTTTAAATCCACCGCTTGTGTCAAACGTGAAACTTTTGATCTATTTGTGATTTCTGAACAAATTCTATTGCATTAATTACCAGTGCACGTGTTGGTCTTCCAATGTGGACCTTAAAAGGTTTAGGCTATGAGGTCCAAAGTCAGGGACCAGCAACATATTTATACTTATCTATTTTTCTTCTTCTTTTTTTTTTTTTGCAGATCGAAAGCGCCAGTGGTTCCCCCTAGCTGATGCCCGCTCAGTGCTTCTGTCTCACAAGCCGACCTTGGCTTCATACATCGACCTCTTGCTGGAGCAGCGGGCCAAGAGTTGACCGCTTGGCGTGTCACAATAGCACGATAAAAAGTATTACCCAGTGAAACGTCAGCCTGGTGCCAGTATAGCATGTGGGAGGGGAGTCCTTGTTGTTAAAGTTACCCAGTCAAACCTGTCCCATGTAGCCATTTACGTTAACCCCTGTTGTGCATGCATCCGTCGGTACTGTAAACAGTACCAGTGGCTGCATGCACAAGGGGTTCAGTGGATACCTATTGTGGCCACTGATTTGTTGTCTCCTGATGTTAGACATCTATGTAATGTTAGCACAATGTTGAAATCAAACTACAGTAGAACCAAGGTTGGTTTTTTTTTTCTTCTTTCAGATATAACCTGTCATTAAAACCATTATTTAGGTGTCTATTGCCACCTAAATGATGGTTTTTAATGACGGGTAGCATATTTTGCCATTAAAGACTCCTCCTGAGAGAGCTCATGTCTTTTAAGACCATTTTGTTCTCCCAAAAAGGTGGTTGATTACAACAGGGTCTACTGTATTGGTAAACTAAGAGGTTTTGTGGTCCCCTCCTCATCCTGTGGCAGCAGAGGTGGCATAGGGTCAGGCATTTGTAGTCTCCAGATATTTGACAATGTTTGTTTTTAGCCCCAAGGTCACATTTCTCAAAATTTGGAGGTGTTGCCTAACGACTGTGTACCAGTTGCAGGGGATGGTTTGACCATGATAATTCAAGGGAAGTGCCAGATTAGCTTGGCGCCTGAAGGCGCCAACCTAATCTGGCACTACCCTTGAATTATCATGGTCAATCCATCTCCCGCTGTAGGGACTCGGGGCTAAATGAGTTAAATCTGACGACCGGTATCAGTGGATGGTTTGTGGGCCTGTTGTGTTTTTGCGGTAGAGATGGCAAAGTGTTAATGACCATTTGTTTGTTGTTTGAGGTATTGTAGACAGCCAGCTTTCTCTGCCTTTTGGCGTTACATAGGCACACTTTGACATTTCTGCCAGTGATTGACTCATTAGATCCTGAGGATGAACTATCATTTTTTTAGACATCGTTTTAGGTCTGTGTGACTGTTCTGGAGATACCTTAGATCGACCATGATAGTTCAAGGGTGGTGTCGAAATAGCTATTCTGACACACCCTTGAACTATCAGGGTTGATTCACATCCTGTCGTAGCATGTGAGGGCTTTATGGGTTAAAAGATGAAACCATTGGCAGGACACTGTCATTCTGAGTAGTACGAGAGCATGAACCCTGTGTAAGCTGTCAAGCAAGGTGCACCGCTATTCAACTATTGACGGTGCACCTCGTGGTGGTTTGCGTAGGGTTCACCCTATTTTGTACTGTTCAATCCATGTTTTGTGAAAGTTTCACATTCTGATGCTGCTCAAGCTTTGTGTTAACCATCTTGTGCATGCTGTCATCGATGCTGTAAAAAGCATCAGTGGCTACATGTACAAGGGGGTTAAGCATCAGAGTGACATCCTTAGTTCTTTGGGTGGCTGTTGAGGACAGGTTTGACTGTAGCTGTGTTATGTCCCCGTTCAGCTTTTTGTGATGGTGGACCAAACCAAGTCTGTTGTGGTGAACATTTGTATTCATTGCCGAGTGGTATAATTTAAGAGAATGGCTTTACATTATGTGAGTGTAAATGATGTGTGGATGGTGAGTGTGTGTGTGTTTGTGATGTGTGGTGCAGCTTTATTAGTTCAGTCAAGTGTTTTCTTTTATGTTTTATTTCATTTTTAGCATTTTTAATCTTCATTGTTAGAACATTTGGTGAATCACTGTCAATTGTAAAACAACTTAACCACTTTGTGCATGCAGACACCAGTACTGTTAACCCTTTGGCGGTCAGTAGAGCTTAAGTTGCGATGATCCCTGCAGGCATCATTGCGACTTAAAGCACTACCGACAGCTAAAGGGTTTAAGTACTAGTGTGTGCATGCACAAGAGTGTTAATGCTACACTGCAGTTATAATTTACATTGTATTTATTTGTCCCTGTAGTGTCAGTATTTCCCAAGGGCACATATAGGCAGCACAGTGTCCCTGTCATGTGTGTCATTTTTAACCATTAACCATTCAAAATGTGTTTATTAACTGAATGATATAAACATGCATTCTTACAGTATTTCATTAACAAAATGGTGCATCATGTAAAACGAGGTTACTGCTGGAATCATTTTCAATGTTCTTTTTTAGTAGTTCATCAGCATGATTGATTTACACTTGTATTTTTCATTTAGGGTAATGAAATAATTTTAAAGCCAGTCCTTATTAGTTTCTGTGGTAAACTTTAATTATTTTTTTACGTGTTAATTGTCATAAATACTCATGGGCGACAGTCTTCAGTCCTGGAGAATGATTTAGCTTTTTTAAACTCCTAGAAAGTGGAATTTGGGCTTTTGGGTTCAGACGAACCGCCCTTTGGCCAGCCTGTTGCGTCAGCAAGAGACATAAATTCACATGAGCCCCTGTGGAAGCAGGGGCTCATAAGATTTTATGTCTCTTTCTGGCCATAGATTATAGGACATGGTCTATTTTCAGACGTTTCAATTTTTAATTTCATGTATACTCAACCATTGCAATTTTGACTTCAATAAAGTAAAGAGTTGAACAGCTTCCCTAAAAAAAATACCTGTAGTGTGAGAACCAGCAGGAGTCAAGCTTGGTCAGTAAGAAGCATGGATTGGCAAAATCGACCCCAGCATGGGCTCATGAGAATCTATGCCGCGTGCATATGGCAGTTGCTGACATATTTTACTTCTATTAGAAATAAGATCTGTCCACCACTTCCATATGCTAGAAGTACAGTAGTTCTGCTGTTTTATCAGTAAAGGTTCTCTCGTTGCCATCTCTTGTGCTGTTGTTTATTGGCCAACGATAGTAGACGCTGGACCTAGGACCCTCTTACTAGTTCCTTTGATTCTTTTTCCTTGGGTCTGCATCTAGGTGTAACAAATAACTTTTTAAAAATATCTTTTTTAAAGCCACTTCGTGATCATATCCATGTTCTTTTGACTGATGGGGATCTTTGGCGTTGGATTTACAGTGATTTCAGAAACGAAATTTGCGATCATTGGAAGTGAAGGGGAAACGGTTTTTTAACTCTGTTATGCATGCAGCCAGTGGAACTGTAAACAGTACCGGTGGCTGCTTGCACAAGGGGGTTAAGACAACTCTGTATCAGAATAGGTTGTGATTACAATGTGCACAGTGACATTTTTAGACCTGAATTAACTCATTCAACCCCAGGCACGTATTTCCCAAATTTTGGAGGCGTCATCTAATGACTATGCACCAGTTGCAGGAGATGGATTGACCATGATAATTCAAGGGTAGTGCCAGATTAGCTTGGCGCCGACAGGCGCCAAGCTAATCTGACACTACACTTGAATTATCATGGTTGACCCATCTCCTGCTGTAGTGCATCAGGGCTGAATGGGTTAATGCGAGCATTTCCTAGTCAATTAAGCTTATAATTTGTTGGAGTTTTATCTGACGTTTCTACATTTGATTTGAAGCTACAGTGTAGCAGAATGCACAGATTTGAAAGCCTATCAGGTTTAGATTTCAGAAATGTGATAGGCTGCAACTGTAATGTTTTTGTGCTTGTTTTGCACTGAAATTCATGAATGCTTTGGCATTTGTAAAGATGGGTTGTTGAATTCTTTCCCAGTATGGATTTTTCTAGTGGTGTGTTTCTTAAGGCTTTAGGTTCATTGGTTTGTTTTTTAATGAGTCATTTTTAAGAAGCAAGTTATTTATCCTGGAACATATCCTTGCTTTCTGCACTTTTTGACAGATTTATATGTTCAGGGTACATAAAACATTTTCATACACACTATGGCTATTCTTTAAGGGCACAGGCCTAATTTGAGACAAATAGTTTCACATTTGTGTACTTATTCAATAAGTTACAACTTTGAGTGTTGCAAAGGATTAGCCAAGAACATGCATTGATGTGTACTTAAATCACAGTATTTAGCTAAATTTTTGTATGGCTTAGTGTGTGTGTAATTGTGTTTTAATGTATGCGAATACTTGCCATTTGTGTGATTGATTCTTCTTTCATGTAGAAACTGTTAAAGTTATAGACTCGGTTGCAGTTGTCGCCTCAACCTGAGTATCAATATCAGGGTGGCCAAGGTAAGCAAGATGCATAGATTCTCATGAGCCCCGCACCTTGCCAGGACTCATGAGGATATATGCATCTTGCAGTTAGAATAAACTCACTGTTATGCTGTGTTCGACTTCCAGTGTCTGTATGCAATCTCAGATTTTGTCACAATATGAGACCTGGATGTGGTGTACAATTTTGACCTGTACAAGGGGTCAAATTTTCCCACAAGGGGTCAATTTTTCCCACCATTGTTATACTGATATATCAAATTCAAATATGTTACATCAGTCTGTGAATGCCAGTTTTATTTTTTTCAAACATCTTTCATGTTTCCTTCGTCATGTTTCATGTTTGTGGTTTTTATACAAGCAACTGTTACTTTACATTTTTTCATTTAACGTTGTAATCATTTCTGAACAATATGAAACATGGAAAAGTATGGTGGCATGTATGACAGCTAATATGTTTCTATTAACTAAAACAGCAATGTGACACATATCTAAGAATTTGTAGTACTAGAAGTGTATGCTAATCAAGTCAGTTTTGTGAACAATGGTTGAAAATAACCTTTTTTTTATGCAGCCACTGGTACTGCTCACAGTGCTTTTGCCTACATGCACAAAAGGGTTGGTGTGGTGGTAAAATTAAAACAGTTACATTAATATGTTAATAAAATATGGGTCCATGTTTTCATTTATGTACATTGTCTTCACCTTTGTACAGTAAATACAAAATATCGCCCTAGATATAAGTAACAGCTGAAGTCGATCCTGGTTAACTCATTTGCGGTCAGCCGCATCCGGATGCGCGGCATAAGCAGCACATCCAAATGTGGCTGGCTGCGAATGAGTTAACAAGAGGCACATATTCTCATGAGCTTCTGCACCATCAGGGGCTCATGAGAATCTGTGCCTCTTGCAGACAGCAAGAGGTTACAGATTCACCGTTTATAAATAATTTCACTTTTACCTGTAGTTTTTCTGCTGTCTGTGTTTATTGGCTGTCATCCACCTGTAAATATGACATGTAACTTAATGAATACGGGCTTTCAGTATGTGATGTTACAAAACAAACACATCTGAACTTGTGCTGATCATTCACCTTGTTTTGTTACATCTGTGACTGTCTCAGTCTTGTGATGTGCTTTTACTGGTAATAATTTATTTTGATATCTTGCACAAAGGCCATCAACAGATGGAATTTACACAGAATCCTTTCATAGTTACCAACCACTATGGTACTGTGAAAACAAACTAAACTGCTAATACATATGTGTAATTTATTTATGTGACCTAAAGTCAACAAACTAATTTTATTTTGGTGTTTGACACAATTTGAACTGCTACTATCTGTAGTTTGTGTATATGACCAAAAGTTAACACACTAATTCATTTTGGCAGCTGCTGTTCTCAACTATTGTCATCAAAATTATAATTCTAGGTCTCATTGGTATTTGTGCTGGCCTGTGATTTTCATCCTTTTGGCCTCCAGCCATAAGGTAAAACATCGCAGACCAACACATATTTGCAACTTGTCCTAAAGTTGATGTTTCTATTAATTCTCATACATTTAGTACAAAATGTGTACATTGCTATCTCTGGTTACAATTTACAAAAATGTGAATGCACAACTTGATGGTTGCTGTTGGTAGTGAGCATTGTGATACTGTTCCTTGTAGAGAATACGTTTTACTGTTTTAACTAAATCAAATAAAACTAACAGTGCCATTTTTGTATCTCCGTTAAAAAAAGTATCTGCCATATTTTTAGGGTGATAACAAACAAACTTTGCTCAGTAAGAAGCATCTGTGTATATTTTACCTTCTTTGTTTCCTCCAGTTCGAAGCCTTTCCGTCATTTGTACTACGAGTAATAGAGATTTCACTTTTCAAAATGTATATCTATACATATTAATTCATACTTAATACAACTTCACCATCCCACCGTGCATACCGAAGGTAGCAAGTGTACTCCATGTGTGTGTGCATCATTAGGTTGCAGTGTGTGCTGGCCTGTGATTATAGACCTTACAGCCCAGAGCTGTAGGGTCCAAAATCACAGACTGGCACATGTATTTTGGGTGTTATGGAAGCTTGCTAAACCCCATGTACATTATGCTCTATCATTCCATGCTTTATGTCACAGCTACAAGTCTGACATAAGACACAATGAGGAAATGTTATATATGTGCTGGTCTGTGATTTTGGACCTTATGGCCTGCAGCTGCAAAGGTCAGCACACTTTTTCTTTATGACATATAAAGGCTTCTTGGATTGAATCAGTCAAACCATGTCTATACTAAGCTGTCAAGGTCAGTAGGTGGGGTAAGTCTAGTCAAATGTTTGTCGAGTTGTTAGTTCTTGGAGTTTTATATTTAATCATTACTATTATAAGTATTAATGTGTGTGCTGGTTTTTTATTTTGGATTTTACATTATGTAAAAAACAAAAAAAAGCACAGCATATTTATATTAGTTTGGTTTTTTATGTACAAATCAGGTGTTACTGTCCAAAGAAAATGTACTTTGCTTTTATAATTTACTGCAACAACTGTTTCGAGGGTTTCCTTCTATTTTATTCAAAAAACAGGCAGCCCGTTTTCGTGGCCAGGATCATGACCCCCCTCCCCTCCCCCTCCTAGCATGGGGTCTTTCCTGATTGCTTTTTTTTTTTTTTTCCGCTTTGCTGAAAAATAGTCACAAGATAATGCTCAGTAAGGGGTTTTCTGCAGGGATTTAGTCTGTCATCTGTTGAGGTTTATTGGCATCGTTCATGCACCGTCATGTTGAGGTTCATAAACATTGTTCCTGAACTACATTGGCCATTGCCGATGTGTACACATTTCATCAAACTGTGCAAATAAATTTTGAGATGTTTCGTTATTTGCAAGTGACTTTCGTGTTTGTGCATTTTTGTGCGAGTTTGAATTTTACATGTATAGACAATAATCACCAGTGTGCATATATATGTAACACAAGAAACCAATACAACAGTGTCTTTGCATATCGGTGGTGTAACTGGCCAACCTTGTATATGATGCACAGATACGTGGTTGGCCAGTTATACCTATAACAAAGGTATGATTCTTCAACTATGAAAATAAAACGTGGTTTCATAATTAATTTTACATCCACCTCGCACATGCACACAAAATAAAACGATCCACTAGCCCAAGTAAACGCACAAAGACACAAGAAATATGTACACAATATTTACTGTCCATCACTTGCATAAGAGATACAATGTTCTGGTTGCTGTAACAGCAATCTATGCACACAACACTCGCATCTCCGAAACAGAGGTTATCCCTAAATCAGGAGTAGGTCAGAAGCAACTTCACTCATTTCAGCCTCAGGAAAAAAATTACCAATATTTTGTCAATATCCTTTGAGATTTACGTCACAGTTCTGGAGCCAGATCGACCATGGTGGTTCAAGGCTGGTGTTGGAATAGCATGGCGCCAAGCTATTCTGACACCACCCTTGAACTATCACAGTCGATCCACATCCAGTCCAAGCTTGCCAAGACTTGAAATAAACATTTAAGCAAGCTTTAAAGATTCTATTTTCTGTCTTCTACCATGGACTTTGCCAGTGACCCAGTATTTAGTCACACATGTAGCAGTGTGTGTATGATTGCAACACTTCTTTCGAATGATATGATTTGTAGATTGTGTGCAGGTAAGTGACTAAGGTAATGTATTTTTGTTTCTTTTTTTGTGTTTTGTTTTTTGTTTTTGTAATTAATAACTTGCACAATTAGCATCCTGTGAAGTGCCTAGAACTCTGAGGTTAGGCACTACACAAATACTCATCATTATTATTTATGGGTAGACCATCTGTATGAGGCATCATGATCTCCTGTGGCCTCAGGAGCTGAAGAGAACATATGCCTATTGCTGGTATTGGGAAAGTGGCCTCAATTACATGCTCCTTTTGTGGAAACCATCCAGGGATAACTTAATCACTGAGAGGACCTTCAAAGGGAGGACGGTGTGTACGATCAGGTGAAACTGCCCCTGTATAATACTTACACTGTCCTCACTCTTACCACCTTCCCTTCACTGCTGAGAAAAAGTGAACACGATCCAACTGCATGAGACATAGATCCTCATGAGCCCCCACAGTTGCGGGGGCTCGAGGATCTTTGCCACTTGCTGACCCCACTTTGAATCCACATTCCTGGGACGGCTGGTGCTCTTTGGCCTTGAATTAACGAAGACTGCAGAAACACAGTGTGTGTTAACTGGCAGTGAGAGAGTTAACCCTTTTCATCCTGATACACTTCCGCTTGAAATTTATTTGACTATGATAATTCAAGGGTGGTGCCAGAATAGGGGGTGTAGGGGGCTCTGGATAGAGGTAGTACCCTTGCTGTTCGGCAGCTGCGTCCTACATAGGACGGACGGGCATCACTGGTCCTCATCCATCTCCTTAATCTCTCACGTGCTGGCTCCAAGCGCCACACCCTCTGGCAAACCACCTCAGCTGGTGGGCTAAACCATGTGAGGGGGTGGTGTTCACATTGCACCACTAGGCGGATGAGCTGTTTCTGACAGCCAACGGCTAGAGGACGGAGGAGATCAGGTTGGATCCAACGGCCAAATGTGGGGGAGTAAACCCTTCAAATCAGGAGTGGAGCCCCGAAGGCAGACAGCTGCCTGTATTCACGCACTGTTCTGGCAGCTCCTGCAGCCAAACTGATGCCAAACGTACTGCTTTGCATTCCTTTGGATACATCAGCGAGGCCGAGAGGGGGATCTTGACGACTGGGCATCCCAGGATCTCCATACACTTCGCCCAGGCTTGCGCACTGGAGAGGTCACTCCAGTGACTGACCCAGCAAGCGCATACTCCATTGTCTTCCGAGACAGGATGCCGAACGCCAGAATAGCTTGGCGCCTCAGGCACAAAGCTATTCTGGCACCACCCTTGAACTAAAATGGTTGATTTATCTCCTAATCTGTAATGTAGCCTTCATAGGACAATAAAGCAAATTTTACAAAATCAGCCTCAGGATGTAATGGTTAAAAGACGCGGCCTACTCGTCACGTCAAGCTCTGTGCCTTCCTTGATTTGCTTCCGATTCAAGAACAAGACCTACTGCCTCACAACTACAAGCACTGCCAGATGTACTAACGCCCCACTCTATATCCTGTGATGGGCAATTGTGGGAAAACGCTATAATCACCCTTGACACACAATACGGCAGGCTTAACTCATTCAGCCCGACACATAATTCCCAAATTTTGGAGGTGTCATCTAATGACTATGCACCAGTTGCAGGAGATGGATCGACCATGATAAATCAAGGGCAGTCCCAGATTAGCTTGGCGCCAACAGGCGCCAAGCTAATCTGGCACTACCCTTGAATTATCATGGTTGACCCATCTCCTGCTGTAGGGCGTCGGGGCTGAATGAGTAAAATCCTTCAATGCCAGTGGACGCAAACTGTCTTTGGAATCATTGTAAATTTAACGTCAAAGATCTTCAGTCACAGAAACAGATACAAAGTGCTTTCAGCAACTGTGGAAGCTTTATACCTCTTGCAGTTGGATGGTTTTCAATTCTTCTTTGCAGTGAAGCAGTTTGGTTTCTTTTGTGTGTGGGAGGGGGGGGGGGGGGGGGAAGTCATACAAAATATCACTTTTTAGCACTTTTCTTCCACATATGACTATATTGGCTGGCATCAAAGGTGTCCTCCTCCAAATCGTCCTCAATCACAATCTTCTGCTTGGGTTTTCGTTGCTGCAGTCGCACCCTTCGCTCTGCTTCAGACAGGGTTGACAAATCCACAGGCAGCTGAAATTGGAAAATAAATATAACAAAATGATACTGAGGCATAACCCAAAACAGAAGTTTAACATTACAGAAACTGTGTGCTAGTTTGTGACTTTGGATCTTACAACTTTAAACAAAATGGTTCAAAATCCCTGACCAGCACACATTTCATTATTCTGACAATAAAGTTATGTGTAGGATGATCCGGGGAAAAAAAAACAATGTAGAAAAGGACCTATTCTAAGAAAAACAACTTAGTTTTAAGCAAAAATATAAATTACTTCCTCTTGCAAGTGCATCAATGACATTGAAAGGCGTAAATTATTGTTGCTTTTGAAACTGATTTCTCAGTCTTGGAGCAAGAATGTAATTAGTAGAAAAGGTCCATTCATTACCAGCGAACTGTATATTAATCTTTCTTATACCTGTATGATTCTGCGGGGTTCTTTGTAACGGACATTGACTGTAGAGCCATCTGGCAGGACAAGCATTGTCGGATACTGCCTCAGAAAGTTCCTGCGATTCATGCGACATATGGAGGTCCTGTTCGAGTTGTATCTTTGTGGCTGTTCAAAACATGTGAGCCAGCGGCATCCCTGGCAAAGAATGTCTGAAAATATTCTATAAAACAGAAAATGACACAAGTAAAAATAAACATAACAAACTATTATGCAAAAACGCCATGGGGGTTGATAAAATGGCACAAGAATACATAAATGAAACATAACAAAAGCATAAGATTTATTGAAACAAACATTAACGCTCCCAATAATGCACAAGAACAAAGAGGAAAATAATGATAAAATTTATTGGTATTATTTAGCAAGACCCGTGAGACTGAGAGAGAGTGTGGGTAAGGGGGGGGGGGGGGGGTGAAAATCTACGTCAAAGACATATCAAAAAACATTCGAGAAAGTTTTTTTAAAAAGTGATACTTTGTGTGACACTTTCTGTAAGCTTTCGACCGACTTCTGTTGCTGTTTTATCAGCCTGCTAACGTAGGAAATAGTCACAGAAACAAGCCATCGTACCCTTGGCGAAAGCGAAGCACGGAGGCAGCCATGTTGGATTCAAAAGAGTGCTTTCCCTTCCCGAGATCACGTGCCCAAGCAAAGATCATGTGCCCCAATCATGGGAATGTCATCAAAACACGATCTGGGCTGTGTAGTCTGTGTTTAACTATGTTTCTGTCGATCATCATAAAGCTCCTGTTAGCCTGTGGTAAGTTGCAGGTAGTCTTATTTGGATCTGCCGTGTCTGTGATACGTTTCAGGTAGTGTTATTTGCCTTGTGCAGTGTTTCGTTTCTTTCTAATCGGCGTTTGCGAAGCCAGTGCCAGTTTCACTCTTTGTGTTCAAAGAAATAAAAGACTTTTATTGTGCACTCTAGTGTCCACATTACAGTACATGACTGCTCTGCTCGAGAGAGAAAAGTTCTAATAGCGTTACAATGACAGGAGTGGGTTCTGGGAACAGTTTCTCTCTTTCGAATTGTTGGCTGGGCTGCAGTAAGAGGAGCCATGGATGAGAACTTCGAACGTCGTCTGTTCTTTACGCGGATCTTTCTTCAAATCACAGCCTTGCTTCCTGTAGATACACCTTCCTTTTCCGTTCGACGGCCATTATAAGAGCTGTCAGTTACACAGTATACATGCAATGGGTTTTGTCATTGTTGTTTTTATGTTTTGTAAATCCGGTTTTCTTGGACATGCTTGTTTTTTTTTCTGGTTTCTGTAAAAGTGTAATAAATTGTTTCAGTTCTGGAGACAGTGACAAATTACACACACACACACACACACACACACACATTAAAGCAATTTCGGTCCGCTGGAAAAAAATATTTTGTTAATCACTTTATTGTATCATTATGTATAATTTTGCTGTGTTTGAGTGTTTTTGCTCGACCTTCAGTTTTCTTTACAACACAGGCATGCAATTTATAATTCATCATTACACGGTTTACACTATAATTATTCTTAGTTATAATTATGTTCTGATCTATGATTTTGGACTTCACAGGTTTTCAGGGTTAGGTCCAAAATCGTAGACTAGCAGACACTTGTGTACCAAAGTGATGATGATTAATTGATTTATTGGCATGAAATGAATCAGCAGACAACATTGACGTTTGAACTTGTACTGCGGCGCTATACACAATATAATCTTAGTGTCATGTACTTAAACCTTGGGCTGTTGGTAGCTTTTTTTTCTCAGATGATTCATGCAGGAAACACCTCAACAAAAAGCAACAAAGCCAAAGGGTTAACACATGCACAACTCATGCAACTGTGATGATAATAAATATCACTATGACCATGCAATAAATAATCACTCGGGGATGGGGTTTTTTTTTTTTTTAATCCAATCATACACGTTTTTCTTTAAATTATCTAAACAGGCACAGGGCTTGCTGCAGTGAGGTTGGAATTCTCAGAGACTGATCTCAATCTGCAGATTCATGATGTCAAATACATCAATCTTTCTACACGGTAAGCTGTCCCAGCACAAAAGCCATTGGGCTGACGTCGGCCGCTGTTGGCCCGCGCACAGCCGTGGGCGGGCCAACGCCAGCCAAAATCGGCCCGATGGCCTTTTTGTGTATTGGGGTATCACTTTCTTTGGATCATTGTGGAGGTGGGGGTCTTGTTTTGTCTTTACATGCTGATTACAAATCCAACGTTTGTTGACACACTGGTTACCGACAGAAGATCAAAAGATTGAGTGATTGAAAATGGGTGACAAATTCTTGCTTGAAAAAAAGGATTGGTTCCCTGCGAGATACCATCAAAAAGATCTGAGGATTTTCTCACATACACAGGGAAGGTATTATAATTGAAGGCAGGGTTTTTAGACAAAGTAAGTCACCATAAGCATTTATATCTTGGTATGTGAAATTCTACCTTCTGGCGTAGATCCAAAATCACAGACCAACACAAGATTAGTTATTACAGAGGTGACATGTCTGAATTCTATCAAAAGCATTTGCATGCTGCTGTGTGATTTTAAACCTTGCAACTTCAGGTGCTAAGGTCTAAAATCACAGACCAGTACATCATGTTATGAAAGAGATGACTGTCGGAAGCATTTGTGTGCTGGTCTGTCATTTTTTACATTATGGCATAGAGTGTAAGGGTCAAAATCACAGAACAGCACACAAAATTTCTAAAAACTGGAAAGAGGAGGTGACATAAATATGACAATCAGTTGTATTTGTAACTCGGTGCAATTGAGAGAGAAGAGGGGGAGACTATCAGAACTTTGATTAATAATAAGTATTATATATATATGTAATACACTACTGTTCACAAAAAAGTGTACACTTATTATCTGGTCGATATTTTGCAATCTTACTTACTTACGCCTGTCACCCATCCCAGGGTATAGGCCATCGACGCGAGACCTCCAGCGACTCCTGTCCTGTGCTTCTACTTCGATTTTACTCCAGGTGGATCCCAGTCTCTTGATGTCTGCTTGGAGGTCTCGACGCCAGGTGTTTCTCAGCCTGCCTCTTTTCCTCTTTCCCTGGGGGTTCCATGACAATGCCTGCCTAGTGATACTGGAAGCTGGCTTTCTCAGACTGTGACCAATCCATCCCCATCTTCTTCATCCAATTTCATTCTCTGCTGTTATCTGCTCTGTTCTCTCCCATATTCTGATGTTGCTGATCTCTGGCCAGTGGATTTTCAAGATTCTTCTAAGGCAACTGTTTATGAAGATCTGTACTCTGTTGACAGTGGTTTTTGTCAACCTCCAAGTCTCTGCTCCATATAGGAGAACTGCTGTTACGTTTGATTTGAAAATCTGGACTTTGGTGTGTTGTGACAGCTCTCTGGAACTCCACACTTTTTTCAGCTGGAGAAAGGCTGCTCTGGCTTTACCGATTCGTGCTCTGACATCTGCATCAGTGCCACCTGTTTTGTTGATGATGCACCCGAGATAGGTGAAGGACTCCACCTCCTCCAGCGGGGTGCCAGCAAGCAAGACTGGTTCTTCCCTGGTTGCGTTCAGCCTCATTGTCTTTGTTTTCTGTTTGTGGATGGTGAGGCCTACTTGGGACGAGATGTCAGCAAGCCTCGTGGTCTTGTCCTGCATTTGTTGATTAGTGTGGGACAGTAATGCCAAGTCATCTGCAAAATCGAGGTTGTCAAGCTGTGTCCACAGTTTCCACTGTATTCCGCTTCTTTTTTGCTCTGTGGTCCTCTTCATGACCCAGTCTATGGCCAGTAGGAAGAGGAACGGAGACAGCAAACACCCCTGCCTGACGCCGGTTCTGACCTGGAGCTCCCTGGTGTACTGCCCTTCATGGATCACGTGACATGTCATGCCTTCGTAGCTGCTCTTGATCAGGCAGACGAGTTTTGTGGGTACATCATAGGAGTTTCCACAAAGTCTCTCGGTCCACGCTGTCAAATGCTTTCTCGTAATCCACAAAGTTGACATACAGCGGGGAGCTCTGCTCCAGAGACTGCTCCACGATGATGCGGAGAGTGGCAATCTGGTCTGTACATGATCGGTTTTTCCTGAATCCTGCTTGCTGGTCTCTCAGCTGGGGGTCGACGGAGCTCTTCATTCTCACCAGGATGTTGTTCCTGGTACTGACAGCAAGGAGATTCCTCTGTAGTTGGAACACTTGCTGAGGTCGCCTTTCTTGGGAAGCTTGATTAGGTACCCCTCCTTCCAGTCAGCCGGCATCACCTCCTCTTCCCAGATCTTTCCAAACAGTGGGTACAGCATCTCTACTGTTGTTTCTAGGTCTGCTTTCAGAGCCTCCGCTGGGATGCCATCTGGCCCTGCTGCTTTGCCGTTCTTCAAAAATGCCACTGCTCTTCTGATCTCTTCCCGGCTGGGTCTGTCACAGCTGATGGGTAGGTCAGTCTCTGCTGGCTGGATGTCTGGGGGGTTGGGTGTGGTGGGTCTGTTCAGTAACTCTTCAAAATACTCCGCCCATCTGTCGAGTTTGTCTGCATATTTTGCAATCGCCTTAATATTTAAAAATCGGCTTATTCCATTGAAAACCTTATCCAATTGCTGTTACGGTGTTATCAGTTTTATTTTCGGTCATTGCGTTTTCATTATGCAGTATACCGCAAAAGGCAACACCCCCCAAAATCAAAAGTTAAAAGGTTTAGTTTTAACGTTGTGACGCACTGTTTGAGCGCATATCTCTTGCTTGCTGAGGAACTGACTTAATCGGGTTCAACCTTTGGAAACATTTAAATTTCAATTTTCTACAAAAGCTGCAAGTTTTATGTTTTTATGTCAAATGGTTTATTTTTGCAGCCCAGTAAAGATATGCACCCCCTGAAACGTCAGTTGCTCTAAATTCAGTGGTGCATGTCTGACATATATGCGCGAATAATCTGTCGTCTACTTTAAGACTGAACAGAAAAGCCTGTTTTCATTCAAGCTGAAAAAGTTAATATTTCGATTCATTTGGATCAAAACCTCATGTACCCAAAGCCCTCAAGGCACAGATTTGCATTAAACGGTAATGTTTGCTGTCTTGTGGGAAAAGTAAATACTCTAAGTCTCAAGGCTGATATATATGCAGGTTGGTTTGATTATATGTTTGTTTCTTTTTTTTTGTTGCTGTTTTTCTTAGGGGGGAGGGGGAGGGGATGGTTCCTTTGTTGTTTGTTTACTTTAATTGTTTGTTTTAGCTTTTGCACTCTTGTTTTAAGTATTTTAAAATGTTCCCTGGATGTAGACCGGTGTAAAACATGTTACACGTCATTTCTGTTGTGTATGTGTTTGTCTGTGCATACCGTGTGTGTGTGCACTCGTGTGTGTGCGCATACTTACTTGTTTGTGTGTGTGTGTGCACAAGAGATGTTTTCTTACCTAATACTGTTTTGCTTGATCTTTTGATTTGCTGATTCTTGGTTGATCTGCTTGTTTGTTGGTTATTCGTTTGCTTTCAGTCTTGTGTTTGCATGGATTTTAATGACCGTTGTCTTTTTGAGTGTACTTTAGTCACTTATTTCAGTTTGCTTTGTAGCTGTATGTACATTCATGGTTGAGCTGGTTTGGTTTTGTCAGCACAATTACCGAATGAAATCTCCTATCAAAGCTCGTATTGTTACGATTTTTAACTACTGCCATTGTTGATTTCTGCACAACAGCAGTGTTTGTGCCTGTAAACAAACGTTCCTTAGTGTCTACGTTTAGTTTGTCATTGCATCACTGATCACATGCCCTGGACCTTCTGTTTGATTTATAAGAATGTAAGCAAACAAACAAAGGAACAATACAAAATAAATAACTAAAAACAACCAAGCCCAAAACATACATACAAACACACACACACACACACAGCTGAGGGAATATTTTGAGAACCATAACATTGGCTATAGACATGACAACTAGCGTTACTGTTCATAACAAATCTGTACTAGAAGGCTAAGACCAAACAACTCACAATTCTCAACAAAATGAAAAGTGTTTAATTTCAAAAGCTGGAAACTGGTCTCTCTTCACCTTAGAGTATACGACAGATTATTCGCATATAACTATCAGACATACATATGCCACTCAATCTAGAGCAACTGATTTTTTAGCGGGTGCGTGTCTTTACTGGGCTGTAAAATCAAAACCATTTGACATTAAAACATAAAATGTGCCGCGTTTGTATAAAAATGAATGCTGTTTCCAACAGTAAACTTTGATTGATGCGGTTTCTCAGCAGACGAGAGATAATATGCACTTAAAGGGTGCGCCACAACATAAAACAGAAACCTTGCAACTTTTGATTTAGGGGGTTGTCACCTTCCGTGGTCTACTGCGTAAAGAAAACGCAATGAAAAAAAAACAACTGACAAAACAATAACGGCAATTGAATGAGGTGCAAAATGTCTCCTGGAGAATAAGTGTATACATTTTTTTTAACAGTAGCGTATATATTGATCTGCATTAAAAAAAAAAAAACAGCACACGTTACTTGTACCTTCCATAGTTTTAATTCGCAAATATAATAACAACAACAAAAAATCAATATCGGTAGATAATTTAGTCCTCGATCAAGAAAAGAACATTTTGAGCGCTTGCAAAGAAGAAAAACAAAGTGTCTTTGGGAAAAGTCACATTTACATAGTATGTGTGTGTACCTCTTGCTGAAAAGACAGCGTTGCACCAATTTCACATTGATATTGAGATCATGTGCTGGGGATGATGTTCTAGTCATATTGTGTAGCACTGGACGTTCTGGACTGGAGCCGGGAGGTTTTGAACACAACCATCAAGTGCATCAGAAAGATGCTCTATTGGATTGAAATCAGACGGCTTGGCTAGTGATAGGGTGATAAGCTTGATGCTGGCATACTGCAAGCAGGGGCAGATCAGTTACCTCGTTACCTCCCTGGGGGGGGGGGGGGGGGGGGGGGGATCCATGTTTATGTTTTGGACCTTCTTCCTGACAAAATAGGTCTCCCAACGAATCCAGTTAAAAAAATCAAAAAGCGGAGAGGTGCCTTGCATGCGAACATCTTGCACCTTCTCACCACCCTTCCAAATATTAAAAAGCCGGGGAACCGTGAAACCCCCCTCCCCAGATTCACCCCTGTCAAAAACATTCTAGATAGCGGCGTATTATGGTGTTTTGTTCCATTTTGAAGAGGTTTGCCACCTCTGAAATGGACAAACTTACCTGCATTTGACAGATAGTTTGGTTTTGAACATATTCAGTGGGCATGTCATATCAGCCAGGACTTGAAATTGACCGATCAATACATTTTCTTTCTCCCCTTTCAATTGTACACCAACTTTGCCATTTTGGAGCTAAAAAACGTTTGCAGCTGAGCACTGTTAAAGAAAATGTAAGAACACATGTGCCACAGGAAAAGCATGTGCTTCAACAACTGTTGCAGTGTGCACATGAGAAACGTTTTTGCTAACATTAGCCATCAGTCAGGTATCATTCATTTTATGAAAAAGCACATATGTGCACAATTATCACAAAAGTATATGTGTGTAGTTTTTATTGCCGGTCAGTGAGTGTTCTGTGTTTGCATGCGGTGTGTGAGTGGGTGCGCGTCGGATTCACGTGAGCGTGCTTTTTGGGTTCAGTTCGCAGCTACATTCTGCACATTGAGTTATATTATAAATATGAGAAATGCGCCATATAAATACCATGTAATAATAAAATAATAATATAAAGTATAATTATGTTCAGTTATTCACCGATTTGCTGTGTACTATACATTTTGACACTTACCTTTTACCTGTCATGCTTGTTGATTAATGTAATAAATTTCCATACCTTTTTATTTTACAATGCTTAAATGTATGACTGACATTTCGTGATATAAGGTGGTTGAATAGAACTCCATACATTTGATGTCAGTGTCACAGTAGTCGTTACTAAAATGCTATGTGGGTAAACGTGTGTAGAAAAGATTTTACACTGTTTCAGAGGGGACCTGAATGCTAGTGCAGACCTGACTTTCACCTATTCTTCTGGTGGTGATATCATCTCGCCACTGCCGAACCAAACAATCACTCCCACTAATTCATCTCTTAACATCAGGATTATCGGCAAAAGTGCCGGCCACGTTACCCTGGGGGTCAATGCATCTTCTGCAGTGTTTGAGGAGTAAGTTCAGTTTTTGGTTTTAGCACCATCTGTGGATCACTGATCTACTAGGATATCTCAAGAGTAGTGTCTGATTAGCTTGATGTCTTGAAAGGCACGAAGCTAAATTAATCGGGCACTACCCCTGAAAATGGGGCACAACATGATTCTTTCTGTATTAGTGCTACCTGTGCGTAGGGTTTTGCAGACAATCTTAAAATGACAGATATTTTGCTCTAAAGGTAGAAGTATTAACATTTTTCTAATTTTTGTTTATAAAAAATCAAATCTCAATCATTGTGGTACAGCCATTCAGTGAACTGCAGACCTATACAGTCAAATGTTAGGGGACCAAACCTTTTACATTGTTACAAAGTTTGTACAGGGGTACTTTGGCTTGTTAACCCATATCATGCTGAGACTAAACGCTTCAAATTTGTACACTGCTATATGCAAGCTACATTATAGTACTTACAGATAAGGATATAGACCAATGGCATTAGTTCAAGGGTGGTGCCAGAATTGATTGGCGCCTAGAGGCGCCAAGCTATTCTGGCACTACCCTTGGACTATTTTCGTCAAACTTATTTCACATACTGGTGTATTCCGAATGATATGGGTTAAGTGTGGTTGAGAAAGTTGTGTCCTGAAACTTTTTGTTATTTTATGTCCAACCTTGTAAGTAAAGTGTAAATATTTTTTTAATCCTTTGACAGTCTTGAAGATGCGTTTGTGCGGATTGATGTGGTTCACAGTTCAGCCTTGGTCATCATCAATGCCGTCATTGGCTGGCTCTACTTTGCTGCCTGGTCTGTCTCTTTTTATCCACAGATCTATGTCAACTTTAAGCGAAAAAGGTGAGCATAGGTTTAGTTTGCTAACTTCTCGACTGCTACTGATGATACCACAAGGCAGAAGAGGCAAGTAGGTTCCCCTTGACTGTTACCGACGACACTGCTTGGCAGGAAAGGCATCTAACCCCTTCCCTACCTACTTACAGGACATTTTGTTTCTGAAATTTGTGTTCACTGAACAACCAAAAGTGACAACTGCCTAAAGATCATGGACACATTGTGGTCTCAGCAAGAGGCATAGATCCTCATGAGCCTTCGCAGTTGTGGGGGCTCAAGATCTATGCCTCTTGCAGTTGGATCATGCTCACTTTTTTCTCGGCAGTGAAAAAGTTAACAATACGTCTTTTCTGCTGAACAGTATCATATTGTCAGTAGCAGTCAGACAGTTGAAACATCAGAAAACGTTATTGTTGGTCTCAGTTGATCATTGCATCTTATATAGGTCGTTTGACATAGGAATGCATGTTTTTGCAGATACCTCCGCAAAGAACTACTTTTTTATACCCTCTTGGCTTGACTTCGCGAACGAAGATTTTATAGGAGTTGACCACGACGTCTGCAGGCTTGTTCGTGGCTGCGGAGGCCAATCCGAGACAGGCAGGTTCGACCGCAGTGGCTGCAGGGGAAGGTATGGCCAGGGTTCTGAGCTGCGGCATCTCTGTTTTTTCTCCTGAGCCGCTTGTCCTTAAGGCTAGCTCTGTGAGAGTTCTCAAAGGAGACAGCTGCCTTGTAAATGGTGGAGCGCCAGGTGTCACGGTCCGCAGCAAGTGAAGACCACTGGTGGTGGTCGATTTGGCAGGCACTAAGTGACTTCTTGAGACAGTCTTTGTATCTCTTCTTTGGTGCCCCTCTGTCACGGTGTCCAGTAGCAAGCTCGCCGAACAGTGTGATCTTTGGTAGGCGATGATCCTCCATTCTGGAGACATGCCCCGCCCAGCGGAGCTGTGTCCGCAGCAGCAAAGCCTCGATGCTCACAGTTTCAGCCTGTTCAAGGACCTCGACGTTGGTGACATAGTCACTCCAGTGAATGCCCAGGATGGTATGCAGGCAGCGCTGGTGGAAGCGTTCGAGGAGTCGTAGTTGGCTGCGGTAGAGGGCCCAGGACTCGGAACCATACAGCAGGGTGGTGAGGACCACAGCTCTGTACACGCTGATCTTGGTGCCTGTTTTCAGCTGTTGATTGTGCCACACCCGCTTGAAAAGTCGCCCGAAAGCGCTGTTCGCTTTTGCCAGCCTGCTGTCAAGCTCCTTGTCCAGCTTGGCGTCCGACGTGATAATGCAGCCAAGGTAGGTAAACTGGTGCACTGACTTTAGTTCAGACTCGCCAATGGTGATGTGAGGAGGGCGATACACTGTCTTGGGTGCCGGCTGATGGAGGACCTCTGTCTTTTTCAGACTGACCTCGAGTCCAAAGAGCTGGGCAGCATCTGCGAAGCAAGACGTGATGCGCTGCAGGGCTCTCTCTGTGTGTGCAACGAGAGCAGCATCATCAGCAAAAAGCAGCTCACGAATCAGTTGGTCTAGGGTTTTCGTGTGGGCCTGCAGTCGTCTGAGGTTGAACAGGCTGCCACTTTTTTATACCAGTCATAGAACAAATATCATTTTGTGCCAGTTCACCTAGTACAGTATTCTTTCAAGAAACTCAAACAGTGTGTCAGTGTTGCTGTACAGTCGTACAAATTCAGACTATTTTCATGAAATGACTGATTTACATCCCTAAATGTGCCCCAAATATATTTAGCCCAGTATATGGAAGATCCATATTCACATGACCGAGTAAGTTTCAGATGCAGGCATACATGGAGTCTGCATGCTTGACCTTGATGTTGAAATCTGGCCATTTCCCGCCAGGGCTCTATTAGGGTAGTGAACATGGTTTTGATCTTGTCTGCTCACCCAATTTTACAACTGTACAGCAAAATCAACAAATCATAGGAGTAAAGTAAAATTAGGTCAATTGGCACTGAATTATATTTGTTTTTAAAGTTATACAGAAAAGTATTTCTTCTTGAAGATATTTGGGAAAAACATGCGCTCTGATGTCAAACGGCCTATACCTGTTTTTGGTGCTATTGGAACACGAAAATAGTTTACATGTGTGTGCGTGTTTTTATTTTCTCAAAATTATTACCGATGACATTACTATTAGGAATGCTTCGCTTAGCTTATCAATTTTAGCCCAAAAAAACTCTTTGTGGACCTCACAACAGGGGAGGCAACCTAGGGGTATCGTTACCAGAATACCCCAAGTAGCCTCCCATGCCTCTATCCGGTGGCGCACCCACCCTTTCCCGCCAGTCTCTTCGCTTAGCTACACCTAACCGGTCATGTGCACCTCGCGTGCTCCAGCTGTGTATGGTGGAATTACCTTTGTGAACTTGACTTACGTGGATTTACGTGGCTGTGCCTTGGACTTGTGTTACCACCTGTGTGGTTTGAGTGTTGGATTACCTTTGTTTCGGAGGATTTACTTGGTGTTTGGGTCTTGTGGATTACTGGTACTCGGGACATGACAAGGTAAAACTTCGGTTACTGCCTCAGCCGGCGTTTTCAGCGGGTGGCGGCATTGACCAGAGGCGATGTATGTGACCGATCAGGAGCTCAGACCCTCACAAGGAGGCTCCGCGCGCCTGCACCAGCCTTTGTCTATCTTATGTTACAGGGCTTAGGTGAGGACCTGCACCAAGTATAGCGAATTCCAGTGGCTAGTGTTGAGCACAATGTCTGCCTACCCTGCTCGGGCTGCTCCTCCAGTCGACCTTGCATCCAATGCACGATGTGGAAGGAAGAACGATGGTCGCAGCTGTGGGCGTTCTACCGGAGAGAGAGTCCAGCACACGGCAGTTTACCCTTCTGGAAATCGCTCTATTTAGTTTGGCTCTGACCCGGCCGTGACCCACTTCACTGATAAGTGCACGCGGGTCACTGCAGGCTCAGCCGAGCTGCAGGCAGGAAGCGTAGCGCTCTTTGTTTCCTGTTGAAGGCTGTCAGGCATGTGACCAGTTTAGCCTGTTAATAACTTATTATTACCGTGGCTAAAATGTTACAATCATAAATATTATTATGTAATACTATGCTTGAAAATGTCCTCTTCAAGCTCATGTAAGTTTCTTTTTTAATCAGCTCGACTTCTGTGGTTATTACGTGATTTAAATGTGTGTAGTTCGAGGAACTTTCCTTCCGCGGTAGACAGTGCGAGTGTGTAAAAAAACTGGGTTTCAGTGCCGGATGTATCACTATGTGTACGTGCCCTTATCTGATGCATTTATGTCAGTAAAGTATCGCGTGTTAAAGCCATGGAGAATGAACATTCCTTTCCAAGACATTTGGAGGCCGTGAATTCTTTGTGTAGACTTTGTGGTAGAAGGTCTAGGTGAGCAGTCAAAGACAAAAACAAACCCGTGTATTTGTGCACTAAATACTCCAGAGATATATTTTCGTGTTACAACATTGATGTGATCAACGACCAGGAAGGGAAGCATTCTAAAACAATTTGTTTCATGTGTCATACCAAGCTTGTCAGATTAAGTAAACAAGTGGAGCGCTCAAGCTCTACAGACATTCACAAAACGTGCGCCGATCTTTGGGTAGCCTTTGATGAAACTCCTTCTGTTGATGACTGTCAAACGTAGTCATTTCAAGCAGCAGTCAAAAGGTGGCCAACCGTATCCAGCCAAAAACAAACTAGCTGCACCCAAAAGAAAAGATCTTGATAATGTAGGGGATTCTTTTCCTGATCTCTCTTTCAGTCTGTCTTCATCATGTTCGGCATCAACATCAACACCAGCAAAAGTCAGGAAGCGTGTAGATTCTTTACAACCTTCTACTGATATTTTATGTTTACCGTCAATATCAACACCAACACCCTTTGTAGTGCAGGAGGCATCGCCAGTTATTCCCAAACCCAGTGTTGTTAGCACTGCATCTTCCCCATTAAAATCCAAGATTCTTAGACCTATTTGCAAACTAGCAGTGCCACTATAAAAACAGAGGAAGCGTACCTCACAAAACTTGTCAGAGTCAAACTGTCAGAATCAAGCGATAAGGTGACAGTTTTGTGTAAAACAGGTGGTCAGTCGCTTTTGCTGAAAAAGATAATAAAACCACGAAAAACATGCTGAGGCCAATACCCCACTGAGGAAGAAGAGAGCCCAGTATATGAAGCATGTGAGACTAAACGTGTCGGGGGGCACTGAAGAAGATGCACTGAAGCAACAGGGCACAGAACTTAGGACGACCTGTAAGGCCAAGAAAAAGATAGTCTTGACAGAGGTTAAATGTGGACAGGTTAATGTATCCGCAGTTCAAGGTGCTGCTGTTAGAACCATGTTAGGCATGTCACTGACTAAGTACAGGACGCACAAACGATTCTTCAGAAGTTTAGGTGTTCACTTTGAAAGCGAACAGAAAGAGAGAAGGGAACAAGTCCAAGCACAGTGTAGAGAAGTACAAGTTCAGATGAAGTCTTGCAGTGTTCAGTGAAGTAGACCAGAGACCGGAACTTGTACAAGCACCCGTGGCAAGAATCACAGACGTGCCAGCATTTGTCACCAAGCTGCTTCATGAGTATGACAAACAAGGTCTCTTGACATGGCATGACAGCTGCATTCCGGAAGATGAAGTAAGGATCAAGATAGGTGGAGATCATGGTGGGGGGTCTTTCAAACTGATGCTGCAAGTTGCAAACCTCAAGAGGGCCAACTCAAAGCACAATACTTTCATCCTTGCTATGGCAGAATGCAAAGATAGCCCTGAAAATCTTAGGCGAATTTTGGGACCATACCAGGATCAGATTTCATCTCTGCAGACGATGAAATTGAAACGAAAAATTCTGCGACTGTTTTTGTTTGGGGACTATGAATTCTTGACAAAAATCTACGGACTTTCGGGGGCTCAGGCCATTCACCCGTGTCTTTTATGTACAGCGTCATATGTGCAAATTCATGCACCACCTGTATACAACAAAGGTAATATAAGTCAAAGGACTCTCACACAAATAAAACGCGACCATCAGAAATTCAGCCGTGCCGGTAAAAAGAAATCTGAAGCCAAGCTTTTCAATAATGTCATCAGAAAGCCACTGGTTCAGCTGGAATTGGATCAAGTGGCACCACCATATCTTCACATATTATTACTGGGGGTGGTGAAGAAACACCATGACATGTTGGAAAAGGAGTGCCATGCCCTTGATGAACATTTAGCAAGGTCCCTTGCCAGACGTACAGATGCCACACCAGAAGTTGTCTATCACATTTCAAAGCTACGTCCAGCAAATGAAACAAATTGAAGACAGAAAAAGACAGATTCAGAGCATTCAGTCTCGCCCACACCACCAAGAATTTCAGAAAAGCAGGCAGGAGAAAATTAAAGAAATCAGAGCAGAAATTGTTGTGCTTAAATCTGAAAAGTTGCTGTTTCTCTCTGGTCCCATTACCGCTAACTTGGACCAAACTCTCAGCAACAACAAAATTCACACACAGGCCTACCACAGCAGGGCACTGGTTGGTAACCACTGCAATAAGTATCTTAAACCAACAGTGTATGAAAACATATGTCAGAGTGTCATGGAAAAAACGCAAGAACTGACAGATGACACAAGCCATCTTGCGAAAGCACGAACAATATGTCACAAATTCGAACAACTGAATGCACACTACTCAATCAATAGAAGCTTAGAATCCATCTGACAGAGCATTTGGCTTTGGTTTCTACACATTTTCATCAGGTATTCACAGACCATCACATGTCCAAAAAATGACACTGATCGGCCTATCAAGTTTAGACGCAGGATCATAGTGACCCTGTAGACACACTCATTTTAAGCCATTTTAATGTGACATTAAGCCGGAACCTTAGAAGAATTTTGAAAATCCACTGGCCAGAGAAGATCAGCAACGTCAGACTCTGGGAGAGAACAGAGCAGATAACAGCAGAGAATGAAATTGGGCGAATAAGATGGGGATGGATCGGTCACAGTCTGAGAAAGCCAGCTTCCAGTATCACTAGGCAGGCATTGTCATGGAACCCCCAGGGAAAGAGGAAAAGAGGTAGGCCGAGAAACTCCTGGCGTCGAGACCTCCAAGCAGACATCAAGAGACTGGGAACCACCTGGAGTAGAATCGAAGGAGAAGCACAGGACAGGAGTTGCTGGAGGTCTCTTGTCGACGGCCTATACCCGGGTAGGGGTGACAGGCGTAAGTAAGTAAGTTAAGCCGGAACTGAATCTCTGAACAGCAAATAGTTGAACCTCTGCTCTGTGTATTGTTTTCAAACTGTGTTAAAATTGTGATGTTGTTAAAAACTGAATCGGTGAAATTTGCATACTTCATGTCAGCGTGCTCTGAATGGATTACCGTTTTCACTTGGCCCACCAAACCGTCTGTAGCAGGACTCAGCTGTGTTGATTGAAGTTTTTAGCATGGCATATGCCAGTTAAGACATCTGTTACCAGCACTGATTTTGTCTGAACTTTCCAGCAACTTTTGTTTATGAACAGTGATGTGATAAAAAGTTTGATAAACTAACGGAAGGCTGCATCTAATCCGTCTCCTAGTGATACTTTGAGCCAGTGCATGACACACATTCATGCAGATTACCCAAGCATGTTTGGTGTCCAAAGATAGTACAATTTTACCTCTACAAGATGACGTATGTTCAAATAATCGCTCACAACTGCAAGTTAATTAATTCCAGTTTACAGACAACATCTGTAATTTACAGCTTATTCGCCAATGTATGCAGCAGAGGCTAAGAGATAATCGGGGTCAAGCACAGTAGTACTGTTAACAAAGATGGCGGCTGTGCTATTTGCATCCCCAGCGGAAGCGAGACCACATAGCTGGTGCCTTATCAGTGATGGTATTTAGCATGCTGATAGTGTGTCCTGACCCATGCAGTACGCGACCTTGAGAAGGGAGTGTACCTGAAGTACAGACGGCTCTCTCTTCGACCTCCGTCGACTGAACGCCAGGACCAAGACCATTGAGAGACTGATCCTTGAGGCGCTGTTTGCCGATGACTGTGTGCTGATGGCGCACACGGAGTCTGACCTCCAGACCATCGTCAACGGGTTCTCGGAAGCCTCTCGACTGTTTGGCCTCACCATCAGTCTCACCAAGACCGAGGTCCTGCACCAACCAGCCCCAGGCACAAGAGCCCCCCCACCCAAAGGTGTATATCGAAGGCACCGAGCTGAAGACTGTCGACCAGTTCAGTACCTGGGGAGCATCATTTCTTCTGACGGTACTATCGACAAGGAAATCGCAGCTCGCATCAGCAAAGCCAGCCAAGCCCTGGGTCGTCTGCGCACTCGTGTGTTGAATAACAACAACGTCAAGCTCTCCACCAAGATCAAAGTCTACAAGGCAGTAGTCCTCCCCAGCCTCCTCTACGGCTGTGAGTCATGGACGCTCTACAGAAAGCACCTCAAGCAGCTTGAACGTTTCCACATGAGATCCCTGCGCTCACTCATGGGCATCAAATGGCAAGACAAGGTGACAAACCTGGAAGTCCTGGACAATGCTGGCTTAGTGAGTGTTGAAGCCTTGATCTTAAAGACACAACTTCGCTGGACAGGTCATGTCATACGCATGGATGATTGTCATATGCCACTTCAACTCCTGTATGGTGCACTCTCAAAAGGCCACAGGAAGCAAGGACGGCCAAAGAAATGCTTCAAAGACTGCATAAAAGACAGCCTCAAGTACTGCGTCTTCCCGGTAAAGGAACTTGAAGCACAAGCACAAGACAGATCTGGCTGGCGTGCCTCCACCAGGAAAGCCTGCACACTCTTTGAACAAAATCGGCGCGAACAGATCACCAGTGCCAGAGCTCGCAGAAATACGGCGTTGACTCTCCCTACAGCTACGTTCCAGTGCCCCCATTGCCCTCGCAGGTGTGGCTCCAGGATTGGCTTGGCCAGCCACCCCTACACCCACAAATGGAAGTCATGCACAATGACGACATCATCGGCTTCGATGGTCTACCCATTATGATTATGAGTGAGGGGAAGGAGGCTGCCTCGCTATCTCAGTGCTCCCGCGAAGCCGATCTCTAAGTGTGCTGGTGCGCGCCGGTGGGCAGCCAGCTGAAAACTAAAGAGCATAGGCTAAACTCCTGTGAGCATGTACGCTTGAAGCGACTGCAGCCTTGGAAGTAACGCAGAAGAAAGCTAATTCAGACATTGTGTGCTTGTCGGCACAAAGAAGGGTCCTGCTGCCCCCACCGGTGCCATGTACTGAGCTGCTACGTCCTAAACAGACGATTGAGCCTAAAAGCAGCCGACGAGACTTGCCATCCCGTCTTGCACCGAGAGCTTCGACCCGCCCTTACCAAGCCAGGGAAATGCCTTTATGTGATTCGCTACCCAACGATAAACAGGCAGTGAGAGCTCGGTCCCATCCCACAACGCATCCAATACAAGATTCTGTCTCTCTGCTACAAATCCCTGAACAACTGCGCTCCTGCCTATCTCTCCAACTTACTTCACCCCTACACTCCTTCCCGCTCCCTCCGCTCCGCCTCCAACCCTCTCTGCCTCCACATCCCTCGCACCAAAGTCAGCACTTTTTGGCCCCCGCTCCTTCTCCGTCTACGGCCCATCCACCTGGAACACTCTCCCACTCTCTCTCCGTCAGAAACACTCTCTCTCCTTCCAGTCCGCCCTCAAAACTCACCTCTTTCAACAGTTCTAGCACTATATCACCACACTCCCCACCCCAAGCTGACTGTCGCAATGTATTTCACTATTTGTGGTACATGAGTCGTTGTCTAAAGCATGCGCATGCGTGCGCGAGTTGTGAGTGCGCGCTTAGAGTTATAATTATTATAAGATAAGCGCATTATAAATACCGTTATTATTATTATTCCTCCCGCAAGGAAATTGTTGGGTCTCATGCTTGCCACCAGACAGCAGACGCGAGGGACCACCCCTCTGAGATGACGGCGCCCTTTTGCCGTAGGCCGGACCAGCGCCTGGACAGGGCCACACCATCGGTGCACCTCTCAGAGCGGGACCGGAAATTAAGCAGCCGACGCGTAAGCCATGGAATCAGACTTCGGGGTCCCAGACAGAGAGTGGAGCCTCAGGCAATCCACTGAGACTGACGGCCTCTACGGAGATGAATCAAGTTCAGTCAGTACTATTAGCCGACAAGATGTGTTTCCTCGTCGAGGGCGGACCCCCGAAGCTTTACCCTCCCGCCTTAAAAGCGCAGTGAGGGATACCCAGTGTCCTCGGTACCCAGGATCGGATGAGCGATCACTGTGCATGGGAACAGGGCGCTACAGATACCACACTCAGGGGATGTCTCCACTTCCCACTCCTCCTCGCCGGCGAACAAGTTCAGGCGTGTTGCGGCGACGGACCACGTCTCAACACCGGACCTCAGAGGCAGCTGGCAGGAGCAGTCAATCTACTGGCCAGACCGTCAGGGACCGCTCTACCCAGCCTCGACGTCGGCAACGGGACCACGAGGATGACAGCCGATGGACGGATGCAGCATCCCTGCGACACCAACACAGCACACGCCGGCGGCCGGCGACGGACCAAGTGTACAGACACTCCCAAGGGACGCCTCTTCGCTCGGCACACGGACCGGCAGCGGCAGCCACAACGCAGCACGCGGCGGTTGACATGAAGGCATTTGGTCTACACCCGGAGGACTCGGTGTCAGCGATGGGTGTGGGCGACAAGTGACCAACAGCACCTGGCGGACGTTCTTCACTCTCCACCACCTCGGTAGACGCAGCTCCGGCATCGCATGCTCGCTGCTCCTTGGACGAAGTGAAGAGGGAGACCACGGCGATGGGCGACACACCGTGGCAGCTCCTGCACATTAAGTCACTCCCTCAACAGGCAGACTTCCGGGACTTCACAGAGGACTTTCGGCGCACCTGCGACATGACAGCTTCGGGGGCCAGGGGTTCTTCTCGGTCACCCGATGACCAGAGGAGATGGAGTTTTCTTCCGACAGCAGTGGTATGCAGGTCGCTCCCAGGCGTTTTCCTGTGTCCTCTCAGCATACACTGTCACAAGGCCTGGACAAGACGACGTCCTTGGTTCTCAACTCCATTGCATGTGCGGGATTCCGGGAGATGGCAGCGCAGTCTGTAGTCCCTTGGCTTCGGCTCCTCTGCAAGAGATCCACGGGGGTTGGTAGCGGCGAACAGAGCGGCGTCTCTTTCTTCGGCCACCCCATGGCAGCAGCCTCCTACTGCAACCGGACGTGACGGGACGAGTTCCTGGGACGCTGGTCTTCTCTCCCATTATTGTGAAGTCGCAGCTGCGTCAGACGGCCTTAGGGGGAACTCTACTGTTCGGCCGACTTGGCAGACGGTAAGAAGACTTCCAAGGACCTTGGCCGGCACCAGCAGGATCGGTTCTCCGCCCGCCTCCAGTCAGCCTGCAGAGCGATGGGTCTTGCCCTGTCGTTCGTCAGCCCACTCCACTTGTCCTACACGAGGCCGTGGCAGATCCTTCCCCCTTCCCTCGTGCTTTCCCTGCACCCTCCACGGCCTGGTCCAGAGGCGCCCGGAAGCGAGGGTGCGGCAGGCGCTCTGACTTGACACCTATCCTTCCGCCAATGCCTGTAGGGTCTCCGGTTGGCTGGAGGCTAGCCCTCCTCAGCAGAGAGTGGCAGCAGCTTTTGCGGACGGTCCGGTGATTCCTTCTATGGTCACGGAAGGCCTGCGGATCTCCTGCCAGTCACCCCTCCTTTGAGACACTCACCCCTGTAGACGCGAGTCACTGGGAGATCAGGACTAGGCGGCAGCACGGCACGGTAAGTGAGGGCCCTGCTTCACAAGGAGGCCACTGAGGTGGTCACGCGTCCCGGCCTTCTACAGTTGACTCTTCCTCGTCCCAAGCCCAGAAGCATAGGGCTGCCAGTAATAGACCTTAACCCTAAACAGGTTCTTTCGGCCCCGCGCTTCAGGATGGAAACTGCCAGAGCACTGAGGGGGGTGGTGCGGATTCTGGGTCAATGGACGCAAGTCCGACCGGGTACCGTCTTGCCGGTTTGTCCGCCTAGGCATGGAGTTCCTGACCAACATTAAACTGGGTACGACTTCCAGTAGAGTGGATACAGAAGATAGTGGAGGCAGCCTCGGGCAGCTAGATGAGAGAGCACACATGCAGACATATCATCTGGGGAGATGAAGGCGGGTGGCCTGACACTCTTCGTTTGGGAGGAACGACTCGCGGAAAGAGATGGACTAGTGCTTTCCGACAACTCTACGGTCGTGGCCTACTTTCAGATCCAGGGGGAAATGCGCGCTCCTTCCCTCTGCATCCTCGTGTACCAAGTCCTCCTGTGGTGCAGGGCTCGGGGCATCACCCTGCGGGGGTGACACATCCCAGGCCATCTCAGTTTCTCGCGGACTGTCCCTTGCGACGGGTCCAGCGGCTGAACACAAGAGTGGGCGCTTCGCCCAGATATCTTCCGGTTATTCTGATGATCGACCTCTTCGCCTCGAGGTGGAACAACAAGCTGCTACCTTTCGGTTACCCTGTTCCGGATCCACAAGCCTGGGCCGTAGACGCGCTCTCCATTCCGTGGGATGGATTTGTGGCGTATGCGTTTCCTCCCGCAGGGCGGGTACCTAAGGGCCTTCGGAAACACAGGGGCAGCAATATGATCCTGGTCCTCGTCGCCCCATTCAGCGGGATCAGAAGCTGGACCACAGTTCTCTTGGGCCTAGCGATGGACCCTCTGCTGGCGTTCCCACGCTGTGTATGATGCTCGAGCAGCCCAGGTAACAGCTGTTCCATCCGTGCCCAGAGCGACTGCTGTTTCACTCTTGGAGATTGTCAGGCAGGCCCTCGCAGCTAGAGTCTTTTCAGGAGCAGCGATGGAAGTGATTTAGTTGGCCTGGAGGGTCTCCACCCATTACGTCCACTAAGGATAGGGGCGAGTACTCCATTAGGGGGTGCACGGCGGAGTGACTTACCTCCACGGACCTGACTAACCCAGTTGGCCAAGTTCTTCTTGTGGCGTTTCTTCAGGTAGATCCTAGCCCCTATCACCATCCGAGGTTTCTGGCGAGGGTGGCAGACACCTACCGACACCTGGGATGGCCGGATCCAGGAGCGTGGAAGAACCTGGCAGATCTGAGGACGCATGCGATCTGCAGCGGCCGGCCTCATGCTCGTTGATTACTTGCTGGGACCTGTCCTGGGTGCTCACCTGGCTCAATTCGAGCCCTTATCACTAGCACGTCGGGGAGACCAACCAGGAAGACCTGCTTCTTGCTTGCACGTGCCACAGCCTCCGCGGAGTGAGATACATGCCTTTCGATGCGACCCTCCTGTCTCCTACTCAGGGTCCGATGGTTCAGGCTGCTGCTCACAGACCCTACGTTACTGGCCAAGAACTGCCTCCCGGTGTCAGCGCCTCAAGTCTTGACCATCCGTCCTCTCGGGGCAACGGACCAGCCACGGGAGTCCTGCCTACAGGACCCTTTCAGGGCGCTTTAAGTGTACCGGCGCAGAACTAGACACCAAGACAAGGTGCCTGCTCGGCATTTAACCCAAATAACTAACTAACTAAGACAAGGGCGATCACGCCTTTCCTGCCCTTGGCTCCGGGCAGACGAGACTTATTGGCGCAAACGATCTTCTCCTGGGGCCCACCGGTGCCACGAACAGAGCTGCTCCATCCTGGCGGACGACAGAGCCTATAAGCAGCCGACGAGACTTGTCATCCCATCTAGCACCAAGAGCTCTGACCCGCCTTTAACGGCCAGGGATATGCTGATACGCGAGTCGCCACTAAGACCAGGGCAGACGAGATTTTTTGGCACAAACGATCTCCTCCTGGCCCCACCGGTGACACGAACAGAGCTGCTCTGTCCTTTCGGACAACTGGGCCTTTTAGCAGCCGACGAGACTTGCCTTCCTATCTAGCACCGAGAGCTCTGACCCACCTTACCAGCCCAGGATATTCCGATACGTGCGTCATCACTAAGACAAGGGCGATCACACCCTTCCTGCCCTTGGCTCCGGGCAGACGAGACTTACCGGCGCAATATCATGACATACGCTGGGTCTTCTGGTCGGCATACAGAGCTCTCTTCAGAGCAAGCCAGGATGATGCGTATACGGGCTCATGAAGCCTGAGCTGTGGCGGCGAGCATCGCCTTCATTGAAACTGTGCAATGCGGGACTTTGGGGCACCTGTGGGTTGGCGGGCCGAGTCTACCTCCGCCCGCTTCTACCTGCGAGACCTATCCGGCCAACGCACCAACCCCTTGCGGGGGATATCTCGGCGGCGCAGCACTCCCTCCAGGCGCAATGGGTATCGCCTAGCTAAAATTGTCGGAAGTGGGCGCGTAGGGAGAGGCCTCGATCTTGCGCGGAGGAGCTCGGGCACAAAGAAGGTGTGCCAAACTTGCGGCACCCTCCTCCTATTCGCCATTCTTCCTATTAGTAATGTCATCAGTAATGATTTTGAGAAAATAAATGAATTTTTCTCTAAAATGTATTTTTTTTGAAAACTACTTACCGATGACATTACTCAGAGGTCCCTCCCTCTTACCCCACTTGCCGCAGTAGAGCTAAGGCTCATAGACTGGCGGGAAATGGTTGAGTGCACCACCGGAAAGAGAAGAATGGGAGGCTACTTGGGGTATCCTGGTAACGATACCCCTAGGTTGCCTCCCCTGTTGTGAGGTACACAACGAATTTTTGGGGCTAAAATTGATAAGCTAAGCAAAGCATTCCTATTAGTAATGTCATCGGTAAGTATTTTTCAAAAAAAATACATTTTAGAGAAAAATTCTTTCATTTTTTTGATAAGTACACACCCCACACATTGATGTAATGTTAATTATCTTAAAGTAGATAAATGTTTACTTCTTGTTGCAGTGTTGATGGATTGAACTTTGACTATCTACTTTACAACATCACAGGTTTTCTTGCCTACAGTTTCTTCAACGTTGGCATGTTCTGGGTCAATGAGGTCAAGGTCAGTGTGATCAAACGTACATGTGAATTACTGATAAATAGTAATAGTAATTGATAAGACAAGAGAAAATGGAGACGTGTATGGTGTCTATCAACTGAGGGGAAGTTTGTCCCACAGCAAAGTCAGGTTAACACTCTGGCCAGTAGTTTATTGTAAACTCTTTCAACAATTAACCCATAATGCCTACGACAGGATGTGGATCAAAAGGCGCCAAGCTATTCTGACACCTACCTTGAAATAACATGGTTGATCTGTCTCCTAAACTGTCATATAGACCTCAGAGGATATCTACAAAAATGTGATAATTTCATCCTCAGGACGTAAGGTGTTAAAGCCACCATTCGCATGGAGGATTGAAAGATCCTCAGAAACAGCTCCTTTGAACAACGGCACAAACTGTTAACTGTTCTTTTATTTTACTACTTTTAAAAATCCCTTCCCTGGCAATTTCAAGGTCAAAGATCCCCAGATGTCAAAGTAACATACACAGTATGATACACAGTGGTTTCAGCAAGATGCATAGATCCTCATTACAAAACTAGAATTGTTTTTTAAGGGAGAAATAAAGTTTTTTTAATTGAATTGAATGAGCCCCCCCCCCCCCCCCCCCACCCCCTGAGGGGGCTTATAAGGATCTTTTTCTCTGGCATTTGGATTGAGGCCTCTATTTTTGGCTGTGAAGGGGTTAAATGACAATGATTTGTTTTTGTTGCAGGATGAGTACCACTCACAACATCCACAGGGAATCAACCCAGTACAACTGAATGATGTCATATTTACTCTGCATGCAGTTTTTATCACTTTCGTAACTATAGGACAGTGCTTCATTTATGATGTGAGGTTCTTTGTGGAAGTTTTTTTATACATGTACTATACAAGTCTTTCGATTGTATCACTGACTGTGGGGGATGGTTGGACTGTG
Organism: Semisulcospira habei; assembly: GCA_036245525.1. Taxonomy (NCBI): domain Eukaryota; kingdom Metazoa; phylum Mollusca; class Gastropoda; family Semisulcospiridae; genus Semisulcospira; species Semisulcospira habei. Next base: position 159,253,344 of record BTPG01000005.1, read on the forward strand.
ATAGCTGAGGGAGACGTGTCAGATGCTACAAATACAAATGAACTGTCACTGCGTTTGCACCAGAATTTTAAACATTCACTCTGAAGATGCCACATTGGGAGATGGATCATTCATGGTAGACCAAGGGTAGTGCTAGGTATCTTTGTTTTCTCAAAACCCTTACCGCTGGCATTACTATATGGAAGATACTCTTTAGCCTACTGATTTCAGCCTAATCATTTGTTGTGTCCCCTGCACAACTGGGGAGGAGACACCAGGGATCCATGCCTAGGAATCCCGGGTGGCCTCCCCTTCCCTCCCTATCCGGTCACGTGCTGGGCGGAAACCCGCCAGTTTTACCCTTAGCTCGACCATGTTCGGTTGTGTTTCAGCCTTCTGCGATTTATGCGACTGTGTATGGTCCTGATTTGTTCTCGGACTGTTTGGTGGTTCCTGCCTTGGACTCTTGTGCTTTGGCACCTGACTATTGTGCTTCGTTTTGGGATAACCTGTGCTTTCCAGCTTGTGACGTGCCTTTGGACTTGCCTTTGTGGCAGTATGGCGAGTGCTCGGATGAAGACCTGCCTGCGATGCGGGGACTTTCAGTGGCCCACGGACGCCCACGAGATGTGCCTCCCGTGCTCCAGATGTGCTTCCGGGTTGACATGTGAGACCTGTGCCACTTGGAGTGAGGAGCGTTGGACTCAGCTCTGGGAATTTCTACCAGCGAGAACGACCTTCCCGGCCCAAGCAGCCTCCCCCAGCGCCTCCCTCCTTGACGGGACCTTTGCGGTGTGCCAGCTCGGTTGTCGTCAGTTTGTCGGCTCGTTGGGCTCCCCTGCGTTCCGTCGTTCGGGCCGTACCGCCCTCAGGTAAGTCCATTTCTTCCGCGTGGACCCTTAGGTACACTCCCCCCCCCCCCCCCCTCCCCCGCCCCGATTTGTCCAGACGGTGCCGGCGAGCAATAGATCCGCCCCCCCCCCCCCTTCTCCCGCTCCAGCAGTTCGTCCGAGCAGGACAGGCGAGCCTTACATTCGTCCCCCCCCCCCCCCCCCCCCCCCCCCCCCCCCCCCCCGCTGTGTTCGGTCCGAGCAGGTCCGGCGTGACTCGGTTGGCCCCCGCTCCAATTCGTCCGTGTGGGGCCAGCAGGCCTTTAACACGTTCCCCCCCCCCCCCCTCCGGGGCCGGCGAGACTCAATTACACTCCCTCCCCCTAGAGCCCTAGATTCGCTCCCCCCTCAAACCCCCCCCCCCCCCCACCCCTGCTCCAGTTCGCCTGAGCGGGGCCGGCGAGCCTTACATTCACCCCACCCCACCCCACCCCCCACCCCTGCTCCATTCGGTCCGAGCAGGTCCAGGATGACTCGGTTGGCCTCCCTCCCCCGCCGCTCTGATTCGTCCGTGCGGGGCCAGCAGGCCTTTAAGACGTCCCCCCCCCCCCCCCGTCCGTGAGACGCACAGGTCCCCCCCCCCACCCCCGCTCCGGGGCAGCGATCTCAATTTCATACCGAGCGGGGCCGGCGAGACTCGATTACACTCCCTCCCTCCCCCCGCTCCACCCTAGATTCGCTTCCCTGCCGCTCCGATTCGTCCAAGCGGGGCCGGCGAGCCTTACACACGTCCCTCCCCCCCGCCCTCCGTCCGAGTGAGACAGCTATACTAGGTCATCCCCCCCCCCAAACCTTCTCTGCTGCATCCGAGTGGGGTCAGCGATACTCAATTATCCCCCCCCACCCCAATCTGTCCGAGCGGGGCCGGCAAGCCTTAGATTCGCCCCCCCCCCCCCCTCACCGCCACTCTTTTTCGTCCGAGCGGGGCCGGCGAGCCTTACACATCCCTCCCCCCCCCCCCCTGCTGCGTTCAAGTGGGGCCGGCAAGACTCTGTTGCGCCCCCCCCCCCCCTCCCCGCGCCGTTCCTACTGTGCGGGGCCAGCGAGCTTTTGCGCTCCCCCCCCCCCCCCCCCAGCTCCGATTTGTCTGAGCGGGGCTGGCGAGCCGTAGATTGGCCCCCCCCCCCCCCCCCACTCCTCTCCTTCCGAGCGCGGTGTGCAGCGCCTGCGGTCCCCCCCGCAACCGCTCATCCCGGAGTTCCCGGCTAGCCTTCCGTCTCCCCGCTCCTTGGGGAGGGGCTGGCTTCCGGAATCTGTTTGCTCCTCCTCTAGCTTGCGTCGTTCGCGCTCATCGGTCGGCTTGCTCCCGGAGTCGGAGGCCGCATGGGTCATACTGGGCGGCGGCCCTGGCAGGGGGTAGCCGGCGGCTCGGTCCCTCAGATCATCCTGGACGAGGCGGCCCGCTTGATCTCCTCCTTCCTCCCTTCGGACCTCTGCCCCCCCCCCCCCCCCCCCCCTCAAGACCTCAAGAGGAAGGCTTCCGCGATGGTGGACACTCGGAGGCAGGCCAAGCGTCGGAAATCTCTCCCACAGCCAGCCGGCTTCCGGGAGCTCGCGGAGGCATTTTCGGCTCAGCCCCACCAGGAAAACTTCGGCGACAATGGCTTCTTTGTGGATTCCCGGTGGCCCGCAGGTATCAACATGAGCTTCCACCAAGAGTGGTAGGCCGGTCATTCCCAAGCCCTCTCCACTCCTCTCCCTGCTCTGGACGCTGCGGTGCTGGCGCAGGCTGGGGGGCACAGGCTCATCCAGCACAGTTGGCCTCACGGGCTGGACAAGACCGTGACCTTGATTCACATTTCCCTGGCCTGCTCCAGGTTTCTGGAACAAGCGGTGCTGTGGTGTTTGGAGGACACCTGGGACTTTGGCGGCCTTTACCCCCCCCCCCCCCCCCCCCCCCCCCTTCATGGCATCCATTCTGTCTTGGTGGCCACTAACCGGGCCGCGTACCACTCATCGACTAATGCCATGGCAGCAGCGGCCAACTGTGACCTCTGGCGCCAGGACACCCTCCTGCGATACTGTGTGGACCTTCCCAAGTCTGTGAAGTCTCAGCTCCGCCAGGCCCCGGTTGGGGGCTCGCAGCTTTTTGGGGATACATGGCAAGCTGTCAAGGAGGCTTCCAAGGATCTTGGCCCCGGCTTCCGCTGTCTCGCTACCCGTGGTCCGCCAGACCCTACCCTTGTATCTCCCGTGGCTCCCGTGGGAGATCTGCCCCCCCCCCCCTCCCCCCAGGGGCGCCAGCACCCCTTCCCCGCCACGAACCCCTGCAGGCCCTGAGGCACCCGCAGGTCAGGGCGTGGACGGGCCCGCAGACTTCCAGCCCCTCCTGCCCGCGCCAACTGTGGTAGGGTCGCCAGTCGGTGGGCGGCTGGCCCTTCACAACAATGCTTGGTGCTCGCTGTTCCCGGACGACCCCTGGATCCTATCGACCGTTTCTGAAGGCCTCCAGATCTCCCTTCAGTCCCCTCCACCTCTGCGGCGGGCCCCCCTCTGGACCCCAGTTCTGGGCAACCCTTTAAAGTCAGATGTCCTCGGAGAGGTGGATGCTCTGCTCCGCAAGGCGGCCACAGAGGTAGTCTCCCGAAGCGACTCCCCGGCCTTCTACAGCCGTCTGTTAGTCATCCCCAAGCCCAGCGGCGAGTGGCGTCCGGTCATCAACCTGTCGGTGCTAAACAAGTACATTTCAGTGCCTCACCTTCAGATGGAGTTTGCCAGGGTCCTTCGGTCAGCGGTCCAGCCTGTGGACTTCGCGATAAGCCTCGATTTGGCGGATGCTTATCTCCATGTTCCCATTCATCCGGCCTCCCGCTGGTATCTGCGCTTTGCCTTTTGCGGGGTGGTATACCAGTTCCAGGTGCTCCCCTTCATCCTGGGTCTTCATGAGGCTCCTCAATGCAGTGATGGCCAGGTTCCGGCAGTGGTCCTTGAGCCCGGCGTCCAATTACCTGGACGATCTGCTTCTTCACAACCAGTTCGCCGCAGCCCTGGAAGAGGACAGGGACTCGCTCCTCACCCTCCTCCGCCCTCTCGGGTTTCTGTTCAACGCGGGCAAGTCAGACCTCATGCTTTCGCGCAGGTTCCACCACTTCGGCATGGAATTCCTGACCGCCCTCAACCTGGTGCGGCTCCCAGTGGCACGGCGGCAGAAGATAGCCGAGCTCGCTCTTCATATGGTACAAGGGGACTCGTTCCCAGCTAGGGTCTGGTTACAGTGTGGCGGCGGATCTGTTGCCCCTCGGCAGGCTCTACGCCCGCCCGCTGCAGCTACACCTGATGCTTCACTGGCGCCCCTCCTCCGGCAATCTGGCAGACCCGGTCCCCATTCTTCCGCTGGTCCGCCCCCACCTCCAGCGGTGGACGGACCTGTCTTGTTTGGCGACAGGCGTACCCCTCCACTCCCCTCCGCTCCAGTGGTCCATCTGCACTGAAGAGAGCCCGGCGGGCTGGGGGCGCACCTTTACTGAGCTTTGTCTGGGCCTCGGGTCTCTGGCCCCGGGAGCTTGCTGACTAGCACGTCAACTGGCTTGAATTGAAGGTGGTGTGGTTAGCCCTCAGCGCCTGGCACGAGCATATGGGGCACCAAGAAGTCCTAGTGCTCTCGGACAACATGACAGTGGTGGCCTACATACAGATCCAGGGGGGCACTCGCTCGCCCTCGCTGTGCATCCTCCTGTACCAGATCCTTCTCTGGTGCAGAGAGCGTGGCGTTGCGCTCCGGGCCTGCCACATCCCAGGCCGCCTGAATGTCCTCGCGGACTCCCTCTCCCATTGCGGCCAGCTTCTCCACATGGAGTGGTCCCTCGCCCAGACATCTTTCGCCTGATCTGCGCTCGGTGGGAGATGCCTCTGATCGACTTCTTCGCCACCAGGTGGAACAAGCAGCCCCGCTCTTTGTCTCACCCGTCCCGGACGCCCCTCACCTGGGCGGTAGATGCGCTTTCCATCCCATGGGATGGCTTGGTCACTTACACTTACCCTCCATCCATCCTGGTGCCCAAGATCCTGCGGAAGCTTCAGGGATGCTCCGCGATTCTCTTCCTGGTGGCCCCCTTCAGTTGGGCCACAAGCTGGACCACCGACATCCTCGCTCTGGCGACGGACCCGCCCCTGCAGCTCCCCATGGAGCTGCCCAGCGACCGCCCCCCACCCCCCACCCCTCCCCCCCCCACCCCTCCCCCCTTTCCCCCCCACCCCCCACCCCTCTGGTCTGACAGCCTAGCGGATTTCTTCCTGTGGCTCTTCGCCGATTGGGGCTTAGCGCCCATTACTATCAGGGGATACCGGGCCATGATTGCAGACACTTATCACCACCTGGGCCTCCCGGATCCGGGCGCTTGCAAGGACCTCTCAGACCTTATGGCCCACTTTGAGCTCTGGCAGCCAGTCTCCCATTCGCTTATCCCTCGGTGGGACCTCACCTGGGTGCTGACTGTTGAACTCGGACCGCTTCGAACCTCTGCCCTTGGTGCGGTTCTCCGACCTAACCCGGAAGACGTGTTTTCTCCTGGCCCTCGCCACAGCGTCCTGAGTGAGCGAGTTACATGCGCTCTTCGTGCGTCCAGCCTGTTTACAGTTCAGGTCCAATAGCTCGGCACAGCTCCTCACCGACCCATCCTTTCTGGACAAGAACTGGCCTCCCTCAGCCACACCCTAGGTACTTAACATCCGTCCGCTCGGAGGTACAGATCAATCCCGCGGGTCCCGTCAGCAGGACCCGGTCCAGGTGCTGAAGATTTACCTGCGTCGCACAAAGCCTCGCCGCCAGGGGCACTCCCGCCTCTTCCTGCCACTGGCACCGGGCAGGCCTGATATATCAGCACAGACGATTTTGTCCTGGCTGCGGTGGGTCATTCGGTCGGCTTGCAAAGACCTCTCCCCTGATGGAGATAAGAAGCTGCATATCAGGGCGCATGAAATGAGAGCAGTGGCCACCAGCGTGGCATTTGACCGCGACTGCTCAGTGAAAGACATTGTGGCGGTGGTAGGCTGACGGGTCGACTCCACCTTCGCCCGCTTCTACCTCCGCGACCGATCTGACCAGCACGACTCCCTGGCCCTGTTGAAGGACATCTCCGCGGCCCAGCACTCCCTCCTCGCGCCGGAGGCTCCTTAGGTAACTCTTAGTTGAAATCGTCGGGAGTGCTCTGCTTGGGACCTTTGGGGCATATAACTCGCAGGTACTGGTAGGGGGGAGCACCCTCATCCTCTTCGCTATTCTTCCATATAGTTGAAACCCCCATGATCCACATGCAGTACAATGTGTACACATGGACAGGGCACAACAGGTACTGGGCGGATTGAAGTAGGGAAAGACGAGAAAAAAACAGATACAAGAAAAATATATATATATATGGAAAGAAAAATAAAAAAACACTGAAGTCCTCCGTTGCAGTTGACACCAATTAACTTTTATTACTACTAATTCACTGAAAGGTCAACCAAAAATTTACTACACTAAACCAAAAACCACTAATCTAATCAATAACTAAAGAATCTATTACAAAAAAAAAATACCAAAAAAAATTTCTAAGTAATGTTCAGGCTATCAACAAGAAAATGGGAAGTCGGTATTCTGAGGCGGCAGAGCTAGTTTTGGCTTTAGTGCGAGTCAAACTGGCCTCCAGAAACCCTGAAGAAAAGAAAATAAATGCTTTAACTACTGTTGACCTAATTAAATACATTTCAATTCTCATCTTTAAAAACAACATTACATGCAACTGCAAATTTTATACTAACCATGTCACATCATGACAAACACACAGAAACACATCAACACTAACAACTAATAAACGCATTATAGTGTCTCATGACTGTCATGGACAGATACTAAGAACTATAGAATGTAATCAATGCTCACTGAGAATCTAATGTATGTAATAGTGATTTATTACATACTACACACTTAGTCAACTGCACTCTATGACTATCTTCCACTCCAACGATATAATTTACACTAAATGTGTGCACTGGGAAATCGTACAGAAATTCTCACATCTAGTATAAATGTCAACAATTACAAATGAATTGTTATTGCATAGCGTTAACAGTGTACACTGCCGGCTATTCGTGCTTTAACAACACACTTCCTCGTAAGCTTTTTCTAAGTCCAACTATCCTCGTAACAGATCAAAACTTAAAATCGCAAATCCATCTTTAGACCTCAATCGCGAGTTATATAGTTCAAAATATCTTAGTACTTGTACATAAAAACAACTACAAACACAAAGTACCAGCGAAAGGATACATACTTAGACACAAAACATCTTTTTATTCTAAATATTCTTTACAGTACTTATTTCTTCAACTTTTCATAAATGACAAACTAATTTATATTATTTTTTAGACTGGATCAATCTCTGAACTTTAGGTTAACAAAAAAATAAATAATCAAAAATTGGATTACCAACATGTCAGTGGTTGCGTCCCTTGTTCTTTACAATCTGAACCTTTCACAAAATTTAGAAACAAGCCACTGTGAAAACAGTGGCAGTTACATAGTAATGCCATCGGTAAGGGTTTTGAGAAAACAAATAAATTTTTCTCAAAAATGTATTTTTTCGAAAAATACTTACCAATGGCATTACTCGGAGGACCCTCCCACCAGACCCGCTTGCCGTCTGTCGGCTAAGAGTAAAACTGGCGGGCTTCCACCCAGCACGTGACCAGATATGGAGGGATGGGGAGGCCACCCAGGGCTCCTAGGCATGGATCCCCGGTGTCTCCTCCCCAGTTGTGCAGGGGACACAACAAATGCTTAGGCTGAAAAATCAGTAGGCTAAAGGGTATCTTCCATATAGTAATGCCATCGGTAAGTATTTTTCGAAAAAATACATTTTAGAGAAAAATTCATGTTTCACAATACCTGTTACATTATTTTGGTATTCCTGAGTGTCGATAACGTGTTGGAAATGATCTTGCTCGTAATGGCAGATTTGATTAAAAAAAAAAAAGGTCACCCGTGGCCACTGCTGAAAGCTTCAGCTAAGTTGAAACTCCATAAACTGCTTGTCTACCTAAGCTATTATGTTTTCATCACCCCTATAATGGTACTTACATATTATAACTTCGTTGTTTTTAAGTCCCTTCTATTTATAGAAGGGACTTTTTAGGACGGGTCGCGGTGGGGCGAATTTAACAGCATGTCCATGATGTCAAAGGCGGGCAGGCTAAACCTCTAACAATTGAAGTAACAAAATAAAAATTACATTATGTCTAGTTACGCTAACCTTGCTGCTGAACGTACATTTGGCACGAAGCGCCGTATGCATGTATGTGTGTACATATGTATGTAAACAAGAGAATCGCTGATATTTCTGTACACACAAGCTTAAAACTTGGCGAAATACTTTCTTAAGTGGGTGGCTAAGAGAGCCTCCGAGCATATTGTTATTGAATGTATCATTGAAGACATAAACAACCGTTGATAGGAAGTCAGTTGACCCAGATTAGAGTCTGTAATTATTGTCATATTTACTTGAACTTTTGCATACAGCTAGTTTGGAGAAAGACATTGGATGAGTTCTTCAGTTAGCTGTGTATCCTTTCAACTTCTTTAGTTAGAATTAATGCCTTTCAGAAAAGAATTCAAACACTAAAAACACTTTACTTCCTTTACTAGAGAAAGTCAAGACAGTGGCGGTGACATAAAAGAGGCAACTCCGTCACCACACAGACACTGACATAATACTCTAAATATGATGTCATTTCCTCTCTTCCGCACGCACAAAGCTAGAACACTTAGACTACAGCACAGTTTCATCCCCAAATCCATCACTCAAAGCAATCTGTAGGTACATCCACGCATATCCAAACCTAACTCCTCCCCCTATCCCCCTTTACCTGTGCAATAAGTAGGAATGGAGCTTGTTGATTTTAGAGAAGTGATTATATTGTGTTTTATTTGGTGGTGAACATGGACATACTGGGATTGTTGTTACTGAGTGTTTACCCACTAATTATTTTACTACGGTAGACTTTAATTATGCAGCTTGTGTAATAATGTACTGAGACGTTTGTATAATAAGTAGTGAGGGTTAGGACTAGGTTGAAACACACGTATTATGTATGCATATGTAGAGGTGGGTGTGAATGTATAAGTGCCGCTCAGTTCAGTCCATAAAAGATGTTTGTGTGAGATGTGTAAGAATTATGTGTAAAGATTTTGTAGTGTTTACCTTATATCCATTGGGAATTTGTAGCTGTGCAAATGCAGGGAGAAAATGTTCATAATTATGCTATAATGTTTTTATGTCTTGGTTGTACTATTTGTTATAAATGTACCACAACCGAATTTCTCTTTTCGAGATAATAAAGTATTCTTATTCTTATTCTTCCGCATGGCCCTCTATCTCTCACAAACATGCAGGCATTTCCAGGAGAAATAGATCCTCATTCACCCTCCAGGCACATGAGGATCTATGCCTCTTGGAGATGTTTGGAGCGTGCGCGCACGCATGCATCAATGCGCTTAGTATATCATGTAGCTAGTTAAAGTCAACATGCTTTCACACAAATTATAGCAGGACTGAAATTGTACCATGCAGTTCTAGTTTTGTCACCATTTTCTCAAGCCTATGAAGCGAAAGTGAAACTCATATCACGTAAAATATAGAATTACATAAAAACTAAAACTTTCGTCATGACAAATGACGTTTGACAAATCAATGACGCATATGTCCTGCGTCCCTTATAGAACTCACCGACGCATTGGCAGATCTGAGAGACTTTTTTAGGAGATAATTCAACATCAGAATCAGGTCAAAAACAGACGGTAGAGACCATTGACAGTGAGGACAGCTCTCATATAAAGAGACTTTGTGGGTTATGGTTCATCCCATCTTGTTTGTTTTTTTTATTTTGGGAAGGGGGGGGGGGGGGGGAGTTGTTGTTTTGGGGTTTTTGGGGAGGGAGGGGGGCTTTTTCTTTGGGTCATTTAGCTCCCTTTAACTCATTCGAGATGTGCCGCCTATGGATATGCGGCAGTGGCACATCTTGAATGAGTTAATGCAATATGTATAGGGGACTAACAAGAATGTTGTTTTTTTATAAAACCATGTTATAGGGGAATTGGATGTTGGAATATCTGCACCATTTAAAGGTTGATTTTGTATGTTTAGTACTCAGTGTTTTCATTTTAACCTGTTTGATTTCAGCGAGGAAGTCAACGCGTGTCTAAAGTAGGTATCATGCTTACATGTGGAGCATGGCTGTTTGCTGGGATCACTCTCATTGTGACCTTGACCCACAAAATCACTTGGCTGACCTACCTGTATTACTTCTCCTATATCAAGCTGGGAGTCACGCTCATCAAATATGTACCACAGGTAAGGCCCCACTGGCTGCGGAGACTGTATTGGTAGAGACGGTGTGGGCTAGACAATTATGACATTCATAGTTGTTGATAGTGCAGTGTTGTAAACGCTGGTCTAATGCTGGGTTGGAAGTATTCAACAAAGGAAAAAACACATGAAGAAAAAAATACATGAAGATTTATGACAAGAATTGTTCTATTTCCAGACACTTGCAAATGAAAGTACATCTGCAAGAGGCATAGATCCTCATGAGCTCCCGTGAACTGCGGGAGCTCATGAGGATCTATGCCACTTGCGACTCCACTTACATAACTTATGTTGTATTGGATGCAGTAGTTCCTCAGGCGTTAGTTTATGATGTAAAGCCGTCGACATAACTCAGTACTTTAACACCACCTTTGAATATGTCCTATTTTTGCTTAACGACAGGCATATCAGAACTACAGTCGTAAGAGTACCCGTGGCTGGAGCATTGGGAACGTTCTGCTGGACTGCACTGGTGGCTCACTCAGTCTGCTGCAAATGTTTCTCCTCTCTTACAACAGCGGTGAGTGGTTGCAGCATTTATTGTTGTTATTGCATGTTTGTTGCGACACTTTTTGTATTCCGTCCAGCCTGGCAAAGCAACTACCTGTATTATACTGCCTTTCTAAACAGACCACCCACTTGTTGTCCCATGCTCTTCTTTCATTTACTTAGGTTGATGACCCTGTGTAGGGAGACTACCTGTAAGAGGAAACCACTTCTTAACCCTTTTATCCCTGGGACCCTACAGCAGGAGATGGATTGACCATAATAATTCAAGGGTAGTGCCAGATGAGCTTGGTGCCTGAAGGCACCATGCTCATCTGGCACTACTCTTGAATTATCATGATCAATCCATCTCCTGCAACTGGTACATAGTCATTAGGCAACGCCTCCAAAATTTGAGAAATGGGACCTTGGGCCTTACTTTACTTACTTACGCCTGTCACCCCTCCCAGGGTATAGGCCGTCGACGAGAGACCTCCAGCGACTCCTGTCCTGTGCTTCTCCTTCTATTTTACTCCAGGTGGTTCCCAGTATCTTGATGTCTGCTTGGAGGTCTCGACGCCAGGTGTTTCTCGGCCTGCCTCTTTTCCTCTTTCCCTGGGGGTTCCATGACAATGCCTGCCTAGTGATACTGGAAACTGGCTTTCTCAGACTATGACCAATCCATCCCCATCTTCTTCGCCCAATTTCATTCTCTGCTGTTATCTGCTCTGTTCTCTCCCAGAGTCTGACGTTGCTGATCTTCTCTGGCCAGTGGATTTTCAAAATTTTTCTAAGGTCTTATGAAGATCTGTACTCTGTTGACTGTGGTTTTTGTCAATCTCCAAGTCTCTGCTCCATATAGGAGAACTGCTTTTGCGTTTGAGTTGAAAATCCGGACTTTGGTGTGTTGTGACAGCTCTCTGGAACTCCACACTTTTTCAACTGAAGAAAGGCTGCTCTTGCTTTACCAATTCGTGCTCTGACATCTGCATCAGTGCCACCTTTTTTGTCGATGATGCTCCCGAGAAAGGTGAAGGACTCTACCTCCTCCAACAAGGTGCCAGCAAGCAAGACTGTTTCTTCCCTGGTTGCATTCAGCCTCATTGCCTTTGTTTTCTGTTTGTGGATGGTGAGGCCCACTTGGGACAAGATGTCAGCAAGCCTTGTGGTCTTGTCCTGCAATTTTTGATGAGTGTGGGACTATAAAGCCAAGTCGTGTGCAAAATCGAGGTCGTCATGCTGTGTCCACAGTGTCCACTGTATTCCGCTTCTTTTCTGCTCAGTAGTCCTCTTCATGACCCAGTCTATGGCAAGTAGGAAGAGGAACGGAGACAGCAAACACCCCTGCCTGACGCCGGTTCTGACCTGGAGCTCCCTGGTGAACTACCCTTCGTGGATCACGTGACATGTCATGCCATCGTAGCTGCTCTTGATCAGGCAGACGAGCTTTGTGGGTACACCATGTTGTCATAGGAGTTTCCACAAAGTCTCTCGGTCCACGCTGTCAAATGCTTTCTCGTAATCCACAAAGTTAACATACAGCGGGGAGCTCCGCTCCAGAGACTGTTCCACGATGATGCGGAGAGTGGTGATCTGGTCTGTACATGATCGGCACAATGGGAGGGGCCTCGATAGTCGGCTCGCTTCGCGGGTTTTGGGTGGGGTTCCAAACTAGCGGCACCCGCCTCCTTTTCGTAATTCCAATTAGTAATGTCATCGGTAATGATTTTGAGAAAATAAATTCATTTTTCTTTAAAATGTATTTTTTCGAAAAATACTTACCGATGACATTACTCAGAGGTCCCTCCCTCCTACCCCGCTTGCCGCAGTGGTGCTAAGGCTGTCACTGGCGGGAAAGGGTGAGTGCGCCACCGGATACAGTAGTACAGGAGGCCACTCGGGGTATCCGGGCTATGGCTCCCCAGTGATTGCCTCCCCTAGTATGAGGGGCACACGGTAAGTTTTTGGGCTAAAATTATGAGTTAAGCGAAGGTTTCAATTAGTAATGTCATCGGTAAGTATTTTTCGAAAAAATACATTTTAAAGAAAAATTAATTTTTCTGAATCCTGCTTGCTGGTCTCTCAGCTGGGGGTCGACGGAGGTCTTCATTCTCTCCAGGATGATCCTGTTAAAGACCTTTCCAGGTACTGACAGCAAGGTGATTCCTCTGTAGTTGGAACACTTGCTGAGGTGGCCTTTCTTGGGAACCTTGATTAGGTACCCCTCCTTCCAGTCAGCCGGCATCACCTCCTCTTCCCAGGTCTTTCCAAACAGTGGAAACAGCAGCTCTACTGTTGTCTCTAGGTCTGCTTTCAGAGCCTCCGCTGGGATGTCATCTGGCCCTGCTGCTTTGCCGTTCTTCAAAAATGCCACTGCTCTTATGATCTCTTCCCGGCTGGGTCTGTCACAGCTGATGGGTAGGTCAGTCTCTGATGGCTGATGTCTGGGGGGTCGGGTGGGGTGGGTCCGTTCAGTAACTCTTCAAAATACTCGGCCCATCTGTCGAGTTGGTCTGCTCTGTCTGCAATAGGCTTGCCTTCTTTGTCTTTTACTGTATGGCCATACTTGCCCAACAATCTTCTGGTAATGTTGTAGAGCTGTTTCATGTTGCCGCTACCTGCTGCCTTTTCTGCCTCTGCTGCCAGGCTGTCTGTGTAGGCCCTCTTGTCTGCCCTGATACTCCTCTTTACCTCGCGGTTGGCTTCAGAGTATTCCTCCTGTGCCCTTGCCTTGGCTTCTCTCGTGCGACTGTTGTTGACAACTGCTTTCTTCTGCTTCCTCACTTCTATCTTCTTCAAGGTCTGTACCGACAGCCAGTCCTTGTGATGGTGTTTCCTGAACCCTACAGTGTCTTTGCAGGTTGAGTTCAGTGCCTCTCTAACCGCCTTCCACTGCTGCTCTGTTGTGACCGCCTCCTCTTCATTTACTAGCCTGTAGCGCTTGAAACCCGTTGGACAGCACCAGTTTGAACTCTTCTCTCACTCCAGTCTCTCTCAGGAGGCCTACATTATAGCGCTGTCTTCTTGTTGTCTCTGTGCGGCTTTTCTTTAACTTGAGCTTTACTCTTAAGGTAAGCAGATGGTGGCCTGAGGTGACATCTGCTCCCCTCCTCACTCGAACATCTTGAAGGGATCTTCTAAATTTCTTGCTAATGCAGATATGGTCTATTTGGTTCTCTGTAGTATGGTCAGGTGAGACCCAAGTTGCTTTGTGTATTCTTCTGTGTGGGAAGATGCTGCCTCCAATGACAAGTCTGTTTAGAGCACAAAAGTCTACAAACCTCTCCCCGTTCTCACTGATCTCCCCTAGTCCCTGTCTCCCCATCACCTCTTCATATCCGGTGTTGTCCTCCCCTATTTTGGCATTAAAATCGCCCATGATGATGGTGATGTCTCGCTCCGTACATTTGTCCACATCACTCTGGAGTCGGTCGTAGAATTCTTGTTTCTCTTCCAAGTCACCGTCATTAGTGGGCGCATAACACTGGATGACGTTGAGTTTAATCTTTTATTCTTGGCCCCAGAGGTTCCCAGCCCATCAGCGCTCTCTGTGCCACTGGTGACAGCATGAGTGCTACACCTTCTGTATGGGGGGGCATTCTCCTCTTCATGACCTGAATACAGAATCATCTCCCCACTTAACAGCCTTTTCTGCCCAGACTGCGTCCATCTGGCTTCACTGATACCTAGCAGGGAAAGGTTGTACTTTTGCATTTCCGCTGCTATCTGGGCAGCCTTGCCGCTCTGGTACATGGTCTTGACATTCCATGTGCCCATGATTGTGTCCCTGGATAGAGAGAGGCGGCTCGGTCCTGTGGCTTCCGAAGACTTCCGGCTTTCACCACATGACGTCATAAATCATCTGGTAGAAGAACCTTCCTCCTCCAGGAAAGGAATTGCTGTTTGTCTATTCGTCGGCGTTTCTGTAGCTATTTCCTTATTTGCAGGGTGGGGAAGCTACCCCCACGCCCAACCCCCTGACTAGGAGAACCAGGGGTTTTCTGTCGGGGTCTCCTTCCCTTAGACCATGTTGTTTCATGGCACCTTATTTCATTCGGTGCACCCCTCTCACAAGGGACCCCCTATCTACCACCCAGGGGACGCGCCTCAAAGCCATTTCGTCCCAGCGCGAGGACCTTGGGGCTGAACGGGTTAAAGTCCCTTGTGTGGTTGCGATACATGGGTTTGACTGTAGTTCTTGAATTTGAAGTTGATCCCCCGCCGTGAGATGGCCTTAGTTGCCTGCTCGGCGTTAAACCCAAATAACTAATTGAATTTTATCCCAAATTGCTGAAAAGTGTGATAATGTTTTGACAGAAATGCTGTTCTGAAGGAGTCTTTTATAATACTCTGTTGGCGATAATATTGGAATCGGAGGCTTAACAGAATCTGTTCAGTATGTGTCTCTGTTAACTATTGGTATGCAAAAAGTTACTTTTTTATGTAAGCAGAGTTCTTGTAAATTTTGTTGTCATTATTTTCCTTGTGATAATCGTCATATTACCCAGGTATATTTTTGTTTTACTGTAATTCTTTGTTTCAATAGTCAAATTTGGTCTGTTTCAACATATTACGTCAGGCGCATCATTTCCAAACGAGGTGGTAGGGAGATCCGTCTCCCTACCATCATCCTGACGTTTGGCACCCCCACAGCTCCTACTACCATCTGGGGAGATTACTACTCCCTAAAAGTGAAAAAGTACGTCCCTCTCCCCCTCCGGTGCTGTAAGTGCCAAAAGTATGGCCATGGGCAGAAGACATGCCGCTAGGCAGAGGCTCTGTGTGCCCGCTGCACTAAGCCCAGACACTCTGCTGAGTCCTGCACAGCCATCCCCCTGTGTGTAAATTGCCAGGGGGCGCATATGGCTTCGGACAAGAAGTGCGCCTACCCGGCACCGGCCTCCACGTGGCGTGGGTGGGTAGTCCCCTCAGTCCCTGACTGAGTGGGCTAGCAGACGGGTACCATCTTTGTCCAGGATTAGGACTTGATGTCAGCAGATATGTTGTTCAGTCTTTTTCACTGGTCCGGTTTTTGAGGAGCTGTACTAACCCAGGTCGTACCATGTTGGATTGGTCCTTAAAAATACTCGTGACTTTTTGGTCCTTTGGATCCCAAGTGTTTGCCGTGCTTGGAGACCCGTGTCGGGGGAGAAGAGGATCCTGGTGGCTGAAACACTCCACTTTGGCCTTGACTTCTGCCTAAACGGGAGGCTAGTCGTACCGGCCTAGTCAATCGGCTCTTGTCACGTCGAGCCCTATCCCCTTGTTGACATGCGGGTTGTTATACGGAGCACCATGCTATAGCCTCTGATGCTGATTAGGTGCTTTACGCCAGTATTTCCCTGCATTCAACAGTGTGATAGAAGGCGGTGGCTCAAACGGTTCAATCGGGCTTACCCCCTTGAGTATATCTTTCGGGCAGTCTCCATTGTGCGTCGGCTGGAGACCCACCGACAATTGCACTTTCCCTTGTTGGGCTCGGTGGCGGGCGGGGACCCCCGGGGGATGAATATCTATCATACTATAATATGGAAAATATCAAAAAACCAAAACTTGCACCAAAGCGGTACATAGCCGCCGACATTGTCATTGAGAACGATAGTGACTCTGACTGTGAGGAAGCGACACCTCAGGCGTCCCCACAGCAAAGTCAAAGAGAAGCCTGTTTCCAAGCTGCACCCTTTCCTGGTAGGGGAGACCCTCAGGAGCCGTGTTGGCAGGCCTGAGGCCCAGCGCCTCAGGTCTGGTGACTTGCTGGTAGAGTGCAGCACCCGGGCACACTCCAATGGGCTACTGAGGCTCTCCTCCATCGGAGACACTCCAGTGGAGGTCACTCCCCACAAAACAATGAATTCCTCTAGAGGAGTGATTAAAGATCAAGCACTATCTGAAGATGAACTTGTATGGAACCTTAAGTCACAGGGGGTGACCTACGTCAGGCGCTTCATTTCCAAACGAGGTGGTAGGGAGATCCGTCTCCCTACCATCATCCTGACGTTTGGCACCTCCACAGCTCCTACTACCATCTGGGGAGGTGACTACTCCCTAAAAGTGAAAAAGTACGTCCCTCTCCCCCTCCGGTGCTTTAAGTGCCAAAAGTATGGCCATGGGCAGAAGACATGCTGCCAGGCAGAGGCTCTATGCACCCGTTGCACTAAGCCCAGACACTCTGCTGAGTCCTGCACAGCCATCCCCCGGTGTGTGAATTGCCAGGGGGCGCATATGGCTTCGGACAAGAAGTGCCCTCGTTGGATCTCCAAGTGCAGGATTCAGCAGGTGCGTGTGGAGAAGGGGCTGTCCTTTGCGGACGCCAAAAAACTGGTTGATGGCCCTGGTGCAGCTGAGGCTGCGCCAAACTCAAATAACAACTTTGTGTATACTTTCAGTGCTGCGGTGGCAGGCAAGCGCCCCACCAGAGACTTCTCTTGTCAAACCCCAACTTCTTGGTTGGGGGCGGAGCCTCGGATCCTCTCGCCCCTGGAGAGTAACCCTCCTCCGGTGGTGACGAGGAGCCAAGGAACGCAGAGGGTGGACGCTACTGGTCCGGTGGCACCGCCTTCTGCTGCCCCTAAGCCTCAGCCCCCACCCAAACCTGCTAGTTTGTCAACGCCAAAGGTTTCTGGCTCTGGTCAGCCTTCTAAGGCCGCTAACTCTAGCGGCAGGAACGCTGCCCAGGACCGGAAGTCTAAGAAATCTATGGGACCGCCGTGCGCATGGGCCCAGAAGGGGAACACTGATGTCCCCCTTCAAAACAAATATGCTGCATTGGAGGAGCAGATGGAGGGAGTGGAAGTTGCCGATGCTGCGGCAGCTCCACCCCCTTCATCTCCTAAGAACCAGAGGAGGCCCGGGAGCCGGCCCCCCTCTGTTTCTCCAACTCCTTCCAAGGCAAAGGAAAAAGGGGGGGAAAACTCCGCACCCCCAGATAAGACATAATCATGGACTCTCTGCTTCAGTGGAATTGTCGTGGTTTTCAAGCTAACTTTGAGGAATTACGTCTTTTAGTCAAGTGCTATAACCCCTCAGTAATATCTCTTCAGGAGACTTACCTGAAGACTTCTGACCCTGTGTCCTTTGATGGTTTTAATGTTATACATAAAGGCTCTGATTCGGAGAGGCGCTCGGGTGGAGTGGCTCTTCTCATTAGTAGCCAAATTTTATGTAGCCCCGTTAGCATCGAGCCATATTTTTAATAAGATTTGAGCGTTTATAGATTATGATGTTTCTATTATTTTGTCCTTTTTGAGTCTTTCGACGTTTTCTTTAAAGACCTGTGCGACATTTTAGCCTGACATATTTTTAAGGTATATTTACATCATGTCTTAAGACCTTTCTTTTAGTCTGGCTGACCAGATTTTTACCCTTCCCGCCGTGAGATGGCCTTAGTTGCCTGCTCGGCGTTAAACCCAAATAACTAACCGTTAGCATCGACACCTGTCTTCAGGCTGTCGCAGCTCGGGTTACCTTGAAGAAGACCATAACCATATGCAGTATTTACCTGCCACCATCCCTGCGGGTCTGTAGTAATGATTTTTTTAATTTAGTTGATCAACTGCCCCCTCCCTTTATTCTCATGGGGGATTTTAACGGTCACACTCACCTTTGGGGTAGTGACCATTATGATGGCAGAGGTCAGATGTTAGCAGATGTTTTTTCTCAACTTAACCTGTGTGTCTTTAACGATGGTTCACCTACATACTCTAACCCAGGTTCAGGATCTAGTTCTGTTCTAGACCTCACTGTGTGTGATCCTTCTCTCATGCTGGACTTTGACTGGAAGGTTCACGATGACCTATGTGGTAGTGACCACTTCCCAGTAGTCCTGTCGTCGGTCAGCTGTGGGGAGGATCCGCCGGTGGGGCGCTGGAATCTCAAGAAAGCTAACTGGCCTCTGTTCGCCTCCCTCTGTCAGTCTCGTATTACAGAGGAGGTGGTCATGTCATCTGAAGAACCTATTTCTTCTTTTACTACTATTTTGTTAGACGTAGCGGGTGAAACCATCCCTAGAACTTCCGCATCAGTCCCTCGGAAGCCGAGAGTACCATGGTTCAACAAAGAGTGCCGCAAGGCCCAAATAGCGCGCAAATCTGCTCAGCGACGTGCTTTCCGTAATCCGTCGCAAGTGAATATTTTAACCTTTAAAAGACAGAGGGCGAAAGCTCGTTACATTTTTAAACGTGAACTCCGTGCTTCCTGGAGACGCTTCGTCTCATCTTTAACTTCTCGGACTCCGTCCCAGAAAGTATGGAAGGCTGTTCGGAGAATTAGGGGCAGGGGTGGCTCGGCTTCTGTTGGCCATCTTAGAGATGGTGCCAGCTTGGTTACAGATAAAAAAGCTGTGGCCAATTTGCTTGCCACTACCATTGCCCATAATTCTTCAACAGAGCATTATTCACCTTTCTTCCAGAGAGAGAAGGAGAAGCGAGAGTCTCGTATTTGTGATTTTAAGTCCGATAACTCAGAAGACTATAATGTCCCATTTACATTATCAGAATTGCAGCAAGCCTTGCAGAAATGTAATGACTCTGCTGCTGGCCTAGATACCATCCACTATTTATTCCTAATGCATCTGCCTGAGAGATCACTTCTTGTACTCCCCCACCCGGGTCTGCCCTGGGGGACTTGGGTGGGGTTAGGTACTTTTTAGTTCCCAGGGTCACCCTGGTCAGCCCCACAGGGTGAGTTTTTCTCTCTATTCTGGGGCATGTGTTTCTGTCTACCCTTGGTCCATTCACCTGTATTTGCCTTTTTAAAACTCTCCCTACTGTCTGCACTGCCTGTAGCTCTTGATATTGGATGTGTGTTGCTAAATGGTCTTAGCTTTATTTAGGCCCCATGTGTTAGGTTTATTTAATGTATTTGACCGGCTGGCGACATACATTCAATGTTCTGTTTATTTTTTTTTTCACAAGCAGTGCAGGCACGTCCTGAGAAAGCCTTGTTGCTGTTGGGACGTTAAGCAATGTACAATCAATCAATCACTTCTTGTACTTTTCAAGGCCTTTAACCATATCTGGAGAACTGGCCATTTTCCACCGTCTTGGCGCCAGGCTGTGGTTGTACCGATCCCCAAGCCGGGTAAGGATCCTTCCGACCCAGGCAACTACCGGCCTATCGCTTTGACATCATGTTTATGTAAAACTATGGAGCGCCTGGTCAACGCCCGCCTGGTGTGGCATCTTGAGTCACAGGGTCTCCTCACAGACCTCCAGTGTGGTTTCCGGCGCTTCCGTAGTACAAAACTGACCATTTAGTCCGCTTTGAATCATTTATTCGAGATGCTTTTGTCAACAAGCAGCATGTCTATGCAATTTTCTTCGATCTTGAGAAGGCATATGACACTACCTGGAAGTATGGCATAATGTCTGACTTGTTGGACATGGGTTTTAAAGGGCACCTGCCCGTTTTTATTCACAATTTTCCGACTAACCGGTCGTTCCATGTCCGGGTGGGCTCCACCCTCTCTGACTCCTTTGAACAGGAGATGGGTGTCCCGCAGGGCAGCATTCTATGTCCTGTTTTATTTAGTGTTAAAATTAATAACATTATAAAGGCCGTCAAGGATGATTCTGAATGCTCTTTGTTTGTTGACAACTTTGCTTTGTGCGCACGTGGTCGAGGCCTTGCGTCCCTTGAGAGGCGCTTGCAGCTGTCCGTTGGGTGTCTCAATGGATTCAAGTTCTCGCCCTCCAAGACTGTCTGTGTGCATTTTACTAACCAGACGAAATTTTTTCCAGAACCTAGCCTGAGCATTGCTGGAGTGCCAATTAAGGTGGCCGAGGAGGCAAAGTTTCTGGGGGTCATTTTTGACAAAAGACTTACCTTCCGCAACCATATTAATTACCTTAGAACCTCTTGTCAGAAGGCTCTCGACATTCTACGTGTCGTCGGTCGTACTGACTGGGGTGCGGACCGTACTGTCTTACTTCGTCTGTACCGGGCCCTTGTTTGGTCCAAACTGGATTACGGCTCTGTGGTGTATGGCTCAGCTTCCAAGTCTGTGCTACAGCGTCTGAACACAATTCACCATCAGGGTCTGCGGATATGTTTTGGGGCCTTCAGGACGTCTCCAGTTCCTAGTCTGTATGCCGAGGCAGGGGAGCCTTCTCTCAAGCTCCGCTGCATCCGCCTCATGCTCAGCTACGTTCTGAAACTGAAAGCCCATCCAGACAATCCTGCCTATGATTGTGTTTTTAAACCATCGTTTGCAGAGATTTACGATACCCATCCGGGAGCTGTCCGTCCACTTTCTTTCCGTGTCCGACCTCATCTGCAGGCGGCCGGATTGGACCTGGACAGAGTTTCGGAATCCCTGCAACACATCACTCCACCTTGGCTCTTACCAGTTCCTGACATCTTGCTGGACTTGACTGCCCACAAGAAAGACTCTACTCCACCAGCCATATACCAACAGAGCCTCAATGAACTGCTTTCAATTTTTCCTGGCTATTGTCGTATCTATACCGATGGGTCAAAGTCTGAGGATGGGAGAGTGGCTGCGGCCGCAGTGTCCTCTCACCATCCTAGACGCCCATTTAAGCACCGCCTCCCAGACCACTCATCTGTATTTAGTGCGGAACTGCAGGCGGTTCTGCTGGCACTCAGGCATGCTTATCGATCTAGAGAAAGGAACTTCCTGATTCTCTCTGACTCTCTTTCTGCCCTGCAGGCCCTTCAGGGCACGGGAAATGACCACCCACTGCTGGTGCAGATCAGAGAGCTCCACGCGGACTTGATGAAGGAATATTATGACATCATTTTTATTTGGGTGCCAGGGCATGTGGGTATCGAAGGCAACAGGATCGCACATTCTGCTGCCAACGATGCCCGCAATGACCCTGTCCCTGACACACAGACTGTTTATAGTGATTTTAGACATGTGGCTAGTGCGTACATAGCCCGTGAGTGGCAGTCCGAGTGGGACAAAGAGGAAGCTAACAAGCTGCATGAAGCCCTTCCTAAGTTGTCCGACGGTCTACCTTATCGCTGCAGCAGCCGCCGTGAGGAGACTGTCCTGGCTCGGCTCCACATCGGCCACACGTATGTTACGCACTCTTATTTACTTAAACAGGAGGAGCGTCCATGGTGTTATGCCTGCGACGAGCAGTACTCTGTTCAACACTTTTTGTTGTCTTGTGCTGATCTAATCGACACAAGGTATAAACATTTCACGGCAGACTCCTTGAAGGTTTTGTTCCGGGATGTGCCCCCGGACAAGATCTTCAGTTTTCTGAGGGAGTGCCATATTTTTAATAAGATTTGAGCGTTTATAGATTATGATGTTTCTATTATTTTGACCTTTTTGAGAGTCTTTCGATGTTTTCTTTAAAGACTTGTGCGACATTTTAGCCTGACATATTTTTAAGGTATATTTACATCATGTCTTAAGACCTTTCGTTTAGTCTGGCTGACCAGATTTTTACCCTTCCCGCCGTGAGATGGCCTTAGTTGCCTGCTCGGCGTTAAACCCAAATAACTAACTAACTAACTGTTTCAACATTTAACTTTACTAGTATCCTGATGTCTGGCTGGCTGTATTTGGTGACCCAGCTACTTACAGCTTGTATCCTATAGCCTGTATATTGAATATTTTATCTCCAGCTTCATTTTGTTTTTCTTATGTTTCAGATGACTGGCAGTCTATTTTTGGTGACCCCACCAAGTTTGGCCTGGGCCTGTTCTCCATCCTATTTGACATACTTTTTATCACCCAGCATTACTGTCTGTACCGTGGACATGATGACTATGACATCCTTAAAGAAAGTCGTGAGGTTGATGTGGTCGTTAACAACCCTACAGTGACGAGTAGTGCAGTTGTTGCATATTGATCCAGAGGGTCAAACCTCCACAAAATGGAAGTTGTCCTCTGCAGACTACATTTATGAGATAGATCAGCCACGTTAGGATGGGCTCATGAAGCTATTCTTGTACCACCATTGAACTATCGTGGCTGAACGATTATCTTGGAGCATGTTAGGACTAAAATTTAACAGAAATGTGTGGGAACAGTTGTCCATTTCACTAGTGCCTCAACCTTCCTACTTTTATCTTGCCAAACTTTGTTTTTCTGCTTGCTTTGTTGATGTTTACGCCTGATATGCTTACGTTGGAAATTGTTTGATCATGTTTCTTTAACCCTTATCATTCAGAATACATCAGTGTGTGAAATAAGTGGGACTAAACTAGTTCAAGGGTAGTGCCAGAATAGCTTGGTGCCTCGAGGCACCAAGCTATTCTGGCACCACCATTGAACTAAAGCCATTGGTCTATATCCTCATCTGTAAGTACTATAATGTAGCTTGCATATGGTAGTGTACAAATTTGAGGCTTTTAGCCTCAGTATGATATGGGTTAAGTATAGAGTGATCAGCTCTTTTTTGGCTGAAGGATTTGTGTGCATGTTCTTGATTTTAGACCTCATGGCCCAATGCTACAGGGTCCAGAATTACAAACTAGGGCACATTTATGGTGGAGTTGTGTACTGTGTATGCATGCTTCTTTGTTTCTTCAAAAACATTACCGATGACATGACCTTATGGAAGTGTCTACTACTTACTCAGTTCTAGCCTAAGAGCTCGTTGTGTTACCACACAACCCGGGAGGCACTCGGGGAACCCCGAGGGGGCCGAGAGTTGTCTCCCGATACTGCCCATCCGGAACCGAGTACCTATAATTCCTCAGTCAAGTCTACTTAGGCTCACGGTTCAGACGTCTTGCTCTAGCCTACGGACTTTGGATTTTCGACCGATTCGCCGGTCTTCCGGACTTGGTTTCTTCTCTGGGCTTCGACTTTGCCGGCCCTGCCTGTGCCACTGCGTGGCCCTGTCGTCCCCTATGCGTTGGCGGCTGCCCTCTTCGGCTGCTTGGGTGCCTGGGCTACGCGATGAGCGTCGCAGGGACCTTGCCCGGTCCTTCCATGGGTGTTTGCACTTTTCTCCCCCCATTCTCACTCCGGCGGAAAGGTAAGGTAGCTGGGTTGGCCCTCGGCCGGTTCCCAGGCTGGGCACTGGTTGAGCGGGCACGAAGGCAGTCTTCATCTGCACTTTTGCTTGTGCGCCAAAATTCTTGACTTTTACCTTGGCGGGCCTCGCGCCCGTCCCCACTCTCCTTCGGTTGTTGGTGTGGCATTATTATAAACAGGGTCAAAATCTCCCTCTTTTCCATGGATAGCAGCGTTATTTTTAAAATAACTGCTGTTTAAAAAGAAGGCAATTACGCGTGAGGAAAAGAAATAAGACGTTAAGATCTGAAACGATCATTCTTAAACGGCGCAGGTCCACAGGTTGTCAGATTTGTTTCCAAGATGCCGTCTAGCGATGCAGGGCACGTTGTTCCTCGCGGCTAATCCCTTTATGGAATGGGAGTGGTGTGAAAGATCGGTGAAAGTTAAGTCGAACCCTAATTCTGGCGCTTACCTACTCACTTGTTCCTTACCTACTCACTTGTACCTTGTGTGGTTCGGGGAATGTGTTATTCCTTGATGCATTACGTTGGTGGATGTGGCGAGAGCAGACGCTTACTTCAGTACTGAGTCGGTCATGTAAGGCTTGTTTTTGTTATGCATTATGCAGACCTGTTTACCATACACGTTGGCGTATTTAGGTACTTAATTTGGCTTGGGGGTAAACATACATGTGCACTTTTATACATTGGATACACATGTGAGGTGCAAAGTTTATATTAGTCAGTTGAGAGGACACTGACTGCACCAAGGGGCTGAACAGGCCTGATTATGCGTCGTGTACTCCCCTTAGCGTGCTCGCCCCCTGTCGCCATTACGTGGTAATGTTGATGTGCCAGACACTTGTTTTGGGCCTTTTCTTGGCATCACATGTTTGAGTTCTTGGGCATCAGGCATATGCTCACCTTGAGGGCGGGCCTCTTGTGGCCACGCCTTGCTGCCTTTATTGATAAGGTTACTGTGCCTGCCGCTTGCTTCAGGCCTATACTTGTCATGACATGCTTGAGTTTTGTTGCATGATGTGTTGTATGCTCACCTTAGCATGGCGGGCCTTCCAGACCAAGGGTGACTGCCACGCGTGTGTAGGCAGGGATGTACCCAGCGCAGGAAGGAATACGCTGGGAAGACAGGTACAACACTTTGGTGGTTGGGGAGTTGCCTTGGCAGGATGGACAACAGAGAGGTTAGCCCTGACTCCTCTTCTTCCCAGATGGTAGGTCGCAAAGGTAGGGTGCTTACCTTGGCTTAGCCGGGACCCGTATGCCTGCACTCTAGCTTGCGGGGATGTATTGCAGGCCCAGGCGCTTGCTGTTACACTATAAGTGTATACGGCCAATATCACGGTCGGGTAATTTTATAATTTCCCTTGATATGAAAATAACGAGGGTATAATTAGTACCACGGGCTCACGTGGAGTTGACAAGTGGCCGGCCCTACTAAGCTGGGACTAATGAATGATAATTGCGAGTGGAAATACATCAATCTCACTTTAGCGGTCCCGATGCGGGCGGTAGCGAACTGGGAGCTGGGGCTAATGAGAGTCAGTAATAGATTACTGGTCAGCTAAGATCAAAGGACGCTGGCCACCATAATAGATGTGGGATAATTAGGAGAGACAGTAATAGGTCCCTGGTCAGCTAGGATCAGAGGACGCTGACCACCATAATAGATGTGGGATAATTAGGAGAGACAGTAATGGGTCCCTGGTCAGCTAAGATCAGAGGACGCTGGCCACCATAATAGATGTGGAATAATTATGAGAGACAGTAATGGGTTCCTTTGATAGCTAGGATCAGAGGACGCTGACCACCATAATAGATGAGGAATAATTATGAGAGACAGTAATGGGTTCCTTTGATAGCTAAGATCAGAGGACGCTGACCACCATAATAGATGAGGGATAGAGTATGGGCGACAGTAATAGCTCCTTTGACAGATAGGGTCAGGGGACGCTGGCCACCATGATAGATGTGGAATAATATGGGTGACAGTAATAGCCCCTTTTGACTGGTTGAGACAAAGGGGCGATGCCCTCGGCCAAAACGGATATATATAGTGGGGGGAAACACCAGCACGGGGGGAGAGCTCACAACGAAGGAGAGCTCACAACGAAGGGAACGAGATAGAGAGAGAGCTCGCACAATGACCAGAAAGAGGGAGCTCACAACGAAGGGAACGAGATGGAGAGGGAGCTCGCACAATGAAGAGATATAGAGGGAGCTGAGAAGCGAGAGACCGAGCGCCGGTATTTTCGCCATTTTAGTATGCCATGCTAGTAGGTTGGTTGTGCCCAACCTATTAGACCCACGATGACCAAGAAATAAAAGACTCTTCTGGAAACACTCTTGTCTGGCTGCGTCTTCCATCTACAACACCTTGCGTGTGGCTGCGGTAGTGTAACATTGCCGGCAGGTTGTTCCTCGCTGGTTGTGACTTTGTGTTGCGAAGGTTAGCCTTACCAGGGCAGGGTCCCTCAGGCCCACGCCCGCGTGCCTTCGGTTTTTGTATGTTGCAGTGGCCTCCGGATGACCTGCACATAATGTGGAGGATTCCAGTGACCGTCGGACTCACACAAGGTCTGTCTACCATGTGCCGGATGTACCTCCGAACGTTCGTGTGACGTCTGTTCCACATGACCTGAATGGCGCTCGTCGCAACTTTGGAGTTTCTATCGACGAGAGCGCCCGGCACCTGTGACTGGTTTCAGACCTGCTGAAATACCGGCTGCTGTTCCCGGTACTCCGACTGCTCGAGTTTCCGATGAGATGACTGAGAGATCACCAGGCCGGACGCGTCAGAATAGTGTGCGGAGTGGGCAGATCGTTGTGACCGTTCCCAGGAGGGAATGCGCTTGGACATAGCCTTGTGACAGGCAGAGAACCCGCCTCGCTACAGAGCCCGGTTCGGAGAGACGTGCTTCGCGCCGTCCATCGTCCACTCCTGATCCCCGCTCGTCTCCACGGAAGCCCGCTGGCTCCTACGTGGAGTCACCTCGCTGGCAGCGAACCCACCTCGATACAGAGCTCGGTTCGCAGAGACATTTTCGCACGCATGCATCGTCTCAGCACAAAACGGAATCCGCTGGTCGCGCAGTACGGAACCCACACACCGCTCAAGGTCGGATTGGAAGCCGTCCAGGCGGCCGACGTCGTAGCGCAGGATCTCGCGCTTGGAGCAGGTATGCTGTCACCGCTCAGGCTTCCTGGAGGGACCCCACCAGGACAATGCTGCTAGCCGAAGGATGCTGAGCTGGCGGCGAGTGGTTACAGGGCCGGTGGGTGACCGCCCAGCAAGGCAGAGGTTCCAGTCTCCGTCCATACCTACAAGCTCTGTCTCCTCTGTCACCGGAGGTGCCTCCGACCTCGCTTGCGGCGCCTGCTCCACCTACACTTCTCTGGCAGCAACTTGGAACTTCTCCGACGCGAGCGCCCGGCTCCTGTGAGTTTCAGACCTGCCGACGCCCTTGCCGTCTTCCCGGTACTCCGACCACTCAAGTCCTCGACGACCTTGGAGAGGTCGCCACGCCGGACGCAACAGACTATGGCGCAGAGTGGGCTAATCGATGCGGCCGTTCCCAGGAGGGAACTTGCCTGGACAAAGCCTGGTGTCAGGCAGAGAACCCATTGCCCTACAGAGCTCGGTTCGTAAGACGGGCTGCACGCCGTCCCTGGTCCACTTCCGATCCCCACTCGTCTACAGAGGCCCGCTGGCTCCTACGTGGAGTCACCTCGCTGGCAGCGAACCCACCTCGATACAGAGCTCGGCTCGCGGAGACCTTAGAACGCGTCCTAGGACTTCGAGCATTCAGGACCCACACGCAAGCCGACCGCTAGTCGCATTGGACTCCTTCCTTGCCAGGATCGAAGTGCCCTGCGCATCGACTCAATCCTGCGGTGGACGGCTTCCGTCCCCCCTCCATCTCAGGAGAGGAATCTTCACTGGTGGATGCTGGGAGACAGCTTGGAGATCGGCCGCGGCTTCCGGACTTCGTGACCGGCGTTACGACTACCCAGCGCTTCTTCTCTCGGGTCTTCGTTGCTTCACCCCCCATGGTGTTCCGGCCGTTCTGCTTGCCCTCGCCAGGATTGGCTCTCGGGATTTCCAGGAGTTCATCTGCCCCAGCCTGCTGTGGATCCGCTCTTGGCACTGCAGTTGGACTAGTGACCTCGCTCGGCCGTGACGCCCTACGCTACGTGAGATTGGGGAGCCCCTGACCCTGGCCTTCTTTCTCCGCTTCGAGGACCTCTGGCCCCCTGCAGGTCAACCTACCGTGGAAGGACCCCCTGTGCTGACGACTCTGCTGCACCAGGTTTTCTTCGGAGGCCCAGATCTTCAGCGCGGGGAGCAGACCGGACGATACTTCTACGACCTTGGCTTCGCAAGACGCTTTCACTGATGCCAGGCCAGCGATGGGATGCGGTCCTAGCAGGTGGTCCTCGGCCCCGCCTCCAGATCTCGGAGTTCGAGTCTTCCGGAACTGCCGACCCTTGTCTCCAGGTACCCATGCGCTCTGCCTCCACAGAGTTCCTCGGTTCACATGCGAAGGAGTCGTCACTGCTTCTGGAGCTTCCAGCCGGTGGACGCCCCTGGGGTCCTCAACCGCCACCTGGACACTGTGGAACCTAGGTGCAGCCCCGTCTCCCTGACGTCTAACCAACTCGACAACCCCCTTCGGCGCACCTGGGAACTCCGGACTTCGGACAGGTTGTCCTTTTTCGGCTGTGCTCGCGGTTGGTTTGCCTAGCCTCTACACGGAAGTCGGATTCCCCCCCCCCCCCCCCCCTTCAGTCGTCTCTAGGCTCAGCCGCTTCAGCTATGCTTTCTACTTCCGCAGTTCTTCTTGATCTCCGGCTCCCTGACCTACGGGCTTTGCGGACAAGAGCCTGTGATTCGTTCGGACGCAAGCTAGGAGGACATCTCGTGGGAGGAAGGACTCGGTCACCAGGAGCTGCTCGTCCTATCCGGCAAAGGGTCAGCGGAGGCGTACATCCAGGATCAGGGCGGCTTTCAATCTCCCGACCGGTGCGTGCTCCTCTACCCCCGATACGTCGGTGCGGGAACCACAGATTCTTTCCGTGCGTCACACTGCCCTGGCCTACGATAGGTCTTGGTCGACCTTCCCCCCGATGGAACCAGTTGCTACACACGAAGTGCACCAGGACACCTTTGGAGGATCGGCGCGCTGGCGAGATGGCCTGGTTGACCTGTTCACCACGAGGTGGGATCACCGGCTTATCCATCGCCTACTTGATTCCAGGCACCCTGGCCGAGGCGCTCGATGCTCTGGACAATCCGTGGGAAGGATTCACCACTCGTCCTGTGGGTCACCCTGTTCCCTTGGAACCGTTCCTGGACCACTGATCTCCGCAGCTCGCCACGGACCCCCCGCTACTGCTTCCCGCATTCTACAGGTGCTCGTGCAGCCGCGACGGTCGCTGTTCCGCCTTGCTGGAGCGCCTACTCTTTCGCCTTGGAGGTTTGCGGCAGAATAAGTCGGCGAGGCACTGTGCTCTTGGGTCCGTCGCCTCTCCCCCACCGACCCTGCTGACCCCAGCTGGCAGACTTATCCCCAGGAGACCAGGCAGAATAGCCTGAGCTAGCCTCACGTATACCTACGTCGACATAGCCGTCCGGAGCAGACGCGCTCGCCTCTTGGCCGTGCCCGGCAGCACTGACGCTACAGGCCAGACAATCTTCCTGGCTACGCTCAGTCATACGATCCGAATTCCAGGATCCCTCCCCTCAGGGAGCTTAGAGGCTAAGTATGTCCAATCAAGGTACGTGCATGGCCACGAACTTCGCAGTCATCAGGAACTGTGCTGTCTTACACATCGTGGCTGCTGGGTGCTGGCGGGCAGGTTATTTCGCCCGCCTCGATCGCAGAGTTCTGGCAGCCCAGCGAGGCTACTCGCTCTGGTGAGGGACTTCTCGGGGGGCACATCTAATAATAATAAAAATAATACCGTTATTATATAGGCGCTTTTTCTCAATTTCTCATCAGCGCCGTAGGTTACACCTACCTAGGGTCGTCGGGAGTTTTGCGGTGGGGAGGTTGGCCCTTGGGGCCCTAAGGTGTGCTAGAGCGCGGCACCCTCCTCCTTTGCACAATTCTTCCATAAGGTCATGTCATCGGTAATGTTTTTGAAGAAACAAATGCATTTTTCTTTAAAAGGTATTTTTTCGAAAAATACTTACCAATGACATGACTCAGACGACCCTCCCACCTGCCCCGCTTGCCGCTGGTGAGCTAAGTATCCTGACTGAGGAATTATGGGTACTCGGTTCCGGATGGGCAGTATCGGGAGACAACTCTTGGCCCCCTCGGGGTTCCCCGAGTGCCTCCCGGGTTGTGTGGTAACACAACGAGCTCTTAGGCTAGAATTGAGTAAGTAGTAGACACTTCCATAAGGTCATGTCATTGGTAAGTATTTTTCAAAAAAATACCTTTTAAAGAAAAATTTATTTTCTTGCCTTTGTTGACTGTATGCATTTGTGTGCACAATTTGTTAATAGTTTTAGCTCTCTTTGTGATAACTGGAAACGGGAATTTTAACCTGTACAGATCAAGTGCTTTTGTGTGTATACATATATAGAGTTTTAATGTTTATGTTCATCCTGCTTATGTAGTCAAACACTGTAACTGACAAATGGTTTTGGGAGATCTGTTTATCATTTCGCAAATGGATCTGGGCGAGAGAATTTATTTAAGTTTATCATGTTGAGTGACTGAAAGTTATATTCTGCCCTGAGACAGTCATGATACATATATTCTGTGTGTGTACTTCACACGTTTTAACCCCTTCCCCGACGACATGTACATTTCATTTTTGAAATCAGTGTTCACTGAATGACCAAAAGTCACAACTATCCAAACAACATGGGCATGAAGGGGTCTCAGCAAGAGGCATAGATCCTCATGAGCCCCTGAAGTTGCAGGTAGGGGCTCATGAGAATCTATGCTTTTTGCAGTTGGATCATGTTTACTTTTTCTCGGCAATGAAGAGATTAACCCCTTTTTTATGCAGCAACCAGTACTGTTACATTACCATTGGTTACCAGTACTGTTACAGTACCATTGGTTACCAGTACTGTTACAGTACCATAAGTACCAGTACTGTCTCAAGAAGTCACTTAGTGCTTGCCAAATCGACCACCACCAGTGGTCTTCGCTTGCTGCGGACCGTGACACCTGGCGCTCCACCATTTACAAGGCAGCTGTCTCCTTTGAGGACTCTCACAGAGCTAGCCTTAAGGACAAGCGGCTCAGGAGAAAAAACAGATGCCGCAGCTCAGAACCCTGGCCATACCTTCCCCTGCAGCCACTGCGGTCGAACCTGCCTGTCTCGGATTGGCCTCCGCAGCCACGAACAAGCCTGCAGACGTCGTGGGCAACTCCTATAAAATCTTCGTTCGCGAAGTCAAGCCAAGAGAGAGACAGTACCATTGGTTACCAGTACTGTTACAGTACCATTGGTTACCAGTACTGTTACAGTACCATTGGTTACCAGTACTGTTACAGTACCATTGGTTACTAGTACTGTTACAGTACCATTGGTTACCAGTACTGTTACAGTACCATTGGTTACCAGTACTGTTACAGTACCATTGGTTACCAGTACTGTTACAGTACCATTGGTTACCAGTACTGTTACAGTACCATTTGGTTACATGCACAAGGGGATGTAGACGCATCCTGTCGACTGCATATAAGAGCATTGCGTGTTATAATTCAAGGAAACAGGTAAACGGATATAACTCTCATTGGGTGCCCAGTTTACTTTTTCTATGTGAAATGGCTCCAGTTAGAACAGTCCTCTGATAGACAACAAAAAGAACTGGTACCCAGGTATCGAGTCGATGTGAAGTTCACTGTGTATTTTTATGGCATTGTTTTATAGGCTTATGTAATATTCATATACCAGTAATGTTCTGATTTAGTTTTTACCATAACCCTTTTAGCCCCATGGATGCTTTAACCAAATTTGGGAATGTTACTGAATGACTATGTACCAGGTGCAGGAGGTCAAGTCACAGGGGATCAGGAAATGTATTAAAAATAGCTATTGGGACATAATTTATTTTTTCTCAAATACTATTCACATCAAACCCAAATTTGGTACAAAGATACCTGATGGTAAGACCTTTATATGCACATTAATTTGGTTGATCCCTCAAAAAGGTCAAGGGTCACAAGAGCTCAAGAAATAGATACAAAATAGTCATATTTTGACAAAAGATGTTTTTTTTCTCAATTACTATTCACAACTTCAAACCCAAACTTGCTACAGAGATACCTGATGGTAAGACCTATCTATACATACTAATTTGGATGACCCTTCAGAAAGGTCAAGGGTCACAAGAGCACAGGAAATGGGTTAAAAAATGGCCATATTTTGACAAGAAATGTTTTTTTTCTCACTTACTATTCACAACTCCAAACCCAAACTTGGTACAGAGATACCTGATGGTAAGACCTATCTATGCATACTAATTTGGATGACCCCTCGGAAAAGGTCATGGGTCGCAAGAGGTCGAAAAATGTCAATAATTGTAGTTATCAACATTTCTGAAATTTTTCAGTCAAATTTGGCACAAAGGCAGCTGATAAGACCTTCCTATGTATCCTAATTTAGTCAACTCATCGCAAAGGTCAAGGGGGTTTCACAGATGTGTGAAAACTGATTAAATTTTGAGAAAACATGGATTTTGTTAGTGCAGAAGCCATCCCTTTTTGTCAGAATTGTGTGGATCGGTCATACACGTGAGCCATAAGGGCTTTGCCTTTCTTGTTTCTTTTCTTTTTTAATTTGTATGTCATTTGTCATTTTGCTACAGCTTTGATTTTATCATGGGTGACAGTCTTCAGCCCTGGAAGCTAATTCAGCTTTTTCAAAATCCCAGAAAGCTGAATTTCAGCTTTTTGGTTCAGACAGAACGGCCTTTCCTTCAAGCAGCCTGTTCTGTCTGCAAGAGGCCTACATTCTCACGAGCCCCTGCCTGCATCTGCAGGGGCTCGTGAGAATTTATGTCTCTTGCTGGCCATAGATTATGGGGCAGAGTTAGTCCATGCACCGTTTTTCTGTCCTTTCCTTTTTTTGCAGTCGCCCATGGTTTTCATGCTTTGTAACAAAGTGGCACAGGTATCGTCATCGTTTGAAAAGAACAATGTCAAGACTCGAAATAAGGGTCATGTGCAATAATTAGGCAACATGTGAGACTGAGTGGGTGTATCAGTTTTATGGTTAAGTATGTGCATGCTTGCTGTTGTTTATGCCTTATGACAACGTTTAAACAGGCTGTTATGTTTTTCATATTTGGTTTTCCTACAGATTAATATCAAATACATATGCTTTAATGCGTTTTAAAGTGTTTTTGTTGCTTAAAGATATTTGATTTTCAAATTTTAAAAAATGTGAGCTTTGCTA
The DNA here is from genome assembly GCA_036245525.1 of Semisulcospira habei. NCBI lineage: Eukaryota > Metazoa > Mollusca > Gastropoda > Semisulcospiridae > Semisulcospira > Semisulcospira habei. The sequence continues at coordinate 159,286,426 of BTPG01000005.1, forward strand.
TTTTTGAACATTCATGTGTGCTGATCTGTGATTTTGGACCTAAGGGCCATGGATTCAGACATACTGCTGATAAATACTCTACAGATCCACTCAACTTCCGTTCAATATCATACAGGCAGCTGTAGATGAGAGTTGCAAAAAACTTTCATTTGGTTTATTGGATTCTTCTCAATTGTCTCTATCATCACAAAGCTGGAATTAAATATCTATAATCATATGTCGTCATTGTTTTCCTTTCTTCTTGTTTCTTTTCCTGCCCGAGTCTGTGGGTTCGGATGTTGTGGCTGACTGTTTGGCTGAGATTGGTATGGCATGGCCAGTTGTCTTGATGTGCTCAAACAGTTTGTTTCGAGATTGGAATGCCTGACGGCAAACTGCACATGCTAATGATTCCTTCACCTGCAGAAAGAAGAGAGAAGGAAAATGGAAACAGCAGACAATTTTGCACTAATCTCAGTTCTGTTTCAATGTTCTTTCTAAAAGGACCATAACCATGGATGACAGACAGAAAATGTACACACACACACACAGATTATGCCCTAGTTCAAATAAATGCACACACAAAGCTATTTTTTAAAACAAAACTGATGCAATACAGATGCAGGGCATCTCCAGACTTTATCACACTGAGATGTAAGGTCAAAATTCCAAATCTGGTAGCCGTCTGATGAAGACTAAAAATGCCAGTTTAGGAGACAGATTAAACATGATAGTTCAAGGGTGGTGCCAGAGTAGTTTGGCGCCTCCAGAGGCGCCATGCTACACTTGCACCACCACTGAACTATCATGCTTGACCCATATCATACTGAGGCTAAAAGCTTCAAATTTGTACACTGCCATATGCAACCTACATTATAGTACTTACAGATAAATATATAGACCAATGGCTTTAGTTCAAGGGTGGTGCCAGAATAGCTTGGCACGTAGAGGTGCCAAGCTATTCTGGGACTACCCTTGAACTATTTTAGTCAAACTTATTTCACACACTGGTGTATTCCGAATAATATGGGCTAATCTATCTCCCATCCTTGCATGTCACAGCTGAATAAGCTGAACCTGCTGCTGATAAAATGGGCTGACTATAGAAGACACGCTATTCCAACATTACCTTTGAGCTATCATGATCGGTCCCAATCTCTTGCTAAGAAAATGGGCTTGTTGAGGGGCCACTGCTCTGTCTTATGCAGCGACCTAAAGTAATGAGACCTGTCAAGATTGTTACCTTTGCAGCCTTGGCTCTGCTGACATACTCTGCATCCTCCTGTTTCCCTCTTGCCTTGTCGGGGACCCTTGTCTCTGCAGTGTTGGGTTGGGCAGGGCCAGATTCTGTTACATCTGTGCCTTCTGTATTTGCTTCGGCTGTGTAGTCATCTTCTGTTTTGTTTGCTGCAACCGTCTCACCACTGTCTTGCGTCTGGTCACACATTTCTGCTGACGTGGCTGTTTCGCCATTTTCCTGCTGAAAATAAAGCTGCATAGTTCAGCGCCAGCCACTAAGCACAGTGCTCCGCTATAGTGAAGCAACGTGCTTAGTGGCTTGCGCAAGACTAAGCTCACTCATGGAACCAGCAGTGATTAGCATTCTATGGTAAATTTAAAATGCAAGATAACTCTTGACTACTGGTACTATTTCAACTTATGCTTTTACACTTCTCAATTTGTCAGATTCATTTTTTGTTTCCTTTTGTGAGATACACTTGTACACAAATATTCTGAATTGATCGAGTGCATGCAGACACACCTCAGCTGACACTCCAAAACCAAATCTTTAGGAGGCATCTAAAAAATTACTGTTACCTGCAGTGGGAGATGGATCAGCCATGATTGTTCAAGGGTAGTGCCAGAGTAGCTTGGCACCTAACTTAAACTATCATGGCAAATAAATGTCCTACATTAATGTCATAAGGGTGAAAGTGGTAAGCACTATTCAGTGCACAACAGGTCATCACACTGGGTAGGGTATGTACAAGTGAAATAGATACCTCATCAAGAGCAGAGGCAGCAGCATTCTTCTTTTCTTTCCTCCTGTTCTTCTTGGACTTTGTTGTCCTGTAATGAAACAACAACATACATGTGAAAAAAACAACACCAAACCAAATTCTCTACACTGGAAATAACATTCACATGCATATGTGAGCTAGTATGTGATTTTGGACCTCATGGTGAAGTGCAATGAGAGCAAAATCACAGACCAGCACACATTTGTAATGTTTTCCACAGAAGAAAAACCAACTCTCTCTCTCTCTCTCTCTCTCTCACTAACACCTGCACGTACACACACGCAGGCATGCACACACGCACACAAAAATGGCACACGCAAACAAAACAGCACACATACATGGCACACAGCAAACACCCACATGGCACACAGCAAACACACACACACTACACACACATACGCACACACATGAAACATGGTGTTGATTGTACATTGCTTAACGTCCCGACAGCAACAAGGCTTTCTCAGGACGTGCCTGCACTGCTTGTGAAAAAAAAAATAAACAGAACATTGAATGTGTGTCGCCAGCCGGTCAAATACATTAAATAAACCTAACACATGGGGCCTAAATAAAGCTAAGACCATTTAGCAACACACATCCAATATCAAGAGCTACAGGCAGTGCAGACAGTAGGGAGAGTTTTAAAAAGGCAAATACAGGTGAATGGACAAAGGGTAGACAGAAACACATGCCCCAGAATAGAGAGAAAAACCCACCCTGTGGGGCTGACCAGGGTGACCCTGGGAACTAAAAAATACCTAACCCCACCCAAGTCCCCCAGGGCAGACCCGGGTGGGGTATGAAACATGGTGTGTGTGTGTGTGTGCGCACACACACATACCATAGCACACATACACAGCAAACTCAAAGACACACACAAAACATAGCGCACACACACACAGAGCAATCACATGCACACACATAAAACATGGCACATACACACACAACATAGCACACACCCAACACACACCTACACACACAAATGTCAATAAAAGTGCACAGACTAATGCCTAATGCAACACAGCATAAACCACGGGTGTGCTGGTTTTTTATTTTGGACCTGATGGCTCTGGGCCATAATAGGAAAACTCACAGGCAAGAACACATTTCAGTCTGGACTCCACCTTCTATGCATGCTTTCTAAGAACCACACCTCAAGTACCAGTACTGTACTGCACAGTCCAACAGCTGAGTGACGGTGAACAAACAACTGCACAACATCACAAGCTGAGAGGCGGGACAAGACTGACCAGCCCACAATCCTGATGTCACTTGACAAGACCTAACCCCCTTGTACATGCACTGCTGTCACTGGTATAGTGCATTTTGCAAACGGTCTCTCACATCATTATTTGGCAAATACATGTATTTTTAAAACAGTCAACATTTCAAAAATCTTATTCATTAAAAAATCTGAAGCAATCTTCGCTCAAGTGCCAACCCAATGCGCAAAAAAGACATCGGGCCTTTGCGTTCTGGGAAGCTAATTTTTAAAAAGTGGTGTCTAAATAAGCCTGCTGTACCTAATGGCTCTTGGATATGAGTAGGTCAGACTGAGTTAAACAGGTCTGAAGTATGGAAATCAGCAGAAAACCTTTCCTGATCTGCTCATATGTAAAACTGCAGCATCATGATCAAAATTTATACTGGGTGGATTCATGCCAGGGTGGATTCATGCCTGGGTGGATTCATGATGGGTGGATTTATGTCTAAATATAGCAAAGTTGACCCCTTCAACTGGGGCCATAAGGTCCATAATCAAAAACCAGCTCAAAACACTGAGACAAAGACTGCAATTCATATGCAGCCTTTTCCCATGACACATCAAGTAGCATGCTGTCTTTGCATACATTCCACTAAGACTTCGCATAACTATACGTACCTTTGGCTATTTTCATCATTACCATCGTCGCTGTTGGTCACTCTGAGATTGCCAAGTGTGTGAGTCAGCATGACTGTCTCATTTCTTTCCTCCTCTGCTTGCTGTCGACAAAAACAAAAGTTCTGTAGAATTCAGGAGTGACACTACCTTTCATAAATTTGCATGCAGTAATGAACAAACACAGCAAGATTCCATACTTATAATATTACTGGAAGGTAACGTTCAGGTGACAGTAAGATATTTGAATAAAATTGCTTGTGTCCATGTTTGCAAGATATAGCATAAAAGTTCCCCTGCCCCCAGCACACAACCCCCCGCCCCCCCCCCCCCCTCCTGCCCCCCCCCCCCCAAAAAAAAAAAAAAAAAAAAAAAAAAAATTAAGGGCAGGGGTGGGGAAAGCGAGGGCAGGGGCGGGGAAGTGAGGGTTTTAATGATTGTACATTGCTTAACATCCCGACAGCAACAAGGCTTTCTCAGGATGTGCCTGCACCGCTTGTGAAAAAAGAATAAACAGAATATTGAATGTATGTCGCCAGCCGGTCCAATACGTTAAATAAACCTACGCCATGTGGCCTAAATAAAGCTAAGACCATTTAGCAACACACATCCAATATTAAGAGCTACAGGCAGTGCAGACAGTTGAGAGAGTTTTAAAAAGGCAAATACAGGTGAATGGATCAAGGGTAGACAGAAACACATGCCCCAGAATTGAGGGAAAAAAAAACACCCTGTGGGGCTGACCAGGGTGACCCTGGGAACTAAAAAGTAGTTAACCCCACCCAAGTCCCCCAGGGCAGACCCGGGTGGGGGGAGGGGGGGGGGGGGGAGGGGGGGAAGTGAGAGGGATGGAGGGAATAAAATATCAATGTATATATATATGAAATATCTAAATATTTGGACAAACATATTTACATACATCAGAAACCTTTTGCCGTCTTTTTTTCTTCTGTTTCTTTGATGATCTGAAAAAAAATGTAAACTGTATGTCATTTCCATGAAAAAAGTAAAAGTACACATTTATACTTTGAACTTTCAATGTTTTTGGCTTTCATTCCTATGTGTATAAGACATTTAAAATGACTGGGGAAAATAACATCCACCACTACATTGCAGTTGACAAGATTACTCTCAGACATTTAAGTCACCTGACCTCATCTGTCCAATATGGTAGGGTTTCATCTTCATTATTCATTCATTCATTAACTCCAATTTACTGTCCTCACGACCAACATGGGTATGGGGGACTACAGTTTCATCTGGTTCACCGATTAAATTTTATACCGTTTAATCCATTACATCCCGAGGCTGATTTTGTCAAATTTGCTTATTGTCCTATGATGGCTACATTACAGATTAGGAGACAGATCAACTGTTTTAAGGGTGGTGCCAGAATAGCTTGGCACCTGAGGCGACAAGCTATTCTGGCAGCACCCTTGAACTATCAGTCAAATTTATTTCAAGCAATGGGTGTATCAGTTTGTTTTACAGTTCAGTGCCTTATTTTCAAAGACTTTATACTGGTGTAGGCAAACTGATTGGTAATATCAAGTTTACTTGTATTTAATTTGTGTGCGTGTTTGCGTGTGCGTGCGTCTGTGAGTGTGTGTGCATGCTTGCACGCATGCGTGTGGCGTTTTGCTGCATATTTCCACCAGTTATGTTCTGTTGAATTCCACACAAAAGTAGTCCACCAGCAGTCATGACTGTGAGTCACTGCATAGAACATGGAATGTCTGACAATCCTACGTATACATTACATTGACAACGACAGAGTGTGAGAAATCATGCCAGCTATGCCCAGGGAAACTGAATAACGCTGAAAACGCCGACTTTGCCAATATGCGCTGGTCTGTGACTTCGGACCTTACGGCCGTACAAAACTTGTCAAAAGACGCGTGTGTTTTGGTGGTGGTGTAAGGGGGTTGAGAAAATCTCCAAGTGTCGCCGTGCTCAAGTGTGATCATGAAATGTGCACCACGAACCAATTACCCCATTGTGTCAAAAGAACACTGCAGAGGCCCATGTAGCACTGTCAGCCTGCCAATCACTCTAACGGAGCTCGATGTAAGGCCACGCCCACTTCATCATGCTAGCCCCCATTATCGCAGCCCCCCCCCCCCCTCCCCCTCCCCAACAAACTGACTTGGCTGTCATACACTGAACCTGTATGGAACTTAACCCATTACATCCTGAGACTGATTTCATAAAATTTGCTCATTGTCCTATGAAGGCTACATTACAGATTAGGAGATAAATCAACTGCTTTAGTTCAAGAGTTGTGCCAGAATAGCTTGACGCCCCGGGCGCCAACTAGCTATTCTCGCACCACCCTTGAAATTTGTCAAATTTACTTCAAGCCCTGGATGTATTAGGATGAAAAGGGTTAATGTCGGGATTGGAACACAGGGCCAAACCGATCTTCTCGCCCTTTGGCTGTCAGTAGCGATGATTCGCGACGAAAAGCGCTGCCGACAGCCAATGGGTTCAACCCACTGCGCACACGGCCACCTGTACTGTTGACAAGATGGTTTAGAAATACAGGTCCTAGCAACAAGCGGAGGTCGATGAGGATCTAGGCTTCTTGCAGGCGCGTGCCACTCACTGCCCGAGTGTGGAAGCTGCACTTTACTAAGAACATGGTGCCACCACCGCTGGTGTCTTCTCACCCACACACCCTCTTCTGTCCCTTTCAAAAGTGTCTGGGCCGCAAACTCGAAGAGTAGTTGGGCCGTTCAGACCCAGAGGTGAGACTGGCACAGACGTCTCTTGTGCGCTGGTCCAGCTGTTAGCTTTCAAAAGTGTGCTGGTCTGTGGTTTTGGACCTTACGGCCTCCGGCCGTAAGGTCCGAAACCACATACCAGCCCACGTATAAAGTCTGCCCTTGTGGAGCCTTCGCTGGCTGATTCTCGAAGTTAAAAAGCCGGGGAAGAGTCTCGTGGTCTGTGGTCTTCAGCTCAGAATCTTTTTTTTTTTTTTTTTTTTTTCAGGACTTCTGTACCAAAGCTGCATGGACTCAAAAAAGGATCGTTGGAAGTGATCTTGGTACGGGGGAAAAAGACAGCTTCGACTAAGAGAATGAGTGTTTACTGGAAGCCTCTGATGTGAATTTGTGAATTTTTTCTTCTTCTTTAACAACTATTCACATGCCAATTACAATTATGAGGAACAAATTAGTGTCAAAGAATAAAATGGAATTCTCATCATGCAGGCAAATATGTACAACAATTATCTTCATAGTGCTTGTGATACCGTCTGTGAAAGGTGATGCTAAAGACAATGCTACTGCAGTCGGTGCCAATTCTACTATTGTTAATACCTTGACAACTGTGGCAAATTCTACTGCTTCTACCTCCACCTCTGCTTCAACTTCTACAACTGTCCCATATTCTACTGCTGCCCCCACTACGACTGCAACAAGCAGTGTCAGTGGAAGTACCACCGAGACAAGACTTGGGAACATTGAGGAAACGTTAATGGATATGAGGTTCACCTTGAATCAAGTGCACCAGCTCGTGAGGTCACTGGAACAGGTAACTAAATTGTATACTCACTGGAATGAAACTAGGTGTCGGACATCGGTCATAGTCCGATTGCAGGGCCAAAATGTCCGATTAAGCCTTTTAGCCCTGAGTCCCTACAGCAGGAGATGGATTGACCATGATAATTCAAGGGTAGTGCCAGATTAGCTTGGCACCTTCAGGCACCAAGCTAACCTGGCGCTACCCTTGAATTATCATGGTCAATCCATCTCCTGCAACTGGTACATAGTCATTAGGCAACACTTCAAAATTTGAGAAATAGGACCTTGGGGCTAAAAGGGTTAATGTAGGTATATTGAAGTGTTTCCGATGACTTGAATAACGTCGCATTTCTTTTGCTTGTCAGAACTAAATTTCTATATGGCGGACATTCACGTTGGCAAACCCAGAACATTTGACCCATCTACGGAAATGTCTAGTTGCATCCTTGTTATTGCTGTTTTTTAAGCTCCCTTTGGTTTTCATGTCTTATGATTCAAGCATAAAATGGTTCAAGCATAAACCCCAAAACTTTACTGAAATGAGATCCATACTAGTGAGCCACTGTGAACTTAGTGGAACAGGCAACTAGAATTCACACCCATGCTCCATTTCTCTTATGAACTTTGATTTGTATGGTTTTCAGTTCAAGCACAAAGCACATTCAACTCTACTTGAAACCTACAATAAAACAGGAAATGCTTACAGAATTGTAAGAACAGTTACTGACGGTCACGTACCATGATCGATATCAGTGTCTCTTTTCAAACTGGGTAAAAAGTGAATGTTCATATTTTTTACTGATTTGTACATTTAACAGCAACTGCACGCTTGTTTGTACATTTTCTTTCGTAACAAATTACATCCTGAGGCTGATTTTTTAAAAATCTGCTTATTGTCCTATGAAGGTTACATTACAGATTAGAAGATAGATCAATCATTTTAGTTCAAGGGTGGTGCCAGAATAGTTTGGCACCTCAGACACCAAATATTCTGGCCCCACCCTTGAACTGTCACAGACAAATTAATTTCAAGCAGAAATGTATCGGATTAAAAAGGGTTAAGTCAAGTGCCAAATGACAGTCAATACAATACAATAATACTTTATTAATCCCTCCGAAGGTGCTTTGACCAAGCAGATCCATATGCATTGCTTTCAGTCACTTTCTTAGCGCCCCCCCTCTTTCCTATCTTTTTTTTTTTTTTTTGGTGCTTTGACCAAGTAGATCTATGATCACTGGTCGATCATGCACACTTCTCTCCCCTGACAGTGCGTTTACATACTTTACTTTGTAATCTTCCTAAAATATTAGCACTGGCACCCCTTTTCTTTTCATTTATTGACATATATGCACAGCTTTGGACTATTTCTGATTTACTTGAACACCTCTATTATCTGCAGGTTGAGAGTCTGTTGGTACTGCTGCTACGAGCGCTGATCACCTCAGCCCTCAGCCCAAACTCTGCCAGCAACAGTCGTCACTCTCACAGCACTGAAAGTGGAGAGGACGCCAGTGGAATCCTGAATGTTGACAGTGCAGAATCGACTGATGCCGAAGTTGAAGACGACAACAATGAATCTTCATCAGAACAGCTGAAAAATGCTTTGACAGCGTTGAAGGGAGAGGAATGGGAAGCAGTCTTGCAAACGTTATTGCCTGGAAACATCCGAGCAAAAGATGCGGCAAGCTCTGAACTCTCTTTCAAGCCGGAGGACAAAAGCCGAGACTCACAATGGAAAGAATCCCCAAAGGAGCCAGGGCCTTTTCCTGAACCGTCACAGTCTTTGAAACTTCTTGAAGGTGTTCAAGAGACAGATGAACATAAGGATAAACACAGGACAAGAAACAGAGATGACAACGTTGATCCTGACAGGCACGACACTGATGGCCTTCAAGACAGCAAAAATCCAAGCTGGCCAGATCAGGATGACAGCAAAGATGAGGTACAAATATGATTGTTCTCCTCAAATTGACTAACTCAATTACTTCTGTAATAATTAACACATTAAGTGTCGAGAAAATCTGAACAGCACTCAACAGCATGAGGTATAGTTTCTCATGAGCCCCCGCAATTGCGGGGACTCATGAGGATCTATGCCTCTTGCAAAAACCACTTTGAATCCATGTTCCTGGCACAGCTAGGATACTTTCATGCTGAATTATTGAAGACTGCAAAAACACAGTGTGTGTCAACTGGCACTGAACCGGTTAAGATAACAACATGAAAATAAGGATGTCATGTAAAATTGGCAAAACAAAATGGTTATAGCTCAGTCCACTTTAATTTGTTGTAGCTTGAATAAATGAAAACACAAGTCCTGATAACGTGTTAACCCTTTCACCACCAAGAAAAATGACCATAATCCAACTGCACGAGACACAGACCCTCATGAATCCTTACAGTCGCGCAAGCTCATGAGGATCTAAGTCTCTTGCTGGGACTAATGTGTATCCATGTTCCTTGGATGGTTGTGGCTTTTGGCCATAATATGCACACACAAATTTCAGAATGAAAATACACATGTATGTGCCCAGTTTCAGGGAGGAGGTTAAAAAGTATATTGTGTAAGATTAACGCCATTCCTGTTTTTAGTTTTTTAAAAATCTATTCGGCATATGTGGGATGGTCTGTACTTTTGACTTTGAACCATCATGTCCACCACTCACACATAACCACACATATTATCAATCCTCATGAAAGAAATTATAATTGCTACTCATAAACTACAAATGAAAATCTTCATCCTCCCTGTGTGCATTTATTGATTTGATTTCAGGCTGACAAGACATCACAACCTCAAGTCCTCAGTGAAACAAATCATGACCATGAGGCCACCTACAAAACAATGGAAGGGGACATTACAATGAACACCACAGCTTTGCCTGCTTCAAACCCAGAACCCCCTGAAGAAACAACACAGACACCAAGAGGTGAAGTCAATCAAGATTTCAGCAAGGATAGTGGGAACATAGCTCTGGACACCAACGGCAACACCGACAGTGAAACTGCTCATGACCCAGAAGACAATGTAACCAACAATGATCATGACACTGACCACAACACTGACAACAGTCATAGTACTGAAACTAGCCATGATGACACAAAACCTGATCATGATATGGAGACTGATCACAGCAATGATACTAATAATGACAAAGAAACAGATGACAAAACTGATGAAGATCATGATAATGACCATGCCACTGACACAGCAGACAGTAACAAGTTGGAAACTGATCAAGACTCTGAAAATGAGCGCAAAACAAACAAAAACAGTGACACTAATACTGATCAAAGCTTTGACAAGAGTGATCAGACTGATCATGACACTAAAACTGATGCAAATGGTGACACTGATCATGACACAAATGATGACATGAATAATGACACAAATGATGACACAGATGTTGACCATGAGGCTGACATTGATCATGACGGAAATGGTGACACTGATCATGACACAAATAAGGACAATGAGCATGATAAAAATGATGTCAGTGACACTGATCATGACACAAATGACACTGATCCTGGTGCAAATGATACTAACACTGATCATAACACAAGTGATGAAACTGACACTGTCCCCGACACAAAAGATTATGCTGACACAAATGATGACACTGTTGATGACACCAAAAAGACTAAAGATGAAGATGCTGAAACAGCTGACTATGGCACTGACACTGACTATGAAAGTGCAGAACTTGAAAACGAGACAATCTCTAATTCTGAAACTACTGATAACATGAACAGGAACAGCAAAGGAAATAACGACAGTGTGCATGCAGACAAAACTGGCCTGACAGACTCCACTGAAGATAAATATGATGTTGATGACACACACATCAAAATGAACATAGAATTCACTGCATCCTCTGACAAAGACATGGACAAACGCAAAAACGTTGACACTGCTGCTGATATCATTTCCAAAGAAGATGACTTTTTCAATGACAGTCTGAACAATTCTATCAGTCTTGACAGCAGTCTGAACAATTCTATCAGTCTTGACAATTTGGAAGACACAGACATAGAGAGTATCATGGAACAAAGAGAATCCAGAGAAAGTGTAAATAACAACAGTTTTGACTCTGAAAATAATGGAACCACTCTCGTAGAAAATTTTGCTGACAATGATATGACAGTTCATGAGATAGACCATGATGACACCAGAATTGTCCAGCTAAATGATGATGGATTAACTGGTGGATATGATGTAAACAAGCCTGGAAATGAAGATGGTGTAAATCTCGATCAGTATAATGATACTGAGAAAGATGGCATGAATAACAGTACATCCATAGGAACTTATGAAGTCAGCAAACTCGATGACCAAGAAAACGTCAGCATCACTTCAGGTAATCATAATTTACTGGAAACCACAACAACCACACCAGCAACAAAATACATTAGTGGCACAGGTGTGGTGGAAACAGGGAAACACACTTCTGAACAAAAAAATACAGAAGAGAAGGCTATTGTCAACGAACCTCAAACGATGGCAAAAGACACCTTACATTCCAACACAAACACTGACCGCAGCCAACAACGTCCTCAAACCAGCGACCCAAACTGGATGAATTACTGGTACTCTCCAAACAATCGCCCTGCTGAATCCAAAAGAGACAATTCTGGAGAGATAAGGCATCGTACCTACCATCATTTGCGACAAAAGCGGCAAGTTTACAGTGACATTGTGTACCAGCTTCTCAGCAATCTAAACAGAGTAAAAGCAAAGGGAATCAACAATGCTCTACTGTCTGCCAGGTTGGAAGCACTACTCCAACAATTAAAACAGAGACAACTGCAATATGAGCCACAGCCAAACATACAAAACCCCATAGGTAAAGACACGCTGAGCCAGCAAGCTGTGACACCTGTATATGACTTTGATGAAACAGACCCTACTTCATATTTTGACCAAACAACCATTGGCCCTCAGAGCATGGTCACCGAAAACCCTACCCAAAACAAATTCAGCTCAAATGACTCGACAGCAACTATGCAAACCACCACAATGCCCCCAAATGCTGCAAATTCCAATGATCTTAAGGGAGCTGCAAGCAGTAGCAGCAATAATAAGGCAGGACAATCACAAAATGCTGAAGCACCTTCAAACAACCTAGACAATAGTGGTGGAGGAGGAGGTGGTTATCTCACTATACCAAAGGCAACGTCACACACTAAAGCCATTTCTCACTCTACAGCAGTGAAAAATGAGCCAACTGTGAACAGCAACACACCCAAAAGCATGGCTACTGGCAGTCACATACCAGGCACACAAGATTCCAAAAATACCCCGAACGCTAAGATAGGTAGTCAAACCAACACTGAAACATCAAACAATCAAAAAAAAGTGAGCTCCCCATCACAGTCTGTAAACTCTGGTACAAGCAGTCTACACAGTGCATCCAGTGTTTTCCACAACCAAGGAAGCAACACACCCAACAAGGATCTCTCACAAGGACCACACATCCAGACCAGTACAGCCAACGAGGTGGAGACAGATGATGATGATGATACAGAGTCTGCAGAGTCCATAGAATCTATGGATGTGATTCCCCCAACATCTACCATCATGCAAGCCATGGGTCTAGGCACCAGCTGGCAGGACTTTCTCCATCGCCTCCAACGCTTCAAACGAGACGTTTCTGGAAATCTAAACTACTTCAATCTTGACAGCGAATCAGTCAGTGGCTCATCACAACATCATGACTCTCACATAAAAAATATTCACCAAGCTAAGCGTTCAGTTTTAGGGCTCACTCAGGGCCAACAAACTGATGACGTCTTTGCCTTTCAACCAGCCATGGCTCATAACTCAGGTTCAAACCCACGTCGCACCTCTTCACTCAGTAATGGCCAAAGAACCTTCAGCACATTTTTGCAGACACTTTTTGGTTTTGGATCTGCCAAAAGGATGGAGGATGCCGGGGAGGCAGAGGAGGCTGGGGAAGAGCTGGGAGAGGAGAAACCAGGAGCCAGCACCACTGCTGCCACAATGACGTCTTCCACATCTGTCCACAGTGACCACGCAAACTCTTTCCTCAACTTCTGGAGGTCCCTCATGGGACTGGGGAGAGAAAACACAACTCCTACACCATCAGATACTGTCACAACTCCTATCGACAGCAATAATACCACTGCAAACCTCACAACACTAGAGCGATCAGCAGAGGCTATGACAAATTCTCCATCTGATGCTAACCATAAAAGCACAGCATCAATGGACTCCAGAAATTCTAAGTCCTCTTCCACACTTCCTCCAGGTGGAAAACCCACCTTGTAACAGGGACTTAACTTGCAGTTGCAGGTAGATAGAGTGTGATGACTTACTAATTTTAAAGTTTTGTTAGGATGGCAGTAGCAAAATATATTACCAGTGTATTGTGCTAAACACTGCAATTAACTTCACCTCGTGCTATCATTAACTCTTAAACTCCCAGAGCTAAATGACTTCCATTCAATAGAATGGAAGTCATTTAGTTCTGGGAGTTTAAGATCTAACCACCTTGAACATGCACCCACAGGTACTATTTACAGTAGTGATGGCTGCATGCACAAGGGAGTTAATGATTCACATTCCATTTTGAGGTGTCCATTTTCAACATCATTTAAAAAAACAAGTATGGCAAAGCCCTTAAGGCTCACATGCATTGATTATCCAGTTTTAATGTAAGTAAAGTGTTGGCTTTTGCATACAAAGGTCTTAGTATTAGATATCTCTGGACCAAGTTTGGGTTTGAAGTTGTTAACAGTATTTGAGAAAAAAAAACATTTTTTGTCAAGATATAGTTATTTGTGACCTATTTCCTATCTCTTGTGACCCTTGACTTTTCTGAGAGATGATCCAAATTAGCATCTATTAGTATGGTCTTACCATCAGGTATTTATGTACCAATTTTGAGTCTGAAGTTATGAACATCTTTTGTCCAAATATGGCTAATTTTTAACTATTTCCCGATCTAATGTGATCCTTGATCTTTACCAGGTATCGTCCAAATTAGTATGCATAGAAATGTCTTAACATCAGGTATATGTGTACCAAGTTTAGTTTGACATTGTAATGTTGTAAATAGTATTTTTTGGGCAAATTTTTGTCACAAAATGGCTATTTTTTCACCTATTTCCTAACCCCAGTGACCTTGACCTTTGAAAGAGGTAAATGAAATTGGTAAGTTCAGAAAGCTCTTGCTAAAAAGTATCCTTGGGCCAAGTTTGACGACTGTGTTTTTTTTTTAACAGTCTCCAAGAAAATGGCAAAAAAATGTCAAAATTTACTACGACAGACGACAGATGATGCTGGACAGACGACGGAGAGATAATCACTTGCCCAGGACATAGACTCACTTTTGCTTCATACGCAAGCCAACAAAATCAGAAGTATGTATTTGCTGTCCGTCATACACTAATCTCCAGACAGACACAAACTGCAAATGACTCAAGGACTGACAGAACAAGACAAACACCGTCACAACAGGAATGTGTCACTCACATTTTGTGCTGGCCAGTGATTTTAGACCTAAGGTCGCAGAGTCCAAGGCCATATACTAGAACACTTATAATATTATGTAATGTAAAAATATACCATATCCAATAACCGGTGAGGAGCCCACAAAAGATCCAAGTGTGCATAACTTGTGTGAAAGTTTCATTTTTACCTGAGAATGTATTTTGTACATTTTCATACTTTTTTGACATATATATAGCTGTTATTGATGTTAAAGTCTATTTTCAACATGCTTCTCACAGTCACAATATATTTACTGAGGTCGTGCTTTTGGTTTCCATTTTGCAAGTATGTACACACAGGGCCAGTTTCAGTTCAGTTACTCCTTACTTACTTACTTACGCCTGTCACCCCTACCCGGGTATAGGCCGTTGACAAGAGACCTCCAGCAACTCCTGTCCTGTGCTTCTCCTTCGATTCTACTCCAGGTGGTTCCCAGTCTCTTGATGTCTGCCTGGAGGTCTCGACGCCAGGAGTTTCTCGGCCTACCTTTTTTCCTCTTTCCCTGGGGGTTCCATGACAATGCCTGCCTAGTGATACTGGAAGCAGGCTTTCTCAGACTGTGACCGATCCATCCCCATCTTCTTCGCCCAATTTCATTCTCTGCTGTTATCTGCTCTGTTCTCTCCCAGAGTCTGACGTTGCTGATCTTCTCTGGCCAGTGGATTTTCAAAATTCTTCTAAGGCAACTGTTCATGAAGGTCTGTACTCTGTTGACTGTGGTTTTTGTCAATCTCCAAATCTCTGCTCCATATAGGAGAACTGCTTTTACATTGGAGCTGACAATCCGGACTTTGGTGTGTTGTGACAGCTCTCTGGAACTCCACACTTTTTTCAACTGGAGAAAGGCTGCTCTGGCTTTACCGATTCGTGCTCTGACATCTGCATCAGTGCCGCCTTTTTTGTCTATGATGCTCCCGAGATAGGTGAAGGACTCCACCTCCTCCAACGGGGTGCCAGCAAGCAAGACTGGTTCTTCCCTGGTTGCGTTCAGCCTCATTGTCTTTGTTTTCTGTTTGTGAATGGTGAGGCCCACTTGGGACGAGATGTCAGCAAGCCTCGTGGTCTTGTCCTGCATTTGTTGATGAGTGTGGGACAGTAATGCCAAGTCGTCTGCAAAATCGAGGTCGTCAAGCTGTGTCCACAGTGTCCACTGTATTCCACTTCGTCTGTGCTCTGTGGTCATCTTCATGATCCAGTCTATGGACAGTAGGAAGAGGAACGGAGACAGCAGACACCCCTGCCTGACACCAGTTCTGACCTGGAGCTCCCTGGTGAACTGCCCTTCGTGGATCACGCGACATGTCATGCCATCGTAGCTGCTCTTGATCAGGCGGACGAGCTTTGTGGGTACACCGTAGTGTCGTAGGAGTTTCACAGAGTCTCTCGGTCCACACTGTCAAATGCTTTCTCATAATCCACAAAGTTGACGTACAGCGGGGAGCTCCACTCCAGAGACTGTTCCACGATGATGCGGAGAGTGGCGATCTGGTCTGTACATGATCGGTTCTTCCTGAATCCTGCTTGCTGGTCTCTCAGCTGGGGCTCTTCATTCTCTCCAGGATGATCCTGTTGAAGACCTTTCCTGTAGTTGGAACACTTGCTGAAGTCGCCTTTCTTGGGAAGCTTGATTAGGTACCCCTCCTTCCAGTCAGCCGGCATCACCTCCTCTTCCCAGATCTTTCCAAACAGTGGGTACAGCATCTCCACTGTTGTCTCTAGGTCTGCTTTCAGAGACTCCGCTGGGATGCCATCTGGGCCTGCTGCTTTGCCGTTCTTCAAAAATGCCACTGCTCTTCTGATCTCTTCCCGGCTGGGTCTGTCACAGCTGATGGGTAGGTCGGTCTCTGCCGGCTGGATGTCTGGGGGGTCGGGTGGGCTAGGTCTGTTCAGTAACTCTTCAAAATACTCGGCCCATCTGTCGAGTTGGTCTGCTCTGTCTGCAATTGGCTTGCCTTCTTTGTGTTTTACTGGTCTTTCTGTATGGCCATACTTGCCTGACAATCTTCTGGTAATGTCGTAGAGCTGTTTCATGTTGCCGCTGCCTGCTGCCTTTTCTGCCAGGCTGTCTGTGTAGGCCCTCTTGTCTGCCCTGATACTCCTCTTCACCTCGCGGTTGGCTTCTGAGTATTCCCCCTGTGCTTTTCGTCGGCGTTTTTGTAGCTATTTCCTTTTTTGCAGGGTGGGGAAGCTACCCCCACGCCCAACCCCCTTACTAGGAGGACCAGGGGTTTTCTGTCGGGGTCACCTTCCCTTAGACCATGTTGGTCCACGGCACCTTATTTCATTCGGTGCACCCCTCTCACGAGGGACCCCCTATCCACCACCCAGGGGACGCGCCTCAACGCCATATGGTCCCAGCGCGAGGTCAGTTACTCCAGTCCAATGAAAAAGTCACTGCCAAAAATGCACACAAAAAGTGAAATAATCACAAGCCTTGATTGAGTGAATATAATACATCATATCTACATGAGTATTTTTAAATCATTCAGGGCATCCCACTTCAATACCTATGCAACACTTTTGCAGCTATTGATGCAGGGCACCTTGAACGAATTAATCTTATTTTTATTGCACATATATGTGGAAGCCTGAGTAAATTCCCATCTACATGTGTGCCAGTCTGTGATTTTGGATGCAGCACTCTGCAGGCATACCATTCACAATCACAGACCAGTAAACAGTTGAATTATATATACCCAGTATGCATAATAAATTTGTACACCTATCCATTACATCTACCAACCAGTATTTACTTGTAGATACAACAAAATAAGCATGTCTTCCATAATCACAGTGTTCTGTAACCTTCCTTTTCAGGATCAAAAATATATAATTAATGTTCTTCATTTGTTGTGCCTTGACTCAAATAATCCATTTCTCCTGTATATGACTGCACTGTGTACTTTAAATTGTTTATCCTCTAGTCAGGTATCATTAAAACAAGAAGTTACAATCTGTCGTTGGTGCGGCTAAAAAAACGTGCATCGGACTGTGTATCTGATACAAGACTTCCAATTTACACCAACGAACAGTATGTGATGATGTGTGATTGTATTCAGTGTATTTTGCACCAATAAAAATTGCATGATCTGAAATGCAACATGTTCTTAATATTATTTTATTTCATGCAAATCTGTAACACTTTCGTTTTGTTCGGGGGTGGGGGGTGTTGCAGACTGCTACCAATGGTTGATAATGATGAAGATAGTACATGATGATGAAGATGGTTACATTGTTTCTTCCTGTGGTAAAGCTGGTGGTCCAAGACTCGCTGCAGGTACATCTGTACACTCGCCTGTGATTTTGGACCTTACAGCTTGACCAGCACACATCTTAAGCGTTGATCAGGCTTTGGGGGGGGGGAGGGGGCGGGAGGGGGGGGGGGCGGGAGGGGGGGGGGGGGCGGGGATCAGGTTGGGCAGTGCCCAGTAAGCATAGGTCTTCAGGCCCATGATGGCTGCAGTGGGCCCACACACAACTGTGCGTGAGTCCACTGCAACTGTCGTGGGTCCGAAGATGTTTTGCTACTGGGGTTGGTGGGAGGGATGGGCAGTGCCCAGTAAACAAAAGTCCTCAGGCTCACTGCATCCGGGTGGGCATGTTTTGCTACTGGGGGAAGGGGGGGGGGGGGGGCTGAGTGGGCAGTGCCCAGTAAACAAAGGTCCTCAGGCTCACTGCATCCGGGTGGGCCTAAATATGTTTTGCTACTGGGGGAAAGGGGGGAGGGGGCTGAGTGGGCAGTGCCCATGCCCAGTAAACAAAGGTCCTCAGGTCCATGATGAGCGTCCAGCACACATTAATTTTGGTAAAAATCAATCAGATGCTCAATCTTAAAAGTGTGAGGTCCACAATTACAAACCTTCACACATTTCTAAACATACAAAACAATACAAAATATGCATTTTTCTTTAAAAGGTATTTTTTCGAAAAATACTTACCGATGACATGACCTTATGGAAGTGTCTACTACTTACTCAATTCTAGCCTAAGAGCTCGTTGTGTTACCACACAACCCGGGAGGCACTCGGGGAACCCCGAGGGGGCCGAGAGTTGTCTCCCGATACTGCCCATCCGGAACCGAGTACCCATAATTCCTCAGTCAGGATACTTAGCTCACTAGTGGCAAGCGAGGCGGGTGGGAGGGTCGTCTGGGTCATGTCATCGGTAAGTATTTTTCGAAAAAATACCTTTTAAAGAAAAATGCATTTGTTTCTTCAAAAACATTACCGATGACATGACCTTATGGAAGAATTGTGAAGAGGAGGAGGGAGCCGCGCTCTAGCACACCTTAGGGCCCCAAGGGCCGTCCTCCCCACCGCAAAACTCCCGACGACCCTAGGTAGGTGTAACCTACGGCGCTGATGCGCCAGGAGGGAGATGTGCCCCCCGAGAAGTCCCCCACCAGAGCAAGTAGCCTCGCTGGGCTGCCAGAACTCTGCGATCGAGGCGGGCGAAGTAACCTGCCCGCCAGCACCCAGCAGCCACGATGTGTAAGACAGCACAGTTCCTGACGACCGTGACGTTCGTGGCCATGCACGTACCTTGATTGGACGTACTTAGCCTCTAAGCTCCCTGAGGGGAGGGATCCTGGAATTCGGATCGTATGACTCAGCGTAGCCAGGAAGATCGTCTGGCCTGTAGCGTCAGTGCTGCCGGGCACGGCCAAGAGGCGAGCGCGTCCGCTCCGGACGGCTATGTCGTAAGTATACGTGAGGCTAGCTCAGGCTATTCTGCCTGGTCTCCTGGGGATAAGTCTGCCAGGTGGGGTCAGCAGGGTCGGTGGGGGAGAGGCGACGGACGCCGCCCAAGAGCACAGTGCCTCGCCGACTTCATTCGTAGAGGCGTCAAGTTGATGGATGCGGGCCATAGCACAGCTTCAACTGCTGCCCACGCGAAGACTCTAGTGTTGAGGGTCTGCCGCAAACCTCCAAGGCGAAGGAGTAGGCGCTCCAGCAGGGCGGAACAGCGACCGTCACGGCTGCACGAGCACCTTGTAGAATGCGGGAAGCAGTAGCGGGGGGTCCGTGGCGAGCTGCGGAGATCAGTGGTCCAGGAACGGTTCCAAGGGAACAGGGTGACCCACAGGACGAGCGGTGAATCCTTCCCACGGATTGTCCAGAGCATCGAGTGCCTCGGCCAGGGGGGCTGGAATCAGGAAGGCGATGGGTAAGCTGGTGATCCCACCTCGTGGTGAACAGGTCAACCAAGCCGCCTCGCCAGCGTGCCGATCCTCCAAAGGTGTCCTGGTGCGCTCTGTGTGTAGCAACTGGTTTCATCGGGGGGAAGGTCGACCCAGACCTATCATCGGCCAGGGCAGTGTGACGCACGGAAGGAAGTTGTGGTTCTCGCACCGACGCATCGGGGGTAGAGGAGCACGCACCGGTCGGGAAATCGCAAGCCGCCCTGATCCTGGATGTACGCCTCCGCTGACCCTTTGCCGGATAGGACGAGCAGCTCCTGGTGACCGAGTCCTTCCTCCCACGAGATGTCCTCCTAGCTTGCGTCCGAACAATCCGTAAACGCTCTTGTCCGCAAAGCCTGTAGGTCAGGGAGCCAGAGGTCGAGAAGAACTGCGGAAGTAGGAAGCGTAGCTGAAGCAGCCGAGCCTAGAGACGATTGAAGAGGGGGGGTAGATCCGACTTCCTTGTAGAGGCTAGGCAAACCAACCACGAGCACAGCCGAAAAGGACAACCTGTCCGAAGTCCGGAGTTCCCCAGGAGCGCCGAAGGAGGTTGTCGAGTTGGTTAGATGTGGGAGACGGGGCTGCACCTTGGTTCCACAGTGTCCAGGTGGCGGTTGAGGACCCGAGGTGCGTCCAACGGCTGGAAGCTCCAGAAGCAGTGATGACTCCTTCGCATGTGAACCGAGGAACTCTGTGGAGGCCAAGCGCACAGTTACCTGGAGACAAGGGTCGGCAGATCTGGAAGAACTCGAACTCCTAGATCTGGAGGCTGGACCGAGGACCACCGGCTAGGACCGCATCCTAACGCTGGCCTGGGGTCAGAGAACGCTTCTTGCGAAGCCAAGTCGTAGAAGCATCGTCCGGTCTGCTCCCTGCGCTGAAGACCTGGTCCTCCGAAGAAAACCTGGTGCAGCAGAGTCGTCAGCACAGGGGGTGCTTCCGCGGTAGGTAGACCTGCAGGGGGCCAGAGGTCCTCGAAGCGGAGAATGAAGGCCAGGGTCAGGGGCTCCCCAATCCCACGTAGCGTATGGCGTCAAGGCCGAGCGAGGTCACTAGTCCAACCGCAGTGCCAAGAGCGGATCCACAGCAGGCTGGGGCAGACAAACTCCTGTGAAATCCCGAGAGCCAATCCTGACGAGGGCAAGCAGAACGGCCGGAACTCCATCGGGGGTGAAGCAACGAAGACCCGAGAGAAGAAGCGCTGGGTAGTCGTAACGCCGGTCACGAAGTCCGGAAGCGGCGGCCGAACTCGTAGCTGTCTCCCAGCGCCCACCAGTGAAGATTCCTCTCCTGAGAGGGGGGGGGGGGGGGGGGGGACGGCAGCCGTCCACCGCAGAAAGCGTAGAGTCGATGCGCAGGGCACTTCGATCAGGGCAAGGAAGGAGTTCAATGCGACTAGCAGTCGGCTTGCGTGTGGGTCCTGAATGCTCTAAGTCCCAGGACGCGTGCTAAGGTCTCCGCGAGCCGAGCTCTGTATCGAGGTAGGTTCGCTGCCAGCGAGGTGACCCCGCGTAGGATCCAGCGGGCTTCCGTGAAGATGAGTGGGGATCGGAAGTGGACCAGGGACGGCATGCAGCCCGTCTTACGAACTGAGCTCTGTAGGGCGATGGGTTCTCTGCCTGAAACCAGGCTTTGTCCAGGCAAGTTCCCTCCTGGGAACGGCCGCATCGATTAGCCCACTCCGCGCCATAGTCTGTTGCGTCCGGCGTGGCGATCTGTCCAAGGTCATTGAAGACTTGAGCGGTCGGAGTACCGGGAAGACGGCAAGGGTGTCGGCGGGTCTGGAACTCACAGGAGCCGGGCGCTCACGTCGGCGAAGTTCCAAGTTGCGGCCAGAGCAGTGTAGGTGGAGCAGGTGCCGCAAGCGAGGTCGGAGGCACCTCCGGAGACAGAGCTTGTAGGTCTGGACGGAGACTGGAAACTCTGCCTTGCTGTGCGGTCACCAACCGGCCCTGTAACCACTCGCCGCCAGCTCAGCGTCCTTCAGCTAGCAGCGTTGTCCTGGTGGGGTCCCTCCAGGAAGCCTGCGCGGTGCCAGCATACCTGCTCCGAGCGCGAGATCCTGCGCTACGTCGCCAGCCACCTGGACGGCTTCCAATCCGACCTCGAGCGGTGTGCGGGTTCCGTACTGTGCACCCAGCGGATTCCGTTTTGTGCCGAGACGATGCATGCGTGCGAGAATG
Organism: Semisulcospira habei; assembly: GCA_036245525.1. Lineage (NCBI taxonomy): Eukaryota > Metazoa > Mollusca > Gastropoda > Semisulcospiridae > Semisulcospira > Semisulcospira habei. The sequence goes on from BTPG01000005.1 coordinate 159,308,711, forward strand.
TCTCCGCGAACCGGGTTCTGTATCGAGGTGGGTTCGCTGCCAGCGAGGTGACTCCACGTAGGAGCCTGCGGGCTTCCGTGGAGACGATGTATGCGTGCGAGAATGTCTCCGCGAACCGGGCTCTGTATCAAGGTGGGTTACTGCCAGCGAGGTGACTCCACGTAGGAGCCAGCGGGCTTCCATGGAGACGAGCGGGGATCGGCAGTGGACGATGGACGGCGCGAAGCACGTCTCTCCGAACCGGGCTCTGTAGCGAGGTGGGTTCTCTGCCTGTCACAAGGCTTTGTCCAAGCGCATTCCCTCCTGGGAACGGTCACAACGATCTACCCACTCCGCACACTATACTGGACGCATCTGGCATGGTGATCTCTCAGTCATCTCATCGGAAACTCGAGCGGTCGGAGTACCGGGAACAGCAGCCGGTATTTCAGCAGGTCTGGAACCAGTCACAGGTGCCGGGCGCTCTCGTTGATAGAAGCTCCAAGTTGCGACCAGCGCCGTTCAGGTCATGTAGAGCAGACGTCACACGAGCGTACGGAGGTACATCCGGCACATGGTAGACAGACCTTGTGCGAGTCCGACGGTCACTGGAATCCTCCACGTTGTGTGCAGGTCATCCAGAGGCCACTGCAACATACCAAAACCGAAGGCACGTGGGCGTGGGCCTGAGGGACCCTGCCCTGGTAAGGCTAACCTTCGCAACACAAAGTCACAACCAGCGAGGAACAGCCTGTCAGCAAGCGCCTGGGCCTGCAATAAATCCCCGCAAGCTAGAGAGTGCAGGCATACGGGTCCCGGCTAAGCCAAGATAAGCACCTTACCTTTGTGACCTACCATCTGCGAAGAAGAGGGGTCACGGCTAACCTCTCTGTTTGTCCATCCGGCCAAGGCAACTCCCCAACCACCAAAATGTTGTACCTGTCTTCCCAGCATATTCCTTGCTGCGCTGGGTACATCCCTGCCCACATACGCATGGCAGTCACCCTTGGTCTGGAAGGCCCGCCACGCTAAGGTGAGCATACAACACATCATGCACAACAAAACTCAAGCATGTCATGGCAAGTATAGGCCTGAAGCAAGCGGCAGGCACAGTAACCTTATCAATAAAGGCAGCAAGGCGTGGCCACAAGAGGCCCGCCCTCAAGGTGAGCATAATTATGCCTGATGCCCAAGAACTCAAACATGTGAAGCCAAGAAAGGCCCAAACAAACGTCTGGCACATCAACATTACCACGTAATGGTGACAGGGGGCAAGCAAGCTAAGGGGAGTACACGACGCATAATCAGGCCTGTTCAGCCCCTTGGTGCAGTCAGTGTCCTCATAACTGACTAATATAAACTTTGCACCTCACATGTGTATCCAATGTATAAAAGTGCACATGTATGTTTACCCCCCAAGCCAAATTGTGTACCTAAATACACCAACGTGTATGGTAAACAGGTCTGCATAATGCATAACAAAAACAAGCATTACATGACCGAGTCAGTACTGAAGTAAGCGTCTGCTCTCGCCACATCCACCAACGTAATGCGTCAAGGAATGGGCTGGAGCATAACACATTCCCCGAACCACACAAGGTACAAGTGAGTAGGTAAGGAACAAGTGAGTAGGTAAGCGCCAGAATTAGGGTTTGACTTAACTTTCACCGATCTTTCACACCACTCCCATTCCATTAAAGGTTTAGCCGCGAGGAAACAACGTGCCCTGCATCGCTAGACGCCATCTTGGAAAACGAATCTGACAACCTGTGGACCTGTGCCGTTTAAGAACGATCGTTTCAGATCTTAACGTCTTATTTTTTTTCCTCACGCGTAAACGCCTTCTTTTTAAACAGCGGATCTTTTAAAAATAATGCTGCTATCCATGGAAAAGAGGGAGATTTTGACCCTGTTTATAACAATGACACACCAACAACCGAAGGAGAGTGGGGATGGGCGCGAGGCCAGCCAAGGTAAAAGTCACGAATTTTGGCGCACAAGCAACAGCGCAGATGAAGACTGCCTTCGTGCCCGCTCAACCAGCGCCCAGCCCGGGAACCGGCCGAGGGCCAACCCAGCTACCTTACCTTTCCGCCGGAGTGAGAACGGGGGGAGAAAAGTGCAAACACCCATGGAAGGACCGGGCATGGCCCCTGCGACGCCCATCGCGTAGCCCAGGCACCCAAGCAGCCGCCAACGCATAGGGGACAACAGGGCCAAGCAGTGGCACAGGCAGGGCCTGCGAAGTCGAAGCCCAGAGAAGAAACCAAGTCCGTTTCGAAGACCGGCGAACCAGTCGAAAATCCAAAGTCCGTAGGCTAGAGCAACACGTCTGAACAGCATGAGCCTAAGTAGACTGGCTGAGGAATTATGGGTACTCGGTTCCGGATGGGCAATATCGGGAGACAACTCTCGGCCCCCTCGGGGTTCCCCGAGTGCCTCCCGGGTTGTGTGGTAACACAACGAGCTCTTAGGCTAGAATTGAGTAACTAGTAGACACTTCCATAAGGTCATGTCATCGGTAATGTTTTTGAAGAAACAAAAACACTCACTTTGCTCTGTCGACAAACTCTTCTTCATCCCCCTCCTCCTCCATCTCTCCTCCACCAGTTTCAACCAGATCTGTTTCCAATTTCTGTTGATTAATCCGTACGTCTGCTTCAGTCTCTTCGTTGCCTCTCTCTATGTCTGCTTCCTCCCCTTCTATCTCTTCCTCTTCTTCTTCCAGGTGAACTCGAAGTATGGCAACCATTTCTTTGTGTTTCTTTGATTTCTCATGGTTGGACATTCTGTGAAACGAAAGACAAATTTTGTTTCAATGAGCTTTTTCATAGCTTTTTTTTTTTGAGTTGAAAATGTTAATTTAAATATTAACTTGTTCAGTGCCAGCTGACACAGATTGTGTTTCTGTGCAGATGTCCCAGGAACATGGATTCAAAGTGGTGTCAGCAAGAAGCATAGATCCTCATGAGCCCTGCAATTGCAGGGGCTCATGAGGATCTATACCTCTTGCAGTTGGGTAGTGTTCAAATTTTCTCAGCACTGAATGAGTCAATTAAGGATCTCAAACAAGAACGCGTCTATACATGTACTTTGAATTATTTTGATAAACATCATGTTAAAAAATAATAACAATAATAAAGGTGGTGAGGTCCAGAGCAATAGATACTTCTACTCACGCTTTTTCACTCTTGAAAGCTTTGTTGCATGCCACACAGAACAGGTTGTTGTAGTAATCTTCTTCTTCATCTTCTTCCACTACTTTTGAGTTTTCTGCAAAAGCCAAAATGATAGCTTTCCGCAAAAGTCAAATTGTTATTCATTAATTAACTAATTCATTAAAACTAAAGACAACAAATTTTCAAGTATACAACACTATAATTTATACTACATACAATACATTCAAGGACAGATCAGCCAAGTTCAGTTCAATGGTTGGGCCAGAATACCTAGGAGCCACCAGGCACAAAGCCTCAGGCCGACACTGGTGCAGAGGGCCTGCTTACTGGGAAGCTATAGTGGAACTTCACTTACATGATCAGGGTTGATCAGCTCCTTCTGTATGGTACAAACATTTCTTTTTTTCTGTTTTCTTCTCTTGTTCATTTTTCCCTGTTTTCTTCTCTTGTTCATTTTTCCTTTTCAAGGGTTTTATTTATCCTTTTCCATCCTAATACATTAACTCATTCTACCCCATCACCGAAATCCCCAAATTTTGCTGTTGTCCTCTGAAGACTGCATTGCAGTGCAGGACACAGATCGACCATGATAGTTCAAGGGTGATGCCAGAATAGCTTGGCGCCCATAGGCGCCAAGCTATTCTGGCATCACCCTTGAACTATCATGGTCGATGATTATCTTGCTGTGGTGAGTCTGGGGTAGAATGAGTTAATGCATGAAGTAAATCTGAGTATATTTCAAGGGTAGTGCCAGAATAGCTTGGCGCCTCTGGATGCCAAGCTATTCTGGCACTGTCCTTGAACTAAAATGGTTGATCTGTCTCCTAATCTGTAATGGTCACAGCCAAGTGCACAAATGTGAAAACTTTCTGCGTCAGGATCTAATGGGTTACTTGATGACTCACCACTGACAGCTCCTTCAGTATCAGCTGTACTCTCCTCACCATCCTCACTGCAGCTATGGTCACCAAACTGTTGGGCAAGGTCAGCCTCCAGCTTCTGAAGGTGACTCTCAAGGCCAGACATAGCCGACCACCCCGTCTCCTTGTAGTTTTGCTGCCGCCTGGAGGGTTAAAGCCCACAATATGCATGTGCCATGTAATGGGCACATGTAGAGTTTCCCAGTAAAGTGCATAAATTGCCCATTGCACTGTATACTGCAGGTTGTTAACAGTCATTTGTGAATTTTATTGCCATTAAGATACTACACACCAATAACTGTTAAGGTTATTCTTAGATGCCTTACATAGTTTAGAGAAAAAGGAATAGATGTTTACAAAATCACGTATTCTGTCAAGGGTTTGTGCAATCATTTTCACAAGCACTAAAGCCTGCCCCCTCCCTCCCCCCTTTCCAAACCCCTCTTACACCTTACTGAATTAAAAAGGGAATAAGCAATTAAGGACGTAATCCTGGGATCGCAGTCCTTCTGCCCACAGCCCATCCCACCCCTTCACAAACCTAACCTACCGAACTTAGGTTTTTAGAATACGATAATGGTATCCTTTATAATAGACTGCATGCTGGTCCGCCATGAGATAGCCTTAGTTTCCTGCTCGGCATCAAACCCAAATAACTAACTAACTAACTGCATGCTGGTCTGGGTTAATGGACCTGTCGGTGCAGACCTTAAGTTCCACAACCACAGACCACAATTAATCAGGCTGTAACCTGCAGATGTCAGACCTGAGTCTCTCCTGTATATCTTTTTCTCGTTTCTCCTTGGTCTTTTTCTCAATTTCAGCTGCCCTCTCTTCCAGCAGTTTCTGTTAACAACAAATTATGAGATCAATGAAAAAGTCTTCCAGCAAATCAAAATGTGAGCAGGTCTTTGATTTTGGACCTTCTGACCTATACTCATAAGGTCCAAAAACACAGTCTAGCACACACTTTCATTATTATCTAAATGTTTAATGTACTCCATAAAGAACAAGCAAAACTCAACCTGGGGCAAAAGAAAAGTGTATTTTTCTCTCAAATGTATTTTTTTGAAAAATACTTACCAATTTACTAATAGGAAGGTACGCTTAGCTTACCAATTTCAGCCCAAAAAACTGTTGTGTATACATCACAACCGGGGGGAGGGAGGGGGCTACTCTAGGGGTCATTACCAGGAACCCCTGGGTTGCCTCCCCTGCCTCCCTATCTGGTCATGTGCCTGGCAGCAACCACCAGCCTTTACCTTAGTTCAACCGCGGCAAGCAGGGCAGGAGGGAGGGACCGAGTAATGCCATCGGTAAGTATTTTTCGAAAAAATACATCTTAGAGAAAAATACATTTGTTTTCTCAAAACTCTTACTGATGGCATTACTAATAAGAAGAATTACGAATAGGAGGAGGGTGCCGCCCCCTATGCATCTCCCACGTGTGCACTTTGCCAGGAAAAAAAGGCACCGCATCGTGCGTTAACTATCGAGGCCTCTCCACGCGCCCACTCCCGACAATTTCAGCTAGGGGTGACCTATAGCCCCTGTGGTGCCAGGAGGGAGTGTCGCGCTGCCGAGATGTCCCCCACTAAGGCCAGGCTGTCGCGCTGGCCGGATAGGTCTCAGAAGTAGAGGCAGGCGAAGGTGGATCACCCTGCCAAGCCAAGGCCACCCCAACGTCTCTTCTGCACAGTTGCGGTCCAGGCAGTGCCCGCAGCCACTCATCCGATCACGTGCCTGGGTGCGCATCGTCCTCATCCGCTCCTCTCTCTCTGGGCATGGGGACCGAGCTCCTGATGCCTGGACTCGCCTAGGGAGCACGTCCCGTTGTGGGCGGACCGGCAATTCCCTCACCGAAGGTGGGGCAGGGCTCCTGGATGCACTCGACTGTGCCGGGATGTTATGTCCGCACAGGCCCAGGGCAGGAAAGGCGTGAGCGCCCTTGTCTGAGTGGCTTAGTTCTGCACAGGTAAACTCCAACGCCCGGACGGGGTCCTGTGGTGGAACACCGGCGACTGGTACTTCGCCTGGAGCTGGTGGACGGTCAACACATGAGGTGCGGCTGCTGGGGCCGGTTCTTGGCCCGAAGCATCAGATCAGTGCGGAGCTGTACCGAACCATCGACCCTGAACTGGAGACAGGAGGGTCGCCCCGTGCAGGTGTGGGTCTCGCTCATTCTAATGGCCGTGGTGAGGGTGCGAAGGAAGCAGGTCTTCCTGGTTAGGTCTCCGAGCCGCGCTGGGGGTAGAGGCTCACACCGCTCCAAGTTGAGCCAGGTTAGCACCCTGGACAAGTCCCAGTGAGGGATCAGCGAGCGGGAACCGGCCGCTGAAGATACAGGCATGCCATCAGATCCACGCGGTCCTTGCAGGTCCCCGGGTCTGGTAGGCCCAGGTGGCGATACGTGTCTGCAATCATCGCCCGGTAACCTCTGCCGGTGATGAGGGCCAGGTTCTGCTGGGAGAAGAGCCACTGAAAGGGCTCAGCCAGCTGGGGGGTAGTCAGGTCCGTGGGGGAGACATGCTCGGCTGCGCACCAGGACTGGAGGACCTACCGTTTCCCTCGTAGTCGCAGAGTTGCCAACCCCCAATATTTTTTTCAGTAGTCAAAATTTAGAATTTCAGTAGTTTCATGACAATTTCAGTAGTCAATGCGCGTCGCTGCGATGCATTACTAATGTAACTATACACAAACACAAGCCTTGCTGATAATGTCGTTAAAATCTCTGACCACTGACATTTAGGGCTCCCAATACAAATTCTTAAAAATCCCTGAAAAAATCCAGTCGCCGGATTTGCGCACACGCGAGTGTTACTTTCGGAGTATAGTGTTACTTTTATGTTACTTTCAGAGTAAAGTGTTACTTTTATAGTATTGACTGTGTTAATAAGAGGATACTAAAATCTATAATGAATCGATCAATAAAGACGTGCTGCAGTATGATATGGATCACTTGCAAGAGTGGTCCGACACATGGGATTTGTATTTTAATGTAGAGAAATGCAAGGTCTTGCATGCTGGAAGGAACAATCCTGAACATGATTACTTGATGAAAGTTAACAATAACATTATAAAGGTGGTATCTTGTGAGGAGGAAAGGGACTTAGGTGTTGTTTTTGATAAAGTTCTATCTTTTGATCCCCATATTCAGGGTACAGAGACAAGCAACAAAGCTGGTTAAAGAATGTAAAAAATATGACTTGGATTCAAATATTTTGGACTACATTCCTTACGTGGACGTAGAATACGTGGAGACTTAATCCAAGCTTTTAAAATTTATTATGGCATCGACGACCTAAATTGAAACAACTTTTGGGGGCAGCTAGATGAATTACCCAAATTTAAAGATTTTCTATTGCTATGATGAATGATTTGTAGGGGAAAATGCATGCATAACAGACCCATAAAGTAATTAAAGAAAGAAAGGACAATTGCAAAGGTCTCGCGGCCTATTTTGTCCTCACACTACTAGACTTACGACAGCCTGGCCAACAGTGTGACACTTCAGCACCGGCTGCTGTTAAAAATGGTGCACCGCACACGCCCAAGTGGCCAATGTTGCCACAGTTCCAGTTCCATATATTATCACACTCTTTGTCTATATTATATCCTTTGCTCTGCTAGAATTCTTCTCAACGATGTCTGCACGCGATATGTTTGTGATGTGATCGAAATGGCGGTAGCCGTGAGGTGCGCGTGCATCGGCCGCGTTCCGCTAACTTCCGTCGTCTGCTCTCAGACTCAGGCTTCACAATGATTGGTTCAAAGCCTAACACGCGCCGGAAGCTGTGATCAGCAACACATAGTTGGGTGACTGTGACCTTGACTCGCCCGGCAGTCTATACGGTAGCCACAGGCGCTCAACGAACCTTAAAACTTTTGTTTTTACTATTGTTGATTTTTGCTTTTCCGTAGTATTATTAATACTTCCGTAGTTCCGTAGTAACACATCGACTTCCGTAGTAAACTACGGAAATTATGTAGCGGTTGGCAACTCTGTAGTCGTTACGGGTAGAGGTGCTGCGAGCCGCTGTGATCGCTTCCGCCACTGCACCCGAGAAGCCTCACAGTGAGGGACTGCCAGACAACCTCGCAGCGTGCAGTAGCCGCCAGTCCGGGCGTGGGTGAACAGCTGCTGTCGAGGCTGCTGAGCATCGTACGAGGCGTGGGCAGCCTCAGTGGAGGGTCCGTGGCGAGGCTCAGAGGCCTGTGGTCCCACTCTCGGTCCAGCTGAACGACGCCACGAGGATCAAAACCGTGTTGCCGCCCCTGAGCTTCTGGAGCACCTTGGGTATCAGGACGGCGGGAGGGAACGTGGACGCTAGCAGCCAGTCCCCAGGGCTGGAGAGCGCGTCTAAGGCCCAGGCTCGTGGATCCGTAATGGGGGAGACGAAGAGCGGGGGCTGCCTGCTCCACCTCGTGGCGAAGAGGTCAATCATGGGTGCCTCCCCACATGCGCAGAGTCACTGAGATATCAGGGCGCAAGGACCACTCCGTGGAGAAGCTGGCCATGATGCGAGAGGGAGCCTGCGAGGACGTTCAGAAGGCCCAGGATGTGCCGCGCCCGAAGCGCGATGCCCCGCTGTCTGCACCACTGGAGGACTTGGTACACAAGGCTGCCAAGGGAGGGAGCGCATGTCCCACCCTGGTTTTGTATGTAGGCCACGACTGACGAGTTGCCGGAGAGAACCCGGGTCTCCCGCTAAACGAGGCGATCTTCCCAGGCAATGAGCGCCAACCAAGGGCCTACAGCTCCAGCCAGGTGATGTGTCTGTCTGCCTGGTCCCACGGCCAGCTGCCCGAGGTCGCGACGAACTGCGGCAGCAGCAGTGCTCCCCAGCCGGAGAGGCTCACGTCCGTGCAGATGGAGAGCTGGGGTGGTGGGGAGAAGAGAGGAACCCCCGACGCCAATCAGTGCTGTCTGTCCACCGCTGGAGATGAGACTTGATCAAGGTGATACAGGGACCAGGTCCACCAGATCACCGGAGGATGGGCGCCTGTGGCGGAGCAAATGCAGCTGGATCAGGTGACAGCCGAGCCTGCCGAGGGATAGGAGGTCTGCCGCTGTGCGTAGGAGACCCTGGCCAGGACCAATTCCGTGCGAGATCCTTGGAGCACCAACCCTGCCATCTGCTGAATCCGCCTTTCGAGAGGGCGAGAGGTCAGAATTGCCTCCGTTGACTAGGAATCTGAGCTGGCGGAGCAGGGTCCGCAAAGCATCCTTGTCCTCCTCCAAGGCTGTCGGCATCTGGTGCCGAAGGAGCAGATCGTCCAGATAGTTGGAAGTTGGGCACAAGGCCATCTGTCGGAACCTGGAGACGGCTCCGTCGATAATCCCGGTGAACACCCACGGGCTGAGGTTGAGTCCGAAGGGCAGAGCCCGAAACTGGTATACTACTCCACGGAAGGCGACGCAAAGGTATCGACGGGATGCCGGCTGCGCGGGAACGTGGAGGTGTGCGTCTGCAAGGTCAAGGCTCACGGCAGTCTCCAGTCTGTTGAGTGCTGAGAGGTCGCTGACCGGATGCCCCTCGCCACCGGGCTTGGGCACGAGGAAGGGACAGCTGTATCAGGCTGAGGAGGCCAAAGAAACCAGAACCATCGCCGAATACAAGGCGAAGCTGCACCGAAAGGCGACAACGCACCCAGATCATGGCTGGGCGGAAAAAAGCGTAAGCTTCTTCCGTGAACCAACCTCGTCTAGACTGACAGAAAAAGGCCCTTTTAAGGGCCACAAATTGTCCCAAGAACGGGCAATCTGTTTCTCCACCATCATGGTCAAATAAGGCTATATCAATTAAAAATATAGGAGACATGCTAACCTCCTCAAAAACTTAAATAATGAAGAATCAAAAAGTGAGTAAATCACAGGAAACAACCGAAATATAAGGCACACAAGCGTGCCACCACGGTTACCTCCCTCTTGGTATTAGCCAGAGGCAGAAAACCTCATCCAGCGAAGCAAACTAAGCTTCTCACCCTCGGTCAAATAAGACGAGGAAATGGAAAAATCAGAGAACGTAAAAAAAGAAATATGCCCCAGGGGGCGAACGCATATGACCCGATAAATAAATCGGGTCTAAATGTAGAAGACTGAAACAACAACAGCCAAAACTGCTGTGAACGTGGATGTCTCAAACGGTTTGGTCCGCTGACGAGAGGAGTACCGGCTTTGAAAGCAAAACGTCCTCGAAACACACCCCATTCTTAAACACAAAAATCTGACCGACTTGCTGTGAGAATAGAGTGTGTTCGGCCGGCCGAAACAAACAGGCCTTTTCATCGGATAGTGTGCGATGTGATACACTTTATTACAAACCTGATTGTTGGTGTGTGACACCAAACGTGTAGTACCGCAAGGTCAGACCCCGCTCTGATCCGCTATTTCGTTTGCAATGGACTGTGATGACAGAGCCGGCCGAAACACTCTCACACAAGTCAGTCGCATAAAAATGAACGCTTTAATGCCAGCGTAAGAAAAAGCATAAAAATTAAACACGTCTTATAGCTGTCTCAACACTCGCCTCATACATAATCTGTAATTTTAATCATCTCACTGTTCTGGCATGTATGCTTGAATGTAGTAAGAGAACAAAAATAAATGTAGTTACCTTATAAGCTTGGACACGTTTGTCTCGCTTTCGCACAAAAGCCACCAGAGCCTGAAACAAAATAATTAGTTTACAAAAATTTTGTTTATTGCCATGTATTAGAAACATACTAATTATCAGCCCATGTTAACACGGACATGGGGTTGTCCAAAAATTCTTTTTAACCCTGTGAGGCATTCAGTAACCCAGGAAGATGGACCGGCCACAACAAATCAGGGGCTGTGTCGGCTCAGCCATGCTTGTCTAGGTAACAAATTGCACCATCACCACCCTGAACACAAAAGTCAACCAGTCTCTCACAACAGCGTTGGTGGTGAATATGTCAATTAAACTTCATGTGCCATTATCATTAACCCTTATCATTCGGAATACACCAGTGTGTGAAATAAGTTTGACTAAAACAGTTCAAGGGTAGTGCCAAGCTATGATGGCACCACCCTTGAACTAAAACCATTGGTAAGTACTATAATGTAGCTTGCATATATCAGTGTACAAATTTGAAGCTTTTGATATGGTATGATATGGGTTAATTAGTGTAATACACATTAAAAGAACTGAGGCTTAGATCACTTATTTTACTAACAATAAGGGTCATGGCATGAAAACCAAGACTGGACTCTGGATCATGGCTAAAACAACTAATTTATTGCGCAGTATTGCAGTCAAAACGAACAGTCAGCTAAGTTACACCAAACTAAAAACTTATCTTCAACAACTGTATTCAAATAATTGCAGCAGTCTTACCCCTTCAATGCCAAGAAAAAAGTGAAACACGATCCAAATGCAAGAGACATAGATCCTGATGAGCCCCCGTGACTGCGGGGGCTCAAGAGGATCTATGCCTCTTGCTTAGACCAATTTGTATCCACATTCATTGGATGGTGTTGGCTCTTGGTCATTAAATGAACCAAGATTTCAGAAACAAAAATGTAAGTACAGTGTATATACATTGGCAGGGAAGGAGTTAGCTGACATACATCTAACAGCTACACTCAAAACCATGCGAGACATTCACAGCTCTTTGCACTAGCTGAACTGAGAATTCCTCACCAAGATTTGGTTCCATCTGCACACATTTAGATTTATCTACAAACCAAAACTGTGACCACTGCTGAAATGCCAAGTAAATATAAATTAGACTCCATGATAATGGCCAATTTATTTCCCATAACTGGTGCTGCAAGTAGATGAGTTACCCTGATCTCCTCATTGCGTTCTTTCTTTGCTGAATCTCGAAGCTTCTTGTTTTCAGCCTCCATCAGACGACGTGTGCGGCGATCAGGGGCTTCACGAGTGTCGTATTTCTCTACCCACACATACGACTTTGATGTGCAGAATGCATGCCAGAAATCGTAGAATGGCCTGACGACCTACAGAAAAGAAAACTCGCTAGAAAACCACATTACAAGAAGAAATCACCAGTAAGGAAATCACACAATGTTCCAATATCTGAAGTGCTATAAGAGAAGCCGCTTTGAATTTTAAAAAAACAAAAACAATAATATCCGACTAAAAATGGAATTGTAAAAACCTTCAGTCAGGTACATATGTACATAAATGTGGTTTCACTAAAATACTGATACAACTTACTTACTTTACTTACGCCTGTCACCCCTACCCGTCGACGAGAGACCTCAAGCAACTCCTGTCCTGTGCTTCTCCTTCGATTCTACTCCAGGTGGTTCCCAGTCTCTTGATGTCTGCTTGGAGGTCTCGATGCCAGGAGTTTCTCGGCCTACCTCTTTTTCTCTTTCCCTGGGGGTTCCATGACAATGCCTGCCTAGTGATACTGGAAGCTGGCTTTCTCAGACTGTGACCGATCCATCCCCATCTTCTTCGCCCAATTTCATTCTCTGCTGTTATCTGCTCTGTTCTCTCCCAGAGTCTGACGTTGCTGATCTTCTCTGGAAAGTGGATTTTCAAAATTCTTCTAAGGCAACTGTTTATGAAGGTCTGTACTCTGTTGACTGTGGTTTTTGTCAATCTCCAAGTCTCTGCTCCATATAGGAGAACTGCTTTTACATTGGAGTTGAAAATCCGGACTTTGGTGTGTTGTGACAGCTCTCTGGAACTCCACACTTTTTTCAACTGGAGAAAGGCTGCTCTGGCTTTACCGATTCGTGCTCTGACATCTGCATCAGTGCCGCCTTTTTTGTCTATGATGCTCCCGAGATAGGTGAAGGACTCCACCTCCTCCAACGGGGTGCCAGCAAGCAAGACTGGTTCTTCCCTGGTTGCGTTCAGCCTCATTGTCTTTGTTTTCTGTTTGTGAATGGTGAGGCCCACTTGGGACGAGATGTCAGCAAGCCTCGTGGTCTCGTCCTGCATTTGTTGATGAGTGTGGGTCAGTAATGCCAAGTCGTCTGCAAAATCGAGGTCGTCAAGCTGTGTCCACAGTGTCCACTGTATTCCACTTCGTCTGTGCTCTGTGGTCATCTTCATGATCCAGTCTATGGCCAGTAGGAAGAGGAACGGAGACAGCAGACACCCCTGCCTGACACCAGTTCTGACCTGGAGCTCCCTGGTGAACTGCCCTTCGTGGATCACGCGACATGTCAGGCCATCGTAGCTGCTTTTGATCAGGCGGACAAGCTTTGTGGGTACACCGTAGTGTCGTAGGAGTTTCCACAGAGTCTCTCGGTCCACGCTGTCAAATGCTTTCTCGTAATCCACAAAGCTGACGTACAGCGGGGAGCTCCACTCCAGAGACTGTTCCACGATGATGCGGAGAGTGGCGATCTGGTCTGTACATGATCGGTTCTTCCTGAATCCTGCTTGCTGGTCTCTCAGCTGGGGGTCAACAGAGCTCCTCATTCTCTCTAGGATGATCCTGTTGAAGACCTTTCCTGGTACTGACAGCAAGGTGATTCCTCTGTAGTTGGAACACTTGCCGAGGTCGCCTTTCTTGGGAAGCTTGATTAGGTACCCCTCCTTCCAGTCAGCCGGCATCACCTCCTCTTCCCAGATCTTTCCAAACAGTGGGTACAGCATCTCCACTGTTGTCTCTAGGTCTGCTTTCAGAGACTCCGCCGGGATGCCATCTGGCCCTGCTGCTTTGCCGTTCTTCAAAAATGCCACTGCTCTTCTGATCTCTTCCTGGCTGGGTCTGTCACAGCTGATGGGTAGGTCAGTCTCTGCCGGCTGGATGTCTGGGGGGTCGGGTGGGCTAGGTCTGTTCAGTAACTCATCAAAATACTCGGCCCATCTGTCGAGTTGGTCTGCTTTGTCTGCAATAGGCTTGCCTTCTTTGTCTTTTACTGGTCTTTCTGTATGGCCATACTTGCCCGACAATCTTCTGGTAATGTCGTAGAGCTGTTTCATGTTGCCGCTGCCTTTTCTGCTGCCAGGTTGTCTGTGTAGGCCCTCTTGTCTGCCCTGATACTCCTCTTCACCTCGCGGTTGGCTTCCGAGTATTCCCCCTGTGCCCTTACTTTGGCTGCTCTCGTGCGACTGTTGTTGACAACTGCTTTCTTCTGCTTCCTCATTTCTATCTTCTTTAAGGTCTGTGCCGACAGCCAGTCCTTGTGATGGTGTTTCCTGAACCCTACAGTGTCTTTGCAACAACAAACACTCACAATTTCTTCATGCTGGTCTGTGAATTTTTATCTCACTGTTTTGACCTGTAAGGTCTGGAATCACAGCCCAACGCTTGTGTTGCAGTTGATACACATGGATTTACTGCAGCAAGGTACTGGCAGGAAAAAGGTAAGAAAGAAATAGATACTAACTTCCTCATAATCACTCTGTGATGTGCCAAACTCTGGAAACTCATAATCACTTTCTTTATCATCCATAAAGACATAGTCCTCTTCTGACAGAGTGTTGAAAACACCCCTGTACACTGCATAGAAACCCTGTGAACAGAAAATGCAAAGCAATGTAAAAGTAAGTAAGTCACAGCATAAGTATGATTTTGAGTGGACAACACAATTTGTCATATTGTCATACAATTGTACTGTAAACGTATGTTCAGTTTCTTACAAAAGTGAAACTTGGTACATGTACTGTGTTGGTCCGTCATGGTCTGATTAAACATGCAACAAGAATTATCACCATTTCAGTCCACTAACAGAAATAACAGGATTTTTGTTACATCTGAAGTTTACTGTATTAAAATTATTTAACAATTTGATGATAAACAACAAAACCACACCTTTACATCATCTTTGTAACCTTGGTAACAAGTGGAGGTGAAGTACTGGAACAGGTTCAGGCTTTCATCCTCATACTGGTCACCTTGACCTTGACCTATCAAAAACACAACAGAAAGTTCATGGCGCAAAGCTAATTTTGCACTCCCTTTGAATTATCATGGCCGATCCTTCTCCTGCAACTGGTACATAGTTGTTCAGTCGACACCTCCAAAATATGGGAAATGCAGCTGGGGGTTAAAGGGATTAACTCTTTCGAGACATGCTGCATCCAGATTCGTGGCTTTACGCCGCGAATCCAGATGCAGCACGTCTCGAAAGAGTTAAATCCCTCCACTGCCAGCTTCTAGAGGCGTCAGTTTGATGATGTCTCTGAACCACTGCAGATTCACAGGACAACCTCTAAATGTTGGAGGCATGGCAGACGTGAACAAAGCCCGCAAGAGGAATAGATCCTCATGAGCCCCCACAGGTGCAGAGGCTCATGTGGATTTATATTTTATGCCTCATGCATTTGGGTCTTGCTTGTTAAATCCTGGCAGTGACAGGGTTAACCCATTTAACCCCAAGACCACATTTCACAAATTTTGAAGGTGCTAATGGATTGACCATGATAATTCAAGGGTAATGCCAGATGAGCTTGGTGCCTTCAGGCGCCAGGTTCATCTGGCACTACCCTTGAATTATCATGGTCCATCCATCTCCTGCTGTGGGGATTTGGGGCTAAATGGGTTAATTGTATAAGCAGTAAGCCCATGCACAACAGCTCTGTAAACAGTAAACGACAGATGGACGTATCAGTTTACAGCATGGTTATCCTCACTGATATAATATATAATGCCAGCAGTGACCAACCTCCTACAAGTACAAACCAGTAAAATCACTTTCTTTCAGCAGCATAAGAAGTATATAGGCACACTTACTTAACCCTTTGCGTGTTGGTAGCATTTCTGGTCACAATTTCTGTAGAAACCATCGAGACAAAAAATGCTACTGACATACTAAGAGTTAACAATGACCATGAGTACTATCTTTAAAGACCTTGTTTCATGCAAAATTTGTAATGCACAGATCAAAAGATCTCCATAAATTGTGCCCGTTCTGTGATTTTTATGTCCATGCTTGGTTTGGTTCTCCAGCAATAGTGCTCAGGAACATAGTGATCTGCACATGTAATCAAGACCTCTATCAAAATCCTATGATCGCGTCTGACTGACATCATGAATGCAAATGTACATGTCGTCTGCTAGCAATAGTAATAATTTACAGCGGAACAGGGGTAACACATCGTAAGTAATGTTTGGTATTTCAAGTACCAAAACAATAATAATACAAATAAGAAAGTATACTATGGCGCCAAATAAACATATAAAAGTGTGGGGTTTTTTTAATTGTTGGTTAGTTTATTGCACTTTACAACTTGACTGTCTGTCATAACCTTGGTCTGCATATAAAGTGTCAAGACGGTTGGTTGGTTGGTTGTACATTGCTTAACGTCCTGACAGCAACAAGACTTTCTCAGGATGTGCCTGCACTGCTTGTGAAAAAAAAACTAAACAGAATATTGAATGTATGTCGCCAGCCGGTCTAATACACTAAATAAACCTAAGAGCATTTAGCAACACACATCCAAAATCAAGAGCTACAGCAGCGCAGACAGTAGGGAGAGTTTAAAAAAAGGAAAATACAGGTGAATGGATCAAGGGTAGATAGAAACACATGCCCCAGAACAGAGGAGAAAACCCACCCTGTGGGGCTGATCAGGGTGATCCTGGGAACTAAAAAGTAGTTAACCCCACCCTAGTCCCCCAGGGCAGACCCGGGTGGGGGTGTCAAGACAGAATGGAACCATATGTTAGTCATCTTTTGCAAGCAGCCACTAGTACTGCAGACGGTACCAATAGCTGCAAGTGCAAGGTTCTAATGATACCATTTTAAATGCTCACCTCCTCTCAAAATGGCTTCACGATGCTTGTCATACCATGCCCGTTCCTGTGGATCCGTCAGCACCTCGTATGCCTGCTGTACTAACCGAAACTGTGCTGTTGCCTCCTCCACATTATCAGGATTTTTGTCTGTAAGCAAATGAAGCTGATTAACATTTGAATATATATTATATCTGAATTATTAACCTTCGTTGCATGTCCTTTGCGTACAATTAGCACTTTTCAATGCAGATTTCATGATTTAACGATATCAACGAACTCTGCTTTCCTGCGTGGCTGGCTTCAATATACATGTATTGCTGATTCTTACACGTTTTTCAGGGACCTAACACTACCAGAGATATTTACAATTTTTTTTGTATAATTTAGTTCTCCACTTAGATACCTGGATGAAACTTGAGAGCAAGTTTTCGGTAGGCTTTTTTCAAGTCATCATTCGTGGCTGTTCTTTCCACTCCAAGTATCTCGTAATGACAACGAATTTTCGTAGCCATTGTAGAGTAGAGAAGTCAATCTGCTATCGACAACTCAATATAAAGGTAAGTCGTATAACCGCTAATACTGTGTACGCGATGTTGTGAAATCTCAGCAGCATGTTGCTGCTCTTCTGAAAAAAGAAACAACATTCAGTTTATTCAAGGGAAAGGACTCCGGTCCCTACTTTTACCCAAGTGAACCAAACTTTCACCCAAACGAAGTTGTCGATGTGGTGTATGTGTGTCAGGGCATGTGTGTGTGTACGTCTGTGTTTAAGAGTGTGTGTGTGTGCGTGCACAACCCGGTTTATCTGGACATGATGTGTGTGGGCTGAGGATGTCCCGGGGCCACGGGTGTTGGGGAGTGGGGCAAAAGCCCCCTCTTCCCACCCTGTTTTCCCAAACTGTGTAATACAAAACAAATCCAGACTAAAACAGTGCTAGCAGACAAGAATAATGCAACCACCAATAAAATCGTAACAACTTTACAAAAATATGTGTAGAAAGAACAATTAACAAATATGTTGTCAGGGCCGGATCACCCCTCCAAGGGGGGGGGGGGGACTTCTTGTTTGGGAGGGGAAGCCAAACAATCCCGAAAACGGACTTTGTTATAGCATTTTAACAAATTTGGGGTCTTGGGGGGGGGGATTTACCCCCCCCCCCCCCCCCCCCCATGGATCCACGCCAGGTTGTGTTGAAATTGTTCTTTTTTGGTGCATAATTTTGGGCGATTTTTTTCACAAGTGTACTGGTATTTATTGCATTGTAATCGTTCTTTCTATGCATACGTTTCTTCTCTCTTTTTTTTTTCTTTTTTTTTTTAAACCTTGTTGCAATTTGTTTGTTGGGGTTTTCTCAGATGTATGTTATAGTTTTCAGGGTGTAAGATTTTCGTTTGTTGAAACATTTTTTCTTATATCTTGGGACACAGCACAACAAAACTTAAGATTAAACATGCACTTCTGATTCTTTTTTTTATTTAAAAGAATGTTCTACTTAGAGCTTCTGCAGGAGTGATCATCATGTGTGACAACACTAATCCTCCGTTTGAGGAACAACACAGCCATTTGTGAAAACTGTATACAGCTCTATACACCCACTAACCTCCTCCATATGAGAAACACTGGTGCAGATCATATAAGCAGTCACGATCTCTCATGATGAATACCTTTTACACTGGCTGACGGTGTTCCGAATCAACACACTTTACACCTCCCCTCTAGTGACATCCGTCAATGACTACCATGCAGAATGCTGCTCTGATGGGCACTGGTCCATGGTAGTCACACTACTTCAAATGACAAAAGTTACACAATCTGAGTGACACTGGCAACCCTCTGTGCTGAGAGACTGAAGCGTGACAGGATCAGTCCTTTACCCCAACGGATCCATCATGGGCTTGTGTACTTATGGGGGGTGGGGGGGATGGTGAGCGTGCACGCCAGTCCATCTGGTGGACATGTGTGTGGGCACGACACGTAACCCCTTCACTGCCGGGAAACAACAGAGGGTATCTAAATGCAAGAGGCATAGATCTTCAAGAGGCCCCACATTTGCGGGGGCTCACGAGGATCTAAGCCTCTAGCTTTTCTTTGATTGTCTGAAGATCATTTCTAGCCCTTGACTGATGGCCTTTTGGCTGTTGGTAGTGCTGTGTCGTAATGATCTCTGCAAGAAAACATTTCAGTACCAGCATAAGCGATGTCTTTAAAACAATCGCATATTTATCACATCAGAGGCAAACAGATATGAATGGGGGATAGCATTACGCACATCTTCTTATGAGCCCTGACATATGAAGGGGCTAATGTGTTTACTGTGTTCTGATAGTGCATGGGGTACGGTCACCGCTGCCGTTTCAGCTCATTCACGCGACCGGCATCAAGCGGTCCTAGCATCGACCGTGATGCTAGCGTAGTACCTGTGTTCCCATATGAATCCCTATGCAAGATTATGCAATAATTATTGGGTCTGCATAGGAGATTACCATGATACATAATGAGTAGTGTGTGTTTAGCAGCGTAGCAGCTGCACCCATCAAAGAGTACCAAGCAGGGCATAACCTGTCACTGCCAGCCGCGAAACGATGTATCTATAAAACCATTGCACATTTGATCTTCTCTTCTCACCCCTAACAACCGGCACACACAAAAACGTGCACACATGCACACGCATCAAACGTGCATGTGCAAACATAAGCAAAGACAACAACATACAGAACAAATGTGAATGCCAGTAAATACAATACTAATATGTGCATCTCTCTTCTGCACACCTATAACTTTCCAACACGCATACGTGCCACCACTGACAGCACTTTGTACTGGCCAGTTTTCCTTTAACCCATAAAGCCCTGACAGACTAATAATAATAATAATAATACCGTTATTATATAGGCGCTTTTTCTCAATTTTTGGGGAAATCGACTCAAAGCGCCGCGCCTGAAACCCAACACACACACTCACGAAACAGACGCGGATTTACGCCATTTAAGACAAACACAGTACAAGACAAACGAAGGGCCAGTCAGCTACTGAAGTTACAGAGATTTTTTTATCGCTTGTATTTGAAATTTTGTAAAGTGGCCTGAGACCGGTACCAAAGTGTGGGGGGTGGAAGAACCGGAGTACCCGGAGAAAGAACCCCCGACGGTCCGCCCGAATTAACGGTGACACTTACCAGAGGAGAAAAGTCCAACGCCGGAACCCGGTATCAAACCGCTCACCTTTGGAATTGGTGGCAGGCGCCTTAACCACTGCGCCACGGACCGCCCCAGACTACAACAGGATGTCAATCAACCATGATATTTCAAGGTTAGTGTCAGAATAGCCTGGCGCCTCTAGGCTCCAAACTATTTTGACACCAACCTTGAAATATCATGGTCGATCTGCCTCCAGAAGAACTGTGATATAGACCTCTGAGGATATCTACAAAAATCTGATAATTTCGTCCTCAGGGCATAAGGAGTTAAGGGTGATAAGAATCAATTTAGCATGCATGAAAATGACCCAGCACAGACCAGCACACATGGCATACATTTATTTGTTGATTAAAAATGACTTCACATAAATAATTACAATTACTGCTGATTTGTTAATGATCGTTTCATATGTGCAGTGTTCCATTATACATCAACTGACAAAAATACTTGCTTTGCACACAGCTCCAGAATGCTAGAATACAAACACACACACCCACCCCCTGGTACATGCGGGCAGCAACCGGTACTGTTTACAGTGCTGGTGACTGCATGAACACAGGGGTTAAATAAACAGGCATTAAATCCCAAAGTCTTCCAACAACTGCAGAGGAGAGCAAGACCTGCTGCTGCTGCAGAGGCTCATGAGAATGTATGCCTCTCGCGGATGGAAAGTATTTGTAACACTTTGGCTGTCGGTAGCACATTTTGTACCAATAATTCCTGCAAAATCATCCTGACAAAACGTGCTACCGACAGCCAATGGAGTTATGGACTTTATAAGCACTGGAATATATACACTGTAAGGTCTTCCGAGATTCACTTTTACAAAATCGGTATTCAGCTTCTGTACTCTGCAGTACACGTGTACATGTATTCCAAACATTATACAAAAAGGCAGAATTCATTGCAAACAACTGTTCATGTGTGTACATGCCTGTATATTTGTTTGTGGTTCACCATGTAATGATGAAGTGACTAAATAAATGGAAACAAGTTTATCTCTTTGACAATATGAATCTAGAAAGAACAGTCTCAAACATGAGTAAGAACTTCTTCCTGTTTTTAACCCATTTAAATTTAACCCCACAGGCACCTTTCCCAAAATTTCTAAATTTTGGAGCGGTCACTTAATGGCTATGTATCAGTTGCAGGAGATTGATCAACCATGACAATTCAAGGGTAGCGTCAGATGTCAGAATACTGGGTTCAGGAAAAAAAAAATATAAACAAAACCAATTAATAATATACTGGCACACGACCCAAACTACCAAAAAAGAAATATCCTAACATCAATAACACAACTGTGTGCTGGTACGTAACTTTGAACCTTAAGGCTTTATCTATACGGTTCAAAATCGCTGACCATCACACATATTACTTTGCACTAGAGTCTGGTCAATGAGCTGCACAAAACCCAAACACAGAAATCAATGAGATTGATTAATCAATCCAGACCAAAAAGGTGACTGCCAATAATGAGATTGATTGTACATTGCTTAACGTCCCGACAGCAACAAGGCTTTCTCAGAACGTGCCTGCACTGCTTGTGAAAAAAAAAAAAACAGAATATTTAATGTATGTCGCCAGCCGGTCCAATACATTAAATAAACCTACGCCATAGGGTCTAAATAAAGCTAAGACCATTTAGCAACACACATCCAATATCAAGAGCTACAGGCAGTGCAGACAGTTGGGAGAGTTTTAAAAAGACAAATACAGGTGAATGGACCAAGGGTAGACAGAAACACATGCCCCAGAATAGAAAGGAAACCCACCCTGTGGGGCTGACCAGGGTGACCCTGGGAACTAAAAAGTAGTTAACCCCACCCAAGTCCCCCAGGGCAGACCTACCTGGGGGGGGGGGGGGGGGGAAATCAATGAGAATAACACACAAAAAATTCACAACAAAAAATGAAACTGTTATGAATTTTAACATGAGGCATGCTATAAAAACCCATAACATTAAAGGTCATTGCAATGACCTCAGCCGCACTGCACAAAAGTGGCTGATGTTGGTGTGATGACTTTTTGCTTGGGTCAACTGTGAGTAATGTTGGCCCAATGATCTTCAGTTTACTGGGAATCATGGATATATTGGCACATGTATGTTTCTGACTGACTGGTCTCGTGCACTTATATGGGCCCCACAAACCTGTGCTCAATAGCATAATGTCTTGTGGTACAGGTCAGCCTCTGTATTACATGCACCAGTATACTGCATGTGGTATCAGACATAATGGTGCACAGGTCTCTATCGATCACAGGGATACCCAGTGAGTAATAGGTCATCGGGCCAACACCAGTCTTAGCTGTCCCACACACAATGTGCAGGCCAGCTAAGGCTGACATCAGCCCATGGACCTTTAGCTTAACAAGTAATTTTTCTCAAGTCTAAAATTAGCCCTACAACGATGCAATTATGAATAACGCGGTCTGACTTTATGACTCTAGGGTACAATGTTACCAAGGCTTACCTGTATCTAATATTCAGATTTGTATACAATAAATCAGACTTTTAAGAAAACTGTTCAATTAATGCCATTCGGCTGAAATGACTATGCACACCAGAAATGACTATGCTCACCATTACTAAGTCAATATCACACAAAAATTACATTTTTCATGCACATACTTTTCCATGAGCACACATACTTTCTCATGTACACACGCATTTACACTCACAATCATTCATAAGTAATTCATTTCAAAGTAAATGCATCCATCATCCCCACCCCACACTTCCGTTCTCTTTTCTTTTAGACTACATCACCACTACGAAAAGCTATACAGAAGGCCTTAAGGCCTTGCAATCTTCAAGCAATGCCCTCCTTGATTGACCAATACAAAGTTTGTGCTAATATAAGCAAAAATGTTTATCATATAACCCCCCTTGCATCACAAAAGTTAAGTCTTTTCCAAAACAGACTAATTAGCTTGGCATCTTCTAGGTGCCAAGCTCATCAGGCACTACCCTAGAACCATCATCAGTCACAGCTGAATGAGCTGAGTCTTGACCATAACAGAGGTGTCCATTTTCAACCCGTGAAAGCTTGGAGTCCTGTGATGGCACGTCCAAGAATCAGAGCGTGGATATCGTGTGTGCCTGAAATATAAAAAAAAAAACATTACTACTGGTAAGTGCATGTTCTGTACTAACATGTTACATGTGTCAGTTTTGCATTATTTGTGGATTGACCTATTGTAAAATCAAAGTGAATAGAATGAACGAGCGTGAATGACACCAGCAACAGCCAAAGGGGTACTTGGTACCCATTTACTTGTGAGCTGGTTTTGTGATTCTGGACCTTGTATAAGGTCCAAATTTACACACAAGCACACCACTTATGGAATAATAATGGAAGGACTTCCAGTGACTATCCAGAACCTGTGATTGTACAAGTTTCGTTCAAAAAATTTCTCGCAACCATCCACTATGCAATAGGTCCTCAGGCCAACATCAGACAGAGTTGGCCTTTTGCTCATTGTGTAAGTTCCTGCTCACCTTCATACGTGTTGACGGCCTCGAGGTTCATGACGTGTCGGATAATGTGATACTCATCTGAGATGCCATTACCTCCCAACATGTCACGCGCCATACGAGCTATGTCCAGTGCCTTGCCGCAAGAGTTGCGCTTGATCATTGAAATCATCTCAGGGGTCGCCCTACAAAAAGACAGTAAAATTAATTTTTCTCTCAAATTTATTTTTTCGAAAAATATTTACCGATGACATTACTGTTAGGAATAGTGTCTTAGCTAGCATAATTTCAGCCAAAATTGGTTGTGTACCTATATGGCAGGGGAGGCAACAAGGGGTGCCATAACCTAGCCAATATCCCGAGTAGCCTCCCTTCCACCCCCATCTGGGGACATGCCCACCGGATTCCCGCCAGTCTGTATGCTTAGCTGACCAGCGGCAAGTGGGGCAGGTGAGAGGGTCATTCGAGTAATGTCATCGGTAAGTATTTTTCGAAAAAATACATTTTAGAGAAAAATTCATTTGTTTCCTCAAAACACATTACCGATGACATTACTGTTAGGAAGAATTGTGAAGAGCAGGTGGGTGCCGCTTATAACGCCCCTAACACTCCAAAGCTGCCAACCAGACCCACCCTCCCTGGAGCAACCTCCCGATAATTTCAGCTAAGAATTGCCTATGGCACCGATGGTGCCGAGAGGGAGTGTTGCGCCACGGGGATGTCTCCCACCAGCGCCATGTTTTCCCACTGGCCGGGGAGGACCCGAAAGATCTCACGCTGGCTGGAGAGGTCCCTCAGGTAGAATCGGGTGAAAGTCAAGTCCGCTCGCCAGCTCATGGCTGCCACAATGTCTTTGACAGCGCAGTAGCGGTCAAATGCGAGGCTTGCGGCCATGGCTCTGACCTCGTGCGCCCTGATGTTCATTCCTTTGGCTGCATCAGGGGAGAGGTCCTGGTAGGTGGTGCGTATCACCCATCGGAGCCAGGAGGATACCGTCTGGGCTGAGATGTCATTTCTACCTGGGGACAGAAGGAGGAATATGCGGGTGCAACCCCTGCGTATCGGCTTTGTCCGGCGCAGGTACACACGTAAGGCTCTCACCGGATCCTGCTGTTTGGTATCCCGGGCAGGGTCTGAATCCCCCAAGGGCCGAATGATGACCATCTGTGGGGCAACCCATCAAGACCGGATCTTGGCTAGGAAGCCGGGTTGGTCAGCAGTTGCACAGAGCCATCCGTCTGGAACTGTAAGCCTGAGGGGCGTGCTGATAGAGCGTGCAGTTCGCTGACCCTGGCAGCAGTGGCGAAGGTCAGTCGGAAGTAGGACTTCCACGTCACGTCGGCCATCCGCACCGACTGGAGTGGTTCGAAGCGGTCCGAGTCGAGCCACGTTAGCCCCCAGGGTAGGTCCCATCACGGCAACAGCGAGCGAAGGGCAGGACGTGTAGACTGAAGTGGGCCAAATTAGGTCGGCGAGGTCTTTGCAGTCACCCGGGTCGGTCGGTCCAAACG
Source organism: Semisulcospira habei (assembly GCA_036245525.1). NCBI lineage: Eukaryota > Metazoa > Mollusca > Gastropoda > Semisulcospiridae > Semisulcospira > Semisulcospira habei. Next base: position 159,333,672 of record BTPG01000005.1, read on the forward strand.
GCGGTACGCGTCAGCGATCATGGCGAGGTAGCCCCATAATGGAGATTGGTGCCAAGCTGGTCGGTGAAGAGCCAGAGGGAGAACACCGCCCACTGGGGAACCGTCAGGTCCGTGGGGGAGAGGCGCTCGTCGTCACATCAGGCGCACAGGACTCGCCACTTTCCCTCGTAAACTCGCCTGGTCGAATGTCTGCAGACTGTAGCAATAGCTCCACTGCTGCACTTGAAAAGCCTCTAGCAGTGAGGGCTTGCCACACCACCTCTAGGCGTGGAGGTGAAGTTGCTCGGGGCACGGAAGGTACTGCGCCCGCTGTGGCTGCTAAGCATCGTGCGTGGGGTGGTGAGCCGCAGAGGGGGCCCGCGGCGAGGTTCAGGAGGTCGGCGGTCCACGAGCATGTCGAGCAGCATGAAGCCACCAAGAACAGGACCGTGTTGCAACCTTGAGCTTAAGCAGGACCTTGAGGATGAGCACCGTAGGTGGGTAGGCGTAAGCGACGAGGCCATCCCATGAGAGGGAGAGAGCATCGACCGCTCAGACTAGCGGGACTGGAACGGGGGAGATGAAGAGGGGAAGCTGGCGATTCCATCTCGGCGCACCGAGGTCGATCATGGGGGTCTCTCAGCTGCACAGATCATCCGAAAGATGTCCGAATGGAGCGCCCACTCGGTGCGGAGAAGCTGGCTGTGTCGCGCGATGGAGTCGGCAGGCCATGCAAAAGTCCCGGAATGTCTCTCGCTCGGAGAGCGATGCCTCAATCTTCACACCATCGGAGCACCTGGAAGAGGAGGAAGGATAGGGAGGGGAACCGTGTCCCGCCCTGCTTCTAGATGTAGGCGACTACTGTGGTGCTGTCTGAGTGGACGAGAAGCTCCTGGTGTCGCAGACGTGACTCCCACGCAAAGAGGGCTTGCCAGACCGCTTTCAGCTCTAACCAGTTGATGTCCTGGGCCACAAGGTCCCGGGGCCATACGCCGGAGGCTGTGGAGCATCTCAGTAGCAGGTGAGCGCCCCAGTTGGAGAGACTTGCGTCGACGCAAGGGACAGCTGGGGTGGAGGCGAGTAGAGGGGAACTCCCGTCGCACGCCAGTTGGGATCCACCCAGCGAAGAAGGTGAGGATGGAGCATCGGCCGTACCCGAACCTGAGAATCGAGGTCGTCCGTTGAGGATCGCAGGGGAGAAGCAGGAGCAGCTGATGTGGGGGGCAGTAGAGACGTCCTAGGGCAAGTAGGTCCGCTGCCATACTCACCAGTCCCAGAAGCTGAAGTTACAGTCACGCAGCGAAGAAAGTGAGGATGGAGCATCGGCCGTACCCGAACCTGAGAATCGAGGTCGTCCGTTGAGGATCGCCAGGGGAGAAGCAGGAGCAGCTGATGTGGGGGGCAGTAGAGACGTCCTAGGGCAAGTAGGTCCGCTGCCATACTCACCAGTCCCAGAAGCTGAAGTCACAGTCACGCACCCTCTTGAGACACCTGCCGCGCTGGATTCGCCAACTGCTGAATTCGCTGCTCCGGAAGTCGCACTTCGTGAGGTCGGTGTGAAATTCCATCCCTATGTGGACAAGCGGCGCGACGGCACGAGGTCAGACTTGTCCATGTTGACCAGGAAGCTGAGCCTGTCGAGGAGACCTAGAAATGAAACTCGGTCCTTCTCCAAGGAGGCCTCCGACCGGTTCCGCAAGAGAAGATCGTCTAGGTATGTCGACGTGGAGCACGAAGACATCCGTCTGGCCTTGTCTACTACGGCGTCCATGATGCAGGTGAACACCGTCACAGTTAGTGACTGTTTTAACGGTGGTAGTCGAAAGTTACTGAAGCACCGGTCACACAGGAATAGTGAGTTGTTTACAAGTTGGTAGAGACGGGTTAGTGTTCTTTGTTTTGCACATGCGGGGCGCGCTAGTGAATGCGGTAGTGTGTTCACTGCAGAGTTTAGCTTGTCGGGAGCAAGGGAATGATATTTTAGCTAGAAGCTGTACTCGGTTGGACCAAATTGTCTTGCCTAGCTGACTGTTGGGAGTCAGTGACTGACCGTCTGTGAGAGTCGGTGACACAGCGCCGATCCAGTCCCGGGGTCTTGGAGGCCGGAGACTGGGGTTGTTTTGCCTACGGGTGGCGGCGTTTTGTGACGAGTCGCAGAGGAGGTAAGTGCGTTAAAAAAAACCTTTGCGGATGTTTTGTTATGTTCAGTTGGTATGGGTGGTTTGTACTATGTGTTAGGGCTAGAAGTATCATGGGGGGGGGGGGGGGGGAAGGAGGGGAGAACGCGATGGGTGGTAAAGGGGAAGTATTGTTTTGACATTATTGGTTTGGTTCTATTTCATTATTAGTTATTTTTAACTGTTTAGCGAAATGTTGCATTGGTTAGTGGAATGTGTTGGTTAGTGAAATGTTGTATTGGCTGTTGTGAAAGTGCAGAGAATGTTAGGAAGGCTTTTATATAATGTTTGAGAACTTTAATTGTTTTGGTTTTTGTGTAATTTTTGGTTTGGAAAGCACGTGTCACATGGGTGAGGGTCGAGTGCTTGAACGGTTAGTGGTAGTGGTTTTGTAAACCAAGCAGGGTGGGTATGGGAGGTTAGCTGTTTTAACGACCCACTGGTTTACGTTACTTACGAGGCCGTTTAGGCTCCTGCTTTTGTTTTGCATTCGTTTTCGGGGTCGGAACCAGTTGGAGGACCGACGGGTATCAGGACCAACCACGGCTCACTGGACCGAGTGTCGGCGTGGAAGGGGCGCGGTCGTCTATACTGCCGAAGCCGCTGTGTCACCATCGTGGCCAGACCAAGCGCCAGGGAAACAGGGGAACAGAAAGACAGAGAGAGAGAGAGAAGACCTGTGAAGCTGAACGACCCTTAAGGAAGCCGGACGGGCCGGGAGGGATCCACAGGCGATCGTAGACTCACCACGGTGGTCCCATTCTTATTCGCCTTTCCATTACTCACTCTGCCTTGGTGTAGTTCCATGATTCTTGTATATGAACAGTACGTTGTAAATGACTTTTTTTCAGCCATGTTCGGAGGACTGTAACCTGACTTTTGTTGTTATTGTGGAGCAAAAGTGCTGCGTAGCATGGGGGAGTGCTTGTTTCCACCACTCGATGCAATGCTGATGCTGTGGAAGTAGTATTAACCTTGGTTTATTTTTTTCCTTTTGTTTTTTCTTTTCTTTTTTTTTTTCCCGGGAGGGGGAGGGGAGGAGGGGGCAGGGAGGGGAAGTGTCAGTGGGAAGTGTGGGAAGGAAGGAAGGGGGGGGGGGATAGTTAGTGCAATAAGTAATAAAGAGTGAGTGTACGTGTATAGTAAATGTGTTGTGTTGCTTGTGCTGAGCTGTAACCTGTCTTGAGGCAAGACGCTAGGGTTCTTTATCTATCTTTTTCCTCTCTTCTACTCCTAACCTTCATTCTCGTCTATCTCTCTTTAGTCGGGACATTTGGGGGTTCTACTTCTATTCTATCTTCCATTCTCGTCTGTCCCTCCCTAGTCGTGACAAACACCCAGAGGCTGCGGTTGACACTGAAGGGAAGCGCGCGACACTGGTAGACCACGCCGCTGAAGGCGAAGCGGAGGTAAAGACTGGAGACGGGGTGCCTGGGGACGAGCAGAACGCATCTGACAGGTCCAGGCTGATGGCCAAGTCCATAGGATGCACTGCGGCGCGAAGGCTCGGGCGGCCTCCACGCAGAAGGACGGGGCGGCGATGAACTTGTGCAGCGCAGAGCGCGCGCGTCGTCTGTCGTAGCCGCTTCCAGTCAGGAGGTCGAGGCCGCAGCGCAGGGAGCATCCCGAAGCACCAGTTCACAAGAAGTGGCAGCAGGCAAGGCGTCGACCGCGGAGTGGTACGCAGCGTGGTAGGTGGTGACCGGCAAGCCAGGAAGTTCCTTAACCACGGCGGGTGGAGGGTGTCTCCGATCCTCGATGCGCAGAACAAAGTCCTGTAGAGGCTCAGGCATGCGTAGTCAAGCGCCGTCTCCGCAGGCCGACGCGCGACGTCCCGGGACCGGAGATATTTCGTCCCAGAGCCCTGGGGGCCCAGCGGGGACCCTGTGTTGTCCACCGAAGCTACTAATAAGAATAAAAAACGATCATTATCATACAGCGCTTAACTTACCTCCCAGCTCTAAGCGCTTTACAATGTGTATACACAACTAAAAAACAGTGACGTGTACACAAAAGCAATTCTAGTGGCCGTGAGGAATCGGGAGGCCGAACAGGCGGGGAGGCGGGGCGAGCAACTCACTGTGGGCCAGGCTCCAAGCTCCGTGAACTGGTCCCGTAGTCTCGCCCGGGGCGAGGGTACTTGTCACTGACCTTGGGACGGAACCACTTTGTTGGGCTTTCCAAGGGTTTGGACGGCCGTACTCCTGTCTTGGAGGCAGACCTAGACAGCTGGCATCCAAGTCGCGGGAAGCATTCCACAGTTGTGGCCACCTGTCCCGCAAGCGCGACTGCCGTCGAGGTACGGGAGTCTGCTCGGTCCTTCTAACACCCAGTGACCCGTCCGCACGGGAGGGTAGATGGGGCGTGCGATCCCATTGTGAGCCCGGCTCGTCCCTTTAACTTTTATCCGATGAGCGGGCGCACGTTAGTCCAGCAGTCTTGTCCAGTCGTGGACGCCTGTCACTGACCTTGGAGCGGGATGCCGAACGTCTGTGCTGGATCTGTGCCGAGGATTTGGAGGGCCGTACTCCAGAAGCCGTGTCCGGGCTCGCGGCCAGAAGGTGGGTTGTGCAAGCACGTTGCGGGCCAGATTCATACTGGATACTCTCAGTACTTAATGAGCTGGCGCGAAATCGGCTGAAGTCAAAGGAGTGGTAACCCGTCCTGCGGGCCCGGCTTGTAGGTCCGTAATGGCAAGCGAGCGCCCCCTGGTCCAGCATTCTCATCCTGCTGAGGGTCACTGCCCGAGGCCGGGAAGTCATATGTTTATGCTGGAATATCCCCTGGGTTGAGGCGACCTGTCCCGTAAGCGTGAAGGTCCGCACGGAACTCCTAACGCCCTGCATCGTGACGCAACCGGGTATTAGGCGGGATGAAAACTCCTTCTCTTTCTTGGCTAGGCTCGTTGTACTCTCTCTAGCTGACGAGCAGGCGTACCCTGGTCCAGCAGTCTCGTCCCGGGGTACCTGTCACTGACTTTGGCCGGGGCACCGTACATCCACGGATTAGTGCCGCATTGGAAGGGTAGGCGTGGCGAGCAATCGCTGTAGCTGCGCTCTTAGTACTCTATGTGCCGAGCGGGCGCCCAAGGCCCAGTAGTCTCGTCCTGTCCAGGGTATCGGCATTGTCCCTGGGTTGGCCACCGTACGCCTGTGCTGGGCCGGTATGCGTGTGGCATAGCCCGTGCAGTCCGAGTGTCCAATTGGGAAGTATGTGGGTCGAGCTAGCTCGCTGTCAGGTTCATCTACTCTCCCTGTCACTGACGAGCGGGTGCCCACTGGACCAGCAGTCTCGTCCATCCGAGGGTACTTGTCACTGCTCGAGGAGTGAGATGATGTACGCCTGTGCTGGACTGGTCCCTACAGTTTGGAGGGCCATACTCCAGAAGCCGCTGCCGGACTCGGAGGTCGGGGGGCGGGTTGTGCATGCACGTTGCGGGCCAGACTCATACTGGATACTCTCAGTACTTAACGATTTGGCACGAAAATCGGCCGAAGTCCTAGGATCGGTACGGGATGGCCTCTCCCGTGCATTCCGAGTCACCACATCTGGGGAATATGTCCTTTCACAGCCACGGAGGTGGTATGCTCGTTAGCCGGCATCTGCTCTCGGACTGGTGTCGGCCGTCATGGCGATAGAAGCCCCAGGCTAAACCACTGCTCGTCTAGCCAGGGGCGCAGACAACACACGGGTGAGTGGAAGCCCAGCCGGAACAGAATAGGCAGATGGCATGCTCATCCCTCGGCTATTGGAAGTCCCCACAAGCGTGCAGGTGCGGACTTGTAAACTGCAAAACATAGTCAACAGTGATAGGCGAGCGAGTGTGGCTCTCCGAGGCCACGTGACGAGCGTACGCGAGCAAAGGTAGACTTCGTACCCAATGCCAAATCCATGGTCAGTGCCGTCGCCTGGCACTCTAACCTCCCTTCCCTGAGCGCCGGTTGTGGGCAGCCACCGAGGTTTTACCTTACCATGTCGGAGAGGCCGGAGTCCAGACCAAGGGCTGTAAGGGACCAACCGTGTCGCAGAAGCGAAGCCCCGCACCACCAACGGTAGAGGCCGCACCACAAAGGTAGCTCCAAGCTAGCACCGTAAACCCAGTAATCCAAGGCTAGGCAGAAAACACGGGAAGTAATCCAAGTCCCCAGCACCACAAAGTCCGGCGGAAGCCCCCACACGTAAACTGATGAAGGTAAACTCCAAGCTAGCACAGCAAACACAGTAATCCCAGGCTAGTACAGTGTACACCTCAGAACTCCAAGCTACAAGGCGACTGATCCCACCGTACACAGCCAAAATCCAGAACCACAGTAACCCTAGGAAGCACAGTGGTAAAATCCAAGCTAGCACAGTGAACACCGTAATCCCAGGCTAGCACAGCACACGGTAACAAGTCCAAGGTCAAAGACGCCCGGTCACACCGAGCCGAGGCGCAGTAGAGTAGGTACACAACCGTTCACAGCTAGCTAAGAAACAGACTAGCGGGAATCCGGTGGGCATGTGCCCAAATGGGGATGGAAGGGAGGCTACTCGGGATACTGGCTAGGTTATGGTGCCCCTTGTTGCCTCCCCTGCCATATAGGTACACAACCAATTTTGGCTGAAATTATGCTAGCTAAGACACTATTCCTAACAGTAATGTCATCGGTAATGTGTTTTGAGGAAACAAATTGGAGTGAGATACTGTTTTCAATCAAGCATGGAAAGACTTCTCACAAATGTGAAAGAGTCAGCCGTATGTGTGAATTTTATTTTACCCATATACATCTGTATAATTTTTGTGCCAACCACCACCTATGTAAGAATACAGGTCAGCTTCAGTATCATGTGCTCCAGTATAATGCCATATCTGATATAACACGCTCAGGTCTCTTGCTCCTATTAGATGCCCAGTGAGCAAAGGTACTCAGGCTGTTATAAAGTCTTTGCAGAGCTGTGCACAGGTGAGCGAAGGCTGACATCACCCTGCAGCATCTTGCTTACTTACTTACTTACGCCTGTCACCCCTACCCGGGTATAGGCCGTCGACGAGAGACCTCCAGCAACTCCTGTCCTGTGCTTCTCCTTCGATTCTACTCCAGGTGGTTCCCAGTCTCTTGATGTCTGCTTGGAGGTCTCGACGCCAGGAGTTTCTCTGCCTACCTCTTTTCCTCTTTCCCTGGGGGTTCCATGACAATGCCTGCCTAGTGATACTGGAAGCTGGCTTTCTCAGACTGTGACCGATCCATCCCCATCTTCTTCGCCCAATTTCATTCTCTCTGTTCTCTCCCAGAGTCTGACGTTGCTGATCTTCTCTGGCCAGTGGATTTTCAAAATTCTTCTAAGGCAACTGTTCATGAAGGTCTGTACTCTGTTGACTGTGGTTGGTGTCAATCTCCAAGTCTCTGCTCCATACAGGAGAACTGCTTTTACATTGGAGTTGAAAATCCGGACTTTGGTGTGTTGTGACAGCTCTCTGGAACTCCACACTTTTTTCAACTGGAGAAAGGCTGCTCTGGCTTTACCGATTCGTGCTCTGACATCTGCATCAGTGCCACCTTTTTTGTCTATGATGCTCCCGAGATAGGTGAAGGACTCCACCTCCTCCAACGGGGTGCCAGCAAGCAAGACTGGTTCTTCCCTGGTTGCGTTCAGCCTCATTGTCTTTGTTTTCTGTTTGTGAATGGTGAGGCCCATTTGGGACGAGATGTCAGCAAGCCTCGTGGTCTTGTCCTGCATTTGTTGATTAGTGTGGGACAGTAATGCCAAGTCGTCTGCAAAATCGAGGTCGTCGAGCTGTGTCCACAGTGTCCACTGTATTCCACTTCGTCTGTGCTCTGTGGTCATCTTCATGACCCAGTCTATGGCCAGTAGAAAGAGGAACGGAGACAGCAGACACCCCTGCCTGACACCAGTTCTGACCTGGAGCTCCCTGGTGAACTGCCCTTCGTGGATCACGCGACATGTCATGCCATCATAGCTGCTCTTGATCAGGCGGACAAGCTTTGTGGGTACACCGTAGTGTCGTAGGAGTTTCCACAGAGTCTCTCGGTCCACACTGTCAAATGCTTTCTCATAATCCACAAAGTTGACGTACAGCGGGGAGCTCCACTCCAGAGACTGCTCCATGATGATGCGGAGAGTGGCGATCTGGTCTGTACATGATCGGTTTTTCCTGAATCCTGCTTGCTGGTCTCTTAGCTGGGGGTCAACGGAGCTCTTCATTCTCTCCAGGATGATCCTGTTGAAGACCTTTCCTGGTACTGACAGCAAGGTGATTCCTCTGTAGTTGGAACACTTGCTGAGGTCGCCTTTCTTGGGAAGCTTGATTAGGTACCCCTCCTTCCAGTCAGCCGGCATCACCTCCTCTTCCCAGATCTTTCCAAACAGTGGGTACAGCATCTCCACCGTTGTCTCTAGGTCTGCTTTCAGAGACTCCGCTGGGATGCCATCTGGGCCTGCTGCTTTGCCGTTCTTCAAAAATGACACTGCTCTTCTGATCTCTTCCCGGCTGGGTCTGTCACAGCTGATGGGTAGGTCGGTCTCTGCCGGCTGGATGTCTGGGGGGGGGGTCGGGTGGGCTAGGTCTGTTCAGCAACTCTTCAAAATACTCGGCCCATCTGTTGAGTTGGTCTGCTCTGTCTGCAATAGGCTTGCCTTCTTTGTCTTTTACTGGTCTTTCTGTATGGCCATACTTGCCTGACAATCTTCTGGTAATGTCGTAGAGCTGTTTCATGTTGCCGCTGCCTGCTGCCTTTTCTGCCTCTGCTGCCAGGCTGTCTGTGTAGGCCCTCTTGTCTGCCCTGATACTCCTCTTCACCTCGCGGTTGGCTTCCGAGTATTCCCCCTGTGCCCTTACTTTGGCTGCTCTCGTGCGACTGTTGTTGACAACTGCTTTCTTCTGCTTCCTCACTTCGATCTTCTTCAAGGTCTGTGCCGACAGCCAGTCCTTGTGATGGTGTTTCCTGAACCCTACAGTGTCTTTGCAGGTTGAGTTCAGCGCCTCTCTAACTGCCTTCCACTGCTACTCTGTGGTGACCACCTCCTCTTCATTTACTAGCTCCTGTAGCGCTTGAAACCGGTTGGACAGCACCAGTTTGAACTCTTCTCTAACTCCAGTTTCTCTCAGGAGGCCTACATTATAGCGCTGTCTTCTTGTTGTCTCTGTGCGGCTTTTCTTTAGCTTGAGCTTCATTCTTAAGGTAAGCAGATGGTGGTCGGAGGCGACATCTGCTCCCCTCCTCACTCGAACATCTTGAAGGGATCTTCTAAATTTCTTGCTAATGCAGATATGGTCTATTTGGTTCTCTGTTGTATGGTCAGGTGAGACCCAAGTTGCTTTGTGTATTCTTCTGTGTGGGAAGATGCTGCCTCCAATGACAAGTCGGTTTAGAGCACAAAAGTCTACAAACCTCTCCCCGTTCTCACTCATCTCCGAGCCTAGTCCCTGTCTCCCCATCACCTCTTCGTATCCGGTGTTGTCCTCCCCTATTTTGGCATTAAAATCGCCCCTGACGATGGTGATGTCTCGCTCCGCACATTTGTCCAAGGCACTCTGGAGTCGGTCGTAGAACTCTTGTTTCTCTTCCTCGTCACTGTCATTAGTGGGCGCATAACACTGGATGACGTTCAGCTTGAGCTTTTTCTTGGTTCTAAAGGCTGCTGTGATAATTCTTGGCCCGAGAGGTTCCCAGCCCATCAGCGCTCTCTGTGCCACTGGTGACAGCATGAATGCTTCACCTTCTGTATGGGGGGCATTCTCCTCTTCATGACCTGAATACAGAATCATCTCCCCACTTAACAGCCTTTTCTGGCCAGACTGCGTCCATCTGGCTTCGCTGATACCTAGCAGGGAAAGGTTGTACTTTTGCATTTCCGCTGCTATCTGGGCGACCTTGCCGCTCTGGTACATGGTCTTGACGTTCCATGTGCCCATGGTTGTGTCCCTGGATAGAGAGAGGCGGCTCGGTCCTGTGGCTTCCGAAGACTTCCGGCTTTCACCACAGGACGTCATAAGTCTTCTGGTAGAAGAACCTTCCTCCTCCAGGAAAGGAATTACTGTTAGTCTTTTCGTCGGCGTTTTTGTAGCTATTTCCTTTTTTGCAGGGTGGGGAAGCTACCCCCACGCCCAACCCCCTTACTAGGAGGGCCAGGGGTTTTCTGTCAGGGTCACCTTCCCTTAGACCATGTTGGTTCACGGCACCTTATTTCATTCGGTGCACCCCTCTCACGAGGGACCCCCTATCCACCACCCAGGGGACGCGCCTCAACGCCATATGGTCCCAGCACGAGGAGCATCTTGCTTACCCTGTGGATTTTCTCCACAAGTCAACATAATTTCACCACTACAATAACGTGATCGTGAATTACATGGTCAAACCTTAAGGTTCCCGGGTACCACAATATACTGAGGCTGAATTTAACCTGTTCAGTGCTGGAAAATATGAACGGACCCAACTGCATGAGGTATATATCTTCATGAGCCCCTGCAGTTGCAGGGGCTCATTAGAATATATGCCTCTTGCTGACACATTTTGAATCCATGTACCTGAAAAGCTAGGACATTTGGTGTTGAATTAACCAAGAATGCAGAAACATTATCTGCATCATCTGGCACTAAACGAGTTAAACCACAGCTGTGTCAGTATCTGCCTGATGGTGCTTACAATATAAATTCACAAATTAACACTCACTTTCCCTGATCCTTGAGACGGCCGACCTGAACACAGGCCTGGAGACCAATGGAGATTTCCGTCAGCATGTCCGCCATCTTTTTCTGCATCAGCTGGTTGTTGGCCAGGGGACGGTTGAACTGCTTCCTAACAACCCATAAGGATAAACGTGTACACACTGTAAATGTGTGCTTATGCTGTCACATAACCATAAACATAGGTACAAGTTCCCAGTGTGAAAATACAGCGAGGCAGGCTGGGGGCAGCGTGTCACTTAACCACTACTGACAGCAAAAGGTTTAACCCCTTCACTGCCAGTGGATGCAAAACTGTGCCTTTAACAGTAAGACAGATTCAATGCACATAATCCAATCAATCCAAGGAACGTGAATATGCATAGGGTCAGCAAGAGCCAAAGAGCGTCACAAATCCCTGCAGTTGCAGGGGATGATGAAGTTCTCTGCCTCCTGCAGGGTGGTGTTGATTTTTTTTCCCTGCAGTGAAATTCATTTTTCTTTAAAAGGTATTTTTTTCGAAAAATACTTACCGATGACATGACTACCTGGAGTGTCCACTCCTTGCTCAATTCTAGCCTAAGAACCCGTTGTGTAAACACAACCCGGGAGGCACTCGGGGAACCCCCAGAGGGACCGAGAGTTGTCTCCCGCTCCTACCCACCAGCCCTATTCACCTGTGAACTCCAGTCACGAAATTAGGCTCACCAGCGGCAAGCGGGGCAGGTGGGAGGGTCCTTCGAGTCATGTCATCGGTAAGTATTTTTCGAAAAAATACCTTTTAAAGAAAAATGAATTTGTTTCTTCAAAAACATTACCGATGACATGACTACCTGGAGAATGCCGAACAGGAGGAGGGTGCCGCACCCCCAGAAGGTTTTCTCTAGGCTCATGGCCTTCACCTCTCCTCCGACACTCTGCACTCCCTACTAGGTGTGTACCTACGGCGCATGGGGCGCCGGGAGGGAGTGTTGTGCCGCCGTGACGTCCCCCACCAAGGCGAGGTTGTCTCGCTGCCCTGCCAGATCCTGTAGATAGAAGTGGGCGAATGTAGATTCTGATCGCCAGCCCACCGCTGCCATGATGTCCTTGACAGCGCAGTTCCTGTCGAAGGCGACGCTCGTGGCCATGGCCCGTACTTCGTGCGCCCGAATCTTTAAGCTCTTCGCTCCCTGTGGGGAGAGATCGACATAGGCTGAGCGAATCACCCAGCATAGCCAGGAAGAGATAGTCTGTGCTGTAATGTCGTTTCTTCCGGGTTTTAATGGTAGGAAGAGGCGTGAGCGTCCCCTCCGGACGGCTCTGGTACGGCGCAAGTACACTCTAAGGGCTCGTACAGGATCTTGTTGCCTGGTCTCTTTGGGAAGTTGTTCCCGCGTAACGGTCGTAAGGTGATAACCTGTGGTGCCGTCAGTGGAGACCTAGTCTTGGCAATGAAGGCAGGGTCGGTCACAAGTTGGACGGAACGATCCGCTCGAAATTGCAGGCATGTAGGCCGGGCTGAGAGTGCGTGTAGCTCGCTTACTCGTGCCGCGGTGGCGAGGGCCAGCAGGAAGCAGGTCTTTCGCGTCACATCAGCAAGTCTGGCCAGAGGTAGTGGTTCGAAACGTGGTGAGTTCAGCCAGGTAAGAACCCATGGTAAATCCCAGCGGGGAAGTAGCGAGCGAGAGGCAGGTCTTTGTAGGCCGAAGTGCGTCATAAGGTCCGCTAGGTCCTTACATGCGCCGGGGTCCGCGCGGCCGAGATGCCGGTAGGTATCGGCAATCATCGAGAGATATTTTCTAATAGTAATAGGGGCCAGTCCTTGGTCTCCGAAGAGCCAGAGGAAGAAGTCCGCAAGTTGGGGGTTTGTCAGTTCGGTGGGGGAGAGACGACGGTCGCTGCACCAGGCACAGAGTACCCTCCATTTTTCCTCATAGATACGTCTAGTCGAGGGCTTGCGGGCTGTAGCGATAGCTTCCACTGCAGCACCCGAGAAGCCTCTAGCGGAGAGGGCTTGCCGCACAACCTCCAGGCGTGTAGCAGCAGGCGTTCTGGGCAAGGGTGAAACAGCGCCTGACGTGGCTGCTTGAGCATGGTGCGGGGCATGGGGAGCAGTAGAGGAGGGTGAGTGGCGAGGCTGATCAGGTCGGTGGACCAGGAACGAGTCCAAGCGAACGGGGCGACCAGGAGCAGGATCGCATTGGTTCCTCGCAGCTTTAGGAGGACTTTGGGAACGAGGACTGTCGGGGGAAAGGCGTACGCGATGAGTCCATCCCAAGGAATGGATAAGGCGTCGACCGCCCAAGCCAGGGGATCTGGTACTGGGGAGACGAAGAGGGGAAGCTGGTGATTCCACCTCGTGGCGAATAGGTCCACCATCGGGGTCTCCCAGTGAGAGCAAATCATCCGGAAAATGTCCTGGCGTAGAGTCCATTCTGTGTGAATAAGCTGTCCTCGACGAGATAGGGAGTCCGCCAAAACATTCAGGCGACCGGGAATGTGGCGAGCGCTGAGTGTCAGTTCGCGGTCCTCGCACCATCGCATCAACTGAAACATGAATTTTTTTTCTAAAATGTATTTTTTTGAAAAATACTTACCGATGGCATTACTATCTGGGAATACACTCTATTGCCTATAGATTTCAGCAAAAATTGTGTGTAGCACACAACTGGGGAGGAGACACCGGGGATCCAAGCACTATGACCCCGGGTGGCCTCCCCTTACTACCCTATCCCGGCGAGCACAGGGCGACCTCGTCAGTTTCACACATAGCCACAAGAGGCAAGCGGGGCAGGCGGGAGGGCCATCCGAGTAATGCCATCGGTAAGTATTTTTCAAAAAAATACATTTTAGAAAAAAAATTCATTTGTTTTTTCAAAATACATTACCGATGGCATTACTATCTGGGAGAATGGCGAACAGGCGGAGGGTGCCGTATCTAACCATAACCCAACCACTCCGCCGGCCCCCTCGAGAGAGAACTCCCGACGATTTCAGCTATGATGTGCCTAAGACGCCAGCAGCGCTCGGAGGGAGTGCTGGGCCGCGGAGATGTCGCCCACCCGTGCCAGGGAGTCACGTCGGCCGGATAGGTCTCTTAAGGTAGAAGCGTGCGAAAGTGGAGTCTGAGCGCCAGCCACCCGCTGCCACAATATCTTTGACCGAGCAGTTGCGGTCCAGGGCTAGACTGGCGGCTACTGGTCTCACTTCATGCGCCCGGATTTGTAAAGGCTCAGTGCCGCGTGGGGAGAGGTCTAGGTAGTCTGACCTAATCACCCACCGCAGCCAGGATGACACGATCTGGGCAGAGATGTGGCGTCTGCCCGCGGACAAGGTAAGAAGAGGCGCGAGCGCCCCCGGCGCTGCGGCTGAGAGCGGCGCAGGTAAATCATTAGCGCCCGCACTGGGTCCTGTTGCCGCGATCCAGGGGAGAGGTCCGCTCCACGGAGGGGCCGTATCGTTAGCACCTGAGGAGCCGCCGCGGGCGGCGGTTCTAGGCCAGGAAGGATGGATCGGAGAGCCTCTGCGCAGAGCCGTCGGAACGAAACCGCAAACAGGCTGGGAGCATCGAGAGCGCGTGAAGCTCGCTGACTCGGGACGCTGTAACGAGAGCCAGAAGGAAACAGGTTTTCCGGGTCAAGTCTGAGAACCGAGCCAAGGGGAGGGGCTCAAACCGGTCCGTATTCAACCACGTCAGTACCCAGGCAAGATCCCACCGGGGTACTAGGGAACGTGAAACCGGACGTCGGAGTTCAAAGTGAGCCAGAAATTCGACAGATCCTTGCAGGCGCCTGGGTCCGGAAGACACCGGTGACGGTAGATGTCCGCGATCATAGCGCGGTAGCCCTTGATGGCGACCGGGGCTAAGCCCTGGTCGTCGAAGAGCCACAGGAAGAACTCCGCCAGTTGGTGGGAGGCTAGGTTAGTGGGAGGGAGCCCATGGGAGGTGCACCAGGTCTGAAAGACCCTCCACTTGCCTTCGTACACCTTCCTTGTAGAGAGTCTGCGGGCTGCTGCAATTGCCGCCACTGCAGCATCCGAGAACCTCTAGCGGCGCGGGCGTGCCGGACAACCTCCAAGCGTGTAGGCGGAGGCGTTCGGGGCACGGATGGAAAAGCCGCTGACGGGGCTGCTTGAGCATTGTGGAAGGGTAGGAAGCTCCAGAGGAGGGTCCGTCGCAAGAGCGAGGAGGTCCGTGGTCCAGCTCTTGGTCCAGTTGAAGGGGGCCACCAGCAGGAGGACCGCCGAGCATCCCAGAAGCTTCCGCAGTACCTTCGGAACGAGGACTGACGGGGGGTAGGCGTAAGCAATCAGGCCGACCCAAGGAATGGGGAGCGCGTCCACTGCCCAAGCGAGTGGATCCAGGACTGGCGAGACGTAGACCGGGAGCTGGCTGTTTCATCTGGTGGCAAACAGATCCACTAGCGGCGTTTCCCAGTGAGAGCAGAGCAGGCAAAAAATATCCGGGCGTAGGGACCGCTCCGTGTGGAGCAACTGTCCGCGACGAGACAGGGCGTCCGCCATCACGTTGAGGTGGCCAGGGATGTGGCGGGCTCGTAGGGCAATGCCTCGATCCCTGCACCAGAGGAGAAGGTGGTACCGAAGAATGCAAAGGGAGGGCGAGTGAGTGCCACCCTGATTCTGTATGTAAGCCACCACCGTCGAGTTGTCGGAGAGCACGAGGACTTCCTGATTGGCCAAGGTCTCCTGCCAAACGTCGAATGCCAACCCAACTGCCTTCAGCTCCAGCCAGTTGACGTGATTCCCGAACAGCTCCCGAAGCCAACGCCCGAGGCCGAGAGAAATCCGGTAACAGGTGCGCGCCCCAGCCGGCCTGGCTCGCCTCTGTACAGAGAGACCACCGAGGCGGCGGGGAGTGTAGGGCACCCCCGAAGCCAGCCAAGCGAGGTCCGCCCACCTCTCGAGGTGAGGACGAGCCAGAGGCGTGACAGGTACTAGATCCAACAGAGCGCCCGAGGGTCGCCAGTGAAGAAGGAGACGTAGCTGGAGAGGCCGAGCATAAAGTCTGCCCAAGAGAAGCAGGTCCGCAGCCGCCCTGAGGAGGCCCAGGAGTTGAAGCCAGACCCTGGCGGTGAAGGAGGATCCCATCCCCATCGAAGTCGCTAAGTCGACGATCTTCTGTCGCCTGGCCAGAGGCAGGCGGGCAAGGTTGAGGTCGGTCAGGAATTCCATCCCCCGATGTAGAAACCGTCGAGAGGGAGAAGATCGGATTTCCCCAATTGAGTAGGAAACCTAGACGACGCAGAAGGGAAAGCAGGGCATCCCTGTCCGTCTGGAGGGCTGCGGAAACCAAGTTGCGCAGTAGAAGGTCGTCCAAGTAATTGGAGGCCGGGCTCAAGGAGCGCTGACGGAAATAGGCTATCACGGCGTCGAGCAGTCTTGTAAACACCCACGGACTGATGTTGAGGCCGAAAGGAAGGGCGCAGAACTGGTAGACGATCCCCCCAAGTCAAACCGAAGGTACCGGCGAAACGACGGATGAATCGGGACGTGCAGATAGGCGTCTGACAGATCGAGGCTGATCGCAAAGTCCATCGGCCGGAGGGCCGCACGGAGTGTCCTGGCCGTCTCCATCCTGAAGCGAGGGGCCAAGCTGATAAGTCGATAACTGGACGCCACTTGCCGCCTGGTTTGGGAACTAGAAGAGTCGGCTGTAGAACGCCGGAGAGTCCTGCCGCGAAACCACCTCTGTCGCCGCTTTGGTGAGGAGGGTCGCCACTTCCCCGCGCAGAGCGTCCGCCTGTGTGCCGTCGAGCGGTTCCTGGGTCCACATGGGTGCTCTGCGAAGAGGCGAAGGCGACAGGAACGAAAGTTGCAGGCCTGCGGTAACGGTGGAAAGAATCCAGGGGTCGTCCGGGAACAGCGATCTCCAAGATCGCTGAAGCGACAGCCGCCCGCCGACGGGAGGCCCGATTACTGAGGCGGGGGCGGAGGCGGGGGCGAGTCAATGAGCCCGACCGCGGCCCGATCTACGGGCACCGCGGGGCCAAGCAGGGCGAGGGGCGGGGCCGGCCTGAGTAGCCTGGAATGGACGGGCCCGACCTCGTGAAGATCCGACTGTAGGAAAGGAGGGCCTGAAAGACCGCTGGGCACGACCCCCGCCGTGCGGGGGGCGCGAAAGCGGGTCGAGGCTGGGTTAGATGCAGGCTTGGGCCACAAGTCCTTGGAAGATTCCTTAACGGTGTGCCAAGTGTCGCCGAACAGCTGAGGACCACCTAAGGGGGCTTGACGGAGCTGGGTCTTCACTGACAAGGGAAGGTCCGAGCAGAGGCGCAAAAGGGTATCCCTCCTCCAGAGGTCGCATTTGGCAGCTGCTGCCCTGGCGGTGGCGGAAGAATGGTAGGCGGACCGGTTGGCCGCTATCAGGATGGACTGCACGTCACGAAGCGGGGACTGAGCCTCCAGGTCCCACGTATCCTGTAGGCACTGCAGGGCTGCCTGGGTAGCCAGTTCCAAACCCGAGCACGCCAGCGAGTTCCGCGCTAAGGAGGCGATCCTGTCGAGAGGCCGAGGCCACGAGTTCTGGACGAGCCTGCGGCCGCCCGCCTGTAGTAAGGCCGCCGCATCCACCGCTGGAAAAGGTATGGCGAAGGCTTGGGAGTGTCCAGCGTACCAGGCCTGGCGGAAGCTTAAGTTGATTCCCACCGGCGATCGAGCGGCGGTAAAGTATCCCGTGTCGCCGAAAGCGTCGTTACGCAGCTGGGCGGAGAAGCATCGGTGAGGTCCCGGAAGCCAGCTTGCGGGAGGGACTTGCGGCGCTGGACTTGCCTCTGCGCGTCGACCATGGCCGAAGCCTGTCTCTTCGGAGGAGGCGAAGGAGGACAGACGTCGGGCGGTAGGGACTTGGTGATAAGCCTTGAAGCCTCACCCAGAGCGTGGACCGTCTGTGATCCGAGCGAAGGGCCGGCAACGTCTGACGAGGCGGAGGCCGACGCGACAGCGGAAAAGGCGGGAAGGAGAACCAGCCACCGAGTCCTGCAAGAAGATCGCCGAGGCCGAGTCCGACGGATGAAGGCTGAGGACGTCCGGTTCCAAAACTGATCTTCTCGCGGCAAAGACGAAAGGGGCGAGTGGCTACGAGAGCGCCGCACCGCCGCGCGCGAGGTAGACACAGCCGCCCGCGACGCACGCAAAGAGGCGCGCCGCGGCGACGGAGGGACCGTGGCAAAGCGACGGTCCACCTCAAAGTCGGGATCCGCACGCGGCAGCCGACGTGAGCGACAAACCGCGATCGGAATACCGAGGAAGTGGCCTGGTCACCCCTGGCCTGCCCGGGAGAACCGGTGCGAGGGGGGGGGGGGGACCGCCAATAGTCTCCCCTAGCCCGCTCAGGAAAGGCGGAGCGGGGAGGGGACAAATACCGGGCACGTGGCCCCCCGTCCGATGTTTCGGACCGTGGAGGACGCGCGATGTCACACCGGGCCCGCCTGGTCGATACGAGGCGGGGGGGGGGGGACAGTCTAGGGTCGCGCCAAGCCCGCTCAGGAAAGGCGGAGCGGGGAGGGGACGATTTATGAGCCCGCTGCCCCAGCTCCGAAGCCTCGGAGCGAGGGGGGGGGGGGGGGGGGGCGACGGTCCAAGTCACACCGGGCCCGTCCGGTCGATACGAGACGGGGGGGGGGGGACAGTCTACGGTCACGCCAAGCCCGCTCAGGCGAAGCGAAGCGGGGAGGGGACAATTATGTGCACGCGACCCCCGCTCCGACTCCTCGGAGCGTGGGGGGCGAGAGTCAACCACACCCCGGGCCCGCCCAGGCGAGACGGGGCGGGCGGGGGGGGGGAAGAAAGCGAAGCATGCCGTGCCCGTTCGGAAAATACAGAGCGGGGAGGCAGCATTACTAACGGTCTCGTCACGTTCCGAAGCCTCGGTGCGTGAGCGAGAGCATTTCTTATCACGTTTACTCTCTTTCTTATGCTTGCGTTCCGTCACCCGTCCCCGCTCCGGAGACCTAGAGCCAGGGGTGGCCGACGAACGCTCATCTCTCCCAGACCGCTCGCCCGAAGCAGAGCGGGGGGTGGGAACCAAAATGGGCTCAAGCCACGCGCTAACGAAGCAGAGCGTGGGGAGCGTGACTCCGAAACTCGCCTACCCTGCTCCGAAGACTCGGAGAGGGGAGGGAGAACCTGCGAGGTAACGGTACAAGAAGGGGACTTACCTGTGGGCCGGAAAGCCCGATGCGCCGAGGGAAGTACGTCCACCCGTGGAGGATCCCGTGGAGACCGAAGCGGGCGAGGGTACCGGTCACGCCTGAAGAAGTCCCACCTGCGCGAACACCGGTCTTCCGTCCAAGCGGCGCCACCATCACACGTTCCGTCCGAAGCACAGCCCGAACACGGCAAGCAAGAGTCGAGTGCATCATCCGGCCACTGGAAGTCCCCGCACGGCGGCAAGTCTTCGACACAGAAGAAGCCATAAGGCCCTAAACCAACTACGCCGGCGAAGAAAGTCAACCGTGCACAAAACAGCCGGGCACAAGTCACGTGCGTCGTCGAACCCCAAGGCCAAGCCAAGGGTGAACTCACAAAGTCAGAGAGTCCAATTGTCAAAGGAAAAACCACGAATGTAGTGAGTCCAGGGCTGAATCGAAGACTCCAATTCAAGCCCACAGTCAAAAACCACTGAAACCCGTAGAACGGAGAAAGGCAAAAACTCGACCGTCCCCGGTCGAGCTATGAGTGAAACTGACGAGGTCGCCCTGTGCTCGCCGGGATAGGGTAGTAAGGGGAGGCCACCCGGGGTCATAGTGCTTGGATCCCCGGTGTCTCCTCCCCAGTTGTGTGCTACACACAATTTTTGCTGAAATCTATAGGCAATAGAGTGTATTCCCAGATAGTAATGCCATCGGTAATGTATTTTGAAAAAACAAAGTAGCATGCATAGATTGGGTGAATGAGTTCCTCCCTGCTTCTGTATATACGCTACCACCGTCGAGTTGTCCGAAAGGATGAGAAGATGCTGGTGTCTGAGTTGCTCTTCCCAAACGATGATGGCCTGCCACACCGCTTGTAGTTCCAACCAGTTGCTGTGTTTGTCCGCGAACTCCGGGGGCCAGAGGCCGGACGTCATGGCGAACTGTGGAAGCAGGTGGGCTCCCCAACCAGCACGACTCGCGTCGACACACAGGGAGAGGTGAGGGGATGGAGAAGAAATGGGGACTCCCAGTGCCAACCACGCCCTGTCGGTCCACCGTAAGAGATGGGGGCGTACCAGCGGGGACACGGGGACCATGGTGGTCAAGTCGCCCGAGGAGGGACACCAGAGCAGTAGGAGATGAAGTTGTAGCGGTCGGGAGTAGAGACGCCTGAGAGGGATAAGATCCGCTGCTGCGTTGATCAGGCCAAGAAGCTGAAGCCAGACCCTGGCGGGGGCTGCCTGCTGCTGATCTACCAACGCGGCGAGTGAGGATAACTTCACAATCCGTGTCTCTGGCAAGTGTACCCTGTTGCGGTCCGTGACAAATATTCCATGCCGAGGTGGATGAAGTGGCACGCAGGAGTGAAATCCGACTTTCCCGTGTTGACCAGGAATCCCAACCGGTAAAGCAACCGCAAAAGGGCGTCCCTGTCTGCCGCGAGCGCGGTCTCCACCTGATTCCTCAAGAGTAGGTCGTCGAGATAATTTGACGTCGGGCTGGACGACGACTGCCTTGCCTTGGCACTACACCATCCATGATGCGGGTGAAGGCCCAAGGGCTGAGGTTGAGACCGAACAGAAGGGCGCAAAACTGGTAAATCACTCCTTCGAACGCGAAGCGCAGGTACTTCCTGGCAGTCGAGTGCATGGGAACATGTAGGTAGGCGTCGGACAGATCTAAACTGACCGCGTAGTCCATGGGTTGAACCGCCGCACGAAGAGCCCTTGTCGTCTCCATCCGAAAGGAAGGGGCCGCGATGAAGGCATTCAACGCCGACAGGTCTATGACTGGCCGCCACTTGCCGCCGGGTTTGGGTACCACAAACAGTCGGCTGTAAAAGGCGGGCGAGTCCGGATGCTGCACTATCTCTGTGGCCTGCTTCAACAGGAGAGCCGCGACTTCTCCACGCAGAGTGGCGGCCTTGAGGTCGTCGGAAGGTACCTCTGTCCAAAGTGGAACGGAGCGCAAAGGAGGAGGGGAGCGGAAAGAGATCCGCAATCCTCTGGTCACTACGTCCAAAACCCAGGGCTCGTCTCAAAACAGCAAGAGCCACTCCTTGCTGAATCTTGCTAGCCTTCCGCCGACTGGAGCCCCGAAGACGGTCGGCGGAGGCGGAACCGGGGACAAGTCAGGTGGCCCGCCCGCGCCCAGGGCGACGGGAGGGACGGGGCCAGGTGGGGGTAGGGGCGTTAGCTGGGCCAGGGCGACGGAAGGACGGGCGACGGCGCAGCGCAGCCCGTGGTGGGGCAGACGGGTCCGAGATGACAGGTTTACGAGCCTGCAAGGAGCGACCCAGGGCCATGCGGGCGGGAGGAAAGCGTTGCTTGACCGCCTTGCGTGGCCAACGGTCGGAGTTGGAGTCCTTCACCGCCTGCCAAGTATCCCCGAAGAGCAGAGACCCTCCCAGGGGGGCCCGACGTAGCTGAGTACTCAGGTCGGTCGGCATTCCACTGCAAGCCTGTAGGACAGCGTCTCGTCGCATAAGGTCGCAGTTAGACGCGGCCGCCATCGCGTTAACAGAAGAGTGATAAGCTGCGCGGTTCCCAGCCTCAGCCATGACTAGTAG
The DNA here is from genome assembly GCA_036245525.1 of Semisulcospira habei. NCBI lineage: Eukaryota > Metazoa > Mollusca > Gastropoda > Semisulcospiridae > Semisulcospira > Semisulcospira habei. Next base: position 159,355,197 of record BTPG01000005.1, read on the forward strand.
GTCTCCCAGGAGGGGAGACAGAGAAGGCTGCCAGGCTTCCTCGAGACGTCGAATGAATGCCTGTGTCAGTAAGTCCAAGAACCCGGAGCAGGCGAGCGTGTTCCGAACCAGTGACGCCGTCCTATCCAGTCCCTGCGGGAAGGACCGTTTCAGCAGAGAAACACCTCCGGCTTGCATCAGAGCGGCAGGATCCACGGGTGGAAGCGGGCAGAGGAACGACTGCGAATGGCCGGCGTTGAAAAGCGATGTCAAGAGTGGGAGGCCACCTCCCGTCCGTGAAGAAGTCCGAGTTCCGAGTCTCCGAAAGCAGGTGAGACGAGAAGGCGTCCCGCAGATCAAAAAAAAATAGCCGGCTGCGGGAGGGACTTGAACCTCTTGACGGTCCTATCCGCGTCCACAAAGGTGGAAATCTTCCTCTTCACAGGTGGCGAAGCCGGGCAAACTTCCGCAGGCAGGGAGGCAGCGATGAGCTTGGATGCCCCGTCCAGCGCCAGCTGAGTGTCCATCCGCGTAGAAGAAACAGGTCTGACGGAGGCCGAAGCACTGGAAGCCGAAGAAGAGGGAGATGGAGAACGGCTGAGACATCCGAGTAACCAGTCCGAAGAGTCCTCCGCCGTCAAACTCAGGGTGTCGAAGTCCCGCTGTCTGGAAACCGGCGACCGAAGAGGGTGACGAGGGCTCCGAGGAAGGGAACCCTGCTGCCGGAGCACCGCAGCGGACGAAGACTCCCTCCGCAGGGGAGAGCGAAAGACTGAACGACGCGGTGAGGGTCTCCTGCGTGCCGAAGGCGGGTCCCGACGAGGAGAACGGCTGCGACGAGGAGGAACGGAACGGTGAGGACGAGGCAAAGGGGAAGTGGCCGGTCGATGGGAAGAGGAACGGGACGAACGGGAGTCCAAACGAGAAGGGGAACGCGAAGAAGGCGAAATCCGTCTGTATCGAGGGGAGTCCTGATCCGACGAACGATGAGTGGAGAAGGTCCTCCTATGATCTTGCGAGGGAGAGCGATAACGTCGAGTAGAATCCCTGTGTCTACGATCTTCACCAACAGGAGGCTCCGGACGAGTGCGTGTATGTCTCTGTGAACCAGGCTCTTGGGAGAGGTGGGTTTCTTGCCGGCAAGGGGACCCCCAGCGGGATCCCGGCGGCTTCCTCAGAGACGAGTGGGGAACGAAGGTGGAGGAGGGACGCCAAGAGCGTCTCACCAAACCAGGCTCTTGGGAGAGGCGGGTTTTTTCCACCAGCTGTGTCCGGGCGCGCTCTCTAACGGAGGCGGTCTTGACGGTCGAACTCCCACTCTGTGCACTAATCCGTCGATTACTCAGTGGCGTCTTCTGTGTCGGATCAAGTTGGTCTCGCACGTCCGGTGCCGGGGGCACAGTGGAAGGCGTCTCGGCAATCTTCAAAGTACCCGAGAGGGTAGGAGGCTCCCCCCTATAAAAGTTCCAGAGATTAGACCATCGCAGCTCCGGCCAGGTAGCACAGACGTCACAAGTGTGGTCGGAAGCACACCCAGCGCACAGGAGACAGACTGCATGATCATCCGACGGCCACTGGAAGCCTCCGCATTGTGTGCATGTCATCAGTAGGCCACTGCAACACACAAAACATGAAGGCACTCGGCGAGTGTCCACAAATACCCCCGTTAAGCTCTAGGTCCCCAAGTTACACTGGTGTTAGGCACCCAAGTTAACCAAACTTATGGCTCACACCCTGCCAACAGCTTCATGCAAACAACCAGTTAAAACCACGGCGAAGGGAAACAAACCCTGCCGGAACAAGTGAGCATCCAAGCCTTCGTCATAACGCAGAGCGTCTAAACCGTAAGCCTAAGTAAGTTAGGTATGGCCTAGGTACGGTAACGAAACTCACTGCTCGCAGCTGGCAATGGCGCGAAAAGCCCGCCAAACGCCAGCGCGAAAACAGTCCTCAGCCAACCAGGCAACCAAAACGGAGCCCATAAATAACCCCAAAGCGAGGGAGAAGTGATGCAGAAGCAAGCTGCTCGTGCCTGTGCCCCGCCCGGGCAACCAGCCGAGGCTCCTCTAACTACCTTACCTCTCAGTCGGAGCGGTACGAGATGGAGAAAGTTCCATGACCCCCACTGCCCGACCGGCAAAACCAGAGAGAGGGAACCCTTGAACACGAACGAAGCTGTAGTCGTCAAAAACCGCCGTAGAGCAGAATCCAAGGTCAGCGAAGACGTAGAAAGAAGGCAGACCGAACCGGTCGAAAAAACATCTAAGTCCAGAGGCTAGAGAAAACACGTCTAAACGCGTGAGCCTAAGAAGCGTGACTGGAGTTCACAGGTGAATAGGGCTGGTACGGAGCGGGAGACAACTCTCGGTCCCTCTGGGGGTTCCCCGAGTGCCTCCCGGGTTGTGTTTACACAACGGGTTCTTAGGCTAGAATTGAGCAAGGAGTGGACACTCCAGGTAGTCATGTCATCGGTAATGTTTTTGAAGAAACAAAGGGTTAAGTGCTGGCAGGATTCTGAAGAATGATTACTTTGCATTGATGATGCATTTTTGTGAACTCTTCTGCTTAAAATGCATGAAATATCTGTTTGCTTCTAGTGTAAGGGAGTTATTTTGAAAATATATAAATTTTTGAGAGAGAGATTGCCAGTTGTTTTTTAATTTGCAGAATATTGTCGTTCAATGTACACCCACAAAGCTTTAATTTAACCCATATCATTCGGAAAACACCAGTGTGAATGAAGTTTGCCTAAAATAGTTCAAGGGTAGTGCCAGAATAGCTTGGCGCCTCTAGGCGCCAAGCTATTCAGGCACTACCCTTGAACTAAAGCCATTGGTCTATATCCTTATCTGTAAGTACTATAATGTAGCTTGCATATGGTAGTGTACAAATTTGAAGCTTTTAGCCTCAGTATGATGTGGGTTAAGTAACAAGTGGGCAACATGACTTTTGGAATATGTGGACAAACGTCTGATTGTTACTCTTATCTTTACCTGTCAAGCGTGTACTGACGAGCAGCATCCAAGCAGAATTCAGCAGCTCCCAGGGTTCCCCACGCGATGCCAAAGCGAGCATTGTTCAAGCAGCCAAATGGACCCTGGAACACAACAAACATAATTAAAAATTATAGCTCTTTGCCTACGGCTGGCAGCTCCAGCCACCGCAAGACAACTTCCTGTAGCACACTGCGGCGAGATCGGTTGAGCCAAAGTTCATTTGCAGTGCATGTGCTTGGCTAATTTAAGTGCAGAATGCGTCATTACAACTCACAAGCCATTGCATATGCGCCAAACCCATAACTGAACTCTTAACAGAATTACTTAGTGGCAGAGTATATAATACAGAAATGTTACTTAATGTGCAAAGAGTTAACCCATATCATTCTGAGGCTAAAAGCTTCAAATTTGTACACTGCCATATGCAAGCTACATTATAGTACTTACAGATAAGGATATAAACCAATGGCTTTAGTTCAAGGGTGGTGCCAGAATAGCTTGGTGCCTAGAGGCGCCAAGCTATTCTGGCACAACCCTTAACTATTTTAGTCAAACTTATTTCACACACTGGTGTATTCCGATGATAAGGGTTAAATAAACAAACATGCACCATATTTGTGTGCTGATACGTAATTTTGGATCTGATGGCCATAGACGATCACATATCATCACACATTTATCAGACAACACTTCCTCACCCCAAGCCCTGAAACTTTTGGCAGCATGTTCTCTGCAGGAATCTCCACATCTTCCATCACGATCTGACCTGTGATGCTGGCACGCAAAGAGAATTTCCCCTCTATCTTTGGTGCAGACAGACCTGGCATTCCCTTCTCCAGGATAAAGCCTCGGATTTTGTTGTTGTCAGCATCACACTTGCCCCACACAATGAAAACATCCGCAATTGGTGAGTTGGTGATCCTGTGCGAAAAAATAATGAAACACCAATGCAACCCCTTTGTGTATGCAGCCATTGGTACTGTAAACAGTATTGGTGGATGCATGCACAAGGGGGTTAAAAGACTCAATGATGAAGCAAACACCGTTAATGCTGCCACATGGCAAAGACACACAAGTCGCAAACAGACATGCATACTTCTGCGATCATACAACAGTCTGATTTTAGCTGTCAACACAACTCACCAAGACTTGCTCCCATTCAGTGTGAAGGTCTTTTTGCTAGGGTTGTATTTGGCATTAGTTTCCATGGATGCCGGGTCACTGCCATGATTAGGCTCCGTAAGGCCGAAGCAACCAATCAGCTCACCCCTTGCAAGTTTGGGGATGTACTTTTCTTTCTGCACCTCTGTGCCGTAGGCATAGATTGGCCACATCACCAGACTGGACTGGACACTCATGGCAGACCGATAGCTGCTGTCAACTCTGAAGACAAATATACCAAAAGGCACGCTATATTCTACAATGCTGTACTCTCCCAAGTCTATTCACAGGACTGATGTTGAAACATGTGAATAAGTGATATAACAATGTTTCTTTGGTTTGCTAATTCATAACATCAGTCATGAGAAAGGATGAGAAAGGATTCATACTTCTTGCTGAAAACACTTTGCATTCATTTGTTTCCTCAAAATCCATACCGATGGCATTACTATAAGGAAAATACCCGTTAGCTTACTGATTTCAGCCTAAGAACCCTTTGTGTGTTCCTACACAAGGGACACAACCATAGGGAGCTGTAACCAAGGACCCTCCATAAGGTCACGTGAGCAGTGTGATCATGCCAGTCTTACCCTTAGCTTCCGTGAGAATGGTTCACCGCTTCAGCCTTCCCGCTTTGTTTTGGATTACGTTCTATGGCTTCACTATGTTCAAGTTTCAACTAGAAATGGGCTAAGAAGATGGCGAGGTAAGGCCTCGGGTTATGCCTACGAGAAGGCCATCTTGATTTACAGTGGCGTCGGCACACCCCGGGGAAAGTGACGATTTTTAAGGACTCGACCGGACTTAGCATTCGGTTAGTGTGGGGCACGAGGGGGACGCCCCGTTCCAGTCTAAGCGTTTTAAGACTCTTCCTCAGCCTCCAGGATTTCGGGATTTTTCGGACGCCTTTAATGAACATCTGCGCCAATGTAAGCTGCATGGGAAAGGTTTCTTCGCGGACTCGCGGTGGCCGGCGAACATCGACATCAAGTTTCGGCAGAAATGGTATTTGGGTCACTCTCAAGCTTTCGTCTGCCCCCTTCAGGCTGTGGACCCTGCGGTGGAGCTACAGGCAGGAGGCTCAGCTCCAGTTCGATGGTTCATCCCCCCCAGGCTCGACCAGACAGCAAGTTTGATCCGTAATTCCCTGGTGTGTGCGGCTTTCCTGGATCTGGCTATGCAGGCGGTGGCTCGAGGTGTCAAGGAGTTTTGAGAATGGCTGAGTGAGGCATGCTTGCGGGACATCCACGCGTTAGCTGTGACGGCAAATCGCACGGAGCACCACTCGGCAACCAACGCCCTGGCAGCGGCCGTAAACTGTGATTTGATGAGGTGTGACGCCGTTCTTAAGAGGTGCCCCGGCATCCCCTCAACCTTCAGCTCTCAGCTCTGCCGTGCCCCTTTGGGCGGTTCGATCCTCTTGCTGCCCGCAAGGACGAGGGTCGTGCCCTGCGGACCTTTAGACCCACCTCCCGGCTTGTTACCAGGCACTCTTTCGGGACCAGACGTCAAGCGCCGGCTGCTCGCAGACGCTCCCTCCCGGCCCAGGCCCCCAACTGGCCCAGGAACGCCTGGAAGCCCGGGCGGGGAAGGGCCCAGTCGGCGGGAGGCTAGCAAGGCACGGCGACGAGTGGCAGTTGCTGCTGTCAGAAGACCCTTGGATTCTTGACAGGATCTCGGAACGCCTGCAGATCTCGTTTTGGACTCCTCCCCCACTGAGACGTTTCCCCATCTGGACGCGCATGCTGGTCGACCAGTGCAAGGCAGACGCTCTTCAGGGAGAGATCGCCGCTCTGCTCCAGAAGGCCACCCGTAGTAGTCCGCCATGACTCACCAGCCTTCTACAGTCGGCTCTTCCTTGTTCCGAAGCCCGGCGGCAAGTGGCGACTTGTCAAAGACCTCTCGGCCTTGAACAAGTTCACTGTCGCCCCCCCCCCCCCCCTCCTTCTGCATGGAAACGGCAAGAGCCTTACGAGCCGTGGTGCAGCCTATGGACTATGCTGTCAGTCTTGACCTCTCGGACGCGTACCTCCACGTTCCCATGCACCCTACCTCTCGCCGTTACCTGCGATTCACCTTTCAAGGAGTGGTCTATCAGTTTCGGGCCCTACCCTTCGGTCTCAACCTCAGCCCTTGGATCTTTATGAGAATCATGGATGCCGTAGTGGCCAGAGCCAGACAGACTTCCTCAAGCCCTACCTCCAATTATCTCGACGACCTACTTCTCAAGAACCAGACCTACTTTTCAAGAACACTTTGGTACCGGTCTCAGGCCACTTTACCAATTTCAAATACAAGCGATCAAAAATCTCTGTAACTTCAGTAGCTGACTGGCCCTTCGTTTGTCTTGTACTGTGTTTGTCTTAAATGGCGTAAATCCGTGTCTGTTTCGTGAGTGTGTGTGTTGGGTTTCAGGCGCGGCGCTTTGAGTCGATTTCCCCAAAATTGAGAAAAAGCGCCTATATAATAACGGTATTATTATTATTATTAACCAGCCTCGCTAGAGGTGGTGGACAGGGACGCGCTCCACATGCTTCTTCGCTGGCTTGGGTTTATCATCAACGAGGGGAAATCGGACTTGGTTCCATCTCGCAGGTTTGTCCACCTTGGCATGGAATTCTTGACCGACCTCAACAGGGTGCATCTACCGGTGGCTCGGATTCTGAAGTTTGCGTCCCTAGCCCACCAAGTGTCTCTAGTGGACGCGGTTCCGGCCAGGACTTGGCTCTAATCAGCATGGTGGCAGACCTGTTATCCCTCGGCAGGCTCTACTCATGACTGCTTCAGCTCCATTTGCTGCACCACTGGCGTCCGTCCACTGGAGATCTCACAGCCCTGATCCCAGTCCCGCTGTTGATCAAGTCTCACCTGCTCAGATGGACAGACCAGGTTTGGTTGGGGACGGGAGTCCAACTCTTTACCCTCAGTTCTCAATCTGCACAGACGCAAGCTTCGTCGGCTGGGGAGCCCACTTACTGTCGGAATTCAGCACCATCTCGGGTCGGTGGACTTCAGACCTCCGAGACAAGCACATCAACTGGCTGGAGTTGAAAGTGGTATGGTTGGCACTCATAAACTGGGAGACGCGGCTCTTCGGCCAGGAAGTCCTGATCCTGTCCGACAATGCGACGGTGATAGCTTATCTACAGAAGCAAGGCGGCACTCAGTCCCCGGTCCTCTGCATGCTACTGTACCAGATTCTCCTGTGGGGCAGAGATCATGGGATCGCGTTCTGAGCTCGACACATCCCGGGACATCTGAATGTTCTCGCAGACTCCCTCTCTCGTCAAGGGCTGCTCCTCCACACCGAGTGGACCCTCTGGCTGGACATCTTCCGGATGAGCTGTGCGCACTGGGAGATGCCCATGTTCGACCTGTTTGTGACCAGATGGAACAAGCAGCTTCCGCTTTTTGTCTCGCCCATCCCGGACCCGCTCGCATGGGCAGTGGACACAGTGGACACTCTGTGCGTCTCCTGGGAGGACCTCATAGCCTACGCTTATCCTTCCTCAGTGCTAGTGCCCAAGGTCCTCCTCAAGCTCCGGGGATGCAACATAGTCCTACTTCTTGTCGCCCCGTTCAGTTGGAACAGGAGTTGGACGACAGATCTTTTGAGCCTCGCCACAGACCCTCCTCTCCGGCTCCCCACGCCTCGCACGATGCTGAAGCAGCCCAGGCAGAATCTATCCACCCTTGCCCAGAGAGACTACTTTTTCACGCCTGGAGGTTGTGCGGAACGCCCTCTCAGCACAAGGTTTCTCGAAAGCAGGAGTGGAGGCGATCACTGCAGCCCGGAGACCATCCACGCACCGGGTGTACGAAGAAAAGTGGAGGATCCTACAGTCCTGGTGCGAGTCCGAGTGCCTCTCCCCCACGGCACTGACCATGCCTCAGCTGGCTGAGTTCTTTTTGTAGCTGTTCAGAGAGCAGAGCTTGGCCCCTATCACCATCAGAGGCTACCTCTCCATGGTTGCAGACACTTATCAGCACTTAGGCCTACCAGACCCGGGAGCGTGCAAGGATCTCTCAGACCTGATGTTCCACTTCAAACTCCAGCATCCGGTCGCTCGCTCTCTCATCCCACACTGGGACCTCCAGTGGATGTTAACCTGGTTGAACTCAACCTGGTTCGAACCTCTTCCCTTGGCCCGCCTCGCGGACGTGACCAGGAAGACCTGCTTCCTCTTGGCCCTCGCCACAGTGGCCAGAGTTAGCGAGCTGCACACCCTGTCAGTGGACCCAGCTTGCCTGCAGTTCCGGACCAACTCCTGACCAACCCTTCCTTCTGAGCCAAGAATAGGCTCCCCTCCGCAGCGGCACAGGTGATGAGTCTCCGCCCGCTCACACGGTTTGACCAGTCCCAGGAGTCCCGACTGCAGGACCCGGTATGAGCGTTGAAAGTCTACCTGCGCAGAGTAAAGCCCCTCAGGAGAGGCCGCACCTGCCTCTTCCTGCCCTTGGTCCCGGGCCAAGCTGACATTTCCGTCCAGACGACCTCATCCTGGTTGTGATGGGTCATCCGCTCCGCATACAAGGATATCTCCCCGGAGGGGGCTAAGAGAATGTAGATACGGGCACACGAAGTCAGAGCGGTCGCCGCGAACGTCGCATTCAACCGCAAATGCACAGTCAGAGACATCGTAGTGGCTGTCGGGTGGCAAGCAGAGTCCACCTTCTCCCGCTTCTATCTCTGAGACCTCTCCGGTAAACGAGAGAACCTGGCCCTCGTCGGAGACGTCTCGGCAGTGCAACACTCCCTCCGAGCGCCTCGGGCGCCATAGTTAACACTTAGCTGAAATCGTCAGGAGGTTGCCCCTTGAGGCCAAGCTTATAGCAGTGGCAGAGTTTTTGGGTGGCACCCTCCTCCTTTTCGCTATTTTTCCTTATATTAATGCCATTGGTATGGATTTTGAGGAAACAAATGTATTTTTCTCTAAAAGATATTTGTTTGAAAAATACTTACCGATGGCATTACTCAAAGGTCCCTCCCACCTACCCCGCTTGCCGCCACTACGCCAATAGTAAGACTGGCATGAACACACTACTCACGTGACCTTATGGAGGGAAGGGAGACTACCCAGGTCCTTGGTTACGGCTCCCTACGGTTGCGTCCCTTGTGTAGGAACACTCAAAGGGTTCTTAGGCTGAAATCAGTAAGCTAAGGGGTATTTTCCTTATAGTAATGCCATTGGTAAGCATTTTTCGAAAAAATATCTTTTAGAGAAAAATGAATTTTTCTCTAAAATGTATTTTTTTGAAAAATACTTACCGATGACATTACTATTAGGAATGCATCTTAGCTAGCATAATTTCAGCCAAAATTTGGTTGTGTACCTACACGACAGGGGAGGCAACCTAGGGGCGCTGTAACCTAGTACCCTGAATAGGCTCCCGTCCATTTCCATCTGGTCACGTGCCCTACGGATTCCCACCAGTCTTTTTGCTTAGCTGACCAGCGGGGCAGATGGGAGGGTCCTTTGAGTAATGTCATCGGTAATATTTTTCAAAAAAATACATTTTAGAGAAAAATTCATTTGTTTCCTCAAAATACATTACCAAAGACATTACTATTAGGAAAAATAGCGAATAGGAGATGGGTGCCGCTTATAACACCCTGAACCCCTAAATACCGCCAACGAGACTCGCCCTCCCCGGAGCACCTCCTGATAATTTCAGCTAAGAATTACCTACAGCCCCGAGGGTGCCGGAAGGGAGTGTTGCGCCGCGATGATGTCTCCCACCAGTGTCATGTTCTCCTGCTGGCTGGAGAGGTCCCGAAGGTGGAACCGGGTGAAGGTTGATTCTGCTCGCCAGCCCACGACCACCACAATGTCCTTGATGGCGCAGTTGAGGTCGAATGCGAGGCTTGCGGCCATGGCTCTGACCTCGTGCGCCCTGATGTTCATTTTTGGCTGCATCAGGGGAGAGGTCCTGGTAGGTGGAGCGTATCACCCATCGGAGCCAGGAGGATATCGTCTGGGCCAAGATATCAGTTCTACCTGGGGACAGAGGAGGAATAGGCGGGTGCATCCCCTGCATAGCGGCTTGGTCTGACGCAGGTACACACGTAAAGCTCTCACCGGGTCCTGCTGTCTGGTCTCCCGGGCAGGGCTTGAATCCCTCAAAGGCCGAATGGTGATCACCTTTGGGGCGGCCAATGGAGACCGGGTCTTGGCTAGGAAAGCCGGATCGGTCAGTAGTTGCACAGAGCCATCCGTCCGGAACTGTAAGCAGGAGGGGCGTGCTGACAGAGCGTGCAGTTCGCTGACCCTGGAAGCAGTGGCGACGGCCATTAGGAAGCAGGTCTTCCACGTCATGTCGTCCAACCGCGCCAAGGGGAGTGGTTCGAAGCATTCCGAGTTCAGCCCATCGAGGAAACAGCGAGCGAAGGGCAGGACGTTGTAGGCCGAAGTGGGCCATAAGGTCTGCGAGGTCTTTGCAGTCACCAGGGTCCGGCCGGCCCAAATGGCGGTACATGTCAGCGATCACGGCCAAGTAGCCCCTAATGGTGATCGGCGCCAAATGCTGGTCGGCAAAGAGCCAGAGGAAGAACTCAGCCAGCTGGGGAACGGTCAGGTCTGTAGCGGAGAGGCGCTTGTCGTCACACCAGGCACACAGGACTCGCCAATTTCCCTCGTAGACTCATCGGGTCGAGGGTCTGCGGGCTGTAGTGATAGCTTCCACCACTGCACTTGAGAAACCTCTAGCGGCGAGGGCTTGCCGTCCAATCTCCAGTCGTGGAGGAGGAGTCGCTCGGGGCACGGATGGTACAGCGCCTGCCGCGGTTGCTTGAGCATCATGCTTGGGGTGGGGAGCCACAGAGGAGGGCCCGTGGCGAGGTTCAGAAGGTCGTTGGTCCACGACTTGGTCCAGCAGAATGGAGCCACCAGAAACAGGACCACGCTGCACTCTTTAAGCTTGAGCAGAACCTTGGGGACGATCACCGTAGGCGGGTAAGTGTACACGACGAGACCATCCCACGGAATGAAGAGAGCATCGACTGCCCAAGCTAGCGGATCAGGAATGGGGGAGACAAAGAGGGGAAGCTGGCGATTCCACCTCGTCGCGAAGAGGTCGATCATGGGGGTCTCCCATTCTTTGCAGATCATCCGAAAGATGTCCGGCCTTAGCGCCCACTCGGTGTGAAGAAGCTGGCCGCGCTGCAAGAGGGAGTCGGCAAGGACATTCAGATGGCCCGGGATGTGTTTCGCTCGGAGAGAGATGCTGTGATCTTCGCACCACCAGAGTACCTAGTAGAGGAGGATGCAGAGGGAGGGGGAGCATGTTCCGCCCTGCTTCTGGATGTAGGAGACTACCGTAAAGTTGTCTGATAGGACAAGAAGTTCCTGGTGACACAGACGTGACTCCCACGCGATGAGGGCTTGCCAGACCGCCTTCAGCTCTAACCAGTTGATGTGCTGGGCCACGAGGTCCGGGGGCCAGACGCCGGAGGCTGTGGAGAACATCGGTAGCAGGTGCATGCCCCATCCGGAGAGACTTGCATCGACGCAGAGGGACAGCTGGGGTGGGGGCGAGTAGAGTTGAACTCCCATCGCAAGCCAGCAGGGATTTGCCCAGCGAAGAAGATGAGGATGGAGCATCGGCAGCACCGGAACCTGAGACTCGAGGTCGCCTGTCGAGGGTCGCCAGTGGAGAAGCAGGTGCAACTGAAGCGGGCGGGAGTAGAGACGGCCGAGGGGAAGGAGGTCCGCTGCCGCACTCATTAGGCCCAGAAGCTGAAGCCACACTCTGTCGGAGACCGCCTCCGCTTGAGACAGCTGTCGCGCTAGGTTCGCCAACTTCTGAATCCGCTGCTCCAGCAGCCTCACTTCGTTGAGATCAGTGCAAAATTCCATTCCCAGGTGAATGAAGCGACGGGACAGAGCGAGGTCGCATTTGCCCACGTTGACCAGGAAGCCGAGCCTGTCGAGCAGATCTAGTAGCGCATCTCGGTCCTTCTCCAAGGAGGCCTCCGACTGGTTCCGCAAAAGAAGATCGTCCAGGTAGTTTGACGTGGGGCTCGAAGACGTCCTTCTGGCCCTGGCTACTACGGCATCCATGATGTGGGTGAACACCCAGGGGCTGAGGTTGAGGCCGAAGGGAAGCGCGTGAAACTGGTAGACCAAGACCGCTGAAGGCAGGTAACGTCTGGAGGTGGGGTGTATGGGGACTTGCTGGTCTAGGCTAACAGCAAAGTCCATAGGCTGCACTGCGGCCCGAAGAGCTCGGGCGGTCTCCATGCGGAAGGACGGGGCGGCGATGAACTTGTTCAGCGCGGAGAGGTCGATGACGGGGCGCCACTTGCTGCCAGGCTTGGGTACCACGAAGAGGCGGTTGTAGAAGGCTGGGGAGTCATGTCGCGCCACCACCTCCGTGGCGGCCTTCCGAAGCAAGGCGGTGACCTCTTTGCGCAGGGCGTCGGCTCTGAGCTGGTCTGTCGGCACCGAGGTCCACAGGGGCGAGCGGCACAGGGGGGAAGGAGACCGAAAGGAGATCAGCAGTCCCTCGGAGGCAGTGGAGAGGATCCATGGGTTGTCCGGCAGCAGCGACCGCCACACGTCGCTGCGGAGAGCAAGCCTCCCGCCGACAGGAGACCCGGAAGCGGTCGGCGGGGGCTGAGGAAGGGAGTCAGTGTGCCCCGCCCGCCTGGGGTGACGGGCAGGCCGGGGCCCAGCAGGGGCGGGCGGGAGCGGCCAAAGGCCCGGGGCTCGGGGGGGGGGGGGGGGGGGGGGGGGGGGGGGCAGACGACCTCGAACAGTGAACGGGCGAAGGGAGGGTCAGCCGGTCCGCAGGGCGCGACCCACGTCCTTGCCGGCTGCTTGAAAGCGGGCGGGAGCGGGGTGGCTGAGCCAAAAGTCCTTGTTCTCGCCCTTCACTGCCTGTCAAGTAGGGCCTAAATGGAGCGAACCGCCGAGCGGTGCCTGCCATAGCTGCTTCTTCAAGTCGTTCGAAAGGTCGCAGTCGCGCATTAAGGCATCCCGACGCATCAGGTCACAATTAGAGGTGGCGGCCATGGCGTTGACGGAGGTGTGGTACGCCGCGCGGTTGGCGGAGACCACCAGAGCCAGGACGTCCCCCAACAGCGGCGAGAGCGAAGGGTGCCAGGCCTACTTGACGCGTCGAACAATAGCTTGGTGACCTGGTCCAGAAATCCCGCCGAGGCGAGGGCATTGCTTATTAGGGTAGCAGTCCTGTCCACGCAGGAGGAAAGCCGACGCAGTTACAGTGCCGGGGTATCCACCGCCGGGAGCGGGCAGGCGAAAGCTTACGAGTGACCGGCGTACCACTGCTGGCGGAAGGCGATGTCTAAGTCCGCAGGCCACTTGGAGTCGGCGAACAATCCCCTGTCGCCTAAGGCGCCCTGCAGCAGATGAGTGGAAAAGACATCGCGCAGGTCCCGGAATCCAGGTGGCTGGGGAAGAGACTTGAAACGCTTGGTCTGCCATGCGGCATCAACGAAGGCTGACGCTTTCCTCTTGAGTGGGGGGGAAGGCGGGCAGTCCTCCGGGGGAGAACACACAGCGATGAGACGCGCCGCCTCATCCAGGGCCCGGAGTGTCTCCATTCTATGGCCCGCAGCAGCCGGCTGTGACTTCGAGTCATCCAGAGAGGGCGAGCGCCTGGAGGCTGCTGAACCGTTATCAACGAGAAGCGCCAAAATTAGGGGGGGGGGGGGGGCAACTCTACCCTACGTCGGTGAGCCACGGCAGTTTCCCCTAGCCCACTTAGTTTGCCGATAGCGGTAACCTGATCCACCTAGCACAGGCATCGCCAGACTCCAGGCGCCCACGGCAGCCGTAGTAGCAACAAAGAAGCAAAAACGGATACCTCTTATCAACAACTAAAGATTTAGACAATTTTCCAGGTTTTTACAGCACTAGCATCTTTCTCAACTTAAAGGCAAATGGTCTGCCTTTATCAAGGTTATAATTTCATTTCCTGCACTTAAACTGGAAGTGAATAAAATACTTGACCAGCGCATTGCCAGACTCCAGGTGTCTGCAAGCCCCGCAGTAGCAACAAAGAAGCAAAAATGGATACCTCTTGCAAACAAGTAAAGGTTTAGCCAGTTTCTCAGGTTTTCACAGCACAGATATCTTTCTCATCTTAAAGGCAAATGGTCTGCCTTTATCAAGGTTATAATTTTATTTTGTGCACTTACACTGAAAGCGAATTAAACACTTGGTAAGACCAGCATTTGTGATGTAACCTCTTCCCTAAGAGGCTCAAGTTCAGCACACACGCACACTGCTGGAAACGGCAACATAGCTATTGCAAACAATTTCTCCCACAGCTCGCTCGCACACACGCGTAGCTGTTGAAACTAAGTGGGTCAAAGCCCGCAGCGAGACACCGCCGTGCACGCGCAATAGGAACAAAGAAACAAAAACAGATACCTCTTGCAAACAAGTAAAGGTTTAGCCATTTTCTCAGGTTTTCACAGCGCAAATATCTTTCTCACCTTGAAGGTAAATGATCTGCCTTTATCAAGGTTATAATTTCATTTCCTGCACTTACACTGGAAGCGAATTAAACATTTGGTAAGACCAGCAAATGCACTGTAACCTTTCCCCTAAGAGGCTCAAGTTCAGCACACGCGCACACTGCTGGAAAGGGCAATGTAGCCGTTCCAAATAATTTCTGCCACATCTCCATTGTGCGCGCGGGCAAATGGCAGGTTAGCTATATATAGCTAGCACACACGCGTAGCTGTTGAAACTAAGTGGGCCAAAGCCTGCAGAGAGAAACTGCCGTGGAGCAGAGGACTCGCTACTCGCTAGCGGCATCCTGTCGTGCAGTGGTCACGCTGCCGGGGGGGGGGGGGGGGGGGGGGGGCAGGGGGGAGGGGCGGGGGGGGGGGGGGGGGGGCGGGGGGGAACCTTCTCACCTGGGAGCGGTGCCACGAGGAGTGAACTGAGTCCCGCGAGGTCCTCTGTGAAGAAACTGTACTGCGACGCGAGGACCGGCGATCACGCGGCGAGCGGCTGCGTTGGGGGGAATGCGGACGCCTGGATGAGGAGAAGTGCCGGGACTGGTGCTGGGATGGGGGAGACGAACGGCCAGGCCGGCGGGGCGAGGTGCGCTGCGGCGAGCGAGGTAATGGTCCACGCTTCTAGCGATGCGCCGAGAGAGGGCGAACGGTGGGGGCAGCGTCAGTCCTGGCGGAAGGCCTAGTGTGACGGCGGTCGCCTAGGACACGGGGAGCCATCCGGGAGCGTGGAGTCCTGTCCCGTGAGCGCGAACGAGGCCGAGGCACGGGTGTTCGTCCTGAACTTCTATCCTCGAGTACCCTGCCCGAATTGGAGGGTAAGCGGGGCAATCGATCTCACTGGGGGCTAGACTCGTCAAATCTTTCTTTACCTGACAAGCGGAACACCACTGGTCCAAAAGTCTCGCCAGGCCCAGGGTAATTTGTACTGATCCTGGGGCTGGAAGCCGTACGTGCATTCTGGTCGTGTCCCAAAGGTTTGGAGGGCTGTACTCCAGAAGCCATGCCGATCCCCGGCTCGGGTGGGGAGGCGGGTCGTGTATGCACGCTGTTGCCCAGGCTCAAAACGGCTACTCACATCACTTAGCGAGCTGGCGCGCCATCCATCCGAAGTCCTAGGATCGGTAACGCCCGTCGTAGCTCACGCCGTCTGAGAGTCCACCTCCGGGAGAATACGTCTCATCACATCCGCGAAAGAGGTAGGGGGGTGGTAGCAGGTGCCTGATCTCAGGCTGGTGTCGGCCGTTCACGGCGATAGAAGCCCCAAAGCTGTGACCACTGCTCTTCCTGCCAGGGGGCGCAGACAACGCACGGGTGAGTGGAGGCACAGCCAGAACAGGGCAGGCACACGGCATGCTGGTCACTCGGCCATTGGAAGTCCCCACAGTGCGTGCAGGTGCGTACTTGAAAACTGCAAAACATAGTGGACAGTGAGAGGCTCTCCGAGGCCATGCAAACACGCGTACGCCCCTAATAGTAATGTTGTAGAGGCAAAGCTCCTCAGCACCCAGCAGTAGAGATCCCACCAATGAAGTAAGCCAAGCTCGCACCGTGAACACAGTAATCCTGGGAAGCACTGCACATGGTAAGCAAGTCCAAAGTCACCAGCACCAGGAGTCTGGCGGAAACCCTCGCAGACTTGAAACCAACGAAGGTAATCCAAGCTAGCACAGTGAACAGTGTAAACTTAGGCTAGCACAGAGCACAGGGGAGCAAACCAAAATCACAGACGACCGGTCACACCATACACAGCCCAGGCGCAGAAGAGTAGGTACACAACCGTCCAAGGCTAGCTAAGAAAACACCTGCTCCATACCTAACCGACTCCCCTCCCCCTGGCTCACTGACGACATAGCTGAGGCCAAGCGCGAGCGTCGACAAGCGGAATGCCAGCGCTCATCTGACCTCACCGTTCACAGAGAGATCTTCCAAAACACCAGATCCAAAGTCTGCAGAATTATCTCCAACTCCAAATGTAAACACCTTCAAAACAAAATCCTGGAATCCACTTCTTCCAAAACCCTCTACGCTACCATGAACACACTCCTAGGCACTTCTACAGACTCTCCTCTTCCCAACACACACAGCAAAGAAGAACTTCCGTCCGCTTTTTCCTCCTATTTCTCCGACAAAATCCAAACTCTGCGCAACACACTCGACACTCTGCCTTCTCCGCCTTGCCTTCCTGACCCCCCCTTTTCCGGCACTCCCCTCTCGTCCTTCCGCCCCGTCTCTCAGAATGAAGTCCTCAAGACCATAAAGTCCATGCCTTTCAAAACCTGCGAACTAGACCCCCTCCCAGCTTCTCTCTACCGGGACGGCCTCCCAAAACTTTTGCCCTTCATTACCGACATCATCAACACATCTCTAGAGAATGGCTCCGTCCCCGATATCTTCAAGTCCACCATCGTCCATCCTCTCCTCAAAAAACACAACCTCGACCCAAATGAACTCAAGAACTACCGCCCAGTCTCCAATCTCTCTTTCCTGTCCAAGCTTCTTGAGAAGGTTGTCCTCAACCAACTCAACCTCCACCTCGCTGACAACAACCTCCTCAGTCCCTTCCAGTCTGCCTATCGCAAACATCACAGCACTGAAACATCCCTTCTACATATCCTAAATGACCTGCTTCTCTCCACTGACTCAGGCAACATCTCCCTTCTTACGCTACTCGATCTCTCTGCCGCCTTTGACACCATAGACCACTCTATCCTCCTCCACCGCCTTCACCACTCCTTTGGCATCACTGACTCTGCTCACTCCTGGTTTCTCTCCTACCTCTCCGAAAGACAGCAGTCCGTCACCATCGATGGCGCCTCCTCCAACCCAGTCAGGCTCTCCTGCGGCGTTCCACAAAGGGTTCGTCCTGGGCCCGGTCCTTTTCACACTCTACATCTCTCCCCTGTCCAACATCATCCAGTCTCACCACATACACCACCACCTCTATGCTGACGACTCACAACTACTAGACAAAGACAAACTCGACAACACTCAGACACTACTGACTCGCATGGCTGACTGCTATGAAGACGTGAAAAACTGGATGACAGCAAACAAGCTCAAACTTAACGACAACAAAACGGAAGCCATGCTGGTAGGCACTCGCCAGAAACTTTCCCAGCTCCCTCCCTCTCTCCACTCGACAGCACCCCCATCTCCCTCTCTGACTCGGTCAAGAACCTTGGCATTATCCTCGATTCCTCTCTTTCCATGACCAGCTTCGTCTCCGCCACGGCCCAGGCACGCTATTTCCACCTCCGACACATCAGTCAGATCAGAAAATACCTCACTACCGAAGCTGCCACCAAACTCGCTGTCTCTCTCATCTTATCTCGCATTGACTACTGCAACTCTCTCCTTTCCGGCCTTCCTCACTCCACCACTCTCACTCTCCAGCGTGTCCAGAACAATGCTTCCCGTCTCGTCCTCAGAAAGAAAAATTCCAACCACATCACTCCCCTGCTCAAGCTCCTTCACTGGCTCCCCATATCTCAACGCATCTAATACAAGATTCTGTCTCTCTGCTACAAATCCCTGAACTATGCTCCTACCTATCTCTCCAACTTACTTCACCCCTACACTCCTTCCCACTCCCTCCGCTCCGCCTCCGACCCTCTCCGCCTCCTCATCCCCCGCACCAAACTCAGCACTTTCGGCCCCCGCTCCTTCTCAGTATACGGTCCATCCACCTGGAACACTCTCCCACTCTCTCTCCGTCAGAAACACTCTCTCTCCTCCTTCCAGTCCGCCCTCAAAACTCACCTCTTTCAACAGTTCTAGCACTATATCACCACACTCCCCACCCCAAGCTGACCGTCATAATGTATTTTCACTATTTGTGGTACGTGAGTCATTGTCTAAAGCGTGTGCATGCATGTGCGAGTTGTGAGTGCGCGCTTAGAGTTATAATTATTATAAGATAAGCGCATTATAAATACCGTAATTATTATTATTATTATTATAAAACAGACTGGCGGGAATCCGTTGGGCACATGACCGGATGGGAATGGACGGGAGGCTATTCAGGGTACTAGGTTACGGTGCCCCTAGGTTGCCTCCCCTGTCGTGTAGGTACACAACCAAATTTTGGCTGAAATTATGCTAGCTAAGATGCATTCCTAATAGTAATGTCATCGGTAATGTATTTTGAGGAAACAAATACATATTCCTTATATTAAATTTATGATTTCAAAAACACAATCAGTGTCCACTGGAAGGGGGTTAATCACAGATTTGCTTTAACCCAATTAGCCCCAATGTCCTACAGCAGGAGATGGATTGACCATGATAATTCAAAGGTAGTGCCAGATAAGCTTGGCACCTGAAGACGCTAAGCTCATCTGGCACTACCCCTGAATTATCATGATCGATCCATCTCCTTCAACAGGTACAGAGTCTTTAAGTAGCACCTCCAGAATTTAGGAAATGTGGTGTTTAGCTTAAATGGGTTAAACCTATGGGCCACATTTATAATACATAAGGACAAGGACACCAGATGCGGGAAAAGAGTTGGCCATAATAGTTCAATGGTAGTGCCAGAGCAGCTTAGGTCCTGCAAGACACCTGTTAGGCTCTACCCTTGAACTGTCATGACAAATCCGTCCTTCACTGCCCTGTCTGAATAAGTGTGTCCTGTGAAGGAATGAGTGAATATGCGCATCACTTACCTCTCTAGCTCCCTTGTGATCAACCCGTAGCCAACTGACGAAAGCCCTGCACAACCGTAACCCTTGATGGTGGGACCAAGCACACCCATGTCCCCTAGCTCTCTCATGATGGCAGGGTCAAACACTGTTGAATTCAAATATCAGAACCGACGAGTTAACGCACAGAGCCCTGACATGCTACAACAGGATGTGGACTGACCATGATAGTTCAATGGTGGTGTCCGAATCCATCAGCCGGCACCCAAGACAGTGTATCGCCCTCCTCACATCACCATTGGCGAGTCTGAACTAAAGTCAGTGCACCAGTTTACTTACCTTGGCTGCATTATCACGTCGGACGCCAAGCTGGACAAGGAGCTTGACAGCAGGCTGGCAAAAGCGAACAGTGCTTTCGGGCGACTTTTCAAGCGGGTGTGGCACAATCAACAGCTGAAAACAAGCACCAAGTTCAGCGTGTACAGAGCTGTGGTCCTCACCACCCTGCTGTATGGTTCCGAGTCCTGGGCCCTCTACCGCAGCCAACTACGACTCCTCGAACGCTTCCACCAGCGCTGCCTGCGTACCATCCTGGGCATTCACTGGAGTGACTATGTCACCAACGTCGAGGTCCTTGAACAGGCTGAAACTGTGAGCATGGAGGCTTTGCTGCTGCGGACACAGCTCCGCTGGGCGGGGCATGTCTCCAGGATGGAGGATCATCGCCTACCAAAGATCACCCTGTTCGGCGAGCTTGCTTCTGGACACCGTGACAGAGGGGCACCAAAGAAGAGATACAAAGACTGTCTCAAGAAGTCGCTTAGTGCCTGCCAAATCGACCACCACCAGTGGTCTTCGCTTGCTGCGGACCGTGACACCTGGCGCTCCACCATTTACAAGGCAGCTGTCTCCTTTGAGGACTCTCGCAGAGCTAGCCTTAAGGACAAGCGGCTCAGGAGAAAAAACAGAGATGCCGCAGCTCAGAACCCTGGCCAGACCTTCCCCTGCAGCCACTGCGGTCGAACCTGCCTGTCTCGGATTGGCCTCCGCAGCCACGAACAAGCCTGCAGACGTCGTGGGCAACTCCTATAAAATCTTCGTTCGCGAAGTCAAGCCAAGAGAGAGAGGGGTGTCCGAATAGTTTGGTGCCTGTAGCATAGGCGCCAAGCTATTCCAACATCACCCTTGAAATATCACAATCGATCCGTCTCCAGAACTGTGACACACACCTCTGAGAATATCTCCAAACTTTGATAATTTTGTCCTCTGGGCTTAATTAGTATTAGCTCACCTTTTATTTTCTGATATGTGTGATAATCTGTTAACTGCAAATTCTAAAAGTCACAGACCTCCCATATAAAGTTATGTTTAATTCAATAATTATAAATATATTCTTTGGTCGAATGATGGTTTACGATCTTCATACTCATCAAGCTGACAAAGCCAGCAAAAGTTTGGTCCACAGAGGGTAACCATGTTTAAAAGACCAACACACAAAGTACAAGTATCACATTATTCTCCCCTTACGTCATCTGCACCAAACAACATTTCTTCGAATCTCTTTCCAATATTCAGATGTAGTTCCACATCAAACACATGACAATCAGTGCAACCATCCATCCCAAAAATAGGAAAATAAATAACATACAAAATAAAACAAAGAAGCAGCGTATTTCACCAACCTAAAATAAATTGTTACATAAAATGAATTTTTTATCTAAAATGTTTTTGTTTTTTTAATGCATTTTTCTCTAAAATAATTTTTTTCGAAAAATACTTACCGATGGTATTACTAATAGGAATGGTTTCTTGCTAGACTAATTTTAGCCCAAAATTGTTGTGTACGAGTATGGCCGTGATGGCAGGTGAGGGGCGCCATAGGTTAGGCAGTAACTCGAGTAGCCTCCCTTCCAACCCAACCACGCATGCTCCCAACGGCTTGCTAACCAGTCAGCTTCTTAGCGGACCAGCGGCAAGTGGGGCAGGTGGGAGGAACCTTCGAGTAATACCATCGGTAAGTATTTTTCGAAAAAATTTATTTTAGAGAAAAATGCATTCGTTTCCTCAAAACACATTACCGATGGTATTACTAATAGTAAGAATCGCACCACTATAATGCCCCTAACCGAAGCCATCGAGACTACTAGAGCCGCCCTCCCTAAGCAACCTCCCTCTAATTTTAGCAAAGATACTTACGGCGCCGGGAGTGAGTGTTGCGCTGCCACGATGTCCCCCACCAGCGAAAGGTTCTGGCGCTGGTTGGAGAGGTCCCTCAGGTAGAAGCGTGTGAAGGTGGTCACCAACCCAGGGCCGCCACAATGTCTTTGACAGCACAGTTGCGGTCGAATGCTAGGCTTGCGGCCATGGCTCTGATCTCATGTGCCCTGATGTTCATGCATTTGGCTGCATCAGGGGCGAGGTCCTGGTAGGCAGATCGTATCACCCACCGGACTTACTTACTTACGCCTGTCACCCCTACCCGGGTATAGGCCGTCGACGAGAGACCTCCAGCAACTCCTGTCCTGTGCTTCTCCTTCGATTCTACTCCAGGTGGTTCCCAGTCTCTTGATGTCTGCTTGGAGGTCTCGACGCCAGGAGTTTCTCGGCCTACCTCTTTTCCTCTTTCCCTGGGGGTTCCATGACAATGCCTGCCTAGTGATACTGGAAGCTGGCTTTCTCAGGCTGTGACCGATCCATCCCCATCTTCTTCGCCCAATTTCATTCTCTGCTGTTATCTGCTCTGTTCTCTCCCAGAGTCTGACGTTGCTGATCTTCTCTGGCCAGTGGATTTTCAAAATTCTTCTAAGGCAACTGTTCATGAAGGTCTGTACTCTGTTGACTGTGGTTTTTGTCAATCTCCAAGTCTCTGCTCCATATAGGAGAACTGCTTTTACATTGGAGTTGAAAATCCGGACTTTGGTGTGTTGTGACAGCTCTCTGGAACTCCACACTTTTTTTAACTGGAGAAAGGCTGCTCTGGCTTTACCGATTCGTGCTCTGACATCTGCATCAGTGCCGCCTTTTTTGTCTATGATGCTCCTGAGATAGGTGAAGGACTCCACCTCCTCCAACGGGGTGCCAGCAAGCAAGATTGGTTCTTCCCTGGTTGTGTTCAGCCTCATTGTCTTTGTTTTCTGTTTGTGAATGGTGAGGCCCACTTGGGACGAGATGTCAGCAAGCCTCGTGGTCTTGTCCTGCATTTGTTGATGAGTGTGGGACAGTAATGCCAAGTCGTCTGCAAAATCGAGGTCGTCAAGCTGTGTCCACAGTGTCCACTGTATTCCACTTCATCTGTGCTCTGTGGTCATCTTCATGACCCAGTCTATGGCCAGTAGGAAGAGGAATGAAGACAGCAGACACCCCTGCCTGACACCAGTTCTGACGGAGCTCCCTGGTGAACTGCCCTTCGTGGATCACGCGACATGTCATGCCATCGTAGCTGCTCTTGATCAGGCAGACGAGCTTTGTGGGTACACCGTAGTGTCGTAGGAGTTTCCACAGAGTCTCTCGGTCCACGCTGTCAAATGCTTTCTCATAATCCACAAAGTTGACGTACAGCGGGGAGCACCACTCCAGAGACTGCTCCACGATGATGCGGAGAGTGGCGATCTGGTCTGTACATGATCGGTTCTTCCTGAATCCTGCTTGCTGATCTCTCAGCTGGGGGTCAACGGAGCTCTTCATTCTCTCCAGGATGATCCTGTTGAAGACCTTTCCTGGTACTGACAGCAAGGTGATTCCTCTGTAGTTGGAACACTTGCTGAGGTCGCCTTTCTTGGGAAGCTTGATTAGGTACCCCTCCTTCCAGTCAGCTGGCATCACCTCCTCTTCCCAGATCTTTCCAAACAGTGGGTACAGCATCTCCACTGTTGTCTCTAGGTCTGCTTTCAGAGACTCCGCTGGGATGCCATCTGGCCCTGCTGCTTTGCCATTCTTCAAAAATGCCACTGCTCTTCTGATCTCTTCCCGGCTGGGTCTGTCACAGCTGATGGGTAGGTCAGTCTCTGCCGGCTGGATGTCGGGGGGGGTCGGGTGGGCTAGGTCTGTTCAGTAACTCTTCAAAATACTCGGCCCATCTGTCGAGTTGGTCTGCTCTGTCTGCAATAGGCTTGCCTTCTTTGTCTTTTACTGGTCTTTCTGTATGGCCATACTTACCCGACAATCTTCTGGTAATGTCATAGAGCTGTTTCATGTTGCCGCTGCCTGCTACCTTTTCTGCCTCTGCTGCCAGGCTGTCTGTGTAGGCCCTCTTGTCTGCCCTGATACTCCTCTTCACCTCGCGGTTGGCTTCCGAGTATTCCTCCTGTGCCCTTACTTTGGCTGCTCTCGTGCGACTGTTGTTGACCGCTGCTTTCTTCTGCTTCCTCACTTCTATCTTCTTCAAGGTCTGTGCCGACAGCCAGTCCTTGTGATGGTGTTTCCTAAACCCTACAGTGTCTTTGCAGGTTGAGTTCAGCACCTCTCTAACTGCCTTCCACTGCTGCTCTGTGGTGACCGCCTCCTCTTCATTTACTAGCTCCTGTAGCGCTTGAAACCGGTTGGACAGCACCAGTTTGAACTCTTCTCTAATTCCAGTTTCTCTCAGGAGGCCTACATTATAGCGCTGTCTTCTTGTTGTCTCTGTGCGGCTTTTCTTTAGCTTGAGCTTCATTCTTAAGGTAAGCAGATGGTGGTCTGAGGCGACATCTGCTCACCTCCTCACTCGAACATCTTGAAGGGATCTTCTAAATTTCTTGCTAATGCAGATATGGTCTATTTGGTTCTCTGTTGTATGGTCAGGTGAGACCCAAGTTGCTTTGTGTATTCTTCTGTGTGGGAAGATGCTGCCTCCAATGACAAGTCGGTTTAGAGCACAAAAGTCTACAAACCTCTCCCCGTTCTCACTCATCTCTGAGCCTAGTCCCTGTCTCCCCATCACCTCTTCGTATCCGGTGTTGTCCTCCCCTATTTTGGCATTAAAATCGCCCATGACGATGGTGATGTCTCGCTCCGCACATTTGTCCACGGCACTCTGGAGTCGGTCGTAGAACTCTTGTTTCTCTTCCTCGTCACTGTCATTGGTGGGCGCATAACACTGGATGACGTTCAGCTTGAGCTTTTTCTTGGTTCTAAAGGCTGCTGTGATAATTCTTGGCCCAAGAGGTTCCCAGCCCATCAGCGCTCTCTGTGCCACTGGTGACAGCATGAATGCTACTCCTTCTGTATGGGGGGCATTCTCCTCTTCATGACCTGAATACAGAATCATCTCCCCACTTAACAGCCTTTTCTGGCCAGACTGCGTCCATCTGGCTTCACTGATACCTAGCAGGGAAAGGTTGTACTTTTGCATTTCCGCTGCTATCTGGGCGGCCTTGCCGCTCTGGTACATGGTCTTGACGTTCCATGTGCCCATGGTTGTGTCCCTGGATAGAGAGAGGCGGCTCGGTCCTGTGGCTTCCGAAGACTTCCGGCTTTCACCACAGGTCGTCATAAGTCTTCTGGTAGAAGAACCTTCCTCCTCCAGGAAAGGAATTACTGTTAGTCTTTTCGTCGGCGTTTTTGTAGCTATTTCCTTTTTTGCAGGGTGGGGAAGCTACCCCCACGCCCAACCCCCTTACTAGGAGGGCCTGGGGTTTTCTGTCAGGGTCACCTTCCCTTAGACCATGTTGGTTCACGGCACCTTATTTCATTCGGTGCACCCCTCTCACGAGAGACCCCCTATCCACCACCCAGGGGACGCGCCTCAACGCCATATGGTCCCAGCGCGAGGATCACCCACCGGAGCCAGGAGGATATCGTCTGGGCTGAGATGTCATTTCTACCTGGGGACAGAGGGAGGAAAAGGCAGGTGCATCCCCTGCGTAGCGGCTTGGTCCGGCGCAGGTACACGCGTAAGGCCCGCACCGGGTCCTGTTGTCTGGACTCACGGGTGGAGCCTGGGTCTCTCAATGGTTGTATGGTGACCAACTGAGGGGCAGTCAAAGGTGATCGGGTCTTGGCTAGAAAGGCCGGGTCGGGTAGCAGTTGAACCGAACCGTTCGTCCGGAACTGCAAACAGGCGGGGCGTGCAGCTTGCTGACCCTGGAGGCTGACGCGAGGGCCATAAGGAAGCAGGTCTTTCGCGTCACGTCTGGTAGTCTCGCCAACTGGATCGGCTCGAAGCGGGCCGAGTTGAGCCAAGTAAGCACCCAAGGCAGGTCCCAATGCGCCACCAGGGAGCGAAGAGTGGGATGTTGTAGACCGAAGTGGGCCATCAGGTCGGCAAGGTCATTGCAGGAACCCGGGTCGGGTCGTCCCAGATGCCGTGTCAGCGATCATGGCCAGGTAGCCACGGATGGTGATAATCGCTGGTCGTTGAACAGCCAGAGGAAGAAATCCGCCAGCTGAGAAACCGTCAACTCGATGGGAGAGAGGCGTCCGTCATCACACCAAGAGCAGAGTACTCTCCACTTGCCTTCGTAGACTCGTCTGGTCGAGCTTCTGCGGGCTGTAGCGATCGCTATCACTGCCGCACCTGAGAAGCCTCTAGCGGTGAGGGCTTGCTGGACAACCTCCAGGCGTGGAGGAGGAGACGCTCGGGGCACGGGTGGTACAGCGCCTGCCGTGGTTGCTTGAGCATCGTGCGCGGGGTGGGGAGCGGCAGCGGGGGGGGGGGGCCGTGGCGAGGTTCAGGAGGTCGGTCGTCCACGACTTGGTCCAGCAGAACGGAGCCACCAGGAACAGGATCGTGTTGCACCCTCTGAGCTTAAGTAGGACCTTGGGAACGAGCACCGTCGGAGGGTAGGCGTAGGCGACCAGACCATCCCAAGGGATGGAGAGAGCGTCGACCGCCCAGGCAAGAGGGTCTGGAATTGGCGAGATGAAGAGAGGGAGCTGGCGGTTCCATCTTGTGGCGAACAGGTCGATCATGGGAGTCTCCCAGGCAGCGCCGATCATCCGAAAAATGTCTGGACGCAGCGACCACTCGGTATGGAGAAGCTGACCGCGTCGGGAGAGGGAGTCGGCTAGAACATTCAGATGACCCGGAATGTGCCACGTGGGTAGAGTGATGTCCCGATCCTCGCACCACCGGAGCACCTGATAGAGGAGGATGCAGAGGGAGGGAGAGCGGGTCCCGCCTTGTTTCTGGATGTAGGCGACGACCGTGGAGTTGTCCGACAGCACCAGTAGCTCCTGATGTAGTAGGCGAGATTCCCACGCAAGGAGGGCTTGCCAGATCGCCTTCAGCTCCACTTGCGTCGACGCAGAGGGACAGGATGGGAGGTGGCGAGTACAGCGGCACTCTCGTTGCGAGTCAGGTGGGGTCCGCCCAGCGAAGAAGGTGAGGACAGAGCATAGCTGGGACCGGAACCAGAGCTTCGAGGTTGGATGTCAAAGGTCGCCAGTGAAGGAGGAGATGTAACTGCAGAGACGTCCTAAAGGGAGCAGATCTGCTGCGACACTCATCAGACCCAGAAGCTGATGCCACTACCTGGCGGGGATCGTTGTTATCTGGGACATCTGCCGCGCTAGAATCGCCAACTTCTGGATGCATAGCTCTGGATGCCGGACGATGTTGAGGTCGGTGCAGAACTCCATTCCTAGGTGCACGAAGTGGCGCGACGGTACGAGGTCAGACTTGCCGAAGTTGACCAGGAAGCCCAGAGTCTCAAGGAGCTGGAGCAGGGCATCTCGGTCTTCCTTCAAGGCGGATTCGGCCTGATTCCTCAACAGCAGGTTGTCCAGGTAGTTGGACGTGGGGCTCGTGGACGTTCGTCAGGCTCTGGCTACCACGGCGTCCATGATGCAAGTGAAGGCCCAAGGCTGAGGTTGAGGCCGAAGGGAAGCGCGCGGAACTGGTAGACCACACCCTCGAATGCGAAGCGTAGATAACGTCTGGAGGCTGGATGCATGGGAACGTGAAGATACGCATCCGAGAGGTCCAGGCTGACTGCAAAGTCCATCGGCTGCACCGCGGAACGAAGGGCCTGTGCGGTCTCCATGCGAAAGTACGGAGCAACGATGAACTTGTTGAGCGCCGAAAGGTCGATAACAGGACGCCACTTGCCGCCCGGCTTGGGCACTACGAAGAGCTGGCTGTAGAAGGCTGGGGAGTCGTGTCGAAATACCACCTCTGTGGCAGCCTTCCGAAGTAAAGCAGCTACCTCGCTGCACAGGGCGTCTGCTTTGAGCTGGTCTGTCGGTACCAAGGTCCACACTGGTGAATGGCGCAAGGGGGGCAGGGACCGAAACACGGCAGTTTAGCCTATGCTCTTTAGTTTTCAGCTCTATGCCCGCCGGTGCGAGCCAGCACACTTAAGAGATCGGCCTCGCGGGAGCACTGAGATAGCGAGGCAGCATCCTTCGCCTTGCTATCAGCGCGCTAAATACCATCACTGATAATGCACCAGCTATGCGGTCTCGCTTCCGCTGGGGATACGAATAGCGCAGCAGCCGTCTTTGTCTACAGTACTACTGTGCTTGACCCCGATTAGCTCGTAGCCTCTGCTGCATACATCGGCGAATAAGCTGTAAATTACAGATGTTGTCTGTAAACCGGAATTAATTCACCTGCAGTTGTGAGTGATTATTTGAACATACGTCGTCTTGTAGAGAAGAAATTGTACTATCTTTGGACACCAAACATGCTGGGGTAATCTGAGTGGATGTTTGTCATGCACTGGCTGAAAGTATCACAAGGAGACGGATTAGATGCCACCTTCCGTTAGTTTATCAAACTTTTTATCACATCACTGTTCAAAAACAAAAGTTGCTGGAAAGTTCAGACCAAGTCAGTGCTGTCAACAGATGTCTTAACTCGCATATCCCATGCTAAAAATCTTCACAACCACATACCCGAGTCCTGCTAAGGCCGGTTTGGTGGGCCAAGTGAAAACGGTAATCCATTCACAGCGCGCCGACATGAAGAATGCGAGTTTCACCGATACAGTCAATGTTTTTAACAATATCACAATTTTAACACAGCTTAAAACAATACACAAAGCAGAGGTTTACTGTTTGCTGTTACGAGATTCAGTTCCGGTTTAGTGTCACATTTAAATGGCTTAAAATGAGTGTCTACAGGGTCACTATGATGCCTATCAAAACTTGATAGGCTGATCAGTTTCATTTTTTTGGACGAGTGGCAGTCTGTGAATACCTGATGAAAATGTGGAGAAACCAAAGCCAAATGCTCTTGTCAGAAGGATTCTAAGCTTCTGTTGTGTGACACATGCAACAAATTGATTTAGAATGCTTCCCTTCCTGGTCGTTGAGCACATCAATGTTGTAACACGAAAATATATCACTGGTGTATTTAGTGCACAAAAACCACGGGTTTGTTTTTGTCTTTGACTGCTCGCCTAGACCTTCTACCACAAAGTTTACACAAAGAATTCACGGCTTCCAAATGTCTTGGAAAGGAATGTTCATTCTCCATGGTTTTAACAAGCTATACTATACATATATGCATCAGATAAGGGCACACATTGGAGTGATACATCCGGCACAGAAAACAAGTCATTTACACACAAGCACCGTCTACAGCGGAAGGAAAGTTCCTCGAACTACACACGTTGTAATCAAGTCATAAGCACAGAATTCGAAGAGGTGTTCAAACCAAACTTATATGAGCTTGAAGAGGACAATTTCAAGCACATTGTTACATAATGATATTTACGATTGCAACTCTGTAGCAACGGTAATAATAAGTTATAAACAGGCTAAACTTATCACATGTCTGACAGACTTCAACAGGGAACAAAGAGCGCAACGCTTCCCGCCAGCAGCTAGGCTGGAGCCTGCTATGACCCGCGCGCACTTATCAGTGAAGTGGGTCACGGCTGGCACAGAGCCCAACTACCGATTCGTGCTCTGACATCTGCATCAGTGCCGCCATTTTTGTCTATGATGCTCCCGAGATAGGTGAAGGACTCCACCTCCTCCAACGGGGTGCCAGCAAGCAAGACTGGTTCTTCCCTGGTTGCGTTCAGCCTCATTGTCTTTGTTTTCTGTTTGTGAATGGTGAGGCCCACTTGGGACGAGATGTCAGCAAGCCTCGTGGTCTTGTCCTGCATTTGTTGATTAGTGTGGGACAGTAATGCCAAGTCGTCTGCAAAATCGAGGTCGTCAAGCTGTGTCCACAGTGTCCACTGTATTCCACTTCGTCTGTGCTCTGTGGTCATCTTCATGACCCAGTCTATAGCCAGTAGGAAGAGGAACGGAGACAGCAGACACCCCTGCCTGACACCAGTTCTGACCTGGAGCTCTCTGGTGAACTGCCCTTCGTGGATCACACGACATGTCATGCCATCATAGCTGCTCTTGATCAGGCGGACAAGCTTTGTGGGTACACCGTAGTGTCGTAGGAGTTTCCACAGAGTCTCTCGGTCCACGCTGTCAAATGCTTTCTCATAATCCACAAAGTTGACGTACAGCGGGGAGCTCCACTCCAGAGACTGTTCCACGATGATGCGGAGAGTGGCGATCTGGTCTGTACATGATACACAACCGTTCACTATCTAGCAAAGAAACTGACTGGTTAGCAAGCCGTTTGGCGCATGCGCGGTTGGGTTGGAAAGGAGGCTACTCGAGTTACCGCCTAGCCTATGGCGACCCTCACCTGCCATCACGGCCATACTCGTACACAACAATTTTGGGCTAAAATTAGTCTAGCAAGAAACCATTCCTATTAGTATTAGTAATACCATCGGTAGTGTGTTTTGAGGAAACAAATACTTACCGATGACATTAATAATAGGAAACGTGTACTTAGCTTACCATTTCAACCCAAAATTCTGTTGTGTACCCACATGACAAGGGAGGCGACCCAAGGGTGCCGTGGCCAGGCACCCGGAGTAGCCTCCCATACCTCCCCATCTGGTGACGTGAGCCGTGGTGTCACACCAGTCTGAAGCTTAGCTTAGGAGCGGCAAGCGGGGCAGGCGGAAGGGTTCTTCGAGTATTGTCATCGGTAAGTATTTTTCAAAAAAATACATTTTAGAGAAAAATTCATTTGTTTCCTCAAAAACATTACCGATGACATTACTAATAGGAAGAATAGCGAATAGGAGGTGGGTGCCACCTAGACTCACATTACCTGTAAGGGGCCCTCCAGAACCGCCCACCCCGGCCACACTCCCGACCATTTCAGCTAAGCTACACAAGGCGCCTAGGCGCCAGGAGGGAGTGTCGCGCCGCGGTGAAGGCCCCAGTCCGGGCTCAGGTCGCCCGCGGGCCCGAGGGTCACTGTGGCAGCATCGGGCGATGGTAGATCACGCCCACCAACCCAGGGCCGTCCCAAGCCCTGATGGCGCAGCTGCGGGTCAAGGCGATGCTCGTGGCCCTGGCTAGCACCTCGTGCGTCCTGATCTCCAGCCTCTGAGCATCCCTCTGGGGAGAGGTCCAGGTAGGCGGACCTGAAAACCCCCACGGAGACAGAAAGATACCGACTGGTGGCGAAGTCTGCCAGGCGGAGACACGCGTCCGCTATCAAGGCCAGGTAGCTCCTGCAGTGATCAGCGGAGTAGGCTGATCTGTCGTCGCCCCAGGACTGCAGGACTCGCCACTGTCCCCATGGATGTGTCTGGTCGAAGGCCTGCGAGCTGCAGCAAAGACCTCCACCGGTGCCCTTGAGAACCTTGTGGGGAACCACAGGGCAGGGGGGGGGGGGGGGGAAGAGTGGACTAGCAGCGTTGGCGGATAAGCATCCATGGAGAGGGCCACCCCAGAGATGCAGAGCGCGTCGACCGCTTCGAGGGGTAGCCGGCAAATCCACTTTCTCGGGAAGGGGTCGAACATGGCCGCCTTGCACTGCACGCAGATCCTCTGAAGATATCCAGGCAGAGCGTCCACTCGGTGTCGAGAAGCTGGCCGCGCCGCGAGCTGGAGTCGGCAGGACCATCAGGTGGCCAGGGTTGCATTGTGCTCGGAGAAGGATGTCACAATCTTCGCACCACCAGAGGATCTGTGCCAGGAGCCAGCAGAGGGAGCAGAGAGGAACCCGCCCCACCGTTGGAAGTAGGAGCCCTCAGTGGCGGTGGCGGAGAGGATGAGAAGCTCCAGGAGATTCACCCAATCGCTGCCAGCTCCAACCTGTTGAGGTGCCTATCCGCGCGGCCTGGAGTTCAGCGGCAGGAAGCAGTGAAGAACGTCGGTAGAAGGCACACGTCCCATCCAGGGAGGCTTGCGTCCGCGTCGAGGGGTGCACCTCACGGGAACCGTCCAGTAGGGAGACAAGGGAGAGGCATCGGGAAGGCTGGCACCAAGGTATAAAAGTCGCCAGGGAACAGATGCCAGGAGAGAAGCCGGAGCAGCCAAGGCAAACGGGAGGAAGCCAGTCGAGGGCAACAACATCCGCTGCCGCGGTCCTCAGGCCCAGGGGATGAAGTCCAACTCTGGAGAGAGCTGCGTCTGCTGGAAGCATCTGCCAGACGAAGGTCGCCAGCGTCCAGAATGGAGGCTCCGGAAGTCCCGCCATGTTGTGGTCGGCCCGAAGCACGTCCAAGTGCACCACCGGAGGGAAGGCGCAGGGTCCGACTTGCCGAAGCTGACCGGGAGGCCGGTCCGATTGGGTAGATCGTGCAAGAAGCGATTGCTGAAAAGCTTCGAGCAGGTCCCGGCTGACGGCGAAGTCCAAGACCTGCAAGCTCCTGGTGATGAGGCAGGCATAGAAGGTAGGCAAGCGACTCCCTCCAGTAGCGAACAACGTAGGTTCTGCGCCGAACTGCTGGGACAGCGGTCCATCGGGGAGAGCACCGCATCATGGAGGGGACCGGAGGAGACCAAAGGAGGTCAGGAGGCCCTCGGGGCTGGCTGGAGCGGCCCCAAGGGTCGTCTGGGAGCAGCAAGCATCACACGAGGCAGTGGAGAGCAGCTGGGTCAGGGGTCCCTGTCAACTCCGTCACTGCCTGCGGGCTAGGACCGAAGAGGCAAGCAACCACGCCGGGTCTGCGTATTAGCATCTTCACTTCGGCAAGGTGGTTGCGGCAGGAACAGAGGACAGCATCACCACGCAGCGGGTCTGTCGTAGACGCACCTTCCCTTTGGCGAGGAGGTCGGGGCAGGAACGGGGGACAGCATGCCGAGGCATCGGGTCCCAGTAGGTGGCAGCGGCCCAGGCGTCATCGGAGGCGTAAATCGCAGCCCGGAGTCCTCCACACGCCGGACGACCGTCTGCGCGAACAGCTCCGAACTCCCACAGGTCAGGGCGCAGCAGAAGAAGGTTGCAGTCCCATCCAAGCCCCAGGGGGAACGGCGTAACGAACTGAAGAGCCGTGTGCTGTCACTGCCGGGGTACTTACCACTGCTGGTGGAGGTCCGACTGGGAACCCCGTACCAGCGAAGGTGGGTGGCGCTGTCCAAGACCGCCGGCCGGAGGAGTCGGAGGGGAAGCCAGCGTAGCTCAGGAGCTCTGCTGCTGGAGCGCGGAACGCCATGACGAGGTCAGGGGAACCAGGGGCCTCCAGCGACGAGGTCGACTGTCATCCCACAGAGAACCGTGACGAAGCCACTTGGGCAACAGCTGGGGCTCGTCAGCGTCGGGAGACGCGGGCGGGAGACGCACGCCGGGGAGAGTGCGGGGTCAGCCGGGCTCTCGAGGAACGCGAAGTAGTCAGGGGCAAGGAGGATGAGACGCCAGGCCAGAAGCGCGTCGTCCGACACGTGGAGATCTGGGTCCCGTGGGCTGGACCACCAGGAGAGGTGAACCAGTTCGCTGTGGGTCAGGTTTGGGGAGAGCGGATGCACAAGCCCAGTCGCGTCGTCGGGCTGGATGAGCATGACACCCACCTTGGCGCGGGCCGAAAGCGGCTGCTGCCAGACTGGATCCGAGTAGAGGCAGGAATGCTCCGAGTAACCGCGTCGGAGCCCGAGAGGACTCAGGCCATGGGGCGGGGCGCACAAGCTCGCTGTAGGCCAGTCTCGAGAGGGCGGGCGCACAAGGGTCCAGTAGCTCATCCGGCAGTGGGCGCCTGTCACTCACCGAGGGGCGGGGCGGACGACAGCGCTGCTGGACTGGTACCGAGTATTTGCAGGGCTGCATACCTGATCCGTAAGGCAGGGCAAACAAGTTCGCTGCAGGCCCCACTCTAGAGGGCGCGCACGCCTACAGGTCCAGTAGCTTCGACCGGGTGGGGGTGCTCGTCACTCACCGTGGAGCTGGACGGAAGGCATTGCTGCTGGGCAGGCACCGAGTAGTGGTGGGGCTGCGTAGGAGTTCCGCTCGTACGAGCTTTCGCATGGAGGGGCGAACAAGGTAACTGTGGGCTACACTTGAGAGAGCGGGCACACAAGGGTCCAGTAGCCGCGTCCGGCTGGGGGCGCTTGTCACTCATCGTGGAGTGGGGCGAACGACGTGGCTGCTGGACTGGACTCGGATAGCGGCGGTTCTCTTGCCTCATCTCTTAGCCGCCTTCTAGTTTCCGCAAAGCAGAGCAAGCAAGCTCACTGCGGGCCAGGCTCGGGAGAGCGGGTGCGCAAGGGGGGTCTCATCCGGTGAGTTGGTAGTCCCCCAACATCCAGTAGCCTCGTCTGGCTGGGGCTGCTGTCACTCACCGTGGAGTGAGGCGAACGACGTGGCTGCTGGACTGGACTCAAGTAGCGGCGGTTCTCCTTATCTCATTTGGCCGCTGTCTACTTTCTGCAGAGCGGGGCGAGCAAGCTCGCTACAGGCCAGGCTCGAGAGAGCGGGCGCGCAAGGGGGTTCTCATCCGGGGAATCATCAGTCCCCCTGTATCCAGTGGCCTCGTCCGTCTGACTTTATCCTTCCTATTAGCTTCCTAGGTTCCGCAGAGCGGGGCGAGCAAGCTCGCTGCGGGCCAGGCTCGGGAGAGCAGGTGCGCAAGGGGGGTCTCGTCCGGCGAGTCGTCAGTCCCCTTGTATCCAGAAGCCTCGTCCAGCTGACTTTAATCCTTCCTTTTAGACTCCTAGGTTCCGCAGAGTGAGGCGAGCAAGCTCGCTGCCGGCCAGGCTCGGGAGAGCGCGCACGCAAGGGGGGTCTTGTCGGGCGAGTCATCAGTCCCCCAACATTCCAGAGTGGGTGCATCTAAGCCAGTCCATAGCGGTAGTGTGTGGTTGGTCTTGGGACGGCGACGGTTGTTCATGCTGAAGGAGCCCTGAGCTGTGACCATGTTCTTCCGCCCAGGGCACACCGGTGCCGCAGGCATGACTGGATGCACAGCCGGAGCAAGGGAGGCACACCGCATGCGTCTCGCCCAACCACTGGAAGTCTCCAGAGCACGTGCGGGCTGTTACTGCAACATAGTCAAAGGTGAGAGGCGAGCGGCCGTAGCCTGGAAGGCCACGCAGACCAGTGCACCCGCGCTCGCATTATCCCTTCACTCATTCATAACTTTACCTACCGCCTGCCGCATGGCAACGTGAAGTCATGTCTAAGTTACACAGAGCAAGATAACATTTGTGCGGTAGTGCGGAAAAGGACCCCATGCTTTTCCAGAGACCACCTGGTTATGTTGTAATGAGTGTATTATAAGGGCACTGCAGGCCAAGTACAAGCCCGTACAATTCACATCTTCTCTCTGCCCAGTATAAACGGCAGCCGTATCTAAAATATACAGCTATAACAAAAACACAGTGCGGAGGCAGCCAAAGCGCAAGGCGAGCGAGCGCGGCTCCGCAAGGCCAGGCAAAACAACATAAGCAACTCTATAGAGAGTCCCAGTAGTTCCTTCCCCACCGACCACCTCTCTTGGTCAGGTGAGCCGTTGCTTTCTGTTTTTTATTTTTTTTATTTTAAGAACTATCACTTAGCAGAGCGTACTTTCGATTCACGGACCAATGGGTAAAGGGCCCAGCCCGCTCCCAGTGCACCCTTCTGCTTCACTTCTTTCTCTGCTTAAAAAGGACTATCTGCTCACGCTCAGTAGCCAAAGATGCGTTTGACAGAAATATGACAGTCCCGGTCTTCCTACTGAGACACTCGTTGGCACATGTGAAGGAGACCTCTGTATAAGCAGCCAGATTCACGACCCGTGCCACCGCCCGGCGCACCGAGGTCTGGTCGAGGGCAAGAACCGAGGCCTTACCTTGCCATGGCAAGAGAGACCGGGGGGGGGGGGGGGGGGGGGGGGGGGGGGGGGGGGGGGGGGGGAACCTGTTCGAAGGCCGTCAGCCACTGCTACAACGAAGTTCTAGCCCGTCCCGCGCGGCGGAAGGTGAAGGTCCCTCGTGTGCCGCGGAGAATGGCCCAACACCTCCCCAGCCAATGAAGTCCCCACCAAGCAAGCATGCCACCCAGCATGGCTTCCGTAGTCGTCGTACAGTCTAAGCTTGTTACTGTCATCCAGTCCCCAAAACTTCGTAGCAGTCCGCCGTGTGAGTCAGAAGTGACTGAGCACTGCTGTGTTAGTCTTGTCCAAATGAATCACCAGCACCCACACAGCCAATCGTTTAGCACTGAACACTTTGTTTCCCCAAGACTGTCACAAGGACTCTTCCAGACTGCTCACTCGAAGAGAACGACACTAATCCAAGGCAAGCATGGCCAAGCACGGCTAATGTCAAACCACCGGTACGACCAGTTCACAACCGTACACAGCCGAAGATCTGTAGGCTGAACACGTCCGTTCACGGAAGCTAAGCGAACAGACTGGTGTGACACCACGGCTCACGCCACCAGATGGGGAGGTACCGAGAGGCTACTCAGGGTGCCTGCCTGCAGCGCCCTTGGGTCGCCTCCCTTGTCGTGTGGGTACACAACAGAATTTTGGGCTGAAATGGTAAGCTAAGCGCACGTTTCCTATTAGTAATGTCATCGGTAATGTTTTTGAGGAAACAATGATACTGCATAAGCCACCAATAACACGACAGATAAATAAATAACAATAAATTAAAAAGAAAGAAAGAAAACACAAATAAAATCAAAATATTGAAACACTGAGGATTTTTTTTTTTTTTTTTTTTTTTTGGGGGGGGGGGGGGGGGGGGGGGGTCTTTGCCTAATAAAATTTATGTGAAATGTTGCATCTTCCATCCAAACAGGACAAACCTTCATTTCTGTTGGCCATGAGGATGCGAGGCATGAGTTTATCCTGACAGTAGTTGCGGAACTGATCACGAACCATGATCTCCTCCTCTGTCAACTGAGACTCCAGATTCAATGCATCCTTCCAGTTGAAGACAGCTACAGGCAAAAAAGAAAGATAAGGGAAAATCAGTGATGTTTCTCCCTCTGAAATCAGTAAATAACACAAGATTCTGTTGAAGTAATGCTCGTTTTCAAAGGCATTTAATAGTTAAAGGGGCACACCCGACCTTTTTTAAGGCTTCAGTTTGCAAAAAGCTTCAGTATACATACCCACTTAGACAGTGACCACCCTATTGTCCCGCCAAATGCTTTCTTTCGTCCGTTCAACGTGAAAAGAGGCCCAACGGATTCTTCTGAAGGATACGTATCAAGATGGCTTCTGATAGGCGATGGTGGCTGACGTCATAACTATTCTATATGACCTTAGGTCATCTGCATAATTATAACCAATCAGAGACAAGATGGCTGATGAACCAGTGAAGAAAAAAAGAAAGTATCATCGAGTCGCAGCGATACTGACAGACTCGGTAATTGCGAAAGTGAAAAAAGAGGAAGAGAGACAAGAAACCCTTACGTAGAATTGACATCGGACAAGGGAATATGGACATGTGGTAACGTGTAAAACAAGAGCTTGGCTTGACCAACCACCCAGAATTTGTCACTTTCCTGCTGAATCAGTAAGTAATCTACGGTCTTTGTCGATCTTCCTATAGTTCCACGAGTGCTAGTGATTTTCAGATTTCATGATCTTCAGTAAAATGTATCTCGTACTGATTTCTCAAGATTTTAAACCTTTTTTATCATATATTACTAGCTAGTTATCACATTTTATGCTGCAGACATCTGAAAACTACAGTGTGTGTCAAAGTTGCACATCGCTGGTCGTAACATGTTTTTGTATGTGTCGGCTCTCATTCACTCGATTCAGAGAGGTAGTGTTTCTGCTGCAAGGGTAAATTTGTCGTTTCTAATGATGCTTTACGTAGACCTCGACATGTGAGACATGAAATTGACTGCAGTGCATAAGTCAGTATTATTACCAGTGTTTCTGTTTCAATGATGGAAGACTAACGGTGCATGTTTCCAAGGGGTAAAGGATCAAAGGTCAAACTTGGCAACGTGGACACATGCTCGCAGTTAGCGAGCGCAAACACGCCCTCGGTGCACTAATGATCGTTACTACTACAATACTATTAGCAGGTCGAGCAGAACCCGCATTGTGATTTTGACAGCATAGCGAGTACGGAAGGTTTACTCTACTTTCTGGTGAAAAATTAGGTCAAAGGTATGCCGGAGAACATCAGTACATGTGTACACTGACGACGTGTGTACATCACACCGATGACCTCGTGACCTACAGTATTGTATTACACTGATAGCCGGGTTCTGCCTTGTGACGCAGGCTCATAAATATGCATATTAATTCAAAATGAGGCCGATGTAGACGATAAATTCGCGACTCGGGTACAAAAACAACAAAACCTTCCAAAAGAAGAATTTCTACATTTGGCATTGTATATTTATTTACATCATAAAGCTCTAAGACAGTACACAAAGGACCCATACACATACTGTCATCAGTATCTGTTGCAGACAGTTTTCTGACTGTGTTGAGATGTTTGATCCTGGGGAATATAACTTTAATAATTTTGAAGTTAGCTTTTCTTTCATATTACATAATAGACAATTAGACATTATCTTGGTGCTTGATTTTCACATTATTACCTGAAGTAGTGTAAACAAATACTTCATAGACTGTAAACTTGTTTGAAACCAATTTCTTTATATTAAAACTGCTCTCACCTTTGGATTTAGGAACAGCGTTTTGATCTTTGGCATCCTTGGCTGGTGGAGTTGCAGCTATACATCATATTCAAGGAATGACAACATACATGTATTTCAAGAAAAAATTATACCGCACAAGTACTGGTAGATTCTCATAAAAGCCCCTGCGACTGTAGAATTTAAAAAAATATACTTGGAACTGTCTCCAGGAATTTCAGCATTGATCACCTACATGTGTTTTGACAGTCTGTGTACCATTTCATATAGCATCGACGCAAAAGTGAGTGAATGGTTCTGAGACAAAAACAGCACAGTAGAAAAAACAATAACTGATGCATCTTTTAAATTTGAAACCTGTTGAATAACATATATATCAGCCTTCCTTTCATGAAGAGACTTTATCAAACAGTTCAATGAATGTTCTCCAAACCATTGAACTCTGAAAGAGTTTTAAAGTTAAAAACTTTTAGTTAATAGAGATTTTAAACCTGTTGCACAACAAACTTCTAAAAAAAAGTTAACGGTCATCAATATATGAATAGACTGAGACTGAGAGGAGGTGACTTGAACAGTTTATTTCACCAGTATGGAGAAAAGAACACAACAGGGGAAAAAAAACACTCTTAGAAAAGACAGTTAAAAAAAAAAACTATTTTGGCTTGTTTAACACAATTTGCAACTTATTTTTTTCTGATGAGGAAGATGCAACAGAAGGTATGACGTGAAACAATAGTTGAAAAACTGGAAGTTAATTGAAAAAAGAAGCAACACCTGCAAGAATGACGTCAATTAAATGTATTGTGTCAAAACACGTCAAATGTGTCCTCCTACTGGGGAATTAATTATGATTTCTAGAAAATAATCATGTATACTTTTGAACTTATGTTAGCCAACAAATTCCATAGATAAATAGCATGATCAGAAAAATAAAAATTTAATAAATGATCAAATAAATAAATATGAACAGCACAATAACAACAAACTAAAAAGAGGAAAAAACAATGTTCGGGCTGTGGATCGAACCACGCCAGAAGTGGTTTCAAAAAAGTTTTGATTTGATTTGTGCCCTTTACCAACTGAGCTAACCACGCATTGGTGAACATTGAGCTTATTAATATTATTATTATATAAAAGTCACTTTGGGTTACTCCGGCTGACCTTCACCAATCTCAGTGACAATTTTTTGTTTCCCAAGCCCTTCTCAGTGAATCTCAAACACTGAAACCAATGCCGTTTATCATTGTATTCCATCATAGGATACAACGATCTCTCTTTTCTTCCATAATGTTCTTGAATTTGATGAAGCAGCTGATGCACAATGGCATCCATTCAGTTTATAAAGTGTTTTAGCTCTGAGCATTTCTAAAGTTAGAAGCAAAAATCTTCACTAAAACAGAATTTAAACCTCTGTGCACCACATCTAACTGCGCTAAACAAGATTATTTTAAAACGATTGTAAATTTTCACTTTTAAAACTGCTTTACGAGTTAGATGGCAGGCATGCACCCAGTCACAGAACTGTACACCATATACCATTTACACTTCAACTGTTCAGAAAACATTGTTTATAATGTTTGTGGCCTACTACGCATCAATCTGAAGACACATTTCAGCATCAACTGTGTTTATTATGCCTTGTCAACACACCTAATGAAGGTAACAACAGTTTGGACACGAAGCACAAGTGCATGCGTAATCGTGCTTATTAATTCTGCGCTGCCATTTGCGCGTCACTTTATTTTTAGCTATTTCTGGCACAGATAGCGTTCTATTTATAGAACGGAGTGGAGTCATTCTTAGGTTACTAGATATAAAGACGACCTGTCCTGAACTGGATTGTCCCGTGTCTAAATGAACCACAGCTATATTCAGTATAACCATCTGTTACAGAAGTGTATCTTTGATTTGAACAGCTACGGTGGACCTTCAAGAGAAAGTGTGCAAATGTTCAGAAGGTTTTAATGTTAAAATATGAGTAATTTAGGTATGAGTAATTTAGGTGTTTTTTGCTTCGCTAGTTTGGTGTCAGAACCGTTCACTATTGCGTCCCGTCGTCATTATCCAATCAGATCCTCAATTAGAGGACACACCTCCATTACACTTTCCCGAGATTTATGAAGACAAATTTAGATTCAAACATCAGGTGGGAGAGAGCAAATTTCTGAATACACTGTACTTCGCATCACTTAAAAATGATTTGTTTTCCACTGTAAAGAAATGG
This sequence comes from Semisulcospira habei, assembly GCA_036245525.1. Classification (NCBI taxonomy): domain Eukaryota; kingdom Metazoa; phylum Mollusca; class Gastropoda; family Semisulcospiridae; genus Semisulcospira; species Semisulcospira habei. The sequence goes on from BTPG01000005.1 coordinate 159,395,473, forward strand.
CACAAACTTTGACCTTGTTTATAAAACACACAAGTCACTAAAAGTACACACGAGTTTTTAAGAAAGTAAGGTAACTTAATTTTCGCCTTCCAATCGTCTCACAAAGGATACGCGCTGAAGCTGCCAAAGTGCCTTGGGACCTGCGGAGAATAATCTGTGGAAAACAATTCCTCCCGAAAAAAGCGATCGCTGTTCTTGTGGAAGACATGCTTCTGCTTTCGCTTGCCGTATACGTAATGTGTTGAGCAAAGCAGACGACCTTTACCTTTTAAAGCCTTTATTATATAAAACGTGAAATCCCGAACGTGATGTAAAACATTAATAAAATATCAAGAAATAATATTTAGGAAATATACATATAAATAGATATTAAAACTATTTCTCTTACAACGACCAAAACCACGATTTATTTTACCTTGATGTAGATGATGCAATCTGTCGTAATTTCTCCATTCCAAGTTTTAATTAAACATCATGGCAGACTACGGCGAAGTCGTGCTTCGTGAAGTTGACAAAACTGGAGATGTTGACACCCTAGCATTGGCGAAACAGCTCGGAGTCGAACACCAGAAGCTAGTCGGCGCTGTCAAAAGTTTACAGTCTCTGGGCGGGGTAGGCCTTTTGAACTCTTTTTTTTTTTTCAGCAATCGGTGCCGCATGTTGTATTGTTTCCCACGCCGCTTCACAGATGGGACTTTCAGTATCTAGAATTCCATGATTGCAACGTTGTAGCTCATGGAAAACTCATCGAGAAAAGCAAAAATGTAACATTTTTGTTTGTGCGTTCGTTTTTTTCATTCTTACTGATCATTTAATTTTTCATTATCACTGTGTGTGGGATGGGCGGGGCTCTGGGAGCCTTACATACAAGTAGGTCCGTCCCGGGTGAGTTCCAGTCAAACTCATTGCCTGTCAGCTTAACTTAAGTATGACACCTCAAAACCCAACTCTTTCTTTATTTTTTGCGCCCTGAGCATGCTGCTAGCATGGAGTGGATGCGCATTACAAGTGGACATCATCATCATCATCGTCGTCCCTATAGGGCTCGGGAAGTTCCCCGCGTTGCCTAGCAGCGTCGGCGCATCAGCCACCATCTTAAGAGGATACCATAGTCATGAGATAGTAGCGAAATAGTGTTTGAACACGTTTTTTTTTTTCATTTTTCTTTTTTCTTCTTTGGAAACAAAAACAGATTCGGGTGAGCGGTTTCCTACAGTGATGGCAAGACTTGCTGTTATTGCTTATAGTACGTCAGGACTTTCCTGACATTACAAAAACAGCAATTTCCCTATGAGCGCTTACTCCCGTATCCTCACAAGATGGCCACCACGACTGGCATGATGATGTCAGCTTCTCGAGCCCTATACAAACAGTGGGGAACATTAGTGCCGGAGAGCGATATTTAGCTATTTTGCTCTCAAAATGCCTCGCACTGGGACCATATGGCATTGAGGCGCGTCCTCTGGGTGGTGGATAGGGGGTCCCTCGCGAGAGGGGTGCACCGAATGAAATAAGGTGCCGTGAACCAACATGGTCTAAGGGAAGATGACCCCGACAGAAAACTGGTCCTCCTAGTAATGGGGTTGGGCGTGGGGGTAGCTTCCCCACCCTGCAAATAAGGAACTAGCTACAAAAACGCCGACGAAAAGACAAACAGCAATTCCTTTCCTGGAGAAAGAAGGTTCTTCTACCAGAAGGCAAGGCCGCGCAGATAGCAGCGGAAATGCAAAAGTACAACCTTTCCCTGCTAGGTATCAGTGAAGCCAAATGGACGCAGTCTGGCCAGAAAAGGCTTTTAAGTGGGGAGATGATTCTGTATTCAGGTCATGAAGAGGAGAATGCCCCCCCATACAAAAGGAGTAGCATTCATGCTGTCACCAGTGGCACAGAGAGCGCTGATGGGCCAAGAATTATCACAGCAGCCTTTAGAACCAAGAAAAAGATAAAACTGAACGTCGTCCAGTGTTATGCGCCCACTAATGACAGTGACGAGGAAGAGAAACAAGAGTTCTATGACCGACTCCAGAGTGCTGTGGACAAATGTGCGGAGCGAGACATCACCATCATCATGGGCGATTTTAATGCCAAAATAAGGGAGGACAACACCGGATATGAAGTGAACGGGGAGAGGTTGGTAGACTTTTGTGCTCTAAACAGACTTGTCATTGGAGGCAGCATCTTCCCACACAGAAGAGTACACAAAGCAACTTGGGTCTCACCTGACCATACTACAGAGAACCAAATAGACCATATCTGCATTAGCAAGAAATTTAGAAGATCCCTTCAAGATGTTCGAGTGAGCAGATGTCACCTCAGACCACCATATGCTTACCTTAAGAATAAAGCTCAAGTTAAAGAAAAGGCGCACAGAGACAACAAGAAGACGGCGCTATAATGTAGGCCTCCTGAGAGAGACTGTAGTGAGAGAAGAGTTCAAACTGGTGCTGTCCAATCGGTTTCAAGCGCTACAGGAGCTAGTAAATGAAGAGGAGGCGGTCACCACAGAGCAGCAGTGGAAGGCAGTTAGAGAGGCGCTGAACTCAACCTGCAAAGACACTGTAGGGTTCAGGAAACACCATCACAAGGACTGGCTGTCGGCACAGACCTTGAAGAAGATAGAAGTGAGAAAGCAGAAGAAAGCAATTGTCAACAACAGTCGCACGAGAGCAGCCAAAGCAAGGGCACAGGAGGAATACTCGGAAGCTAACCGCGGCAGACAAGAGGGCCTACACAGACAGCCTGGCAGCAGAGGCAGAAAAGGCAGCAGGCAGCGGCAACATGAAACAGCTCTACGACATTACCAGAAGATTGTCGGGCAAGTATGGCCACACAGAAAGACCAGTAAAAGACAAAGAAGGCAAGACTATTGCAGACAGAGCAGACCAACTCGACAGATGGGCCGAGTATTTTGAAGAGTTACTGAACAGACCCAGCCCACCCGACCCCCCAGACATCCAGCCAGCAGAGACCGACCTACCCATCAGCTGTGACAGACCCAGCCGGGATGAGATCAGAAGAGCAGTGGCATTTTTGAAGAACGGCAAAGCAGCAGGGCCAGATGGCATCCCAGCGGAGTCTCTGAAAGCAGACCTAGAGACAACAGTGGAGATGCTGTACCCACTGTTTGGAAAGATCTGGGAAGAAGAGGTGATGCCGGCTGACTGGAAGGAGGGATATCTAATCAAGCTTCCCAAGAAAGGCGACCTCAGCAAGTGTTCCAACTACAGAGGAATCGCGTTGCTGTCAGTACCAGGAAAGGTCTTCAACAGGATCATCCTGGAGAGAATGAAGAGCTCCATTGACCCCCAGCTGAGAGACCAGCAAGCAGGATTCAGGAAAAACCGATCATGTACAGACCAGATCGCCACTCTCCGCATCATCGTGGAACAGTCTCTGGAGTGGAGCTCCCCGCTGTACGTCAACTTTGTGGATTACAAGAAAGCATTTGACAGCGTGGACCGAGAGACTCTGTGGAAACTTCTATGACACTATGGTGTACCCACAAAGCTCGTCCGCCTGATCAAGAGAGCTACGATGGCATGACATGTCGCGTGATCCAAGAAGGGCAGTTCACCAGGGAGCTCCAGGTCAGAACCTGTGTCAGGCAGGGGTGTTTGCTGTCTCCGTTCCTCTTCCTACTGGCCATAGACTGGGTCATGAAGAGGAGCACAGACGAAGTGGAATACAGTGGACACTGTGGACACAGCTTGACAACCTCGATTTTGCAGACAACTTGGCTTTACTGTCCCACACTCATCAACAAATGCAGGACAAGACCACGAGGCTTGCTGACATCTCGTCCCAAGTGGGCCTCACCATCCACAAACAGAAAACAAAGACAATGAGGCTGAACGCAACCAGGGAAGAACCAGTCTTGCTTGCTGGCACCCCGTTGGAGGAGGTGGAGTCCTTCACCTATCTCGGAAGCATCATCGACAAAAAAGGCGGCACTGATGCAGATGTCAGAGCACGAATCGGTAAAGCCAGAGCAGCCTTTCTCCAGTTGAAAAAAGTGTGGAGTTCCAGAGAGCTGTCACAACACACCAAAGTCCGGATTTTCAACTCCAATGTAAAAGCAGTTCTCCTATATGGAGCAGAGACATGGAGATTGACAAAAACCACAGTCAACAGAGTACAGACCTTCATGAACATTTGCCTTAGAAGAATTTTGAAAATCCACTGGCCAGAGAAGATCAGCAACGTCAGACTCTGGGAGAGAACAGAGCAGATAACAGCAGAGAATGAAATTGGGCGAATAAGATGGGGATGGATCGGTCACAGTCTGAGAAAGCCAGCTTTCAGTATCACTAGGCAGGCATTGTCATGGAACCCCCAGGGAAAGAGGAAAAGAGGTAGGCCGAGAAACTCCTGGCGTCGAGACCTCCAAGCAGACATCAAGAGACTGGGAACCACCTGGAGTAGAATCGAAGGATAAGCACAGGACAGGAGTTGCTGGAGGTCTCTCGTCGACGGCCTATACCCGGGTAGGGGTGACAGGCCTAAGTAAGTAAGTAAGTACCGTCCCAGATCATGTATCCTTTCAAGTCCACTCTTCCCTATCTTCTCTGCTGACCAGCATTTTAGTCAAACGACTGCATTTTTTTTCTTCTTTTGCAATCATAGCAGATTCATGTCTGTATGACTGAAACTAGCATCCATAAGCTGTAAAAAAGGTGTGCCCTTCAGTGAGCACTGACCTGAAACAATGGGTGCAAAATGTTTGCCCTTTCTTGCTTTTGCTGACGTAAGCAAACCCCATAAAATGGTTATGCGGTTGAAAAAAGACCCACACCGAATCCAGAATCTTACCCTCCCACGTCCCCCAACAGACAGCATCTCTCTGAGGGATATGAGTCTCTGTCTCTACTTCCCCCTCCCCTCTCTTTCACTCGCAACGAATAGCATCTCTCAGATGCACGTGAGCCCTTGTCCTCACACCCTCCGTTACTCCATTAACAGTATTTCAGAAAGCAATTTTTTGTTAAAATATGTATTTGTTTAACTATTTTCTAATCCCCTGTGAATTTGACCTTGAGAGAGGTCAATGAATTTGGTATGTGTAGAAAGGTCTTAGCACACCATTGTATCTTTGGCCCAAGTTTGAAGAGTGTGGATTGAATAGTCTCCGAGAAAATGCCAACGTTGAAGTTTACGACGGACGAAAGACGGACGCACGACCACTGGCCCAGTACATAGATTCACATTCCGCATGCAAACCTAACACTTAAAAGTATCAACTCCGTTTTTGCTTATGACCATTTCTCACACTAAAGGCTACCAAATGCTAAAACTTGATGAAAATCTGTAGTGGTTCCAGAGATATCGCACAAACACCGAAGCACTGAAAACACATATGGCTGTTAGGGCCTTTACACTCGGTATGTCAGATAATTTTCCTTTGCGCAGCTTTCTTTACTTTTACTTTAACAACAATTTTAAGTCAAATGAGCCATTCTTTTTGTGATATTACCTTTAGTGTACAAACCCTTTATATCTCTACTATGACCTTGACCTTAGGACCTCGGCTTTGGTTCAAGACACATCTTCTAATCTAATACTGACCAGATATGAACATTAAACGATTTTGTTGGTTGCTTCTGGACAAATCACCTGAAAAAAACCCAGACACTCGCCCAGCTATAGTGACACATAGGATGACTTCAGTAGACCCCCTCTGAGGAACAGGGGAGGGTAAAGAAGAGATATCTTAAACAAGAAACATGAGGCAGATAACCACATTGCTTGTTTCCACAGCCAACAGATGTCCTGACACATGTCCAAATTGCATCTTTGGTATTTTTAGGCGTGCTGTAATTGCAAATGTATCGATGTGTGGGGCTAGAAAAAATTTCAGGACAATCTACATGCTGTTTTGATCCATGACAGTAAAAACCACACAATTCTACCTTCACGTTATGATTTTATAGGTGCCTAAACATAGCACTTTCTTAAAAATGCAGAAATAGGTCATTTTAGGTCATATTCAAATGCACATATCTCGGAAGCCAATCAACATAAAGTATTGATTTTTTGCATGTGCACTTCTTTGAACGTGTACTTCCGAGTGGTGCATTTGTTTGGTGGCAGTTTCTAGAAAAAAAATTGAGTGGACCTACCTAATACAAGAGAGTCAAGCATATTATGAGCAAGTCATATGCAGATGATCGGCATGCAATGTCCAACGGGTCGAGTTCCCTGTCATTGCCTGTCAGCTTAACTTAAGTATGGCATTAAGTTAACAGAACAGTGGTTATCATTAACCTTTACCTTTTGCAACACAAACCTCCTGTGTATGGTCACCCCTGTTGCCAAAGGAGAAAAAAAAAAAAACAGTGGCCATAAACAGCAGGTGAGAGGTTTGATGGGAACGGACCTGGAGTGCTTGAGACACTTAGATAGGAACATATAAATGATGTGTCTGCATTCTTTAAACAGGCTTTCCATTAACGGACAATTCTTCGTATTTTGGGAACTAATTTTGGCGGGGACGAAACAAATTAAAGCCGTCTGCCGCCGGGATGGACCAGTCTTGAGAAAAAAATCAACTTATCCCTGCCATTTTTCATGTACCTGTCAGACTGTAGAGCACCTGGGACTGATTTTTTTGTCGTGCTGTCTTTCTGCATGATGGACAGTTTTAATTCCTAGTGGAAATCCTGTTAAACCAAAACAGGACTGCCCACGACCCCATCACGCTTCTATGAAGTGTGATGCATGTTTCTACTCAGGCTGATCTTTTGTACCCCACCCGGGTCTGCCCTGGGGGACTTGGGTGGGGCTAGGTATTTTTTAGTTCCCAGGGTCACCCTGGTCAGCCCCACAGGGTGGGTTTTTCTCTCTATTCTGGGGCATGTGTTTCTGTCTACCCTTTGTCCATTCACCTGTATTTGCCTTTTTAAAACTCTCCCTACTGTCTGCACTGCCTGTAGCTCTTGATGTTGGATGTGTGTTGCTAAATGGTCTTAGCTTTATTTAGGCCCCATGTGTTAGGTTTATTTAACGTATTTGACCGGCTGGCGACATACATTCAATGTTCTGTTGTTTGTTTTTTTTCACAAGCAGTGCAGGCACGTCCTGAGAAAGCCTTGTTGCTGTCGGGACGTTAAGCAATGTACAATCAATGTACAATCAACCGATCTTTTGTGATGAAAGAAAATGAATTTGTATGTGTGTGTACTAGTAAGGGAGGGTGAAAGAGTGATTAATTTTGTGTCGATGTGTGTTGTTGCCGTGTACTTGACTTAAATGGCGAAGTAGGGGGCTGGTGGTGGAGGAGATGTGGGTGGCATGTGTACAAGAGGCAGGGTCAATGACCAGTCACCTCATTGTTCGGCAAATGTGTTGCACTTCTTTTCCTATGTGTTACCATTTTTTGCTTGACTATGCGGGTGTCTGCATGTGTGTAACATGACACCTCATTAGTACCGGCTGCTCATGATTTGTTGGGGTTTACAAACTGTAGCAAGTCATTCATTTTACTGACTGCCATTAATTTTGAAGCTGCGATATCTTGACTTATGAGCTTTAAAATTCATAGATCATCTGAAAATGCAACTGTTTCAGACGTGTATCATGATCAATCTCTTTGAATTACAAACACAAAGACACATGAAGTTGGTGTATGAGCCCCTGCATAATGACATAATGCCTGGGCTTTGTTACAGTGGGTGCCTAGGTGGTGAGCGTGCAGTCAGTGACATGTTGCACATGACTACCTATCTGTGCCAGTCTGATAGTGGCCGTAAATTGCAGGTATTTTAAAAGTTTTGGGCTCCCTTACGCTGACTGCTGACATCAGTCATTCCGCAGGTGACCGTAAAATCAAAGTACTTTATATAATAAACATTGTTAATGCAACATGATAATGGCTTTAAACAGCAGATGGCCATACAAAGGGGTTACTGCCTAAATCAGGTTTTGCTGTATTTCTCTACAGATCCTTGATGTGGAGCAAGTTCAGAACAAACACCTGCAACTGACAGACGAGGGAATTGAAGTAGCGGATAATGGCAGCCATGAAGCTCTGGTGTATCGGGCCATCCTGGATGAGGGAATTCTGCAGGCAGAACTGATGGTTAGTATAGCATTAGCATTAGTATTGCCTTAGCAAACCATGACGTAAGCTAAACTGAACATACTACATATATTAGTAAGAATTTTACCCGAGAAAACTTACCTCTAAACGACTGACTCTCCCTTCTTCTGAGGGGACAATACTCATCATAGTGAATATCTGAATGTTATTTAGTTGCTGCTAAGTCTCTTGATTATATTCAGCAGGAAAGGGAGGTTTGGGTCTTTAAAATTCAGGTAAAATTTGTACTTGTAGTATTTTCGGCGCATTTTAACGACAGAATTAGTCCCATCACATCCAGTGGACTCCAACTGTATTTTTAAAATCATTATCAATTCATTGTCAAGGATCCTCAACCATCAAAGCAACATGCATACACAGTGGTATCAGCAAGAGGCATGGATCCTCATAAGCCCCTGTAAGTTAACTGCGGGGGCTCATGAGGATCTATACCTCTTGCATTGTTGCAGTTGAGTGGTGTTCAGTTTCCTCAGTGGTGAAGAGGTTAATGACACCTTTGTCTTGAGGCACAGTTGGAGCTGATAGCTCGGTGCGCCGGGCGGTGGGCACGTGCCGTGAATCTGGCTGATTATATGGAGGTCTCCTTCATATGTGCCAACGAGCGTCCCAGTAGGAAGACCGGGACTGTCGTATTTCTGTCAAACGCATCTTTGGCTACTGAGCGTGAGCAGATAGTCCTTGTTAAGCAGAAAAGAAGTGAAGCATGCTCTGCTAAGTGATAGTCCTTTTAAAAAAAAAACAAAAAAAAAACCAGAAAGCAACGGCTCACCTGACCAAGAGAGATGGTCGGTGGGGAAGGAACTACTGGAACTCTCTATAGAGGTCGGTTATGTTGTTTTGCGTGGCCTTGCCGAGCCGCGCTCACTCGCCTTGTGCTTTGGCGGCCTCCACACTGTGTTTTTGTTATAGCTGTATGTTTTAGATACGGCTGCCGTTTATACTGGGCAGAGAGAAGGTGTGAATTGTACGGGCTTGTACTTGGCATGCAGTGCCCTTTATAATACACTCATTACAACGAGCCTTGGAGACTTCCAGTGGTCGGGCGAGACGCATGCGGTATGCCTCCCTTGCTCCGGCTGCGCATCCGGTCACACCTGTGGCACCGGCGCGCCCTGGGTGGAAGAACATGGTCACAGCTCAGGGCTCCTTCGGAGCGAATGACCGTCACCGTCCCAGGACCAACCACCCGCTACCGCTACGTACCAGCTTAGACACACCTGCTCTGGAATGTTGGGGGACTGATGATTCACCCGACAAGACCCCCCTTGTGCGCCCGCTGTCCCGAGCCTGGCCCACAGTGAGCTTGCTCGGCCCGCTCTGCAGAACCTAGGAGCCTAAAAGGAAGGATTGAAGTCAGCTGGATGAGGCTTCTGGAACAAGTTCACCCCGCTTTGTGGAAAATAGAAGGCGGCTAAAAGATGAAAAAAAAGAACCGCCTCTATCCGAGTCCAGTCCAGCAGCCACGTCGTTCGCCCCACTCCACGATGAGTGACAAGCGCCCCCAGCCGGGCGCAGCTACTGGATCCTTGTGCGCCCACTCTCTTGAGCGTAGACCACAGCGACCTTGTTTGCCCCGCCATGCGGAAGCTCGTACGGGCGGAACTCGTACGCAGCCCTGCCACTACTCGGTACCTGCCCAGCAGCAATGTCGTCTGTCCCGCTCCACGGTGAGTGACAAAGCTACTGGACCCATGGGCGGACGCGCCCTCTCAAGTGGGGCCCAGAGCGAACTTGTGAGCCTTACGGATTGTGTACGCAGCCCCGCCGCTACTCGGTACTAGTCCAGCAGCACCGTCGCCCGCCCCGTCCCTCGGTGAGTGACAGGCGCCCACAAAGCTACTGGACCCTTGTGCGCCCGCCCTCTCCCTCTCGAGACTGGCCCACAGAGGATTCTCGGAAGTTTTCCCGCTACTTGGATCCAGTCCAGCAGCGGCTGCGTTCGGCCCGCACCAAGGTGTGTGTCAAGCGCCTGAAGCCCGACGACGCGACTGGACTTTGTGCTCCAGCCCAACCTGGCCCACAGCGAACTGGTTCGCGCCCCACCTTGCGGCCCATCCCACAGGACCCAGATCTCCACGTGTCGGCCGACGCACTTATGGCCTATGGTCTCCTCCTCCTTGCCGCTGGCTGCTTCACGTTCCTTGAGAGCCCGGCTGACCCTGCACTCTCCCCGGCATGCGTCTCCCACCTGCGTCTCCCGACACCGATAGGCCCAGCTGTTGCCCAAGTGGCTCTGTCACGGATCTCCGTGGGATGACGGTCGACCTCGTCGCTGGAGGCCCATGGTTCCCCTGACTTTGTAGAGGCGTTCCGCGCTCTGGCAGCAGAGCTCCTGAGCTACGCTGGCTTCCTCTCCGACTCCTCCAGCCCGGCGTTCTTGGACAGCGCCACCCACCTTCGCTGGTACGTGGCTCCCGGTCGGACCTCCACCAGCAGCGGTAAGTACCCCTGCAGTGACAGCATACGGCTCTTCAGGTTTGCTACGACGCTCCCCCTGGGGCTTGGACGGGACCGCAACCTTCTTCCGCTGCGCCCTGACCTGTGGGAGTTCGGAGCTGTTCGGTCAGACGGTCGTCCGGTGCATGGAGGACTCCGGGCTGCTATCTACGCCTCCGACGCCTGGGCCTCTGCCACCTACTGAGACCCAATGCCTCGGCATGCTGTCCCCCGTTCCTACCCTGACCTCCTCGCCGAAGGGAAGGCGCGTCTACGACAAACCCGCTGCATGGTGATGCTGTCCCCTGTTCCTGCCGCGACTTCCTCACCAAAGTGAAGATGCTTCTACGCAGACCCGGCACGTTCGCTCACCTCTTCGGTCCTAGCTCGCAGGCGGTGATGGACTCGACAAGGACCCCTGATCCAGCCACTCTCCACCCCTCGTGTGACGCTTGCTGCTCCCAGACGACCCTTGGGCCCGCTCAAGCCAGCCCCGAGGGCCTCCTGATCTCCTTTGATCTCCTCTGGTCCCCTCTGTGATGCGGTGCTGTCCCCGGTGGACCGCTGTCCCGGCTATTTGGTGCGGAGCCTACATTCTTCGCGACTGGAGGGAGTCGCTTGCCTACCTTCTATGCCCACCTCATCACCAGGAGCTCATGGACGGTGGTAAAGGTCATGGACTCTGCCATCAGCCGGGACCTGCTGGACGCTTTTTGACCACCGCTTTTTGCACGATCTACCCAATCCGACCGGCCCCCCGGTCAGTCCGGTGGTGCACTTAGACGTGCTTCGGGCCGACCGCACCGTGGTGGGACTTCCGGAGCCTCGCTTCCAGACGCTGGAGACCTTCGTCTGGCAGATGCTTCTAGCAGACGCAGCGCTCTCCAGAGTTGGACTTCATCCACTGGGCCTGAGGACCGCAGCGGCGGATGTCATTCCCCTCGACTGGCTTCCTCCCGTTTGCCTCGGCTGCTCCGGCTTCTCTCCTGGCATCCGTTCTCTGGCGACTTCACGACCCTGGTTCCGGTCTTCCTGATGCCGCTTCCTCGTCTCCCCTGCTGGACGGTTCCCGTGAGGCGCACCCCTCGACGCGGACACGAGCCTCACCGGTTGGGGCGCACGCCTTCTAATGACGTTCTTCACCGCTTCCTGCCGCTGACCTCCAGGCTGTGCGGACAGGCACCTCAACGGGTTGGAGCTGGCGGCGATTGGGTGAACCTTAGTCTGTGTGAGACATGCCTCTGACACCTGGAGCTTCTCGTCCTCTCCGATGCCGCCACTGAGGGCTCCTGCGTCCGACAGCGGGGTGGGTTCCCCACCGCTTCCTCTGCTGGCTTCTGGCACGGATCCTCCGGTGATGCGAAGTTTGTGACATCCCTCTCCGAGCACGATGCAACCCTGGCCACGTGATGGTCCTGCCGACTCCTGCTCGTGGCACGGCCAGCTTCTCAACACCGAGTGGGCACTCCGCTCGGATATCTTCAGAGGATCTGCGCGCAGTGCATTCTGGCCATGTTCAACCCCTTCCCGGCACAGTGGATTCACCTGCTCCCCTTTGCAGCGGTCGACGCGCTCTCCATCCCTGTGGTGGCCCTCTTCGCGGACGCTCAAGCTCAAGGGTGCCTACACGGTGCTTGCCGGTGGCCCCGTTCTGCTGGACCAAGGCTTGGACCACATACCTCTTGAGCCTCGCCACGCTCAGCCCCTTCCTCCCCCCTCCCCCTTGCCCTGCGGTTCCCACCCAGCACACGAGGTTCAAGCAAATCCGACAGATGCGGCTGTGCCGACCATGTCTTGCGCGACTTCACGCACGCCTGGGGATTGGGCGGCTCGCCCTCACTGCTAGACGTTCTCAAGGGCACCGGTGGAGGTCATCACTACAGCTCGTAGGCCTTCGACTAGGCACGTCCATGAGGGACAGTGGTGAGTCCTGCGGTCCTGGGGCGATGACAGATCTGCCTACACCGCTGGCTTTGCATCGAGTAGACCTTGGCGCCGATCACCTGTCTCCATGGGGGTTTTCCGGTCCGCCTACCTGGACCTCTCCCCGGAGGATGCTCAGAGGCTGGAGATCAGGGCGCACGAGGTGCTAGCCCTGGCCATGAGCGTTGCCTTCACCCGCAGCTGCGCCGTCAGGGCTTGGGACGGCCCATGGGTTGGTGGGCGTGATCTACCTTCGCCCGATGCTGCCACATTGACCTTCAGGCCCGCGGGCGACCTGAGCCCGGACTGGGGCCTTCGCCGCAGCGCGACACTCCCTCCTAGGCGCCTTGTGCTGAAATGGTCGGGAGTGTAGCCGGGGTGGGCCGCTCTGGCAGGCCCCTTACAGGGAATGTGAGTCTAGGCGGCACCCACCTCCTATTCGCTATTCTTCCTATTAGTAATGTCATCGGTAATGTTTTTGCGGAAACAAATGAATTTATCTCTAAAATGTATTTTTTTAAAAAATACTTACCGATGACGTTACTCGTAGGACCCTCCCGCCTTCCCTGCTTGCCGCTCCTAAGCTTCAGACTGGTTTGACACCACTGCTCACACCACCGGATGGGGAGGTACGGGAGGCTACTCTGGGTACCTGGCTACGGCGCCCTTGGGTCGCCTCCCTTGTCGTGTAGGTACACAACAGAATTTTGGGCTGAAATGGTAAGCTAAGTGCACGTTTCCTATTAGTAATGTCATCGGTAAGTATTTTTGGAAAAAATACATTTTAGAGAAAAATTCATTTTTGTCTTTAGGCAGTTCACATTAATTAGAGGGGCGACAGTGACTACACTCACTCATTCAACATACACATGTGATATAGTACTACATTCACATGTTCACTTAATCTCCTTGTCTATTACATGTAAAAAAAATGTCAGAAGTGTTGTCTTGCAGAAGAATGTGCCAAATGCTAAAGTTGGATTCAGCAAGGCCATGTCGGCTGGATGGATACGCATGGACAAGTCTGCTGAGGGAGGACCTATGGTGTTTCGCAAGGTTGGTGGTTTTTAGGGCTTTAGTTTTTTACAAGTCTTTTTGCCCGCATTAAGCAAATAAACTGTAACCTAAAGAACATAGGTGAAACTTTCCTTATTTTGGCGGAGTCCGTTTTTTTCACGTTGCCAAACAAGGATTCCTTTTTTTTTTTAAAAGGTTCATTTACGATTCTCTCTGTTCACTTTTGTTCCTTTTAAAACTGTGGGAGCATCTTGCTGCAAAGTGTTACCAGAACGTGAGCCATTTTCCAGGTTTGATCCTTCAGCTTAGATGTGTTTCATTGTCGATTAGAAATCATGCCATTTTCCAAAGTTGAAAATGTGGTCATCATCACACTAGACAAAGATGCGGGTCTGAAAAACTGTTGACAATGAGGCTGGCTTAAACACAGAAAAATAATAACAGCATTTTGTGTTATTATTGGTGTTGAAAGCCCATGATTGGTGAGATGAAGTACAGGTCAATACGCAAACAGAGGCAGTCTGCTTGACCTTGGCATCGACAACAGATTGCCTCCATTTGCCTATTGACCATGGCAATGATAATAGTCGCATTTTTTCATGAACCCTTTGCGTGCCAGTAGCGATTTTAGTCGTGATGATTCCTGCAGGAATCATCGCAACTGAAACTGCTACAAACATGCAAAGGGTTAAAATAGTACTATTGTAAGACATCCTGGGGCATATGATTTGTTCTCATAAGTCAGTAAACCCCGTAAAGCGGGAGCCACACAGAATTCAGCACTGAGCAGAAATAGGGTAGATTTCGCTTGGTACCTGTTTCCGTTTCCATACTATTTATGTTTCATCGGTTTTACCTGTATCCATTTTTTTAGGCTCTGTCAGCATCATACATTTCTATGTACCAACTAATTATGACCATTCTTGACCATGTAGCACCATCAAATGATTATGGCTATGATCTTATGTCCTCCTTTTGCTGACCGTTTTAGCACCATCATGGTGGCCTTGATCTTAGGTCTTCCCTTTGTTGACTGTGGTGGTGGCGCAACAGCATCATCAAAATGCCTTTAACTTAGGGGTGGTTTTCTTATGTTTGTTTCAGTTGTATATGTGTGCGTACATTAAATTCGTTTAAAGGTAGTGAGATTCTGCATGCATACATTTTTTGTAGCACGCTCAGGGCCCACTTAGGGCTTAGGGCTTACTGCTCCTAGTGATTTAGCGCAATATAAATGCTCATTATTATTATTATTCTACATTTTATGAGTGCAAAGAATGTAGCAGCCAGTCAGAAATAGGGTGAGAAAAGGTTGACAACAATAAGGAAAAAGACACACTACATAACAAATAAAACTATAATCTAATGTAAGTGAAGGCAGAAAAACTCGGTGTGTGTCCTAGTGTATGGTTTTGATCCTTACAGCTGAAACCAAAGCCAAGGTCCAAACTCTTGCACCAGCACACCTGTCATCAAATATAAGGACTTTATTTGTTTGTCCTCAGGTTGATGCCATTGAAGACAGAGTACAGCAGAGCTTACAAAAGATCCGTGACTTGTGTTTGGATGATGTTACAGACGCTGAAAAAGCAGAGTACAAGAAACGTAAACTTATTGCAGAAGTGTGAGTATTGCACTTTGCAGCATTTGATAAATATATTCAAAGTCTGATGATTTAGAATAATAAGTTACTCTTGTTAATTTTTGGCTCACATGCGAAACAAAAGTGAGTACGTTCTGGGCCAGTGGTCGTCCGTCTGTTGGTAAACTTTAACGGCATTTTCTCAGAGACCATTCAAGCCACAGTCTTCAAACTTGGCCCAAGTATACTTTGTGGGAAGACCTTTTAAACATACCAATTTGAGTGACCTCCCTTAACGGTCAAGGTCACATAATGTGGAAATAGGTCAAATTGTGCTATATTTTTACATAATTTTTTTTTCTCAAATACTATAAACAACTTCAAACCCAAACTAAGTACAAAGATACCTAATGGTAAGACCTTTCTGTGCATACTGATTTGGTTGACCCATCGGAAAGGTCAAGGGTCATAAGAGATCAGGAAATAGGTTAAAAAATAGGCATATTTTGACAAAAGATGTTTTTTCTTAAATACTATTCACAACTTCAAAGCAAACTTTGGTACAGAGATACCTGATAGTAAGACCTATCTAGCATACTTATTTGGATGACTCCTTGGAAAGGTCAAGGGTCACAAGAAGAGAAAGATAATAGGAGACCCGTAAGACAATGAATTCAATAGAGCCGCATCCATCATTAATTTACATCATTTTTTAATATCAAAATTTTGACCCCAATTTTACCCCCGTTAATTCTGAATCAACCCTTTGATTTTAAAAAAGTGATGAGTATGACTGATGCGGCCTTATTGATCTGATTATCTTACGGGTCTCCTATTATCTTTCTCTATAACTATTGTCTCTGACAATACCTAATCATTTACCTGATCAAGTGATGCCAAGTGAAACTTAATACTTATTAACAAGTTGCAACCAACTTTTAGGAACCTGCAGAGGTAACCTTTAAGTGTGTTGCCATAAGAACTTATTAATTACTTACCATAAGTTCTTACAAGTACTTACCCTAAGTTCTTACAACAACTTGACTTAAGTCACAACTTACTCGGTCAGATTTAACAAGATACAAGGACAATAAAAAAAACTTTTTTTTCTCAGTAATACTCTGGCGGTGGTGCAGATGGGGTTAAATAATCAGGTACAAGTGGTGTAAGTGGCATGGCATTTTTCTGTGAAGTGTATGACATTAATAAACTATTACCAAATCTGATTTTTATTTGTTTAAAAGATTGTGTAGTTTTTCTGTGGTTTCCTGAACACCGATCCTTTTTCCCTCTGCTAAAAAACTAGCCTTTAGTTCTTCAACATTCACGGGTGATTGACTACGCATTTTATTCTGTATTTCTGACTTCTGTTTTTTGTAATTATTTAAATCATCCTGGACGCGCTTAAATTCATCATCATCAATAAAATTATCGTTCAATGCCTTACTGATAATAAGTTTCATGCTGCTCAGCTTTGCACCAGCAAGCGTACTCAATGCTTCATGTTTCTGTAATTTCATGTGAACCCCACCCGGGTCTGCCCTGGGGGACTTGGGTGGGGTTAGGTATTTTTTAGTTCCCAGGGTCACCCTGGTCAGCCCCACAGGGTGGGTTTTTCTCTCTATTCTGGGGCATGTGTTTCTATCTACCCTTTGTCCATTCACCTGTATTTGCCTTTTTAAAACTCTCCCTACTGTCTGCACTGCCTGTAGCTCTTGATATTGGATGTGTGTTGCTAAATGGTCTTAGCTTTATTTAGGCCCCATGTTGTAGGTTTATTTAACGTATTTGACCGGCTGGCGACATACATTCAATTTTCTGTTTAGTTTTTTTTTTCACAAGCAGTGCAGGCACGTCCTGAGAAAGCCTTGTTGCTGTCGGGACGTTAAGCAATGCACAATCAATCAATTTCATGTGAAACCTCTTGTTCAAGGCCTCCAAACCAAAGCAAGCCAGGCATGTAGCAATGCTAACACCCTCAACTGCTATTCCAGCCAAACTCCCAATTCCTGTGGCGAACAGAACAATACCCCCCACAGAACATGAAGCTGAAACTGCACCAATAGCCATAGAAGTGTTTTGTACAGAATTGAAAACGGTCTTATACCGTCTTTTGCACCGTGAATATTTCGCTTCTTCTCCTTCCAAATATTTCAAAGCTTCTGTAATATTATTTAATCTGAATGCATCTGCCTGTAATGTTTTATCTGATGCAATTGGCACAGCTGTCACCTGTGGATCAGGCGCAAGCGTTGTTTTAGTCATCACATTTGTTTCAGCCGGATCAAGCGTTGGTAGTTGCGGATAGAAGTTTACCATTTTTTTTATTCACAAATATTTTTTTTTTATTTAATCAGCAATTACATTTTGCAACTCTTCAAAAGTATACAATTTGCTGGCATAATAAAATGCAACAAGATCAATGTGTTCAAGGTTTATGTAAGTTAGACGAACAAAAGTTGTTTTGTCAACCACCACCTTGACAGCGGGAATACTGCTTGAAACATTAATAACATCATTATTTTTTGTAATGGCAATAAAGACCTTTGATGATTCTGTTACTGTTTCATTCCATGTAAGTTTAATTCCTTGTGCTATATTTGCCTCTTTTGCAGAAGCAACAGATTTCATGATAATTTCAAATACTATTGTCACTTCTCTAGCCACGACTAAGCTTGCTGGCATAAACACAACAGAAGTATCTGATCTACCCTTTCTAGTTGTAAGAAGATACCGCCGTCTCTCATAATTTTCAACTTTCAGTTTTTCTCTGCTATTGTTGTCTGGGGCAAAGCTTGGAACAAGGCTTACAATCAGCGGCCCAGAATTAACAACCTTCCTAAACACTAAGGCGCCTTCATCATCAGTGTATACATAAGGACTAATAAATTCCAACTTTATGTCCCAGTCAATTGTGGGTGGTGGAACAGGTACAGGTGAAACCACCCACTTACTACCCACATGTATTAAGTTGTAAGGCGCATTATTTACAGGTGGAGTAGGTACAGTAACATCACGTAGCTGACCAAGTTTAGGAATCTGTTTTTCACCGTCTTTCATGTCAACAATTACTTTCCTCTTGTACATGCCATTTAAATCAAGTTCAAAACCATATATTTCTCCAATTTCCCCTTCCTTCTCAAAATCCTGTACGTCTGCCAAATCTTTCAATTCTGTTACTGGACATGCAACTGGTATGATTCTCGACTTTGGACCACCACTCATTTTTTATAAACAAAAATAAAATTATTTAATTTCCAACACAACACTAAAATCATGCATAAGAACTGGTTTGTCATCCTGATTAGTTACAGATATACTTAGTGACTCAAAGAAACTAGAACCTAATTTCTTAAACTGCAAATTAGGAAATCTAACAACTACACTTTCACAATACGGAGCAGTTCCAGTAGGTAAGCATCTCAACAAAGTTGAAGGCTTTCCATTGTGTACATTCTCAGTTGTGTTTAGTTCTTTCAAATAAACATGTAGTACTCTGTGTACTGACAAATTGACAGGGCGTTTTCCAGTTATTTTAAGTTTTTTGGTCTTCATTGTTATAATACCAGACATAGCTTCATCTAAATCATCTGATCTCCACCAATCTTCATCAATATAAAATCCAAGTAAATATGCAAATCTATCTGAAATTTTTAACCAATCTTGTTTCAGAAATTCTAATGTAACAAGTAGGTTAGCTGGATTTAAAGTTGCTTTAATTTTAAAATTACTTTGAAACCATTCAGCTATAGTACAAAAGTCATAATACCCGGGTGGTATAGCTTCAGTCTTACCATCAAAAATTACTTTATTATATATATCATCTTCTACATTAAACCATTTTACTGTATAGAACATTTCATGGATAGCTGCAGCCTTGCTACCATCACGATTATCAATCCCATTAGTTAACCACACTGGTTTGCTTGTGTCAAGATTTGTTAAGGTAATAAACATTTTTATTATCTCATAAAAAAGAAGCATGGAATTTAAATCACCAACCATTACCACTACAAACGCATTTCAATTTAATGTGGATGCCAAATATAATGTTGCACCTACTTATGAACAGAAAATAATTCAACTAAACCAGCTTGACATAGCTGTGTCTGAACAAGATCTATTCCAAGTCAAAGTACCAAATCCGTTTGACCATTACCTAAACCCTCCAATAACAGACGACTCTACTGCAAGAAAGTGGTCTTTAAGTCCACTACAGATGTTTCAAAACCAACTCAACTTTGCAATACTATGCTCAACTACAGGCTGTGGTGTTTCATTCACAGACCATTTGAATCACTCAAACAAACTGATTAGATCTGTGTATCATTTCCATGTTTATTACCAGCTTAGACGTATACTGTCAGAACTGCATACCCCACTGCCCACTGAATCCAGTTTCAACAGGTATAACAACCCCATGGATATGAAAGCGTTTGAACGCATCTGTAATGAATTTAACATAAGCACTAAGTATGACTTTACACAAAAACTTGATGATCACAATGGTATGGGTACATTGTATTACGCTATGAGTCACAGACAATACCCTCAAGATTATTACCCTGGTTACCCCTCAAGATTATTACCCTGGTTACACCCCACCCGGGTCTGCCCTGGGGGACTTGGGTGGGGTTAGGTATTTTTTAGTTCCCAGGGTCACCCTGGTCAGCCCCACAGGGTGGGTTTTTCTCTCTATTCTGGGGCATGTGTTTCTGTCTACCCTTTGTCCATTCACCTGTATTTGCCTTTTTAAAACTCTCCCTACTGTCTGCACTGCCTGTAGCTCTTGATATTGGATGTGTGTTGCTAAATGGTCTTAGCTTTATTTAGGCCCCATGTGTTAGGTTTATTTAACGTATTTGACCGGCTGGCGACATACATTCAATGTTCTGTTTTGTTTTTTTTTTCACAAGCAGTGCAGGCACGTCCTGATAAAGCCTTGTTGCTGTCGGGACGTTAAGCAATGTACAATCAATCAATTACCCTGGTTACACTTCATTCTCATCAAAATCACAAGTTTGGATAGGATCAATAGAGCAAAAGCAGTCTAACGCCTGGACCACATTTGTCTTAGATAAATCTGACGGGTTTACTCAAGCGGGAGTCGAGCGCATCAATGAGTCAATCAGAACATATGTCTGGTGTTTACTAGGAGCACAATCACTAACAAAATCAAACATTTTGAATGGAAGTGGTAAATTTGAAGCACAAAAACAGTTTCTCGCAAACTTAGAAGATTCAGTAAATTCAACAGTTGATCTCCCATCAAGCATACAGCGCTACCAAGACGTACTCAGATATGCCAGATCAAAAGTTGACTTTGTAGTTGGTATCGGTTTATACATGTTACCATCTGATCTTCAACTCCAAATGGGTACAATAACAAATTATAATAATGAAATAATTGTTGCAGGTCGTGATCAAAAACTAGGTCTCAATCAATCTGTAAACTTGGGGGCCACAACCACACACGTTCAGTCATTAAAATCATTACAGACGGTAACACCCCCGGCCCCATCACCGGCACCCATACAACCAGTACAGTCAACACCAACCCCTGACACACATGAGTCAGAGAGAACTGCATTGGTAATAGGATTAACAGGATTAGGGGTATTACTTCTTTATCTGTTTCATTAAATAACCCACCATCAACCCTCCTACTGTAACCAAAAAGACCCACACATGTTCTGCCATAAACCCTACTGCCTTTGCTGTAGTAGTAATCAGCCAACTGACAACAGTGCCTATAATGCCAGGCAACGCGTCCACTGCTTTCACAGCCAATTTCTTAAGCAAGTCTGATATGTGAGACAGTTGTTTCTTTACCCATGACTGTAAGTCTTTTGGGTCTGTTGGAGTCGGGGGGCCCGGGGTTGGTGGTGCTGGTGCTGGGGCTGGACCACCACCACCACTGCCGGAGACAGCCAACACAACAGTACTGATAATAAATCCAAGAGCAGTAATTAAACTAGCAATAGTGATACCCTGTTCTCTGAAAAGTGTTTTTAGTCTCTCAGCCAGAGTAGTGTCTTCGTGAAGTATTTTCTGAATAGTTTCTCTAATTCTGTTAACTTGGGTTTTAAGTTTTTGTCTTCCAATACTAATTGTTTCTAACCGTCCTGATCTTTCTATCTGCAAATCATTTAATCTGTGCTGTATTCTTTCTTTCATTTCTGTGTCAAGATTCCCATTGTCTGCTGTAGCCAGTTTCTCTTTTTCACGTTCTATGTGTTTATCAAGCTCACCCAGTTTGGCAACATTATTTACCATCTCACCTCTTATCGTCTGCAATGATTTATCCAAGCCCATAATCTCCCGCATTGACAAAGGTGGATCGTCTATTGTTTTCATAGCGTCATTTATTTGTCCTTCAGTAAATGAGGTTTCTTGTATCACTGTGTTTGCTATTTCTGGTAGGCTTGTTACTGGTGCCATTTCAATCTCTTGCCCTGTTGGTAACTTTGTTTGCGTGTCGTGAAGAACACTAGCCAGTCTTGGCGTGACAGGAGACCCACCAATACCAAGTTGACGCAAGGCACCAACACCACCTTCATTTTTTATTGTACTTAAAGCCCTAAACCTACTAGGGTCTTTTTTGTTAGTCAATAGTACTTTTCCTTTGTCAACAGTATTTAAATATAAATGACCCTTGCCATCAAGTTCAAACTGATTAGGATCTACGTTGTCTGGGCGGCCACCAACATGATCATAAAATGAGTTCACTTTGGTTTCTAAAAGTTCGTGACGTAAACTGTAAATATTTCTTGTACCAGTCATATCTGCCATATCTGTCATATCTGTTGTATTACCAAAATCATACGTGTCATCCATTTCAAAATCTTCATGATTAAATCCTCCCGCTGCCATTGTTTTATTAATTTATTATTTTTTATTGTGCATAATAAAAATGACACAGTCTTACGGATCAAAGTTAGACCCATACAGAAAACTACGTGAGCCTCTGGGTGTTAAGGGCATAAGACAATCAATCGTCATCACAAACAATCCAAGTACCATAGACCAGAATCAAACACTTACAGTCAAATTTCCAAACCTAGGTCCCAGTGACGTTATTGTTCCTGGCACTGCACGCCTAGCATTTAATATTGAACTATCATCAGACGCAGATGTGAACAGAACACTGGTTGACAATCTTGGCAGAGCAATTGTTAGAACTATTAAAGTAAAACTTGAAGGACAGGAAGTGTTTAGTCTTGATGACTCAGATGTGTTCTACTGTTACAAAGACCTTTGGCTCACAAGAGAAGAACGAGAAGACCGTATTTACCAAGGCATACAGTCTGATAATGTTGGTAAACTTCGAATCAATGCTGGAGATAAATCAACGTCAGCAGCCCAGGACGTTATATTAGCAGAAACATATGGAACCAGATTTTACATTCCACTTGAGTTTGAAATCCTCACAGCTCATCTGCCTTATTATCAAGGGGCACTGAATGACCGTCTGAGTTTTGAACTAACCTTCAATGACTACTCCAAAGTTATTAAATCATCTGCCACAGATGCAACATATAAGATCTCTAACATTTCCTTGGAATATGAAATTGTCACACACACTGATCTAGCCAGACTCATTCAAAATCAGTATCAGTCAAGACTGCCAATTTATTATGACAGGGTGATTAGACATAGTTTAATGCAAAAAGACAAGAGTGACCCGATGTGGAACATAAACTTAAACACACCTGCCAGGTCACTGAAAGGTATTCTTATGTTGTTTGTTGAACCGGTGAGTCCATATAAACGGGATTCAGAAAAATTTTACAATCCTAAGATTACACATTTGTCCTGCACAATTGAAGGCCGCCCTAATCAAGTGTACGCGTCTGGAATGTTACCTTATCAACACTACGATGAGATCACAAAGTATTTTGCGGGTGGAAGGATTAGAGATAAACCAGCAAACATTGCGTGCAAAGATCTACATCTGTATGATGTTAGGATTGGTCAATACCTTACAAACAAATATGCACTGTGGTTAGACCTTCGCAGTACAGACGACGATTATCTTCATGGGTCAGGACGAACTGTCGAGAATGGTAGTGATGGAATAACAATTCAGATACAAAAGAAGGTTGAAACTGCTGCAGCCATAAACATATATTTGTACCTGATATATGATGCACAACTCAATATTGCAGAAAGCAGACTAAGTGGACACATATATTAAAATTATATTGTGTATTAAAATGAACCGGAGCTTAATGACCCTTGACCCACACTGTGGCTTATTTGTTGGTGCCACAGGGTGTGGGAAAACTCAATTCGTACTTGACTTATTACAAACAAGATACATCCACCATTTTGAAAACATTGTCATATTTTGTCCAACAATCAAACACAACAAAGCTTATCACAACCGTTTATTCATTTGGACTGACAGCAACATTTACTTAGTTGACCCTGAGAAAAAACTGAATGACTACCTACAATATTTTTACAAGCAATTTGAAGGACAGTCAACATTGTTTATTGTTGATGATTGCTCTGCAGAGAAGGATATTGTTAAGAAGAGAAACACACTGGCAGAACTGGCCTTCAGTGGCAGACACGCAAACATCAGTGTTTGGATTCTCACTCAAAAATATAATGCTGTACTGAAAGATTTTCGAGAACAGTTAAAGTTTATCTGTTTGTTTTACTGTAAGGATCGTGACAGCTTTGAAGACTGTCTCAGAGAGAACGACGTCATCCCAAATAAGCATGAACGAGATGATGTGAAAAATAAACTGAAATCAACTAAGCATCTAAAGCTCATTTTAAAGACAGATCAGCCCACAGGGTATGGGTTAGTAAATTAATTTTTGTTTTTTAAAATAACAATATAAATGAACCCTGATGAAATCCTTCTATTGAATGATATCAATGCTGTAGAGAACAAAGACTTAGACTCTAAGAAACAGCGTCTTTTGTCTGTGATTGTCTCAGGCAAATCAAAGACTTATCTCGGGAAACAATACACAACAGAGGATATTGAATCTCTTACCTCTGACGAGCTAATCAAGCTTCATTCAAAATATGAAAACCACATCGCTTCACTAATGACTCGTGATTTGAGTCGATCTCTAGTATGTCTATACACAAAAGCAGTGAGTCACTTTCTACCTGTGGATAGTGACAGTCTTTCACACGACCTTGAAAGCAATCCTATTGTTTCAAGTTCAATTGGCAAATTAGCATGTGTCATGTTTTACAAGTTTGGAAATTACCTTGCACCTGTAGTAACCCTTCTTGTTACTGGGAGTCATATTGATTTCTCAAAAATAAATTTTACTGCAGAAGAAAATGGACGAAACCCAGACGACTCCACAACTGAACCCCGACCCTGTTTTGACACAGGTTCAAACTGTGACGAAGACTAAAAGTCCAGGCAGGGTTGAGGCTGGAAAAAGATTAGCTGAATATAATAGGCAAAAAAAATTACAGCTTAAGGCACAAACAGAAAAGACTCATGTGACTGACCAGGCGTCAGGATCGTCAGGACCGTCACTACCGTCAGGACTGACACCGACAGGACACCTTCATCAAAGTGAGAGACAAACAACTAAGTCTGACAGTGAAACAACAAAATATATAGTTGCCGGATTTGTTGTCGGATTTGGTTACGTAGGTTATCAATTATACAAAAAATACAAACCACAGACTCGTACAGTGACCAAAAAATCAGACACTCCAAAAACAAAACCAGAAGTCGCCACATTACCAGTAACATCCAAAGCCGTTGACCCATTTTATATGCAGTAAATAAAAATATTATTTTAATTTTTCTTGTATTAGAAAATGAACGACTCAAAAAATTTAATGAACCTTGTGTATCACTCTGCCGTAATCAGTGGATTAGCAGTAGCTTATTCTATGCTGGGGAAAAGTCTACTCAAAATGAAATCAGCAGACTTGAGTAGACTCGATTTCAAAGACAGCGCTAAGCTAATTGTAGTTGTCACAGCGTCGATTGCGACAAAAGATTTTCTTGTCAAGCAAGGAATTATTCCTGAAAATGTTTCTATGTAAATAAAAATAATATGGCGACGATAGCTATTATGATTGGAGGTGCAGTTGTTAACGCCCTCGCGTTCAGTGGCTCTAATTATCTCTTTTCAAAAATGGGTAGAGAAGAATCTGCTCTGGAGATGAGACGACACAATGAGGCGTCAGAAAAATTAGCACAAGCCCAGCAGGAATATGAAAAGAATAGAATTGAGAAACTTGATTTCATCAATGAAAAACTCAGGCTTGAAGGCCACGCACAACATACGTTTTCAAATACAGACGAAGCAATCAGGGAATATTTTCTTGTCACAGGTGAAGACATGTCTATCCCTAAACCAAAACTAAGTGACTATTACAAACCAAGCACACAACAAAGAAACAGGGAGATAATCTTTGTTCTAGTGGGAATGACATTTGTTTATTTTACAGGAGTTTTCATTGCTAGAAAAAATGGCAGCCGAAAATAAACTATCAAAAATATATTACTCTCCATCAGGCTATTGGAAAGGAGCAACAGCTATTGAAAAATTACATGCCGCTGTGGGCGGAGATATAACACTCAATCAAGTCAAACAATGGTTACAGAGACAAGCAATTTGGCAGATATATCTCCCTGCTCCAAGAAAGATATCTAGACCTCATTTTGAGAACACTACCCCAAATGACACACACCAAATGGACCTCCTGTTCTTACCACATGATACAATAAGAAAGAAACGATACAAGTATGCACTGACTGTTGTAGACATTGCTTCAAGGTATAAAGACGCTGAACCCATGTCTGACAAAACAGCCAGTACAGTTGCTACTGCTTTATCAAAAATATATAGTCGAGGCCCTTTAAGATACCCCAGACTAGTGCAGGTTGATGACGGATCTGAATTTAAGGGCGCAGTTAATCAGTTATTTGCGAAGCATGGCGTACTGGTCAGACGAGGCATTCCAGGTGTACACAGATCACAGGCAATTGTAGAGAACTTTAACAAACAGTTAATCAGAAAGACTTTTCAGTTACCAGTATTCTAAGGAACTCATGCATGACACCCGGAACACGGAGTGGGTTAAGAGATTACCACATGTGATAAAAGCAATGAACAATGAAGGACACCCAAAGCCTGCTGATGCTATTAAATTGAAAACAATTACAGAACCAAAAACAGGACCAACCCCAACCCCAACCCCGGCACCCGACACAAGTTTATTTACTAAACAGGTGAGATATTTATATCAGCCAGGGGAGGCTGAGAACGACGACAGACGCAGGGCAACAGACCCCATCTGGTCAACGTCTGTGCACAATATAAAAAAAATAATTCCCGGTCCTGACGGTCCTGGCGCAACAATATATTACCTGTATGAGCCTGCACCCCAAAGGGCATTTGTCAGAGAAGAATTACAGATTATTCCCCCAGACACCGTTACTCATTTCAGTAACTAACTCATCAATTAATTCATCAACCAGTTCATCACAAATGTCTTCAGATAACTTGAGCCTGTAATGACCTGGTGCATAAGCTTTTTCCTTACTGTGAAACACTCTTTTCGTGTCTCCAACTGCAAGTGACTTCTTATGTGTTTGGATCATTTCAAGATTGTGTTTGTTTGATCTCAATGACTTGTTTGGATAATCAGGCATTAATGCACCGTCTAACACTTGCTTGTAATGTTCATGACGTATGTCTTTATTTTTTATTGCTGTTTTTTTAATTCCTTTGGCTTTCGACTGACTTCCCTTTTGGTGCAGTATAGAATACATTTTTGATCTCAGTCCAACGTACTCAACTATTGGCACACCATTTAGTTCATCCTTAAACTTACCAGGCACTTTTTTGTTTTGTGTGCTGAACAGTGGATGGTCTTTAGGGTAATCAGACGTGTCATACATGTGTAGTTCTGTTTTCATGTCTTCATAAAAGTCTTCAGTACACACGTCAATGATCATAGAGTCAGTGTCAGTGTATAGCAGACGACAGTCAGGATACTTTGGTTTGAAGTAATCATAATAAAATTCAAGCATCAACAGTTTTGACAACTCAAGAATTGCCATACCAATAAATACTGGCTTGTCCAGTTTGACAATCTTTTTTTTTGAGTGACACAGCATACAATGATGAATGAAACTCTTTATACCCTGTATACTGTGGCTTGCCTGTAAGTTTAATTGCGCCCAATTCAGTTGTGACCAGTCTCACATCTTTTCTGTGATGAGGATTTTCCATCGTCTTGCCAAAACAGGCATTGTTCATAAGCTTAAAGAAGTCTTTGTCAAATGCAGTGTTGCCGTCTCTGGCACGAAGGGTTGTGTTCTTCATTATGTAATCTTTCATGAAAGCACTCTGGTCAAATTGAATTCCTCTGTGAACTTTCTTTAGTACTAACCCGTGTCTGATGTAAAACTGCAGCAAGCGGTAGTGACAAACGTAATTAAATTTGTCATTTAAATTTGGCACAAGTTTAGTGTCTTCTTTTTTTCCTGTCATACTCATTTTCTCAACAGCCAATGGATAATCATTGTGGTAATCGTGTAGGTGGTGTGGGTACTCCAGGTCGACTTCAAAGATCCAACCCTTCGCGTCGTTTCGGTCAAGATTCATAATATTGTTAGTTAACCCTGACTGTTACATCATACTGTGACAAATCATACAGACAAAAGTTTTTCAAGGGCAATAACTCACACATTGCCCAGCCATAAAGGTTATTAGCGTCCAAGTACATAATGAATGACCTTGACCCCGGGCTTGAGGGGTCAAACCCCCGGCCAAGGTCACCATGGGCGTCCATATATTTGTTGTTGGCCTTGGCATAATTGTTCGCTGCAATACTTATCCCACCCCTCAATCCACGTTCCACCATTTCACCCATCGTACGATCAGACAACAGGTCAATAAATATCTTACTGGATTTCAAAAATGCATCCCATGTCATGCCAGGACTAGTTATGTAACAAGCAGGGTCAAGTTTGTAGTGTAACAAACCCTTTTCACAGTAACTTTCAAATACGTCTGCTAGCAAGCAAACGTCAGCTTTCAAGTACTGGTCATGGTAGTCACCAATTGTTTGACACCCCAACTTCCCCCACACATCAAGTGCATGCTGGTATTCAGAGTCAGAAATACCTTTTCCAGTTAGTGTAGAATAAAATTTCTCTTTTGGTGGCAGTCTTGTTTCCTCAAACACAACCCAGTGATCAATGTACTCATACGGATAGACACCTTTCTTAATCAAGTCTGGTTCAAAATATTTACTTGTTATTGGATACTCAGTCAGTCCTTCTGCCAAACTAGCAAGACCTAAAGACAAATGTTGCATGGAGTCATAAAATGCTAATTTATCTAATCTAAAAGTCAAGTATTTCTCAGTTGTCTGGGCAATACAACTAATGTTTTTGTAAGACTCATCTACAGCCTGCATGATAATGTGTGAATCATATCCTTTGAGATTGTGGAAAAAGATTGGCAGTTTGTATGTCTTGGGATCTGTTTTTAATAACAAGTTACAATTGTTATGTGCAGCTCCTCTGTAACATCCAGTTATGTGATCATGGTCACGAACTTTGTCACCCCCTAAAGGTTGTTCACAAATCCAACACGTCTCAGCTGTATCAAATTTTAGTTTGTCTTCTTCTGTCATCACCAGAGGCATCTGACATGTTGTGAGATATTGTACTACCTGACTATACAGTTGTCTCATTTCTGTTAAAAACAGACATGCTGCATTTTCACCCCTGTAGATAACAGGCTCTGAATGAAGACCGTCTGACCTAACAAGAATGTATCCAAAAGAACACACCACTTGGTCACTCAATTTTATAGTCTTTGGTAATGACTCTGGAACAGGACCTTCATACGGTACAACCAATGATTCAAAATCTGCATACACTACAAACGGCAACTTTTGCTGATTCCCATAGTTCTTAAAATACACTTGACTACCAGGATCTGGGTACTTAAGTACAGTTTGTATGTCATCAGCTGACCTGCAGTGTAGGATGTGTTTGTGCGCTACGTTTATGGAGGAAAATCTTTGTAAACATTTTTTACAAACTTCCTGTTTCCCATTGTGTTTTGTTGTATGTCCATGAATTAGACGTGACATATTTCTGATAATTGTGTAGTGGAAGTTATTGTCATCTCCGATTAGCAACATGTCAACATGTCTATCTTCTGACTGACCATAGGTTGGTGCCAGTGGGGATACTCTAATTGGTTGCAACTTGTTCACAAATTCATTATCCCACACATACACATTTACAGATATACCAGGATTTAGTTTTTCAAACAAATCTATGTCCTCTATTTTAACAGGGAACTCAATGCCACTAAAAACGAGTTCATTTACAAATTTGGTGTAGTTAGATACACGTTCTGGTTTTGATTTTACAAAGTGTAGTTTAGCAAGCACACACCACATGAAACAATAGTTGTCATTGTTCTGTATGTTGACGACAGCTTTTTTGTTTACTACTTCTGTTGGCAGTGGCAACCATGATTTACCTAATATAGGATGATACCTAGACTGCTTTAGTTGTAGTTCATGTACATGACCTTCGTGCCAGCCAGACCCCTTCATTTTTGCACTGTCAATTGCTTGAAGAAAGTCTGGTAATAGTCTGTCTCTAAACACGTTCTCCAATTCTCTTCTTGTGTTAACAGTGTGTTGTCTTGTTGATATATACGAGACAATTACCTCACCGCCCACCCTAGTGAATTCGATTTTTGCAACAATCTGAATCTTAACACTGCCTGTCAGAAGATTTTGTTGTATGACAGAAAAAGAGTTTTCTATTGATTCGTAAACATTATTAGTATTGGATATGGGTAAGTTTGTTGTGTGAAACACGTTTCTTAAACTAGATGAGCCAGGGTTTTGAACATTGTCCGTCATTTTTATTTGTCCGACAAAATAATAAATGAAAAAATATTAACGTGAACTCTGCTGGCTCACCTTGTGTAATACCACTTTATTAATTGTAACACTGTCAATATAAACATTTAGTTTGCGTAGTTGTTTAAATATGCTATAACAAACTTCCCCTAACCAACCATAGTTGGTATCATCAACTTTAAAAGTAGGTGTCTTTAAATCAACTGTCATGCGCTCCACATCTGGATGCTCATCAACATAATCCAAAGTCACACTATATGTAGCATATATTTCTGATGGTGCTGAAAGGCTTATGTTAGTCTGTTTGGGTAATATTAAGTCAGTAAAATGCATAACATCTTTAAAACAGTGTGAGATATCAAGCACTTGTATGATTTGTCCGTCTGTCATTTTTATTAGACAAACAAAAGAATAATTGTTATCAAGCAAAATCATGTTTTCTAGGAAATTACACTGAACAGTAATTTTTTACGTTTGCACCACTCCAGCATGTATTTTCTGTTCATGGTCAATGATATAAGGGACATAATCATTAGAAGATTTAACCACTATACAGATTTGTCTCCCATAGACTATATGTGGCATACCCAAGAATGACCTTGTCACTGATTTGTGAGTGAGTGTGTTGCAATGGAGTACTCATTGAGGATATTGTTTTTGTTTGTGTGTAGCAAGGGTACAGGTATGTACATTTGTAGGCTTAGCTCAGTGACATATCTCATGTGTGTGTGTGTCATTGGATTATGCAGAGATTCAGAAATCTTTACAGTTGACTCAAACCCAATAAAAAAAACAGTGGCTCTTGAGAATCTCGCCATGCTCATAAGAATCTGTGATCGAGTGGGCTACTGAAAATGTACAATAAAACATGTTTGTTTGTTTTAATGTTTTCATAGAAGGGATTACTCTACTTGTTCAGTAGACTCATAGCGTCACTGTGAACCCTAAATAACTGAACTGTGAGTTGAGTTGTATTGCTGTGCATTGGCGTATACATGTTCTGTGTGTTTGTGTATACATGTTCTGTGTGTTTGTGTGTGTGTGTGTGTGTCAGTGCGTGCGTGTGTTTGTCTGTGTGTCAGTGCGTGTGTGTATGTGTGTTATGTACCTCTAACAAAACCTGTTTGGCTCAAATAGCAT
The DNA here is from genome assembly GCA_036245525.1 of Semisulcospira habei. Classification (NCBI taxonomy): domain Eukaryota; kingdom Metazoa; phylum Mollusca; class Gastropoda; family Semisulcospiridae; genus Semisulcospira; species Semisulcospira habei. The sequence continues at coordinate 159,426,567 of BTPG01000005.1, forward strand.
GTTTTCAAAGTGTCAGTTGACACACATGGCACTGGAATAGAAACGTGGGTAGTGTCACTGCACCTCGCTGAGAACGCCGGTAAACAAAACCTGTTCGCCCATACAGGGGTGAATGTAATGGGTGTACACACAAGTATTCAGGGCTGTCAGCTGGCAATGGTGGAGTGCCACAAAGACTTTGTATGGCATAGGCATTGATGGCTGTGTGGTGTAAACATATTCCGGATAAACATTAGGACGACATGATTGAGAAAAGTGTGTTATGATACCATTGTGCGCGTGTGTGTCTGTGTGTGTGTGTGTGTGTGCGTGTGTGCGTGTGTGTGTGCATGTGTGTGTGTGTCAGTGTGTGTCTGTGTTGTGTGTGTGTGGGGGGGGGGGGGGGGGAGTGGGGGGTATCTTAAAGATCTGTTGTATTATGTACTCAGTCGGTGTCTGTATAAAGCAAGGTATGATTTTCTGAGGTGACTCTTTTCACCTTATTTACAGTCTAGTCATGTACACCAGTCCAGCCCACAGGGCGTGAAATTGAATAAGAGTTATTATCTCTCATGGGCTGGTGGTTTTCAATGACTCGCGTTTAGACAGTATGCACCCGGAAGAAAAATCTCGGTGCAGACAGACAGGTGTTTATGACTCACTGTAGGCAAACAAGTCTTCAGCTTTTTCATGTTACTGTACACTGGATTAAAGAGGCAGGTACGTAATAGCACATCTATATAGACTTTTAAATCAGACCTCTTTCTCTATGTGAGGTGGCTATGAAGACATGTATGTTACCTACAGACGGTACCAAGGGTAACAACACAAACATTAGTAAGCAGACGACAGGCCTATTCAGCCAAACAAAAGAGCGATGACATTATCGCTTGAACATTATGTCAAAATTTATATTCATAAATTTTGGAGCCCTATGAGCTCGGCAGAGTATTCGAAACTGAAATGCTAACCTATACGTTGCTCGTGGCAAATGATCACGTCAAGACCCTCAGTCTACTCATAATGTGAGTCCTGAGAGTACAGCCTGACTGAAACGTTTTACAACGGAAGTCAAGCCTGGAGTCTTGGCGGCTCTTGAGGATCTGTTGTCTATGCACCCAAAAGAAATATCTTACAATCTGTGTGTGAGTGTGAGTGTTTGCGTGCGTGTATGTCTGTAGTTATATGTGTCTGAGTGTGTCTGTGTGTGTGTGTGTGCGTGCGTGAGTGCGTGCGTGCGCGTGTATGCAACGTGGTGTAATGATCAGAAATTTGCTCACAGTCCTGTTTAAGTGAATAACGCTGTCAATATGGCTTTATCATAACAAGCCATTATGCTTGAAAAAGGCTTTTGTCCACGCATGGGCTGATTCAAAAAGTCGTGTACCTGTTTGCATTCATGTATTCAAGTCAGTATATGCGTGTTTATGTTAGTATGTACGTACGTGCGTGTGCATGTGCGTGTGTTTATGTGTTGGTATGTGTGTGTGTATGTGTACGTATGCCTGTGTATATAACTTGTATGGCAATCTGGCACTGCCCTTGAATTATCTTGGTCTGCAACTGGCGTGTCTGTGCTTGTGCGTGTATGTTTTGTTATGAACAGAGCCGTGCTTAAACAGAGCCAATTCAATAAAGTTAGCACTGAGCTGTCCCCTGTCACGCGTGACCTGTGAATGGCGCTGTGAAAGAGGGCTTGTCATTGAGTCTTGTCATGCGTGAACTGAAATGTTATGTGCGGGACAGAGCATGTGAGTTTTTCGGAAATCGTCTCTGGCAGTATTGAGAGACAAAGAAGCGTAATTTTCTAATTATTGGGTGTGTAAAAAGTCATTAGTCTATTACAGAGCACTATCAGGATTTGGTTTGAGTTTGAGAGAAACAACAGTGTAGACCTTAATGACCGTAATTAGTAATTAATTAAGGTCATTAGGTGTTTACATAAACAATAGTTATAGAGAAAGATAATAGGAGAGAACTAATGTATCAAATTTCAATAAGGCCGCACTAATTATGGTCGCCACGTTTTCAAAAACGAACAGGGTTGATTCAGTGATAATGGGGGGGGGGGGGGGGGGGGGGGGGGGGGGGGGGGGGGGTCATGGTGGATCATCTCAATAAAGGCGAGATTTAATGATGGGTGTGGCCTTATTGAAATTTGATTCTTAGTTCTCTCCTATTATCTTTCTCTCAAGAGATCAGGAAATAGGTCACAAAAATGTTTTTTTCTCAAATACTATTTACAACTTCCACCCCAAACCTGCTACAGAGATACCTAATGGTAAGATCTTCCTATGCACGCTAACTTGGATGACGTCTTGGAAAGATCAAAGGTCACAAGAGATGAGGAAATGATGTGAAAAGTATCTATTTTGTTTAAAATGTTAGTTTTATCAAGATTTTTGTAAAACGTTTAAACCAAGTTTATCAGATAGGATGATAAGTCCTTTCTATGCATACTAGTTTGCTTCACCACCAGTACTCAAAAAGGTCAAGGGTCATGGGAGGTTGACAAAAGTGAAAATTTGTAAATTTTGAGAAAAAAAGATTTTGCAGGTACAAATGCCTTATGTTAGAACACCTGAACGCTTGCTTATTTCAGTAACCTGTTGGAAGTTCAAGGTCACAAGGTCATTAATTATGTGGATTGGTCATGCACGTAAGCCTTGTTGGCTTTGCCATTCTTGTTCAATAATTCTGTTGGGTTGTCTCACTGAGCGGATGCTGAGATTTGTTGGTCTGCATTAACCCTTTGGGTGTCGGTAGCGGTTTTAGTCACAATGAATCCTGCAGAAATCATCACGACTAAAACTGCTACGGACACCCAAATGGGTTAGTGTTTGTGTGAAATGCTGCACAATTGGTATTTATCGAAAATGTTTGAGGCACAGTGCACTGGGCATAGGTTCTGGAGCCTGTGCTGCATGAGCTGATAAACATCATCCCTGTTAGTGTTACCATACTTGTATGGTCATCCCATTTACTTACATATTCGCTTCTTTATTTTCTCAAAATCATTACCGATGACATTACTAACTGGAAGCTTCGCTTTGCATGTCAATTTTAGCCCAAAAACTTACTGTGATGCCCTCTAAGGGAGGCAACCACTGGTGAGCCTCACCAGGGCCCTCCCGAGTCGCCTCCCGTACTACCGTATCCGGTGGCGCACTCACCCCTACTCACCAGTATCTTCGCCTTGCTGAGTCAGACCGGTCGTGTTCACTTGTGCTCCGACGGTATTTGGTGAACTCTGCTCACAAGGACTTAGTGTGAACACAAAAAAAAAAATGTGAAGAAAGGAAGGTTTCCTCTGTGTGTGTGTGGTTTGGTGCAAGGTTTGGTGTTGGGTCTTGGGGTTTACGCACTTAGGACATGACAAGGTAAAGCCTCGGTTACTATAGCCTCAGCGGGCATTATGTTTTTTACCGGGTCGCATCTTAATAATAATAAGCCATTAAATAGGCGCCTTATCTCAATGGGATATCGGCTCAAAGCCTGTCGGCCCGGAACAAGTTCTTTCGGCGTTGCAGCAGGATGGAGACAGACAGAGCGCTGAGGGCAGCAGTGCGTCTCCAGGACTTCTTTCAGCTGAATGACCGACTTTCGGAACCATTTGGCAAGCACTTGGCGGACGGCAGAGGTTCCTGTGGGCGATTCTTCGTCCACTAAGCTACTTAGTCTACGGGGCAGGTCCTACGTGGTACCTTCACGCGGGTTCCAGCGAGGATGGAATTCTTGGCTGTCCTGTTCGAGTAGGACTTCCAGTAGGATGAGAGCAGTGCAGAGTAGGAGCGACACTCGGAGCCTTACATTCGGGTTGACTGTTAGGCTTGCTAGCACGGCAGCAGATCGTCTTCCCCAGGCAGACACTTCAACGGGTTGGAGATGAAGCGCTGCGGCTGGTGCTTGGGAAGATTGACGTACATAAGGGATGTGCTAGGGCTCTTCGAGGCCCGGTTGCACTTGGAGTCGTCGCTACGGCCAGATATCTTCCAGCTACCCTGCGCGCCATTGAGAATCGCCATTGGTCTGTCCTTTCGTCGAGGATCGAACTACAGACTTCCTCTGTGCGTCTCCTCCTACGGTTCTGAGACTACTGGCACCATGCAGCTGGTCCAAGAGTTGGACCGCACTTCTTGATCTTGCGACGGACCCTTCGCAGGTGCCGTCCGCGACGAGTATGGTGCTCAGGCAGCCTAGGCAACGGCTGTTCCTCCTTTGCCCAGAGGTTCTGAGGTCATACGCGTATTTGTCCAGCAATCCCTCTCTGCTAGAGGCTTTGCGGGGGGCTATGGTGGAAGCGAGCTCTGCAGCCACGAGGAGCACCTCACGTTATGTCTACGAAGGGAAGTGGGCATTCTCCAGGCTCAGTGCGTCACGGAGCGGTTTTTCCCCACGGACCTTACCAACCTCAGTTGGCCACGTTCTTCGTGGGACTTTTCTTTTGCCAGAACTTAGCGTCGTCCCCTTCCGGGTTACCGGGCGATGGGGGCAGACTCTACTGAAGCCTGAGACGGTCACGCTCAGGAGCGTGCTACGACTTGGCAGATCGGATGTCCCGTGGATCTGCAGGCAGGCCTCATTTAGTTGGTCCCACGCTGGGACTTCCCCTGGGTGCTCACCAGGCTCTACGAGAGGTTCGAGCTTCTTCCTTTAGTGCTTGGAAGCCTTTCCAGGAGATCTGCTTCTGGTTGCACTTGCCACAGCTCCGTTCAAGGAGTTACATGCCTTCGGTACGTCCCTCATGTCGCCATAGAGGACCTATGGAGCTTCACAGCTGCTTACGGACACTGCCTTCTCGGCAAGGAACCGCTCTTTGGCGACAGCCCCACAAGTCGTCATCGTCTGACCCTCCAGGCGACGAATCAGGCACGGGATTACGGCCACAGGACCTTCTGGGCCCTTAAGTGTGCCTGCACAGATCTAAGCCGCTACGACTAGGATGCTCGCACCGTTCCTGCCCTTTGCTCCGGGCAGATGAGGTATTTGGCACAGATAATGTCCTGCTGGCTATGATGGGTGATTCGGTCCCCACACGAGCTCGGACAGAGCTAGCCTTACCATGTGCTTCCAGACCTTCAGGCAGGAAGTCGGAACAGTGGCAGAGAGCATCAGTTGTCTGATACAGGGCAGAGAGGGACACTGTGGCAACCATGGGTTGGCGGATCGAGTCTACTCTCGTCCTCATTTACCTACGAGATCTATCCGGCCGGCGCATCAACCTGGGCCTGGCGGAGGTAATCTCGCCGGCGCAGCACCCCTTCCCGGCGCCTTAGGTTCGCCTAGCTAAAATTGTCGGGAGTGGGCGTGTAGGGAGGGACCTCGATTCTGCGCGCCAGCGCCGGCAATGGGAGGTGTTCTTAGCGGGCGGCACCCGCCTCCTATTCGCAATTTCAGTTAGTAATGTCATCGGTAATGATTTTGAGAAAATAAATAAATTTTTCTCTAAAATGTATTTTTTGGAAAAATACTTACCGATGACATTACTCAGACATCCCTCCCTCCTACCCCACTTGCTGCTTAGAGCTAAGGCTCAGATACTGGTGAGTAGGGGTGAGTGCGCCACCGGATACAGTAGTACGGGAGGCCACTTGGGAGGGCCCTGGTGATGGCTCACCAGTGGTTGCCTCCCTTAGAGGGCATCACAGTAAGTTTTTTGGGCTAAAATTGACATGCAAAGCGAAGCTTCCAGTTAGTCATGTCATCGGTAAGTATTTTTCGAAAAAAATACATTTTAGAGAAAAATTAATTTTTCAGTGGATGTCATGAATCAAGGTTATAAATGTGTGACTCTGTTAGCCCCTTGAATTCTACTGACAATATTGCTTGGCGGACAAGATGCTTTCCTTTGTGGCTTTTCCGCTTAGCGGTATCATCAGCAGCAGTCAAGGGTTAATTTTGTAACTTGCAGATCAGGGACAGGGTTTGTTTGCCTTCTTGTTTCAGAAAGGAGACAAGTTACCGCCTGAAAAAGGGAGAAAACTTCACGCTATCTATCTCTAAACCTGAAGTTGATCTGACACCTGAAATGATTTCAAGGTAAGTGACCTGCGCCTTTTTGCCCAGCATAAGTAGATGTGGACAGTAACTACACTTTCTTCTAGGTTTCTTGTCCCTTAGTTTTAGTGAGAAAAAAATGGCTAGTGGAATAGAAAATATGTTCCTCTTTTCTTACTTTCTCAGTGGTTCCTGGAAGACGAAGGAGTTCAAGCCGTACAACTTTGATGCCCTAGGTGTACCCCCAGAGTGTGGACATTTGCATCCATTGCTCAAAGTTCGCACACAGTACCGCCAAACCTTCCTGGAAATGGGGTGAGTGTTGCCTGGTGAAAATGATTCCCTGCTTGAATTTTCCTATCTCATTTAGCCCCAACACCATTGCCAGATAATTGATTGACCATGATAGTTCATGAATGGTGCCAGAATAGCTTGGTGCCTGTGGACATCAAGCTATTCTGGCACACCCTTGAACTATCATGGTCGATTTCTCATAGATGGTAATGTAGTCTTTAGATGACAACTCCCAAATTTGGGGAAGTCGACATTAGAGCACAATGGTTAGATGGTTAGAAAGAGGCACATGTATAATTCTGTGAATTCATAACGTCTTTCTCAAAAGTTTCTCTTGATGAGATACAGCTGTAGTCAAAATCTGAAATATGACCTTTTTCTGGACTGTTATAGATATCATTATTAGGATTATTAGAATTAACAGAAGGCATATGGTGCTGGAAATTTTAAGAAAATTGTTTCAGGTTCTCAGAGATGCCAACTAACAACTTCATCGAGAGCAGCTTCTGGAATTTCGACACACTGTTTGTGCCTCAGAAACATCCTGCCCGTGATGCTCACGACACTTTCTTCATAGCAGGTCTATCCGAGTGCTGGTCTGTGCTTTTGAGCCTTACAGCTGTAGGCCAGATGGTCCAAAATCACAGACCAGCACATCTTGAAATCTTGTGAAGATTATTTACCATCCCATTTCTCTGACCTTTTCCTGTCTACATGGAACCGCGCAGCCATACCTCACAGAACCTGCCCCCGCTTACATTCCAGCATGTAGTCTCCATTCTTCTTCTCAGTCATGTGTCGCCATACCTGGCTACCATGAGAAAATCTAAAAAGAGTGGTGTAGCTCACGCCGTTTCAGCTTGACTGTGGAACACCACCCTAGATGACCTAAAATCTGCCCCTGCCACCATCAAAATCTTAAGGCAGAAGTTCAGGGCATTTCTCTTGAGTCGTTTTATATTATTTTTTAAAAATATACTTTTTTTTAATTGATGGGATTATTCACTGTTGAAGTTTTCTAAGAAATAATTTTCCACTAGCATTGAAGGGGTTTAACCTGTTAAGTGCCAGTTGATGCAGATTGTGATTCTGTAATCTTCGTTGATTCAACACCAAAAAGCCCTAGCTGTCCCAGGAACATGGATTCAAAGTGGTGTAACTGTGGGGGCTCAGGAGGATCTATTCCTTGAGCAGTTGGGTGGTATTCAAATTTTCTTGACTGAACTGGTTAACGGGTCAAGTCCAAAAGGTGCACCTTCAGTTTAGTCGCAGAGCAGGCTGCGCTACTCTTTCAAACTGACGGCTAGGATTCAAATGGCCAGCCGACCATTTATGTGTCACAAGTGTTGATATTGTACTAAGGTGTTTATTTTCTCAAAATCATTACCGATGACATTACTAATTGGAACCTTCGCTTAACTCATAATTTTAGCCCAAAAAACTTACTGTGTGCCCCTCATACTAGGGGAGGCAATCACTGGGGAGCCATAGCCCGGATACCCCGAGTGGCCTCCCATACTACCGTATCCGGTGGCGCACTCACCCTTTCCCGCCAGTGACTTCGTTTAGCTCAGTTAGGACGGTCGTGTGCACCTCGTGCTCTGACCTTGCACTGTGTAAACTCTACTTGGCATCTCTACTTCAAAGGTCTGAATTGTTCCGCCATTTCGAGGATTTCCTCGGTAATCTCGCCGATTTTCCGCTCCTCAAACTACTATTTACTATACTACTACTACTGTTTCCGTGTATAATTTCTTGCGCCTTTTTAATTTCCGCTTTTTTTTTCAAAGTCAATTCAGACCTTTGCTACTTGTGTGATTCTTGGTCCTGTTAAGGAAGAAAAAAGAAAAAAAAAAAGAAGGATTATTCTGTACTGGCGTGGGTTGTGTGATTCTGTATTCAAGAATGGACAGGTAAAACTTCGGTTACTGCCTCAGCTGGCGTTTTGATCGGGCGACGGCATTTCCCGAATTTTCGAATTTTGTTTGTACGCGACCGGTCAGGAACTCGGACCCTCCTTGAGGCTCTGGGCACTCGCAAGGCCTATGTCTGTCTTATGTTACAGGGCTCAAGTTAGGACTTGCACCCTGTGTGGCGAATTTCAATGGCCTAGTGACGTGCATGATGTCTGTCTTCCCTGTTCAGGCTGTTTCTCCAATCGACCGTGCGCGCTCTGCACTTCATGGAAGGAAGACCGTTGGTCACAACTTTGGGCCTTTTACAGGAGAGAAAGGCCAGCGCGCAAAGGCGCGTCCATACCTTTGAATGTGAAACATAGAAATGCTATTTCAGACATCGTTTATGTGTCAGCGCAAAAACAGGTCCTGCTGCCCCCACCGGTGCCTCGTGCAGTGCTGCCTGGTCCTGCGCGGACGATTGAGCCTAGTAGCAGCATTAGGGATTCGCTATCCCGCACAGCACCAAGAGCTCAATTATACCCTTCAATCCACAGAGGGGGAGATAGGCCAGGCAGGGGTTCGCCACCCTATGATTTAGTAAGGCCTTTGAGAGCTGTCCCCCCGCAGAGATTATGTTGGGTCTAACAGTAGCCATCCTGGCAATAAGAGAACCCAGGCAGCAGGGACCCCCCCTCAGAGTTGAGAGCGCCCTACTGCCGTAGGCCGGACCAGCGCCTGGACAGGGTCACACCTTCGGGACCTATCTCGGAGTGGGAAAGGATGTCAAAGCGCAATATTGATAAGTCACATGGTAAGGTAAGAGAAAGAGAAATTTTGGGGTCCAGTGATGGAGAGTGGCGCCAATGTTAGCCTCCTTCGGGAGAGGGCCAGTGTGGTCAGTTCGATGAGCCATCGTAGAGAGAGTAAAGAGAGAGAAAGTTTTTATAGACGGCGGACCCCCGAAACACAGAAATACCAAGGAGTTCGATCTTCGCGTTCGGATGAACAGGCGCAGCGTGTGGAGTCGACTCGGGACAGAGACCGCAATCGAGCGGACGTCTCGCCTTCTCGATCTTCATCGTCGGATCGGAAGTCCAGTTCTTACGTCTCGCGCCAACGGACTTCGTCGCGCCAACGGGATGCGCAGTTTCCAGCCAGGCGCAGCAGATCCTCGGATCGGTTGGATAGCCATCCCGCTCCTCAGGAGGAACAGGTTCGTCGACAGCAGAGGGAACACTCTCGGGAGAGCCGGTGGACGGAGACGACATCTCAGCGTGATCGGAGCAGTCCTCATCGACCTTCCACGGGCCAGGATTACAGACGTCCGGCTGAGACTTCGTTCCGGTCGACGCTTGGACCTACTACTGCTGCTATTTCGCGGCGTGCAGCGAATGAAGAGGAGGCACTTAGTCTTCAGTCGGAGGATTCGGTGTCGGTGCTGGGGATCGACGATGACGATGCACCGACTTCAACGGGACGGCATTCTCCTATCTCCAGCCTCTCTGTGGACGCGACTTTGATGTCTTCTACTCGTCAGGATTTGCATGAAGCGGCTCGCCTCATCGCTGCTTTTCTTCCACCGGAACACTGTCCGCCTTCTCCACCTGTGAAGAGGAAGGCGGTGGCGATGGTCGACACCCCTCGGCAGGCCAAGCGCATCAAGACTCTTCCTCAACCAGCAGGTTTCAAGGACCTCAGCGCATCTTCGCACGGACGGAATTGGAGATCAGGGATTCTTCTCCGACAAGTGTTTGCCGGTGGGGATTGACGTGAAATTCCATCAAGATTGGTATGCAGGACACTCCAGGCATTCAGCTGTACTCTACCAATAGTGGACAAGGAGGTCTTCGTCCAAGCAGGACTTCCACAGCGTTCCCTGTCGCACTGGTTCAGAATTCCCTGGCATGCACCGGTTTCCTGGAGATGGCAACACAGTCGGTGGTCAGTAGGATGGAGAACACCTGGGATCTTGAGGCTTCAGCTCCCTTATGAGAGATCCACGAGGTACTGGTTGTGGTGAATAGAGCGGCCTTCCATGCTTCAGTCAACGCCATGGCGGCAGCTTCGAATTGCGATCTTTTATGACGGGACGAGCTTCTGAAACGATGCACTACGCTTCCAACTTCGTTGAGGTTGCAACTGCGACAGGCACCCTTGGGCGGCAGCCTGCTGTTCGGACCTACGTGGCAGGAGGTACGGGAGTCCAACAAGAATCTGTGGCCAGCTCCAACTAGAGTAGTCACAGCCCGCTTTCAGTCGGCCCGCAGAGCCGTGGGTCGTGCCCTGCGTTCGTCAGACCCTCCTCTTCTCTTCCGTCTCGAGGCCGAGGCAGAGCCTTCTCCTTTCCGGCGCATTCACGTGCCTTCCCCGCACCCTCCACTCCCTGGTCCAGAGGCTCTCGGCAGCGAGGCCGCGGCCGGGCTCGCTGACCTGTCTCCGATCCTCCCGCCGATACCTGCTGGGTCTCCGGTCGGCGGGAGGTTAGCTCTTCACAGCGGAGCATGGAAACAGCTGTTTCGGACACTCGCCCCTTTGGACGCGAGTATAAATAGAAAGAGACAGGGCGTCAGCGTTACAGGGCGAAGTGGAGGCACTTTTACAGAAGGAGGCCATGGAGGTGATCCTGCGTTGCGACTCCCCCACATTCTACAGTCTTTTTCCTCGTACCGAAACCAGGGGGGAAATGGAGGCCGATCATCTATCTTTCGGCCCTAACAAATTCATTGCGGCACCGCACTTCAAGATAGAGACGGCCAGAGCACTGAGAGCGGCAGTACGTCCCCAGGACTTAGCAGTAAGCCTCGACCTCGCGGATGCGTATCTGCACATTCCCATCCATCCAGCTTCGCGACCTTACCTACGCTTCGCCTTTCAAGAGATTGTTTACCAGTTCGGGCCCTCCCATTCGGACTTAACCTCAGCCCTTGGGTTTTTACCAAAATTGTGGATGGCGTGACGACAAGGTTCCGACAGACAGCTTCCAGCCCAACGTCCAACTACCTGGATGACTTGCTGTTACGGAACCAGGTGGCATGCATTTTGGAGACTGACAGAGATGTCCTGCTCGCTCTACTCCATCATCTGGGGTTCCTAGTCAACGGAGGCAAGTCCGATTTGGTACCACCTCACCGTTTGTCCACCTGGACATGGAGTTTTTAACCGATCTCAATCGAGTAAGACTGCCGGAGGGACGGATTCAGACTAATGGAAGCGGCTCTGGGAGCGATACGCATGAAGCCCTACCGGCCAGATCCTGGCTTTGTCTGTTAGGCCTGCTAAGCGCAGCAGCGAATCTCCTTACTCTAGGCAGACTGTATGCACGACCGATTCAGCTTCACCTACTCCTACATTGGCGCCCTTTCTCGGGCGGTCTAGAGGCCTTGGTCCCGACAATGGAGTTAGTACAGTCTCATCTGCGGCATTGGACGGACAGTACTTGGCTAGCGTCAGGGATTCCCCTCTTCTCCCCCTGCCTTGAGATGGTCTTAGTTGCCTGCTTGGCGTTAAACCCAAATAACTAACTAACTAACCTCTTCTCCCCACCGCCTCACCTCTCTATCTGCACGGATGCGAGCAACTCAGGTTGGGGAGCTCACCTGTTACCGCAGTTTGCCACGGCCTCGGGCCGTTGGACAGAAGTAGAAGCAGGCAGACATATCAATGGGCTGGAGATGAAAGCGGTGTGGCTAGCACTCATCGCCTGGGAAGATCGACTGGCGCAAAACGAGGTGCTCGTGCTCTCCGACAACTCTACAGTCGTCGCATACATCCAGAACCAAGGGGGAACACGCGCACCCTCCCTCTGCATACTCGTGTATCAAGTCTTTTTGTGGTGCAGGGACTGGGGCATTACCCTTTGGCATTGCCCTTCGGGCGCGGCACATTCCAGGACACCTCAACGTCCTAGCAGATGCTCTCTCTCGGCAGGGTCAGATGCTACACACGGAGTGGTCTCTTCAGCCAGATATCTTCCAACTACTCTGCACACATTGGAAGACACCGATGATCGATCTTTTTGCCACGAGATGGAACAACAAGCTTCCCCTGTTCGTCTCCCCCCGTTCCGGATCCACTATCCTGGGCCGTAGACGCGCTATCCATTCCATGGGAAGGACTTCGGGCGTACGCGTTTCCTCCCACAGTGCTGGTACCAAAGATCATTCAGAAGCTCAGGGACAGCAACACGATTCTGTTACTAGTAGCCCCTTTCAACTGGTCCAAGAACTGGACCACCAATCTGTTGGCCCTTGTGACGGATCCGCCTATGATTCTTCCCACTCCGAGTACAATGCTCAAACAACAAAGGCAGCATCTATTCCACCCGTGCCCGGAACGGCTGATGCTACACGTGTGGAGATTGTCCGGCAAGCCCTCTAAGCTAGAGGCTTTATTTCCTCAAAAACATTACCGATGACATGACCGATAGGGGAAGTGTCTACTTACTCTCAATTTTAGCCTAGGAACCCGTTGTGCCCCTGCACCAACCGGGAGGCACTCGGGGAACCCACAGAGGGGCCGAGAGTGATCTCCCGTGACTGCCCATCCGGTTCCGAGTCATGTGATGCTTACTCAGTTTAGTCTACTTAGCTCGTCTAGTGCAGACGTGTTTTGCTAGCCTCCGGCCTCGCTTACTTTTGACCGGTTTGGAACCCGTCTTTGTCCTGTGTTGGGACTTGCTTCGCTTGCGGACTCTTGCCGTGTGCTGCTACCTTCAGCTGCTTCTTCTTCTGCCTCTGCTGCCTTCTCGCCTCTTCGGTTGGCCTCCTTTCCCGCCTTCGGCGCTGTTGTGGTATGGAGGTGTCGTCCCCCGCCCCTGTTGCTGCGGAGAGGTAAGGTAGTTGATTGGCCTTCGGCCGGCCTCCAAGCGGGTCGCCGGTCGTGAGCTCTTCTCAGCCTTTGTTTGTTTAACCTGGCGCCGTGCTTTGTTTCTCAGCTTGGCCCTTGCGGCCTACGCCGTGTCGCTTAATACCTAGCGCGGGCGCATAAACTATCTTTGTTTTTCATGCTGAGATTGACCAATGAAACAGGTGTTGTGCAAGACGGCTTTCCGTCTTTTGTTGCGGTTACGTTGGGTAGCCGGGTGCTGGCGGAGCGTTGCTGCGCTCCGGACTCTTAGCTTGCCGGCCTCGTGCCTCGGCGCTCGCACCTTGGGGGGGGGGGGGGGGGGGGGGGGTGAATTGTGTGTTCACTTTGGGTATGTTGACTTTGTCACCTTAGTTTCCCCTTTCCCCTTGTTGGGCGCCGCCACGTGCTCTCGCTTGTACGCTTGTTTGTTTGTGTTGCAATTGCCAAGTGCGAACCTGCACCCTCTGCGGCGACTTCCAGTGGCCAACGGACAACCACGCTGTATGCCTCCCTTGCTCTGGCTGTGCCTCGGGCCGCTCTTGTGACCTCTGCTCCACGTGGCCAGAACTGAAGTGGTCGCAGCTTTGGAGATTTTACAGGCGGGACCGGCCGTTACCTGTGAGTAACCCTCCCGTCCGAGCGTCCCCCAGTGTGTCAGGAGCAGGGACCAAGCTTGTCCGTTCGGACCCCATGGATACGACGCCACTTAGAACGCGTACACCCAGCACTGTTCGGACAACTGACCCTACCTTGCAGACCCCAAGTGCCGTCCTCCCTGAGCTCGGCCCAAGGGGACGCGACCCTCGCCGCCCCTTGTCTGCGGTCAGTTCTCGCTCGTCTCTCACGCCCGCGCACTCCTACGAGGAGTCAAGTTACTGGCAGGGAGCCCGCCTTTTAGCGCCCGGCTCTCGGAGACGAAGTGCTACGCGACCAAGGACTCACGACTCTAGGGCTTCTCCCTATTCGCCGCGATCTCGCTCGCCGTGGGACTCTCGTCGTCGGCATCATCATTCTCGTCGGACGCCCTCCAGCCCCCCTCGCCTGGTTGCGGCTTTGCCGCGGTCTTCTTCGCGCTACCGGCGGTCTTCGCCCCATCGCTCTTCGCGTCGGCCGTCTTTTTCCCCTAGGCGTCGCTCCGCGCGGAGCCCTCGCCGGGAGGGTCCCCCTCATTCCCGTCCTCGTAGTCGCTCTCCCTTCTCCTCCCGGCTGGACGCCTCTCGGGGACCTCGCCGTTCTCGCCGCGGCAGTCCGCTTGCCGCTCCCCCTCCTCCCCGGGACGAGGACGCCTTGAGTTTGCTGGCTGAGGATTCTGCTTCTGCCCTCCTAGGCCCAGGTAGCCGTTCCCCCGCCTCCCGCTCGTCCCTTTCGGACATCTCGGACTCTTCTCCGCTGCCTTCTTCTTCTCGCGCGGCTACGTTGCTCGCCTTGGATGAGGCCGCCCGCATCGTTTCCGCCTCCCTTCCAGTCGACGCTTGCCCTCCGTCTCCCCCCCTCAAGCGCAAGGTATCGGCCTTCGTCGATGCTGGTCGGCAGACGAAGAAGTTTAAGTCTCTTCCTCAGCCTCCTGGTTTCAGCGACATGCGGGACGCCTTCTCCGCGCACCTCTCTGCCCCTAGGGAACATCAGTTTTTCGGCGACCGCAGATGGCCCCCCGGCCTCGACATCGCCTTCCGGCAGGAGTGGTACTCTGGACATTCCCAGTCCTTTGTCTGCGCTCTTCCTCCAGTGGATCCGGCGGCTGTTCTTCAGGCTGGCGGCTCTTCGCTTCTGAAACGCGCCATTCCTCGAGGTTTGGATGCTACAGCGGCCCTGGTTCGTAACACCCTTGCTTGTTCGGGCTTCCTCGAGCTTGTCACCCGAGCGGCGGTACAGCGGATAGAGGAAGCTTGGCATCCTTCCATCACTCCCCTGTTAGGAGATCTTCTCGCCCTCGCGGAGGTAGCTAATCGTGCGGCGTATCACTCATCTGTCAACGCCATGGCGGCTTCCTCCAATTGTGACCTCATGCGTCGAGATGCTGTCCTGCGGGCTTGCCGGGGTTTGCCTTCGGACCTGCAGAACCAGTTGCGTCGTGCCCCCCTAGGTGGATCACTTCTGTTTGGCGATACCTGGTCTTCGGTTAAGATCGCGAACTCGGATCGGTGGCCTTCCAAATCTGCGCCTTCTCGCTTTCGCTCCTCCCGCAAGGCCGCGGGTCGCGCCCTGCGGGGCTCCGGACTTCCTGCGTCCTCAGACCCCCTCCCTTCTCGTAACCCCCGCCGCCGCCCTGCCTTTGGTCGACCCGGTCAGGTTAGCTCCTTTGCCCCCGCCCGGTCCCGACCTGCCCGTCGCCCTGGGCGCGGGCGGGCTCACTGACTCCCTAGCTCCGCCCCCGCCGACCGTCTTGGGTCCTCCAGTCGGCGGGAGGCTTGCCCGGTTCAGCGAAGAGTGGTTTTCGCTGTTCCCAGACGACCCCTGGATCAGGACCACCGTCTCCGACGGCCTTCGGATTTCGTTTCGCTCTCCTCCTCCGCTGCGACGGGCCCCCCTGTGGACCGCCATGCCCTCCGACCCGTTAAAGTCCAGCGCTCTGCGTTCCGAGGTCTCCGCTCTTCTGCAGAAGTGTGCCACAGAGGTGGTTGTGCGTCACGGCTCCCCGGCCTTCTACAGTCGCCTCTTCCTGGTGCCCAAGCCGGGCGGCAGGTGGCGCCCGATCATCGATCTTTCCAAGCTGAACTCCTTCATTTCGGCTCCTCACTTCCGCATGGAAACCGCTCGGTCCCTCAGGGCCTCGGTGCAGCCAAGGGACTTCGCCGTGAGCTTGGATCTGTCAGATGCGTATCTACATGTTCCCATTCACCCTGCCTCCAGGAAGTACCTGCGCTTCGCCTTCGACGAAGCAGTCTACCAGTTCCGGGCCCTTCCGTTTGGTCTCAACCTCAGCCCTTGGGTATTCTCTCGCCTGATGGACGCGGTAGTGGCCAAGGCTCGTCAGTCATCGTCCAGCCCTACTTCCAATTACCTCGACGACCTCCTCCTACGCAACCAATCGGCGACCGTTCTTTCAGCGGACAGAGACGCCTTGATCCGGCTGTTAGCGCGACTCGGTTTTCTCCTCAACAGAGGGAAATCGGATCTCTTGCCCAGTCGCCGATTCGTCCACCTAGGCATGGACTTCGCTACCGATCTGAACTTGGTTCGTCTTTCGGAACAGCGGATTCAGAGGTTAGCCTCCTTGACCGCCGATCTTTGCCGGCTAGACGCAGCACCTGCCAGGACTTGGCTACAGCTTCTAGGAATGATGAACGCCGCTGCAGATCTCCTGCCCCTGGGGCGTCTCTACTATCGGCCCATACAGCTGCACCTCCTCCTTCACTGGCGCCCGTCCTCCGCCGACTTGGCAGCCTTGGTACCGGTCACTGCGCTTCTTCGTCCCCATCTGCTGCGCTGGATGGATCCGGCGTGGCTGGCTTCGGGAGTTCCCCTCGCGTCTCCCCCTCCTCGCCTATCCCTGTGTGTCGACGCGAGCCTCTCAGGGTGGGGTGCCCACCTGTTTCCGGACTTCCGAACGACGTCGGGAGCCTGGCCGCCAGAGATGTCTGCCCGTCACATCAACTGGTTGGAGCTTCAGGCTGTTTGGCAAGCCCTCATCACTTGGGAATCGAGTCTGCTGCACCAGGAGCTCTTGGTCCTTTCCGACAACGCGACGGTGGTGGCGTACCTTCAGAAGCAAGGCGGCACACACTCTCCCGACTTGTGCATGCTCACCTACCGGCTGATGCTTTGGTGCCAGACCCGCGGCATCTTCCTTCGAGCGAGACACATTCCGGGCCACCTGAACGTCCTCGCCGACTCGCTCTCGCGTCGTGGTCAGATGTTACACACGGAATGGACTCTTCGCCAGGACATTTTCCAGATGATCTGCGCCCACTTGGAGACTCCTCAGATCGATCTGTTTGCCACGAGGTGGAACCATCAGCTTCCCCTCTTTGTCTCCCCGGTCCCGGATCCCCTGGCCTGGGCTGTCGACGCTCTCTCCATCCCCTGGGACGGTTTGATCGCCTACGCCTTTCCCCCGACGGTCCTTGTCCCCAAAGTCCTCCTCAAACTCCGGGGATCCAACGCCGTTGTTCTCCTGGTCGCCCCGTTTTCCTGGAACCGCTCTTGGACCACAGACCTCCTCAGCCTCGCCACGGGCCCTCCTTTGCGCTTACCGACGCCCCGGACGATGCTCAAACAGCCTCGACAGGCCCTTTTCCACCCGTGCCCGGAGCGTCTCCTCCTTCACGCCTGGAGGTTGTGCGGCGTGCCCTCACCGCTAGAGGCTTCTCGAGTGCAGCAGTGGAGGCGATCTCTTCGGCCCGCAGACCCTCAACGCGACGCGTCTACGAGGGAAAGTGGCGAGTGCTGTGCGCCTGGTGTGAGGACCTCCGTCTCGACCCCACTGGTTTGACTCACCCCCAGCTCGCGGACTTCTTCCTCTGGCTCTTTGGAGACCAGGGTCTCGCCCCTATCACCATCAGAGGATACCTTTCCATGATTGCCGACACTTATCGACACCTTGGACGTCCGGACCCCGGCGCCTGTAAGGACATCGCCGACCTTATGTCGCACTTCGGCTTGCGACGTCCGGTACTCCGCTCTCTCGTCCCGCGCTGGGACCTTCCCTGGGTCCTGACGTGGCTGAACTCATCCAAATTCGAACCACTGCCCTTGGCCCGCCTTCAGGACGTGACTCGTAAGACCTGCTTCCTTTTGGCCCTTGCCACAGCGGCCCGAGTCAGCGAGCTGCACGCGCTCTCGGCGCGCCCTACCTGCCTGCAATTTCGTGCGGATGGCTCCGTGCACCTTCTCCCAGATCCCTCCTTCCTTGCCAAGACCAGGTCTCCACTGACGGCGCCACAAATGATCACACTGCGACCGCTGCGGGGAATGGACTTCCCTCGAGAGACCAGGCAACAAGACCCTGTGCGCGCCTTACGCGTCTATCTACGCAGAACCAAAGCCGTCCGTCGAGGACGCTCACGCCTCTTCCTGCCTCTTAGGCCCGGCAGACATGACATTTCGGCCCAGACGATCTCTTCCTGGCTACGCTGGGTCATTCGGTCCGCCTACCAGGACCTCTCCCCACAGGGAGCAAAGAGGCTTAAGATACGCGCGCACGAGGTACGTGCCATGGCCACGAGTCTTGCCTTTGACCGGAACTGTGCTGTTAAAGACATTGTGGCGGCAGTAGGCTGGCGAGCGGAATCTACCTTCGCCCGCTTCTACCTCCGGGATCTGGCAGGCCAGCGAGACAACCTCGCTCTGGTGGGGGACATCACGGCAGCGCAACACTCCCTCCCGGCGCCACAGGCGCCGTAGGTACGCTACTTAGCTAAAATTGTCGGGAGTTTGCGACTGGGAGGATGGCTCTGCAGGCCCCCTGGGTTATTTTGCGGACAGCGGCACCCTCCTCCTGCTCGTAATTCTCCCTATCGGTCATGTCATCGGTAATGTTTTTGAGGAAATAAATGCATTTTTCTCTAAAAGGTATTTTTTCGAAAAATACTTACCGATGACATGACTCGGAGGACCCTCCCTCCTGCCCCGCTTGCCGCTGGGAAGCTAAGTAGCCTAAACTGAGTAAGCATCACATGACTCGGAACCGGATGGGCAGTCACGGGAGATCACTCTCGGCCCCTCTGTGGGTTCCCCGAGTGCCTCCCGGTTGGTGCAGGGGCACAACGGGTTCCTAGGCTAAAATTGAGAGTAAGTAGACACTTCCCCTATCGGTCATGTCATCGGTAAGTATTTTTCGAAAAAATACCTTTTAGAGAAAAATGCATTTTTGGGTTCTGCAGTGGAGGCAATCTCTACAGCCAAAAGGGTCTCAACTCGTAATGTCTACGAAGGGAAGTGGCGCGTGCTCCAGTCCTGGTGCGCCGCGGAGCGACTTTCCCCCACAGATCTAACTACTCCCCAGTTGGCCGAGTTCTTCCTGTGGCTTTTCGTCAGGCAGAATTTGGCGCCCATCACCATATGCGGTTACCTGGCGATGGTGGCAGACACATATAAGACACTTGGGACGACCCGATCCGGGAGCATGCAAAGACTTGGCAGATCTGATGTCCCACTTTGATCTGCAACGCCCGGCCTCACACTCGTTAGTTCCACGATGGGACCTGTCTTGGGTGCTCACCTGGCTGAACTCTGAGATTCGAGCTGCTACAGTTAGCAAGGTTGGGAGATCTTACTAGGAAGACCTGTTTCCTACTTGCGCTTGCCACAGCCTCACGAGTTAGTGAAATACACACCTTTTCGGTTCGCCCCGCCTGTCTCCAACGTAGGACTGATGGATCAGTTCAGCTGCTGACGGACCCTGCCTTTTTGGCTAAGAACCGAGTTCCTACTGCCGCCCCACAAGTCTTAACAGTTCGACCGCTCAGGGCAATGGATCAGACCCAGGACTCACGACGTCAGGACCCTGTTAGGGCTCTTAAAGTGTATCTGCGCAGAACTAAGCCACTAAGACAAGGGCGCTCACGCCTTTTCCTGCCCTTGGCTCCAGGCAGACGAGACATTTCAGCTCAAACTATCTCGTCCTGGATACGTTGGGTGATCCGTGAGGCGTATAAAGAGCTCGCCCCAGAACAAGTGAAAACGATGCGCATCCGGGCTCATAAATTCCGAGCAGTGGCAGCGAGTATCGCTTTTGACAGAAACTGTGCAGTGAGAGACATTGTGGCAGCCGTGGGTTGGCGGGCTGAGTCTACCTTCGCCCGCTTCTACCTAAGAGACCTATCCGGCCAGTGCACTAATCTTGACCTTGTGGGGGACATCTCAGCAGGGCAGCACTCCCTCCCGGCGCCCCAGTCACAATAGGTACGCCTAGCTAAAATTGTCGGGAGTGGGCGCAATGGGAGGTGCCTCGATAGTCGGCTCACTTCGCGGGTTTTGGGTGGGGTTCCAAACTAGCGGCACCCGCCTCCTTTTCGTAATTTCAATTAGTAATGTCATCGGTAATGATTTTGAGAAAATAAATTAATTTTTCTTTATAATGTATTTTTTGGAAAAATACTTACCGATGACATTACTCAGAGGTCCCTCCCTCCTACCCCGCTTGCCGCAGTGGTGCTAAGGCTCAGTTACTGGCGGGAAAGGGCGAGTGCGCCGCCAAATTCGGTAGTACGGGAGGCCACTCGGGGTATCCGGGCTATGGCTCCCCTGTGATTGCCTCCCCTAGTATGAGGGGCACACAGTAATTTTTTTTTGGCTAAAATTATGAGTTAAGCGAAGGTTCCAATTAATAATGTCATCGGTAAGTATTTTTCGTAAAAATACATTTTAAAGAAAAATTAATTTTTTTGTGGAGGTGGGTTTACCAGCATGCATTATTTTATTTCTTCCTCTTTCAGACCCACAGAATGCGGGGGCTTTCCCAATGGAATATCTGGACAAGGTCAGCAAAGTTCACTCCGAAGGAGATTATGGCTCAAGAGGGTAAGGTGTTTGGGTGCTTTATGCAAATTACTACTTATGTCCAACTTTTATCTTTTATAACCTCTCTCTTCCATGTACACACACACACACATGCCGACACACATGAATACCTGTGACACACCCCAATACACATGAATACCTGTCAATAAATTGTTTTTATTTTGTATCTAAGTAAAGCCATGTTGATCAACTGTGATGATGTAGTCGTTGCAACCTATTGTCATGCTGTGTTAAACCCGAAATAATCAATTTGAACTTTTGTGAAAACAAAGCAGATGGCCATTGATTTGGCTACACATAGAAATAATTCTGTATTTATTTTATCAAAATCATTACCGATGACATTACTACTAGGAAGCTTTGCTTAGCATACCAATTTTAGCCCAAAAGAACTCGCTGTGTCCCTCGCAACCCTCGCGCTGGGACCATATGGCGTTGAGGCGCGTCCCCTGGGTGGTGGATAAGGGTCTCTCGCGAGAGGGGTGCACCGAATGAAATAAGGTGCCGTGAACCAACATGGTCTAAGGGAAGGAGACCCCGACAGAAAACGCCTGGTCCTCCTAGTAAGGGGGTTGGGCGTGGGGGTAGCTTCCCCACCCTGCAAATAAAGAAATGGCTACAAAAACGCCGACGAATGGACAAACAGCAATTTCTTTCCTGGAGGAGGAAGGTTATTCTACCACTTTACCAGAAGATTTACGACGTCATGTGGTGAAAGCTGGAAGTCTTCGGAAGCCACAGGACCAAGCCGCCTCTCTCTATCCAGGGACACAATCATGGGCACATGGAATGTCAAGACCATGAACCAGAGCGGGAAGTCCGCCCAGATAGCAGCGGAAATGCAAAAGTACAACCTTTCCCTGCTAGGTATCAGTGAAGCCAGATGGATGCAGTCTGGCCAGAAAAGGCTCTTAAGTGGGGAGATGATTCTGTATTCAGGTCATGAAGAGGAGAATGTCCCCCATACAGAAGGTGTAGCATTCATGCTGTCACCAGTGGCACAGAGAGCGCTGATGGGCTGGGAACCTCTTGGGCCTTTAGAACCAGGAAAAAGATCAAGCTGAACGTCATCTAGTGTTATGTGCCCACTAATGACAGTGACGAGGAAGAGAAACAAGCATTCTACGACCGACTCCAGAGTGCTGTGGACAAATGTGCGGAGCGAGACATCACCATCATCATGGGCGATTTTAATGCCAAAATAGGGGAGGACAACACCGGATACGAAGAGGTGATGGGGAGACAGGGACTAGGGGAGATGAGTGAGAACGGGGAGAGGTTGGTAGACTTTTGTGCTCTAAACAGACTTGTCATTGGAGGCAGCATCTTCCCACACAGAAAAATACACAAAGCAACGTGGGTCTCACCTGACCATACTACAGAGAACCAAATAGACCATATCTGCATTAGCAAGAAATTTAGAAGATCCCTTCAAGATGTTCGAGTGAGGAGGGGAGCAGATGTCGCCTCAGACCATCATCTGCTTATCTTAATAATAAAGCTTAAGTTAAAGAAAAGCAGCACAGGGACAACAAGAAGACAGCGCTATAATGTAGGCCTCCTGAGAGAGACTGGAGTGAGAGAAGAGTTCAAACTGGTGCTGTCCAACCGGTTTCAAGTGCTACAGGAGATAGTAAATGAAGAGGAGGCGGTCACCACAGAGCAGCAGTGGAAGGCAGTTAGAGAGGCACTGAACTCAACCTGCAAAGACACTGTGGGGTTCAAGAAACACCATCACAAGGACTGGCTGTTGGCACAGACCTTGAAGAAGATAGAAGTGAGGAAGCAGAAGAAAGCAGTTGTCAACAACAGTCGCACGAGAGCAGCCAAAGCAAGGGCACATGAGGAATACTTGGAAGCCAACCTCGAGGTGAACAGGAGTATCGGAGCAGACAAGAAAGCCTACACAGACGGCCTAGCAGCAGAGGCAGAAAAGGCAGCAGGCAGCAGCAACATGAAACAGCTCTACAACATTACCAGAAGATTGTCTGGCAAGTATGGCCATACAGAAAAGACCAGTAAAAGACAAAGACGGTAAGCCTATTGCAGACAGAGCAGACCAACTCGACAGATGGGCCAAGTATTTTGAAGAGTTACTGAACAGACCCACCCCACCCGACCCCCCAGACATCCAGCCAGCAGAGACTGACCTACCCATCAGCTGTGACAGACCCAGCCGGGAAGAGATCAGAAGAGCAGTGGCATTTTTGAAGAACGGCAAAGCAGCAGGACCAGATGGCATCCCAGCGGAGGCTCTGAAAGCAGACCTAGAAACAACAGATGAGATGCTGTACCCACTGTTTGCAAAGATCTGGGAAGAGGAGGTGATGCCGGCTGACTGGAAGGAGGGGTACCTAATCAAGCGTGCCAAGAAAGGCGACCTCAGCAAGTGTTCCAACTACAGAGGAATCACCTTGCTGTCGGTACCAGGAAAGGTTTTCAACAAGATCACCCTGGAGAGAATGAAGAGCTCCATCGACCCCCAGCTGAGAGACCAGCAAGCAGGATTCAGGAAAAACCGATCATGTACAGACCAGATCGCCACTCTCCGCATCATCGTGGAACAGTCTCTGGAGTGGAGCTCCCCGCTGTACGTCAACTTTGTGTATTACGAGAAAGCATTTGACAGTGTGGACCGAGAGACATTGTGGAAACTCCTACGACACTACGGTGTACCCACAAAACTCATCTACCTGATCAAGAGTACCCCGTTGGAGGAGGTGGAGTCCTTCACCTATCTTGGGAGCATCATCGACAAAAAAGGTGGCACTGATGCAGATGTCAGAGCACGAATCGGTAAAGCCAGAGCAGCCTTTCTCCAGCTGAAAAAAGCGTGGAGTTCCAGAGAGCTGTCACAACACACCAAAGTCCGGATTTTCAACTCCAACGTAAAAGCAGTTCTCCTATATGGAGCAGAGACTTGGAGGTTGACAAAAACCACAGTCAACAGAGTACAGATCTTCATAAACAGTTGCCTTAGAAGAATCTTGAAAATCCACTGGCCAGAGAAGATCAGCAATGTCAGACTCTGGGAGAGAACGAAGAAGATGGGGATGGATTGGTCACAGTCTGAGAAAGCCAGTTTCCAGTATCGCTAGGCAGGCATTGTCATGGAACCCCCAGGGAAAGACGAAAAGAGGCAGGCCGAGAAACACCTGGCGTCAAGACCTCCAAGCAGACATCAAGAGACTGGGAACCACCTGGAGTAAAGTCGAAGGAGAAGCACAGGACAGGAGTTGCTGGAGGTCTCTCGTCGACGGCCTATACCCTGGGAGAGGTGACAGGCGTAAGTAAGTAAGTCCCTCACAACAGGAGAGGCAACTCATGGGTGTCGTTTCCAGGACACCCCGAGTAGCCTCCCATGCTTCCCTATCCGGTGGCGCACTCGCCCTTTCCCGCCAGTCTCTTCGCTTAACTACACCTAACCGGCCGTGTGCACCTCGCGTGCTCCGACTGTGTATGGTGGGATTACCTTTTGTGACCTCGACTCACATTGGATTATGTTGGACGTGTGCTTCTACCTGTGTGGTGTTGGGTGTTGGATTACCTTCGATTTCTGAGGATTTCTTGGTGGTTGGCCTCTGTGGATTACTGGGTCTCGAGTCATGGCAAGGTAAAGCTTCGGTTACTGCCTCAGCCGGCGATTTACCAGGCGGCTGCATTGAGCGGAGACTGCATGTGACTGACCGACCGCGCACTCGCGCCGGCCTTTGTCTTATGTTACAGTACTCAATGAGGACCCGCACCAGGTGTGGCACTCCAGTGGCCTAGCGGTGCGCACGATGCCGGCCTACCCTGCTCGGGCTGCACCTCCAGTTGGACTGGCATCTAATGCACAATGTGAGAGGAGAAAAGATGGTCGCAGCTTTGGGCGTTTACCGGACTGAGAGACCGGCACGCAACCCCACAGCGACCGCAGCTGTGAAAGTATCGCAGAGCAGGGCCACCTCAGACATTGTAAGCTTATCGGCGCTAAAAGGGACCTGCTGCCCCCACCGGTGCCTCAGACAGAGCTGCTCCGCCTAAAGCGGTATAAAGAGCCTTTAACCTTTGAACCCTGAGTAAATAAGAAGTCTATATACCCTTCAGCCCTGACTTTATTTGAGAAATTTCTGTTGAAAATGGGTGTGCACTGTAAAATATTTGTAAATAATACTTTACAACAGATATCCCCATAAAGGTATATATGTACAGATTTGCCATTGGATGGACTACCGTTTTATGCATTTGACCACACTGTGTCACGTGTGTCGTAATGCCTGGTGACAAAAATAGTGACAGGTGACAGTAAACTTGAAAAAAAGTCTTTCGTGCATGACAGTTCGCTGGTACTTAACATGCATCACTAAATAGGGTGTCTGTTAGTGTGACACATAAGCGTCCATGCATTTCCAGCATGCCGATACAACGTAAGACCCCTACCTTGTCACCAGATATCAATGTTTACACCTGCCACTGATAAGGTATATCCACGGTCTAGACAACATGTAATAAGCGGCATCGAATGATGATCAGTGTGTCTGTGTTGTGTCTCGTACATGATCGGATGGAAGTACCAGTGTTGTAAAGACTATGCATGTACTACACATGTGACCAATGTTTGTCGTTGGTGTCCACAGAGTTACCTACAGGTGCAACAAGGTGTGGCATAAAAAAAACGGAATATCAATTAGAACCTCCGAATTCAGCATTAGAATCAAGCTGTAAGTCATTGCTGTTGTCACTGCCGCAAACGGCGATCGCACCAGCTGACACTGCCAACACGTGGTTATGCTGCCTCGTGGTAGGTAGGCACACGTGTCCCAATACATCAAAACTATCTGCTATTGAAACCATGTCTCCAAACACAAAATTGTATCACTCCGAATATCTAGACATCCACTCACCATTCCGACCGTAATTCCCACGCTAGCGCCTCAAAGCTGACCGCATACCACGAAAGAGTGTGCGTACTACTGTCAGGCCGTGTACTGAGTGTAAACAGGATGTGTCGGTGTGAAGGGCGAGGTCACCACACGCGCAGCGAGGCTCGCGCGTCACCGGGCGCGCGATATGAAACACCTGACACCGCTGTAGCGGTTTGTCAGGTTCAACGGTATATGAGCCCGTCAACTGTTACAGCGGTTTGCCGGGTTCAAAGGGTTAAGCAGCCGACGAGACTTGCCATCCCGTCTAGCACCAAGAGCTCTAACCCGCCTTTTCAGCCAGGGATATGCCATGACCGGGTTCGTCCCCCACAGATATACAGGCATTGAGAGCTCGGTCCCCCCATAAAGGAAATGTTGGGCCGCTCACATGCCCACCAGGAAAACAAAGAGCCCAGGCAGCAGAAGCGGGGGACCACCCCTCTGAGATGACAGCACCCTCTTGTCGTAGACCGGACCAGCGCCTGGACGGGGCCGCACTAACGGTGCACCTCTCAGAGCGGGATGGGAAATTAAGCCGCCGACGGACGGGCCATGAACAAAGACTTCTGGGGCCCGAGACTGAGAACAGAGCCACAGGCGGGAGATGGTTTTCAGTCAGCTCAAACTACCGAGTCCGAAACCCTCCACGGGTAGGAAGGAAGCTTGGTCTGTCATCACAGTCGACGAGACGTGTTCCTCGTCGAGGTCGCGGCCTCAAAGCACCACGCCCTGACGGGGCAGGCCACAAACACAGACGCCAGGGTCCCGAGACAAAGAAAGAATAAAAAAGGAGAGAGGAAAGAGAGAGTTGAGCCACAGACGGGACGAGGTCCCCAGTCAGGGCACATCCACCGAGACCAAAGCCCGCCACAGAGAGGAAGCAAGCTCGGTCAGTATTACAGCCGACGAGATGTGGTTCCTCGTCGAGGGCGGACCCCTTCGCCCCCCCCCCCCTCCCCCATCCCGCCCCTCTGCTCTAAAAGCGGTGAGAGGGACACCCAGCGGTCTCGATCCACATGCCACACAGAGATGAAGTCTACACATTCGTGAGAGCGACCACAGCAGACAGGGACAGGGCGTTGGGCGTAGACGACAGACACCTGGTGGACAGTTGGCGCTCTCCACCTCCGCGGTCGACTCGGCCCTGGCATCGCAGACTCGCCGCTCCATGGACAAGACATCCCGGCTCATCACGTCATGCCTCACTCCGGACTACTGCCCTCCGTCTCCGCCCCTGAGAGGAAGGCCTCGGCGATGGTCGACGCACCACGGCGGCCCCAAGCGCTTCAAGTCGCTCCCTCATCCAGCAAGCTCCCGGGATCTAGCAGAGGCGGTCTTGACTCACCAGCGACAAGACGGCTTCGGAGACCAGGGCTTCTTCGCAGACTCCCCGTTGACCAGAGAGGATGGATGTCATCTTGCCCCAGTGGTGGTTGGAGGTCACTCCCAGGCGTGTCCGGTGTCCTTTCAGCAGTGGGCTAGGAGGCGCTGATGCAGGCGGAGGTACCCCGCAGCCATGGACGCTGACGCGAGGCTTGGACAGGGCAGCTACCTTGGCCCGCTACCCCATAGCGGGCGTGGGATTCCTCGAGATGACGACGCAGTTTGTGGTCGTGTGGCGGGAGACCTCCTGGGACCTCTCGGGGCGGCGTCCTCCAACGGCGACCTGATGCGACGGGACGAATTACTGGGACAATGCCACGCTCTCCCAGTTAAGACACAGCGGCACCAGGCTTCGCTCGGGGGCACCCTACCTTGGAACCGACTTGGCAGACGGCAAGGAGTCAGCGAAGCCCCCCCCCCCCCCTTTTACCCGTGCGCTTCCCCGCACCCTCCACTGCCTGGTCCAGAGGCCCCCAGAAGCACCAGTCAGTGGGAGGCTAGCCCTCAGAGCGGAGCCACAGCTATTGCAGGTCGAACCTTGGTTCATCGATGGTTACGGAGGATCTCCTTCCAGTCTCCCCCTCCCTTGCAACTCTCCCCCCGTGGATGCAAGTACTGGGCGATTGGCACAAGGCGGCAGCGCTGCGCGGCGTGGTGAGAGCCCTACTCCAGGAGGAGGCCACGGAGATGGTCTCGCGTCTCGACCCCCCCGGCATGCTACAGTCGGCCTTTCCTGGTCCCCGAACCCAGAGGCAAGTGGCACCCAGTATCGACCTGTTGGCTCTATACAAGTACTTCGGCCCCGTGCTTCAGGATGGATACGGCTAGAGTACTGAGGGGGGCGGTGCGACCCCACGATTTCACCAAGAGCCTGGACCTAGCGGACGCATATCTTCACGTACCCTTCCATCCGGCGGCGTGGCGTGACCTAATCTTTGCCTTCCGTGGGGTGCTGTGGCGGTTCGGACCCTACCCTTGGACTTAACCTCAGCCCTGGGGTCCCCTCTGGGACGGTCGGAGTTGTCTCAAGGTTCTGACAAGCAGCCTCCAGCCCCACTTCCAACCGCCTGGGCGACCTGCTCCTCCGGTGAAGAAGAGGAGAAAGGATAGAGAGGAAGAGAGAGGTTTGAAGAGGAAGATAACAGCCAGATGGCGAAAGTGTTGGAGGTCACAGCTTTCTGGATGATGGCCCTGCCGACGCGGATTACTGGTCATGGAGGCGAGGCCGATGGGATACCGGAGTGCAGGTTTCCACCTAGACATGGACAGGCTGACCGACAGCAACCGGGTACGACCCCCCGAAGGGCGGATATAGAAGATAGCGGAGGTGGCTCTCAGAGTGTCGCACGCGGAGCTCTCCCGGCCAGGACCTAACCCAGCTGTCGGGTCTACGTAGCGCTGCAGCAGATCACCTACCCCTAAGCAGATTCTACTCTTGGCCGACACAGCTACAGCCGCTCCTGCACTGGCACCTCTCCTTGGTCGAGTCTCATCTCCAGCGGTGGATGGACAGTACCTGGTTAGTGTCAGGGGCACCACTCTTCTCCCCGCCGCCACAGATCCCCATCTGCATGGACACAAGCCGCTAAGGCAGGGGAGCACACCTGTGACCGGAGGGTCACAGCCTCGGGCATCTAGACGGGGGAACACGCAGGCAGACCTATCAGCTGGCTGGAGGTGAAGGCAGGGTGGCGGACTCTCGCCGGATAGGAGGAACAACTCGCACAACAGGGGGTACTGGTGCTCTCAGACAACTTCCACGGTCGTGGCCTGCTTCAGGACCAGGGGGGAACGCACTCACCCTCCCCTTGCATCCTCGTGTACCAGGTCCGCCGGTAGTGCAGGGATTGGGGCATCACTCTGCGGGCACGGACTCCCCCTCGCGCCGGGGGCAGCAGCTTCGCACAGAGTGATGACTGCGCCCGGATACCTTACAGCTACTCTACGCGCAAGGGGAGACGCCGATGTTCGACCTGTCCGCCACTAGGTGGAACTGAAAGCTGCTTCCTAAGTCTCCCCCATAGCGGTTCCACAAGCCTGGACCGTGGACGCGCTCTCCATTCCGTGGGACAGATTCCTTGCTTACGTGTTCCCTTCCGCAGGGCGGGTACCAGGGTGCTCCAGAAGCTAAGGGGCGGCTACACGATACTGATCCTCGGGGCCTAATTTGGCTGGACCAGTGCTGGACCACAGACCTCCTGAGCCGCGCTACAGACCCCCTGCTGAAGCTCTCCGCACCGCACTCAATGCTCAAGCAGCCCCGGCAGCAACTGTTCCTCAAATAAGGAAAGAAGCGCACCCGGGACGACCACAGCTGCGCGCTTGGAGATAGTCAGGCAGGCCCTCGCACCCAGAGGCTTCTCGGGTGCAGCAGTGGAGACGACCACAGCAACGCGGAGGGGCTCTACCCGTAACGTACACGTGGAGGTGGCGATTACCCCAGGCTTGGTGCGCAGCAGAACGACTCACCCCCATGGACCAGACTAACCCCCAAAGGGCCGAATTCTTCGGTGGTTATGCCCCAAGCAGACCCAGGGCCCATCACCAGCCGAGGTTACCTGGCAATGGTGGCACGCTCTTACCGACTCCAGGCATGCCCGGAACCGGGCACATGCAAGACCTCTCGGATCGGATGGCGCACTTCGATCGACTTGGAGACCTAATCAGGATGACCTGCTTACTGCTCGCCCTTGCCTCAGCCTCGCGGGTAAGCAAGATACACACCTTCTCCGGGCATCCCTCTTGTCTCCAACTCAGGGTCGATCGGTCGGTGCAACGCCTCACCAACCCTACGTGCTGGCCACGTACCGCCTCCCAGAGTCCGCGCTGAAGTATTGACCTTCCGTCCGCGCAGGGCTACTGACCAGTCCCAGGAGTCCCATCTACGGGACCCGGTCATGGCGCTTAAAGTGTTCCTGCGCAGAACTACGCCACTAGGACTAGGGCGCTCATGCCTATTCCTGCCCTTGGCTCCGGGCAGACGAGACAGTGCGGCGCAGACGATCCCTGCCTGGCTACGCTGGGTCATCCAGTCGGCATACGAAGAGCTCTCCCTAGAGCAGGCCTGGACGATGCGCACCTGAGCACGTGAAGTCATAACACTGGCTGCGAGCATCCCCTTGGCCGCAACTGCGCAGGGACGGCCGTGGGGTGGTGGGCCGAGTCTACCTTCACCCACCTCTACTTCTGAGACCTATCCGGCCAGTGCAACTACCTGGCCCTAATGGGGGACATCTTGGCGGCAAAGCACTCCCTCCTGGCGAGACAGGCGCTATGGGTAATGCCTAGCTAAAATTGTCGTGAGTGGCCCGTAGGGACGGGCCTCGATAGTTAACGAGCGGAGCGCTTGGGCATGGGACAGGTGTATCGAGATTGCGGCGCACTCCTTCTATTCACTATTCTTCCTAGTAGTAATGTCATCGGTAATGATTTTGAGAAAATAATGGATTTTTCTCTAAAATGTATTTTTTTTAAAAATACTTACCAGTGACATTACTCAGAGGTCCCTCCCTCCTACCCCGCTTGCCGCAGTAGAGCTAAGCACCGGATAGGGAAGCACAGGAGGCTACTCGGGGTGTCCTGGTAACGACATCCCAGAGTTGCCTCCCCTGTTGTGAGGGACACAGCGAGCTTTTTGGGGCTAAAATCGGTATGCTAAGCGAAGCTTCCTAGTAGTAATGTCATCGGTAAGTATTTTTCTAAAAAAATACATTTTTGAGAAAAATCATTTTTTAACTACCACTACCAGGTATCGCTATGAGTGGCGAATGGAAGAAGCAGAGAAGAACGTGCTACGAACACATACTACAGCTGTCAGTGCAAGGATGTTATACAAGCTTGCTGAGCAGGTATGCATAGGCACAGTCCAAAAATATGCGTTTTAGAAGATGCTATGGTCCAAGTGGGACAGAAAGCTACATAAGTTCTGATGGAAACTTTGAAGACATGAATTTGTTGCCAGTATGAAACCTTCAGTACAATAGTTGCTTACCCATCTGCAAGAGGCATAGATTCTCAGTAGCCTCGGCAGGTTAACCCATATCATACTGAGGATAAAGCTTCAAATTTGTACACTGCCATATGCAAGCTACCTTATCTCTCTTGGCTTGACTTCGCGAACGAAGATTTTATAGAGTTGCCCACGACGTCTGCAGGCTTGTTCGTGGCTGCGGAGGCCAATCCGGGACAGGCAGGTTCGACCGCAGTGGCTGCAGGGGGAGGTATGGCCAGGGTTCTGAGTTGCGGCATCTCTGTTTTTTCTCCTGAGCCGCTTGTCCTTAAGGCAAGCTCTGCGAGAGTCCTCAAAGGAGACAGTTGCCTTGTAAATGGTGGAGCGCCAGGTGTCACGGTCCACAGCAAGCGAGGACCACTGGTGGTGGTCGATTTGGCAGGCACTAAGTGACTTCTTGAGACAGTCTTTGTATCTCTTCTTTGGTGCCCCTCTGTCACGATGTCCAGTAGCAAGCTCACCGAACAGGGTGATCTTTGGTAGGCGATGATCCTCCATCCTGGAGACATGCCCCGCCCAGCGGAGCTGTGTCCGCAGCAGCAAGGCCTCGATGCTCACAGTTTCAGCCTGTTCAAGGACCTCGACATTGGTGACATAGTCACTCCAGTGAATGCCCAGGATGGTACGCAGGCAGCGCTGGTGGAAGCGTTCGAGGAATCGTAGTTGGCTGCGGTAGAGGGCCCAGGACTCGGAACCATACAGCAGGGTGGTGAGGACCACAGCTCTGTACACGCTGATCTTGGTGCCTGTTTTCAGCTGTTGATTGTGCCACACCCGCTTGAAAAGTCGCCCGAAAGCGCTGTTCGCTTTTGCCAGCCTGCTGTCAAGCTCCCTGTCCAGCTTGGCGTCCGACGTGATAATGCAGCCAAGGTAAGTAAACTGGTGCACTGACTTTAGTTCAGACTCGCCGATGGTGATGTGAGGAGGGCGATACACTGTCTTGGGTGCCGGCTGATGGAGGACCTCTGTCTTTTTCAGACTGACCTCGAGTCCAAAGAGCTGGGCAGCGTCTGCGAAGCAGGACGTGATGCGCTGCAGGGCTCTCTCTGTGTGTGCAACGAGGGCAGCGTCATCAGCAAAAAGCAGCTCACGAATCAGTTGGTCTAGGGTTTTCGTGTGGGCCTGCAGTCGTCTGAGGTTGAACAGGCTGCCATCGAGACGATACCTGATGTACACTGCATCGTCATCATCGAGGTCTACTGTGGCCTGCTTCAAATCATGCTAAAAAAGGATGGTGAAGAGGGTTGGTGCCAGCACGCAGCCCTGCTTTACGCCGTTGAGAATAGGGAATGGTTCTGAGAGAACATTGTTGAGTCTGACCTGGCCTTGCTGGTCCTCGTGTAGCTGGACAATCATGCTGAGGAACTTTGGGGGACAGCCAAGTCGCTCCAGGATCTGCCACATGCCTTGCCTGCTCACAGTGTCGAACGCTTTTGTTAGGTCGACAAACGTTACGTACAGCCCTTTGTTCTGCTCGCGGCACTTCTCCTGAAGCTGTCTCAGCACAAAGACCATATCGGTGGTGCTCCTGTTTGCTCTGAAGCCACACTGGCCCTCTGGTAGGTGGTCTTCAGCGATGGCAGGTACCAGCCGATTCAGGAGCAGCCTTGCAAGAATTTTCCCGGCAATGGACAGCAGGGTAATTCCCCGATATTTGGAACAGTCTGACTTCTCGCCTTTGTTCTTGTACAGGGTGATAACGACAGCATCACGGAGATCCTTTGGTAGTGTTCCTTCCTCCCAGCAGCAGAGAAAGAGGTCATGGAGCTTGTTGTGCAGTGCTGTGCCTCCATGTTTCCAGATCTCTGGTGGTATTCCATCAATGCCTGCTGCTTTGCCACTCTTGAGCTGGTGGATGGCTGTGAGGGTCTCTTCAGCGGTGGGCGGTTCATCCAATTCAACCTTTACTGGGAGTTGTGGGATTTGTAGGACGACTGCTTCTTGAACAGTGCGCTCAGCGCTGAAGAGGCTCTGAAAGTACTCCGACCAGCGGTTCAAGATGGAGGTATTATCTGTGAGGAGTGCCTGGCCATTCACGCTTCGCAGGGGACTTTGTACCAGGTGTCTGGGGCCATACACTGCTTTCAGTGCTTCGTAGAAGCCCCTGTAGTCACCATTGTCAGCGCAAAGCTGGGTCCTCTGTGCAAGTCTGGTCCACCACTCATTCTGGAGATCTCTGAGCTTGCGCTGGAGACTGCTGCAGACGAGGCAAAAGGCAGACTTCTTCACAGGGCAGGAAGGCTGGGCTAGGTGGGCCTGATGGGCGGCTCTTTTTCTTGCTAGGTGTTCCTGGATCTCTACATCGTTCTTGTCAAACCAGTCTTTGTTCTTCTTTCTAGCGAAACCCAGGACTTCTGCAGAGGATTTTGCAATAGCAGTTTTCAGTTGTTCCCAAAGTGTTTCAAGGGAGGAGTCTGCTGGGTCCGCTGTGTCTTTGAGCCTGCGCTGTAAATCTGTCTGAAAGGCAGCTTTCACGTCGTCACGCTGAAGGCTGGCAACATCAAGCTTTTTCTTGGGGGGGCCCCCATTTCTTGGGTTTTATAGTAGTTACAGATAAGGATATAGACCAATGGCTTTAGTTCAAGGGTGGTGCCAGAATAGCATGGTGCCTAGAGGTGCCTAGCTATTCTGACACTACCCTTGAACTATTTTACTTACACCTGTCACCCCTCTCAGGGTATAGGCCATCAACGAGAGACCTCCAGCGACTCCTGTCCTGTGCTTCTTCTTCGATTTTACTCCAGGGGGTTCCCAGTCTCTTGATGTCTGCTTGGAGGTCTCGACGCCAGGTGTTTCTCGGCCTGCCTCTTTTCGTCTTTCCCTGGGGGTTCCATGACAATGCCTGCCTAGCGATACTGGAAGCTGGCTTTCTCAGACTGTGACCAATCCATCCCCATCTTCTTCGCCCAATTTCATTCTCTGCTGTTATCTGCTCTGTTCTCTCCCAGAGTCTGACGTTGCTGATCTTCTCTGGCCAGTCAATTTTCAAGATTCTTCTAAGGCAACTGTTTATGAAGATCTGTACTCTGTTCACTGTGGTTTTTGTCAATCTCCAAGTCTCTGCTCCATATAGGAGAACTGCTTTTACGTTGGAGTTGAAAATTCGGACTTTGATGTGTTGTGACAGCTCTCTGGAAGTCCACACTTTTTTCAATTGGAGAAAGGCTGCTCTGGCTTTACCGATTCGTGCTCTGACATCTGCATCAGTGCCGCATTTTTTGTCTATGATGCTCCCGAGATAGGTGAAGGACTCCACCTCCTGCAACGGGGTGCCAGCAAGCAAGACTGGTTCTTCCCTGGTTGCGTTCAGCCTCATTGTCTCTGTTTTCTGTTTGTGGATGGTGAGGCCCACTTGGGACGAGATGTCAGCAAGCCTCGTGGTCTTGTCCTGCATTTGTTGATGAGTGTGGGACAGTAAAGCCAACTCTACTGCAAAATCGAGGTCGTCAAGCTGTGTCCACTGTATTCCACTTCGTCTGTGCTCTGTGGTCCTCTTCATGACCCAGTCTATGGCCAGTAGGAAGAGGAACGTTGACAGCAAACACCCCTGCCTGACACCGGTTCTGACCTGGAGCTCCCTGGTGAACTGCCCTTTGTGGATCACGCTACATGTCATGCCATCGTAGCTGCTCTTGATCAGGCGGACGAGCTTTGTGGGTACACCATAGTGTCGTAGGAGTTTCCACAGAGTCTCTCGGTCCACGCTGTCAAATGCTTTCTTATAATCCACAAAGTTGACGTACAGCGGGGAGCTCCACTCCAGAGACTGTTCCACGATGATGCGGAGAGTGACGATCTGGTCTGTACATGATCGTTTTTTCCTGAATCCTGTTTGCTGGTCTCTCAGCTGGGGGTCAACGGAGCTCTTCATTCTCTCCAGGATGATCCTGTTGAAGACCTTTCCTGGTACTGATAGCAAGGTGATTCCTCTGTAGTTGGAACACTTGCTGAGGTCGCCATTCTTGGGAAGCTGTTAGGTACCCCTCCTTCCAGTCAGCCGGCATCACCTCCTCTTCCCAGATCTTTCCAAACAGTGGGTACAGCAGCTCTACTGTTGTTTCTAGGTCTACTTTCAGAGACTCCGCTGGGATGCCATCTGGCCCTGCTGCTTTGCCGTTCTTTAAAAATGCCACTGCTCTTCTGATCTCTTCCCGGCTGGGTCTGTCACAGCTGATGGGTAGGTCGGTCTCTGCTGGCTGGATGTCTGGGGGGGTCGGGTGGGCTGGGTCTGTTCAGTAACTCTTCAAAATACTCGGCCCATCTGTCGAGTTGGTCTGCTCTGTCTGCAATAGGCTTGCCTTCTTTGTCTTTTACTCGTCTTACTGTATGGCCATACTTGCCCGACAATCTTCTGGTAATGTCATAGAGCTGTTTCATGTTGCTGCTGCCTGCTGCCTTTTCTGCCAGGCTGTCTGTGTAGGCCCTCGTCTGCCCTGATACTCCTCCTTACCTCGCGGTTGGCTTCCGAGTATTCCTCCTGTGCCCTTGCTTTGGCTGCTCTCGTACGACTTGTTGACATCTGCTTTCTTCTGCTTCCTCACTTCTATCTTCTTCAATCCCCACCCGGGTCTGCCCTGGGGGACTTGGGTGGGGTTAGGTACTTTTTAGTTCCCAGGGTCACCCTGGTCAGCCCCACAGGGTGAGTTTTTCTCTCTATTCTGGGGCATGTGTTTCTGTCTACCCTTGGTCCATTCACCTGTATTTGCCTTTTTAAAACTCTCCCTACTGTCTGCACTGCCTGTAGCTCTTGATATTGGATGTGTGTTGCTAAATGGTCTTAGCTTTATTTAGGCCCCATGTGTTAGGTTTATTTAATGTATTTGACCGGCTGGCGACATACATTCAATGTTCTGTTTATTTTTTTTCCACAAGCA
The DNA here is from genome assembly GCA_036245525.1 of Semisulcospira habei. Lineage (NCBI taxonomy): Eukaryota > Metazoa > Mollusca > Gastropoda > Semisulcospiridae > Semisulcospira > Semisulcospira habei. The sequence continues at coordinate 159,462,214 of BTPG01000005.1, forward strand.
GTGCAGGCACGTCCTGAGAAAGCCTTGTTGCTGTCGGGACGTTAAGCAATGTACAATCAATCTATCTTCTTCAAGGTCTGCCTACCCGGCACCGGCCTCCACGTGGCGTAGGTGGGTAGTCCGCTCAGTCCCTGACTGAGTGGGCTAGCGGACGGGTGCCATCTTTGTCCAGGATTAGGACTTGATGTCAGCAGATATGTTGTTCAGCCTTTTCACTGGTCCGGTTTTTAAGGAGCTGTGCTAACCTAGGTCGTACCATGTTGGATTGGTCCTTAAAAATACTCGTGACTTTTTGGTCCTTTGGATCCCAAGTGTTTGCCGTGCTTGGAGACCCGTGTCGGGGGAGAAGAGGATCCTGGTGGCTGAGGTTCCCTTTGGGCTGCGGCTCACTGGTGCCAACACTCCACTTCGGCCTTGACTTCTACCTAAACGGGAGGCTAGTCGTACCGGCCTAGTCAATCGGCTCTTGTCACGTTGAGCCCTATCCCACTGTTGACATGCGGGTTGCTATACGGAGCACCATGCTATAGCTTCTGCTGCTGATTAGGTGCTTTACGCCAGTATTCCCCTGCATTCAACAGTGTGATAGAAGGCGGTGGCTCAAACGGTTCAATCGGGCTTACCCCCTTGAGTATATCTTTCGGGCAGTCTCCATTGTGCGTCGGCTGGAGACCCGCCGACAGTTGCACTTTCCCTTGTTGGGCTCGGTGGCGGGCGGGGACCCCCGGGGGATGAATATCTCTACTAATATAATATGGATAAAACCAAAAAACCAAAACTAGCACAGAAACGACGCATAGACACCGACATTGCACATGACAGTGATTCAGACTGTGAGGAAGCGACGCCTCAGGCGTCGGCCGTATGGCCTCGCTTCCTCATTGTCCATAGCAAGGTGAAGGAGAAACCAGTTACCAAGCTGCATCCTTTTCTGGTGGGGGAGACCCTCAGGAGCCGTGTTGGCAGGCCTGACGCCCAGCGCCTCAGGTCTGGTGACTTGCTGGTGGAGTGCCGTACTCGGGCACACTCCAGCGGGCTACTGGGGCTCTCTTCCATCGGAGACACTCCTGTGGAAGTCACACCCCACAAAACTATGAATTCGTCAAGAGGCGTAATCAAAGATCAAGCTTTGGCAGAACTGTCAGAAGATGAACTTGTAAGGAACCTTAAGTCTCAGGGGGTGACTTGCGTCAGGCGCTTCGCTTCCAAGCGAGGTGGTGGGGAGATCCGTCTCCCTACCATCATCCTGACGTTTGGCACCCCCACCCCTCCTACTACCATCTGGGGAGGTTACTACTCCCTGAGAGTGAAAAAGTACGTCCCTCTTCCCCTCCGGTGCTTTAAGTGCCAAAAGTATGGCCATGGGCAGAAGACATGCCGTCAGGCAGAGGCTTCATGCGCCCGTTGCACTAGGCCCGGACACTCTGCTGAGTCCTGCACAGCCACCCCTCTGTGTGTGAATTGCCAGGGGGCGCATATGGCTTCGGATAAGAAATGCCCTCGTTGGATATCCGAGTGCAAGATTCAGCAGGTGCGTGTGGAGAAGGGGCTGTCCTTTCTGGATGCCAAAAAACTGGTTGAAGGCCCTGGTGCAGCTGCGGCTGCCCCAACCTCTAACACCTCAGTGTATACTTTTAGTGCAGCGGTGGCAGGCAAGCGCCCCACCAAAGACTTTTCATGTCAGACCCCAACTTCTTGGTTGGGGGCGGAGCCTCGGCTCATCTCGCCCCTGGAGAGTAACCCTCCTCCGGTGGTGACAAGGAGCCAGGGAACGCAGAAGGCGGACACTGCCGATCCGGTTGTGCCGCCTTCTGTTGCCCCTAAGCCTCAGCCCCCACCCAAACCTGTTAGTCAGTCAACTCCAAAGGCTTCTGGCTCTGGTCAGCCTTCTAAGGCCGCTAACTCTAGCAGCAGGAACGCTGCCCAGGACCAGAAGTCTAAGAAATCTATGGGACCGCTGTGCGCACGGGCCCAGAAGGGGAACACAGATGTGCCCCTTCAAAACAAATATGCTGCACTGGAGGAGCGGATGGAGGGAGTGGAAGTTGTTGTTGCTGATGCTGCGGCAGCTCCACCCCCTTCCTCTCCGAAGAACCAGAGGAGGCCCGGGAGCCGGCCCCCCTCTGTTTCTTCAACTCCTTCCAAGGTAAAGGAAAAAGGGGGGAAAAACTCCTTACCCCCAGATAAAACCTAATCATGTACTCTTTGCTTCAGTGGAATTGTCGTGGTTTTCGAGCTAACTTTGAGGAATTACGTCTTTTAGTCAAGTTCTATAACCCCTCAGTCATATCTCTTCAGGAGACTTACCTGAAGACTTCTGACCCTGTGTCTTTTAATGGTTTTAATGTTATACATAAAGGCTCTGATTCGGAGAGGCGCTCGGGTGGAGCGGCTCTTCTCATTAGTAGCCAAATTTTATGTAGCCCCGTTAGCATCGACACCTGTCTTCAGGCTGTCGCTGCTCGGGTTACCTTAAAAAAGACCATAACCATATGTAGTATTTACCTGCCACCATCACTGCGGGTCTGTAGCAATGATATTTTTAACTTAGTAGATCAACTGCCCCCTCCCTTTATTCTCATGGGGGATTTTAACGGTCATGCTCACCTTTGGGGTAGTGACCACTATGATGGCAGAGGTCAGATGTTAGAAGATGTTTTTTCTCAACTTAACCTATGTGTCTTTAACGATGGCTCACCTACATACTCTAACTCAGGTTCCGGATCTAGTTCTGTTCTAGACCTCACTGTGTGTGATCCTTCTCTCATGCTGGACTTTGACTGGAAGGTTCACGACGACCTGTGTGGTAGTGACCACTTCCCAGTAGTCCTGTCATCGGTCAGCTGTGAGGAGGATTCGCCGGTGGGGCGCTGGAATCTCAAGAAAGCTAACTGGTCTCTGTTTGCCTCTCTCTGTCAGTCTCGTCTTACAGAGGAGGTGGTCATGTCAGCTGAAGAACCTGTTTCTTGTTTTACTTCTATTTTGTTGGAGGTTGCAGGTGAAACCATCCCTAGAACTTCCACATCACTCCCTCGGAAGCCGAGAGTACCATGGTTCAATGAAGAGTGCCGCAAGGCCCAAACAATGCGCAAATCTGCTCAGCGACGTGCATTTCGTAATCCGTCGCAAGCAAATATTTTAACCTTTAAAAGACAGCGGGCGAAAGCCCGTTACATTTTTAAACGTGAACGCCGTGCTTCCTGGAGACGCTTCGTCTCATCTTTATCTTCTAGGACTCCGTCCCAAAAAGTCTGGAAGGCTGTTCGAAGAATTAGGGGCAGGGGTGGCTCGGCTTCTGTCGGCCATCTTAGAGATGGTGCCAGTTTGGTCACAGATAAAAAGGCTGTGGCCAATTTGCTTGCCTCCACCATTGCCCATAATTCTTCAGCAGAGCATTATTCACCTTTCTTCCAGAGAGAGAAGGAGAAGCGAGAATCTTGTGCTTGTGATTTTATATCGGATAACTTGGAAGACTATAATGCCCCTTTTACGTTTTCAGAATTGCAGCAAGCCATGCAGAAATGTACTGACTCTGCTGCTGGATTAGATACCATCCATTATCAGCTCATAACACATCTGCCTGAGGATTCACTCCTTGTACTTCTCAAGGCCTTTAACCATATCTGGATAACCGGTCATTTTCCGCCATCTTGGCGCCAGGCTGTGGTTGTGCCAATTCCCAAGCCGGGTAAGGATCCTTCCGACCCGGGCAACTACCGGCCAATAGCTTTGACATCATGTTTATGTAAAACTATGGAACGCTTGGTCAACGCCCGACTGGTGTGGCATCTTGAGTCACAGGGTCTCATCACAGACCTCCAGTGCGGTTTCCGGCGCTTCCATAGTACAACTGACCATCTAGTCCGCTTTGAGTCTTTTATCCGAGATGCTTTTGTCAACAAGCAGCATGTCTATGCAATTTTCTTTGATCTTGAAAAGGCATATGACACTACCTGGAAGCATGGTATAATGTCTGATTTGTCGGACATGGGTTTTAAAGGGCATATGCCCGTTTTTATTCACAATTTTCTGTCCAACAGGTCGTTCCATGTCCGTGTGGGCTCCACCCTCTCCGACTCCTTTGAACAGGAGATGGGTGTCCCGCAGGGCAGTATTCTATCTCCTGTTTTATTTAGCATTAAAATAAATAACATTGTAAAGGCCGTCAAGGATGATTCTGAATGCTCTTTGTTTGTGGACGACTTTGCTTTGTGTGCACGAGGTCGAGGACTTGCGTCCCTTGAGAGGCGCTTGCAGCTGTGTGTTGATCGAATCCAGGGGTGGGTGTCTCTCAATGGATTCAGATTCTCGCCCTCCAAGACAGTCTGTGTGCATTTTACTAACCAGACGAAATGTTTTCCAGAACCTAGCCTGAGCATTGCTGGAGTGCCAATTAAGGTGGCCGAAGAGGCAAAGTTTTTGGGGGTCATCTTTGACAAAAGATTGACCTTCTGCAACCATGTTAACTACCTTAGAACCTCTTGTCGGAAGGCCCTCGACATTCTTCGTGTCGTTGGTCGTACTGACTGGGGTGCAGACCGCATCGTCTTACTTCGACTGTACCGGGCCCTTGTTCGGTCCAAACTGGATTACGGCTCTGTGGTATATGGCTCGGCTTCCAAGTCTGTTCTGCAGCGTCTGAACACAGTTCACCATCAAGGTCTGCGCATATGTCTGGGAGCCTTCAGGACATCTCCAGTTCCTAGTCTGTATGCAGAGGCAGGGGAGCCTTCTCTCAGGCTCCGCCGCATCCGCCTCATGCTCAGCTACGTTCTGAAGCTGAAGGCCCATCCAGAAAATCCTGCCTATGATTGTGTTTTTAACCCGTCGTTTGCAGAGATTTACGATGCCCATCCGGGAGCTGTCCGTCCACTTTCCTTCCGTGTCCGACCTCATCTGCAGGCGGCCGGAGTGGACCTGGACAAAGTTTCGGAATCTCTGCAACACGTCACTCCACCCTGGCTACTACCAGTTCCTGACATCTTGCTGGACTTGACTGCCCACAAGAAGGATTGTACTCCACCAGCCATATACCAACAGAGCCTCAATGAACTCCTTTCAATTTTTCCTGGCTATTGTCGTCTTTATACGGATGGGTCCAAGTCGGAGGATGGAAGAGTGGCTGCGGCTGCAGTGTCCTCTCGCCATCCTAGACGCCCATTTAAGCTCCGTCTCCCTGACCATTCCTCTGTATTTAGTGCAGAACTGCAGGCCATTCTGCTAGCACTCAAGCATGCCTATCAGTCTCGGGAAAGGAACTTCCTGATTCTGTCTGACTCTCTTTCTGCCCTGCAGGCCCTTCAGGGCGCGGGAACAGACCATCCACTGCTGGTGCAGATTAGAGAGCTCTACGCGGACTTGATGAAGGAATATTACGACATCATTTTTATTTGGGTCCCAGGCCATGTGGGCATCGAAGGCAACAGAATCGCAGATTCTGCTGCCAACAGTGCCCGCAGTGACCCTGTCCCTGACACACAGACTGTCTATAGTGATTTTAAACCTGTTATTAGTGCGTACATAGCCCGCGAGTGGCAGTCCGAGTGGGACAAAGAGGAAGGGAACAAGCTTCATGAAGCTCTTCCTAAGTTGTCTGACAGTCTACCTTTCCGCTGCGGCAGCCGCCGTGAGGAGACTGTCCTTGCTCGGCTCCACATCGGGCACACATATGTTACGCACTCTTACTTACTTAAACAGGATGAGCGTCCATGGTGTTTTGCCTGTGATGAGCAGTTTTCTGTTCGACACTTTTTGCTGTATTGTGCTGACCTAATTGACACCAGATATAAACACTTCACAGCAGACTCCTTGAAGGTTTTGTTCCGGGATGTTCCCCCGGACAAAATCTTCAATTTTTTGAGAGAATGCAATATTTTTAACAAGATCTGAGCATTCATAGACTATGTGAATTTTTTTATTTGCCCTTTTTGAGAGTCTGTAGACGTTTCTTTTCCAGACATGTGCGACATTTTAGCCTGAGATTTTTAATCTATATTTACATCTTGTCTTAAGACCTTGCTTTTAGTCTGCCTGACCAGATTTTTACCCATCCCGCCGTGAGATGGCCTTAGTCGCCTGCTCGGCGTTAAACCCAAATAACTAACTAACTAACTTCTTCAAGGTCTGTGCCGACAGCCAGTCCTTTTGATGGTGTTTCCTGAACCCTACAGTGTCTTTGCAGGTTGAGTTCAGCGCCTCTAACTGCCTTCCACTGCTGCTCTGTGGTGACCGCCTCGTCTTCATTTACTAGCTCCTGCAGCGCTTGAAACCGGTTGGACAGCACCAGTTTGAACTCTTCTCTCACTACAGTCTCTCTCAGGAGGCCTACATTATAGCGCTGTCTTCTTCTTGTCTCTGTGAGGGCCTTAGTTGCCTGCTCGGCGTTAAACCCAAATAACTAACTAACTAATTGTCTCTGTGAGGCTTTTCTTTAACTTGAGCTTTATTCTTAAGGTAAGCAGATGGTGGTCTGAGGCGACATCTGCTCCCCTCCTCACTCAAACATCTTGAAGGGATCTTCTAAATTTCTTGCTAATGCAGATATGGTCTATTTGGTTCTCTGTAGTATAGTCAGGTGAGACCCAAGTTGCTTTGTGTATTCTTCTGTGTGGGAAGATGCTGCCTCCAATGACAAGTCTGTTTAGAGCACAAAAGTCCACAAACCTCTCCCCGTTCTCACTCATCTCCCCTAGTCCCTGTCTCACCATCACCTCATCATATCCGGTGTTGTCCTCCCCTATTTTGGCATTAAATCGCCCATGACGATGGTGATGTCTCGCTCCGCACATTTGTCCACAGCACTCTGGATTCGGTCGTAGAACGCTTGTACTTTTGCATTTCCGCTGCTATCTGGGCGGCCTTGCCGCTCTGGTACATGGTCTTGACATTCCATGTGCCCATGGTTGTGTCCCTGGATAGAGAGAGGCGGCTTGGTCCTGTGGCTTCTGAAGACTTCCGGCTTTCACCACAGGACGTCATAAATCTTCTGGTAGAAGAACCTTCCTCCTCCAGGAAAGGAATTGCTGTTTGTCTTTTCGTCGGCGTTTTTGTAGCTATTTCCTTATTTGCAGGGTGGGGAAGCTACCCCCATGCCCAATCCCCTTACTAGGAGGACCAGGGGTTTTCTGTCAGGGTCACCTTCCCTTAGACCATGTTGGTTCACGGCACCTTATTTCATTCGGTGCACCTCTCTTGCGAGGGACTCCCTATCCACCACCCAGGGGACGCACCTCAACGCCATATGGTCCCAGCGCGAGGTTGAACTATTTTAGACAAACTTATTTCAAACACTGGTGTATTCCGAATGATAAGGGAACTCATGAGAACTTGTGCTTCTTTTGACTTCATTTCACATCCTCAGATCATGGAAAATCATCTGTTGGTACAGTGTAGTTTCAGTTAACCCATCACTGCCAGAACAAAACAAATAATACCTAAATGCAAGAGGCATAGATCTTCATAAACCCCTGCAGTTGCAGGGGCTCTTGAGGATCTATGCCTCTTGTTGAAACCATTTCGTATCTATGTTCCTTTGAAAGTTGGTATCTTTGACATTAAATTTACAGTGATTTCACAAACATTGTGTCCACTGGTGGTGAAAAGGTTAACTAGTGAAGACAGTTTTTTTTAACACTAGGATTTAAATTATGAACATTGAAGTTTGTCAGGTTTTAAATTCATTTGTTTATTTTTTTATTTTTATTTTTCTTTATTTGTTCATTTATTAATTTTTTCATGTACATGTATATTTTCTTTGAAATATTATGTTATTTGTTTTGTCCTCTTTCAGACACCATTCAAACCAGTAAAGTACTTCTCCATAGACCGTGTGTTCCGGAATGAGAACCTGGATGCCACACATCTGGCTGAGTTCCACCAGATAGAGGGTGTTGTCGCGGACTATGGCTTAACCCTTGGCGACCTTATGGGGGTCATAAACGAATTCTTCCAGAAGCTAGGTCAGTGTGGGGGGCATGCAGGTGCTGTGTGCGACAGTGCTAGTCTAAGATTTTGGACTTTATGGCTTCCAGCTGTAAGGTCCAAAATCAAAGACTGGCACAGACTAGACTAGCACAAGTTTGCAGTCTGATATACAATTTATATCTATAGGTAAATTTTACCAAAGCCAGAATTTGTGTATTCATTCCTGAGTTTGGACGTTGGATTTGTCATGTGTTTCCAGTGACACATTTTGTCAGTTCATTTGGGGATTCACGTCGGACATCTTGATTGTTTCTTGCCTCTCTATTTCATGACCATTATTGGCATTATTATATTTGTTATTGTCACATTATAACAAAGTTTAGTTTAACCCCTCGACTGGTACTGCTGATAGCGCTCAGCAGAAAAAAATGTCCAACCACGTCTTTTCCATCTATGTAGTGGTTTCATCAGTAGCAGTCAAGAGGTTAAGCATTAAATGTTAAATGAATGTTGTGTGCAGGGATCAAGAAACTTCGCTTCAAGCCAGCATACAACCCATACACAGAACCAAGCATGGAGATTTTCAGTTATCATGAAGGTACTTTTGGAATATCCCCAAAGCTATGTCATTGAACCTTGACTACTAATTTCTTTAACCCTTTCACTGATGAGATAAAGTAAACAATCTACCTGCAAGCGACATAGATCCTTATGAGCTCCTGCAGTTGCAGGGGCTCAAGAGGATCCATGCCTCTTGCTTTGCTGACACCACTTTGTTTCCTTGTTTTATGCATGGTTGGGGCTCTTTGGCAATGAATGAACACAATCTGCGTCCATGGGCATTGAAGAAGTTTTTTTGTGCAAGAGTTCTGTACAAGAGAAAGAGGATCTCATGATGACCAAAATCAACACTTTGACAGGAAAGCTGACAGATTAAAAACCTCCTCCACATCCCAGTAAAGTCATCCTTGGGCATACTGTCTTTGATTGACAGATATGGGTCAGCCTCAATGTTACGCACTCCAGTATACCGCAGTGTCTGATACAACACACACACACACACATATATATATCTCGGGCTCCTACCAGGAAGCCTGGTGATCAAAAGGTCCTTGGGCCGACATCAGCCTTAGCTGGCCCACGCACAGAGGTGTGCATGACAACTAAGGCCAGAGAACCTTTTGACCACCAAGTGTTTCCTTCTCAAATCTGTCATTAAATTCAACACTGTAATACATAGGTGACAGTCTTTCAGCTTTTCTTCAAAATCCAAAAAAGCTGAATTTCAATTTTCAGTTTGTTTCCTCAAAAACATTACTGCTGACATTAATAATAGGAAATGTGCACATCATTTCAGCCCAAAATTCTGTTTTATGTACCTACACGACAAGGGAGGCGACCCAAGGGCACCATAGCCAGGTACCCGGAGTAGCCTCCCGTACCTCCCCATCCGGTGGCGTGAGCAGTGGTGTCACACCAGTCTGTTCACTTAGCTTACCGCGAACGGACGTGTTCAGTCTACAGGATCTTTGGCTGTGTACGGTTGTGAACCGGTCGTACTGGTGGTTTGACTTTGGCCGTGCTTGCCTTGGATTAGCTTTGTTCTCTTCGAGTGTGCAGTCTGGAAGAGTCCTTGTGACAGTCTTGGGGAAACAAAGTGTTTAGTGCTAAAGGATTGGCCGTGTGGGCGCTGGTGGTTCCTTTGGACAAGACTAACTCGGCAGCGCACAGTCTCTTCTGACTCACACGGCGGACTGCTACAAAGTTTTGCGGACTGGATGACAGTAACAAGCTTACACTGTACGACGACTACGGAAGCCATGCTGGGTAACTTCTTGCTTGGCGGGGACTTCGTTGGCTGGGGAGGTGTTCGGCCGTTCTCCGCTGCGCACGAGGGACCTTCACCTTCCGCCTCGCAGGACGGGCTACAGCTTCGTCGTAGCAGTGGCTGACGGCCTTTGAACAGGTTCCCCCCGGTCTCTTTCGCCATGGCAAGGTAAGGCCTCGGTTCTTGCTCTCGACCAGCGCTCGGTGCGCCGGGCGGTGGCACGGGCCGTGAATCTGGCTGTTTATACAGAGGTCTCCTTCAATCTCAGTAGGAAGACCAGGACTGTCGTATTTCTGTCAAACGCATCTTTGGCTACTGAGCGTGAGCAGATAGTCCTTTTTAAGCAGAGAAAGAAGTGAAGCAGAGGGGTGCACTGGGAGCGGGCTGGGCCCTTTACCTATTGGTCCGTGAATTGAAAGCACGCTCTGCTAAGTGATAGTCCTTAAAAAATAAAATAAAAAACAGAAAGCAATGGCTCACCTGACCAAGAGAGGTGGTCGGTGGGGAAGGAACTACTGGGACTCTATAGAGTTGCTTATGTTGTTTTGCCTGGCCTTGCGGAGCCGCGCTCGCTCGCCTTGCGCTTTGGCTGCCTCCGCACTGTTTTTGTTATAGCTGTATATTTTAGATACGGCTGGCGTTTACACCGGGCAGAGAGAAGGTGTGAATTGTAAGGGCTTGTACTTGGCCTGCAGTGCCCTTATAATACACTCAATACGACATAACCAGGTGGTCTCTGGAAAAGTGTGGGGTCCTTTTCCGCACTACCGCATGAATGTTATCTTGCTCTGTGTAACTTAGACATGACTTCACTGTGCCATGCAGCAGGCGGTAGGTAAAGTTATGAATGAGTGAAGGGATAATGCGAGCGCTGGTCTGCGTGGCCTTCCAGGCCACGGCCACTTGCCTCTCACCTTTGACTATGTTGCAGTAATAGCCCGCACGCGCTCTGGAGACTTCCAGTGGTCTGGTGAGACGCATGCCCTGGGTGGAAGAACATGGTCACATCTCGGGGCTCCTTCGGCGCGAACAACCGTCGCCGTCCCACGACCAACCACCCACTACCACTACAGACCGGCTTAGACGCATCCGCTCTGGAATGTTGGGGGACTGATGACTCGCCCGACAAGACCCCCCTTGCGCGCCCGCTCTCCTGAGCCTGGCCCGCAGCGAGCTTGTTCGCCCCGCTCTGCGGATTCTAGGAGCCTAAAAGGAAGGATTAAAGTCAGCCGGACAAGCTTCTGGATATGGGGGGACCGACGACTCGCCGGACGAGACCCCCCTTGCGCGCGCCCGCTTTCCCGAGCCTGGCCCGCAGCGAGCTTGCTCGCCCCGCTCTGCAGAACCTAGGAAGCTAAAAGGAAGGATAAAGTCAGACGGACGAGGCCACTGGATACGGGGGGACTGACGACTCGCCGGACGAGACCCCGCTTGCGCGCCCGCTCTCTCAAGCCTGGCCCGCAGCGAGCAAGCTCGCCCCGCTCTGCGGAAACTAGACAGAGGCCAAATGAGATAAGGAGAACCGCCGCTACTTGAGTCCAGTCCAGCAGCCACGTCGTATGCCCCACTCCATGGTGAGTGACAGCGGCCCAGCCGGACAAGGCTACGGGATGTTGGGGGATTGCCGACTCACCGGATGAGACCCCCCTTGCGCACCCGCTCTCCCAAGCCAGGCCCGAAGCGAGCTTGCTCGTCCCGCTTTGCGGAAACTAGAAGACGGCTAAGAGATGAGGCAAGAGAACCGCTGCTATCCGAGTCCAGTCCAGCAGCCACGTCGTTCGCCCCACTCCACGATGAGTGACAAGCGCCCCCAGCCGGATGCGGCTACTGGACCCGTGTGCGCACGCTCTCTCGAGCGTAGCCCACAGCAACCTTGTTCGCCCCACCATGCGGAAGCTCGTACGGGCGGAACTCGTACGCAGCCCCGCCACTACTCGGTGCCTGCCCAGCAGCAATGTCTTCCGTCCCGCTTCACGGTGAGTGACAAGCGCCCCCTCCCGGACAAAGCTACTGGACCCGTGGGCGCGCGCGCCCTCTCAAGTGGGGCCCACAGCGAACTTGTTCACCCGCCTTATGGATCGGGTACGCAGCCCCGCCGCTACTTGGTACCAGTCCAGCAGCGCCGTCGTCCACCCCGCCCCTCGGTGAGTGACAGACGCCCACAGCTGGATGAGCTACTGGACCCTGTGCGCCCGCCCTCTTCAGACTGGCCTACAGCGAGCTTTACGGCCTGAGTCCTCTCGTGTTCCGACGCGGTTACTCGGAAGCATTCCTGCCTCTACTCGGATCCAGTCCAGCAGCGGCCGCGTTCGGCCCGCGCCAAGGTGTGTGTCAAGCGCACTGACCTGTGGGAGTTTGGAGCTGTTCGCGCAGACGGTCGTCCGGCGCGTGGAGAACTCCGGGCTGCGATCCACGCCTCCGACTACGCCTGGGCCGCCGCCCCTACTGGCCGCGCGGACAGGCACCTCAACGGGTTGGAGCTGGCGGTGATTGGGTGAACCTTCGTCCGTGTGAGACTCCTGGAGCTTCTCATCCTCTCCGCCACCGCCACTGAGAGCTCCAACTTCCGATGGCGGGGCGGGTTCCTCTCCACTCCCTCTGCTTACTCCTGGCACAGATCTTCCAGTGGTGCGAAGATTGCGACACCCCTCTCCAAGCATGACGTAACCCTGGCCACCTGATGGTCCTGCTGACTCCTGCTCTCGGCACGGCCGGCTTTTTGACACCGAGTGGGCGCTCCGCCTGGATATCTTCAGAGGATCTGCGCGTAGTGCAAGGCGGCCATGTCCGACCCCTTCCCGACACAGTTTATTCGCTGGCTCCCCCTCGCAGCGGTCGACGCGCTCTCCATCTCTGGGGTGGCCCTCTTCGCGGATGCTTATCCGCCAACGCTGCTAGTCCCAAGGTCCTGCTCAAGCTCAAGGGTGCCTACAGGGTGCTTGCTGATGGCCCCGTTCTGCTGGGCCAAGGCTTGGACCACCGACCTCATGAGCCTCACCACGCTCGCCTCCAGGCGCATAGTGTAGCTTAGCTGAAATGGTCGGGAGTGTGGCTGGGGTGGGCGGCTCTGGTGGGCCCCTTACAGGGAATGTGAGTCTAGGTGGCACCCACCTCCTATTCGCTATTAGTAATGTCATCGGTAATGTTTTTGAGGAAACAAATGAATTTTTCTCTAAAATGTATTTTTTCGAAAAATACTTACAGATGACATTACTCGAAGGACCCTCCCGCCTGCACCGCTTGCCGCTCCTAAGCTAAGCTTCAGACTGGTGTGACACCACTGCTCACGCCACCGGATGGGGAGGTACGAGAGGCTTCTCCAGGTACCTGGCTACGGCGCCCTTGGGTTGCCTCCCTTGTCGTGTAGGTACACAACAGAAATGGTAAGCTAAGTGCACGTTTCCTATTAGTAATGTCATCGGTAAGTATTTTTCGAAAAATTCATTTTGAGAAAAATTCATTTTTCAGGCAGAACACCCTTTCAGCCAGCCTGTTCCATCTGCAAGAGGCATACATTCTCATGAACCCATGCATCCGCAGAGGCTCATGAGAATTTGTCTCTTGCTGGTCCTGCCACAGACCATTTTCAGTCTTTCCAATTTTTCACACTGTCACCCAAAACAATAAGATGATTGTGAATAACACGGTCTGACTTTATGGCTCAAAGGTACTGCGATATGCTGAAGCTGACTTGTATTTACACTTGTATTCTGAACTGAAAAATGTTCTTCAGGTCTACAGAAGTGGGTGGAGATTGGCAACTCAGGTGTGTTCCGTCCAGAGATGCTGCTGCCTATGGGCCTTCCTGATGATGTGTCTGTCATCGCCTGGGGTCTGTCTTTGGAAAGGTAAGCAGTTTAACTTCCTTGTGCATGCAGCTACCGATACAGGACCAGTTGCTACCAACAACTCATCTTCCCCTCCTGGTGTGATCTATTTTAGTAAAAAAATAAAAAAGTAATGGGAAGCGACTTTTGATTGTTAGAAAGATTTCAACTTCAAAATCAGTCCTCTCCACTTTGTAGTTGGAAATATCACACTTTACAGGTCTAAGATCTGGGTCCATAGCGAGGACTAAATACACATGCCCAATGTGAAATGCATGGGTGACAGTCCCGGGGACTGATTCAGCTTTTTCTAAGTCCCAGAAAGCTGAATTTCAGCCTTGTAGTTCAGACAGAACAGATCTGCAGCCAGGCTGTGACATCTGCAAGAGGCATAACTCCTCATGAGCGCCTGCCTCTGCAGGGGCTCATGAGAATGTATGTCTCTTGCCGGTCATGGATGGGGCATGGTCTGTGGACCATTTTCAGTCTTTTAAATATTTCGCACTGTCACCCATGCTGTCACCTATGGAAATGCGAGATTTTGTGTCATGTGAGACAGTCATATTCTGGGAGCTCAAAAAGCGAGCGCAAATTTAAAAGCACATGCACACACATACAATTCTTTGGGCTTCCAGAAGAAGAACAAATTTGGTTCCCAGATTTCACTTGGATGATACTGATAGTCTGAATGACTGCTAGGGTGCCAGAAAGTTTGGTTGTCCATGGGTCTTTGTGGCGAAGGCTACAAGATCAAGAATCGCAGACCAGCACACATATTACACTGAAAATGACTTGGATTGTTTGGGAAGGTGGACAGCTTTATTGTCTTATCACATACGCTGATACTTATTAATTTTTTAACTCCTCATGTGCTTTCACCCCTCATGTGCTTTAACCCATTAAATCCTGGAACTTATTTTTTTTTTCAAATTTGCCTATTTGTTTCCTCAAAACACATTACCGATGGTATTACTAATAGGAAAAGGTTCTTAGCTAGACTAATTTTAGCCAAAATTTGTTGTGTACGTATCAGGCCGTGTTGGCAGGTGAGGACGCCATAGCCTAGGCAGTAACCCGAGTAGCCTCCCTTCCATCTCATCCGCGCATGCAACCAGCGGAAGCTCACCAGTCAGTTTCTTTGCTAGACAATGGAAGGTTGTGTACGTCAGTGTCTCAGCTTCGAACTGTATATAGTTGTGGACTCCATCGTAGTGTTTGGAGAGGTTTCCCTATGATGTGCCTTGTGTTAGGCTTGGACGCTTTTCTGTGGGTTTTTCCTCGTCGGTGTTGGTGTTTGTTTCTTCAAAAACATTACCGATGACATGACCTTATGGGAGGTGTCTACGCAATTCTAGCCTAAGAGCTCGTTGTGTTACCACACAACCCGGGAGGCACTCGGGGAACCCCGAGGGGGCCGAGAGTTATCTCCCGATACTCCCCATCCGGGACAGAGTACCCATAGTCCGTCAGTCAGTCTACTTAGGCTTACGCTGTTCAGACGTGTTTGCTCTAGCCTACGGACTTGGGATTTTCGACCAGTTCGCCGGTCGTCGACGGCCTTGGTTCTTCGCTTGACTTCTTCTTCGTCCGTCCTCCCTGTGCCTTGCGTGGCTCTGGTGTCCCCTCTTCGTTGGCAGCTGCCCGCTTGGCTGCTTGTCATGCCTGGGCTGTGCTGTGTGCTTCGCTGTGACTTCGCCGCGCGTGCTATGGTTGAGATTTTTCTCCCCCCTTCCCCGGTCCCGCTCCGGGAAAAGGTAAGGTAGTTGGGTTGGCCCTCGGCCGGTCCCCGCGCTGGGCACTGGTTGAGCGGGCACGAAGGCGGTCTTCTTCGGCGCTGTTGTTTTGCGCCAAGATTCTTGGCTTTTACTTGGCGGGCCTCGCGCCCGTTCCCACTCTCCTTCCGTGTTGGTGTGGCATTATTATTTAACAGGGTCAAAATCTCCCTTTCTCAAAAGAGGGCATTTACGCGTGAGGAAAGGAATGAGACGTTTTAATCTGGAACGGTCATTCCTAAACGGCGCAGTTCCACAGGTGGTCAGCTTCGTTTTCCAAGATGGCGTCTAGCGATGCAGAGCACCTTTTCCTCGCGGTTAAAACCTTTAATGGAATGGGAGTGGTGTGAAAGATTGGTGAAAGTTAAGTCTAACCATATTTCTGGCGTTTACCTACTCACTTGTTCCTTACCTACTCTTTTATACCTTGTGGGGTTCGGGGAATGTGTTATGCTCCGGCCATTCCTTGACGCATTACGTTGGTGAGTGTGGCGAGAGCCGACGCTTACTTCGGTACTGTGTCGGTCACGTAATGCCTGTTGTGCATAATGCAGACCTGTTTACCATACACGGGGGCTTATTAGGTACACAATTTGGCTGGTGGGTGAACATACTTGTGCAATTTTATACTTGGCATCACATGTTTCAGTTCTTGGATGTCAGGCGTATGCCCACTTGAGCGCAGGGCCACTGGTCGCCACGCCTTGCTGCCGTTTGATAAGGTTCAAGATGACCTTTTTGTGGCTGTAATAGAAGAAAATCATAAACACACTGCTCGCAAGTCGGCTCTACTCTCCGTCGGTCGTCTCGCAGCCCGGCTGCTGTAGCTACGCCCCCTGCTTCCGTGGTTCTTCTCGAGGTCCAGCCTAGCCTCCGGACCTCATGGACAAGAGCGTGAACGGCTTGGATCTGACACGGACTAGGAGGTCTGCTCGTGGGAGGTCTGAGCCAGCCTTTTCCCCGATGGAACCAGTTGCTTCACTCGGAATGCACCAGGATACCTTCGGAGGATCGGCGCACTGGCGAGATGGCTTAGTGGACCTGTTCGCCGCAAGGTGGGATCTCTGGCTTTCCCCGCGCCTTCGTGGGGTATAGCCCTCCTGGACGAGATGCCAACGCTCTGACCTAGCCTGGGAAGGATCCTCCTCTCGTCCTGTTGGTCACCCCTTTCCCTGGTACTGGTCCTGAACCTCTTACCCCTCAGCTCGCCACGGACCCCCCGCTACTGCTTCCCGCATTCTACTAGGTCCTCATGCAGCCGCAATGGTCACTGTTCCGCCTTGCTGGAGCGCCTACTCCTGCACCTTGGCGGTTTGCGACAGACCCTCAACGCTGGAGTCTTCACGTGGGCAGCAGTCGAAGCCTCGCTATGGCCCGCTTCCCCAACTTGACGCCTCTACGATGAAGTTGGCGAGGCATTGTGCTCTTGGACGGCGTCCGTCACCTCTCCCCTACCGACCCTGCTGACCCCAGCTGGTAGATGTATCCCCAGGAGACTAGGCAGGATAGCCTGAGCTTGCCTCACGTATACCTACGACGACATAGCCGTCCGGGTGGACGCGCACGCTTCTTGGCCGTGACCGGCAGCTCTGAAGCTACAGGGCAGTCGATCTTCCTGACTACGCTCAGTCATACGATCCGTAGTCCAGGATCCCTCCCTCAGGGAGCTTAGAGGCTAATTACGTCCAATCAGCTACATGCAGGGCCACAAACGCCACAGCCGTCAGGAACTGGGCTGTCCTCATCGTGGCTACTGGAGGGCTGGCGGGCAGGTGCTCTCGATCGCAGAGTTCTGTCAGCCTAGCGAGGCTACTCGCTCTGGTGGGGGACCTCCCGGGGGGGCACTCCTCCCTCCTGGCGCTTCAGCGCCGGCGCTTACACCTACCTAGAGTCGTCGGGAGTTTGCGTTTGGGAGGACGGCCCTTGGGGCCTTAGGTGTGCTAGAGCGCGGCACCCTCCTCCTATTCGCCATTCTCCCATAAGGTCATGTCATCGGTAATGTTTTTGAAGAAACAAATGCATTTTTCTTTAAAAGGTATTTTTTCGAAAAATACTTACCGATGACATGACTCGGACGACCCTCCCACCTGCCCCGCTTGCTGCTGGTAAGCTAAGTATCCTGACTGACGGACTATGGGTACTCTGTCCCGGATGGGGAGCATCGGGAGATAACTCTCGGCCCCCTCGGGGTTCCCCGAGTGCCTCCCGGGTTGTGTGGTAACACAACGAGCTCTTAGGCTAGAATTGCGTAAGTAGTAGACACCTCCCATAAGGTCATGTCATCGGTAAGTATTTTTCGAAAAAATACCTTTTAAAGAAAAAATGCATTTTTGCCCCACGACGAGACAGCAGCGTCTTGTGAGCTGTGCTCATGCGCTGGCCGGTCTGGCCGTAGCGTGGTTGCACTGGTGTGTCCTGAACTTTCTACCTTCGGGATAAGGATAGTGAAGAGACAGAAGAGGCTCTCCTGCTTCCCTCGGAGTGCCTGTGTTCGGCTCGGTGCTGTTCCCAGCTTCTGGGACCGGTCGTGCCTGCGTTGCCTGCGTGGTCTCCACTCACGAACCGTGGACTGGGTCAGCTCTGCCTTTGCTGTTGGGCTTTGCGGCGGTGAGCTGGTTGGTCTGCGACCTGTGTGGGTGCCACGACTTCTCCATGATCAGGTAAAACCTCAGTTATTGCCTATGATCGGCGCTCAAGGGAGGGGGATAAGAGCGCCAGGCGTCGGCATATGCCGTGCACTTTAACCCTTTGAACCCTGAGTAAATAAGAAGTCTATATACCCTTCAGCCCTGACTTTATTTGAGAAATTTCTGTTGGAAATGGGTGTGCACTGTAAAATATTTGTAAACAATACTTTACAACAGATATCCCCATATAGGTATATATGTACAGATTTGCCATTGGATGGACTACTGTTTTATGGATTTGACCACACTGTGTCACATGTGTCGTAATGCCTGGTGACAAAAATAGTGACAGGTGACAATAAACTTGAAAAAAAAGTCTTTCATGCATGACAGGTCGCTGGTACTTAACATGCATCGTTAAATAAGGCGTCTGTTACTGTGACATGTATGTGTCCATGCATTTCCAGCATGCCGATACAACGTAAGGCCCCTACCTTGTCACCAGATGTCAATGTTTACACCTGCCACTGATAAGATATATCCACGGTCTAGACAACATGTAATAAGCGGCGTCGAATGATGACCAGTGTGTCTGTGTTGTGTCTCGTACATGATTGGATGGAAGTAACAGTGTTGTAAAAACTATATACGTACTACACATGTGACCAATGTGTGTCGTTGGTGTCCACAGAGTCACCTACAGGTGCACCAAGGTGTGGCATAAAAAAAAACGGAATATCAATTAGAACCTCTGAATTCAGCATCAGAATCAAGCTGTAAGTAATTGCCGTTGTCAGTGCCTCAAACGGCGATCGCTCCAGCTGACACTGCCAACACGTTGTTATGCTGCCACGCAGTAGGTAGGTACACATGTCCCAATACATCTAAGCTATCTGTTGTTGAAACCATGTCTCCAAACACAAAATTGTATCGCTCCGAATATCTACACATCCACTCACCATTCCGATCGTAATTCCCACGCTAGTGCTGCAAAACTGACCGCATACCACAGACGAACGTACGTGACCCTGTCAGTGTAAAAAGGATGTATCGGTGTGAAGGGTGAGGTCACCACACGCGCAGCGAGGCTCGCGCGTCACCGGGCGTGCGATACAAAACGCCTGACACTGCTGTAGCGGTTTGCCGGGCTGAAGGGTATACGAGGCCGCAAACCACTACAGTGGTTTGCCGGGTTCAAAGGGTTAACTTCATTTGTACGCGCTGTCGTGCAGATTCGTTTGGCAGGCCCGCGGGGGCACGCTCGCTCGCTTTTCTTTATGCACTATGTTAAGGGCTGGCTTAACTGGGCGAGACAAACTCGAACCTCGTCTCGGCGAGACACCCGAGACAGTCAATGCGATATACCCGTACCACCCCTTTATTAGGTTCGGCACGTCTGGTCTTGTCTCGGAGAGTTCGGCGACCCTAATAAAGGGGTGGGTCGGGTATCTCGCATTGACTGTCTCGGGTGTCTCGCCGAGACGTTCAGGTTTGTCTCGCACAGTTAAGCCAGCCCTTAACAGTTGGCAAGTCCGCTCCTGCTCACGAGGTGGACATTTCCTTTGGCCTAGTGGCGGACATGTTCTTTGCCTACCCTGTTCCGGCTGTGCCTCCACTCCACCCGTGCTTGGTCTGCACCCCTGGCTGGAAGAACAGTGGACCCAGCTTTGGAGCTTCTACCGCCGAGTTCGGCCGATGCCAGCACGTGTAAGGGTTCTAACACTGGTAAGCCCCACAGACCCGACGAGTGGCCTCTTACCAGGTAGTAGAGCCTTCAACGCCGTGGCTTAGGCCGCGAGCCCGAGCTCTAACGCCGGCTGCCACCACAGTCCCGTCGAGTAGTCCCTGCCTGGTCGCGGAACCTCGAGCGCCACTAGGCCTCGAGTCAAGACTCTTTCACGGGACAGAGATCCAACACCGGTAAGCCCCACAGACCTGACGAGTGGCCCTTACCAGGTTGTAGAGCCTTCAACGCCACGGCTTATGCCGCGAGCCCGAGCTCTAGCGCCGGCAGCCACCACAGTCCCGCCGAGTGGTCCTTGCCCGGTTATGCCCCCTTTTCGGCGCGAGATAAGATACAAGAGCAAGCTCCAGCACCGGTAGCCGTCACAGACCCGACAAGTGCTGCTTACCAGGTTGTGGAGACTCTCCGCCACGCGATGCTTCAGTCATTGCCTCCTCCTCGGCAAAGCAAGAGGCCAGCGCGGGCACAGGGATTCCGCACCCCGCTCCAGGTTAGTGATTGGGGACCATGACTGGACAAGTCTGCTGGCCTGACGCACTCCCGCTCCCCGGTAGGAAGTAGGAGACAGCACGGGCGCTCAACGAGACGACATACCCCGTCTTCTCCCCGGCGCAGACAAGCCTTAGCTCTGTAGAACAAACCAAGCGGACTCCCGTAGCTTGACGACGTTCGCGCTCAAGGGACAGGTGGACTCGTCGACAGACTGCTTCTTGCGTCTCGGAGGCAAGCCGGCACTCTCGAGTGACCGCCAGGTAGGACCCAGCACCCGCTGATTGTGTTCCCACGGCGCGTCCTCCTTAGACCTCCCTCTAGACCGACGCCCACTGCAACCCGGGGTATACGCCAACACATACAGGATAGATGTCCCGGCCGCGGTGAGGGACTACACTCACGGTCGCGCAAGACTGCTGGACCATGTGGCGATGGCGTGCCTTAGCCGCAGGACGGGGACTATGCATGGCACTTCGGCCGGTGCCCGCTATCTTGAAGTTTTGATAGGACCAGGTATGAGGATGGCCCACGAGGTGCAGGCCCCCCCCCCCCCCCCCCCCCCCCCAATTCTTGTTTTCGTCCAGCACAGATGTTTGGCGCCCCGTTCTAGGCAGTGACAGGGGACCACTAGTGGACAAGACTGCTGGATTATTGTGCTCCTGCTCCTCGGGGAAGGGTAGGCGACGAGTCAGGATCACGTTGAGTTTGGTTGAAGCTTCGGCGTCCCACTCCCCGATCAAGTATATGGTTGTTGTTGCGGGTCCACTCCGCCCAGGTGACCACGGCCGTCTCACGGCGGAGGCTCAGTGGAAGGAGTGATGACCGGATACGTCTGCTCGGTTATGTGCACTCGCCCGCCAGGCTCTTTCAGGATGAGCCGGGTTCACGTCTATTTTGCTCGCCCGTCTACCATTAGGACGGTCTGGACGGACCACGGAGTGGTAGTACAATCAAGGGGAAGTCCGTTCTTCTACGGTGGCCGCACTTGCGGGACAGACCGCCACTACTGCAGACTGGTTCCCGTGACCTGGCTCCCACCCGTCACCATAACCTGCCGTCGGGACAAGGCTCTGACCAAGATCCTGCCACAGTCCAGCGGACGTTTTCCGCCTCAGGCCCATTTCAAGTACCTTCGCCCCGGGCGAGACTACAGGAGCGCCGGCGGCCGTTCGCCTGACGCTCATGGGACAGGTCGTTTAGGCCTACACGGGTTATGCTGTTTGCCTTCTGGCCCAGCACAGCGGTACGGCGTCCAACCCAGGGACGGTGCCTTTTCACTGGACAGGATGAGACTGCGGGCAGTGGGTGCCTCGACCTCGGCTTGCCACACCGCCGCTGGTGCGGCTTCGGCCGCTTGTAGGGTTGGTGGCGTGTACACATTGTACGCGCTTACAGCTGGAAGGTAAGTTAAGCGCTGTAAACTATGATCTGTTTTATTACTTAGTGGCTCGGCGACGACACAGGGTCCCTGCTGGCGCCCCAGGATGTTAGCTCGGTTTCTACGACCCCGGGTCGTGGCGTGTCTGCTGCAGAGACGGCGCTTGGCTACCCTTGTCTCGGCCTCTATCATTCCTAGCGTCAATGATTGGAGACTCCCTCCTCTGGCCGCGGTTACGAGCTTCCTGGCTGGCCGTTCTTCTCCTACCACGCTGCGTACCACTCCTGGCGTGACGCCTTGCCTGCTACCACTTCGTCTGAACAGGGACTTCAGGATAGCCCCTGCGCTTCAACATCCTGACCTTCGTAGCGGCTACGACAGTCGACGCGCGCAAGACGCTGTACAAGTTCGTCACCGACCTGTCCTTCGACTCGCAGTGCAGACTGGGACTTCAGCCTGGACTCGGCGACTTCCTAGATGATACGGAGCCGGTCGAAGACCTCCCCAGACTGCGTTGCTTTCTGGTCGTCCCCAGTTAGAGAAGAGGACACCGCCTCCAGCCGTTCCCTCCGCTTTACCTTCGACGGCGTGACCTGCTAGGCTCGCACACTTACGGCGCTGGCTTCGCAGCCTCTGGGGGTTCTACTGTGGCTGTTCTCCGTTGCAGACAGGACCAGTCCAATGTCTTCGTACTCCACATCGACTTCCATAGACGATCCCTCTTGCGTAACCGGTCGGAGTCCTCCTTGGAGAAGGATCGAGATGCACCCGGGATCCCCTCGGCAGGCGTGGTTCCTGGTCTACGTGGGCAAGTTCAACCTCTCGCCTTCGCGCCGCTTCTCTACCTGCAGATGGAACCTCGCACCGACCTCACGTATGGCAGCTTCCGAAGCGGCCAGCGCAGCGATTGTCTCTAGAGCAGGCATACTCCGCCAGACGGGGACTTTGGCTGTGGAAATTGGTGAGTACCAGAGTGGACCTTCTTCCCCTCATATGTCTCTACTGCCCCCGCCTCAACAGCTCCTGCTTCTCCCCAGGCGATCCTCGACAGGCGACCTCGAGTCTCAGGTTCCGGTGCGACCATGGCTACGCCCTCACCTTCTTCACGGGGAGGTTCCAGACTGGCACGCGACGGGAGTTCCCCTTCCTCCCCTCCTCCAAGGATGTCCCGCACGTCAACGCAAGCCTTGCCTCCGGGAGCGCTCCCCTGTTGCCGAGATCCTACCCTGCCTCCAGCGGATGGCCTCCGGACTTCTTTGTCCAGCTTTGCGTGTCACGCTCCCCATGCCAGGAGCTTCTCGTTCCCTCCTACAGCGCCACGGTGGTCGACTTCTGCAGTAGCAAGGCGGGGCATGCTTCCTCTCCCTGTACTTCCGCTGCTGCCACGGGCTCCGTTGGTGCGAAGATCGTGACGTCGCTTTCGTGCAAGAGCTTCCAGGGCAGGACCGGCCGACTCCATCGCGTGTCGCGGCCAGCTTCTCTGCACAGAGGGGATGGGCCGTCCAGACATCGTTCGCGTCACCTGCGCAGCGGACACTTCCCCTTGATTGCGCCGAGGTGACATCGACAGCTTCCCCGCTTCATCTCTCCGATTCCAGACTCGCTTGCCGGGACAGTCGACTCTCTCTCCATCCCTGGGACGACCTGGTCGCCTACGCCTACCCGCCGATGATGCTCGTTCCCCAAGTACTACTCAAGCTCAGAGGGTGCACACCATCCTGTTCCTGGTGGCCTCATTCTGCTGGACCAAGTCGTGGACCACCGACCTCCTGAGCCTTGCCACGGCTCCACTGCGGCGACTTCCAACCCTGCGCACGATGCTCTAGCAACCACGGCAGGCGCTGTACCACCCGTGCCCCTTATGGCTTCACCTTCCCGCCCGGAGGCGGTGCGGCATGCCCTCGCCACTAGACGCCTTTCAAGTGCAGCTGTTGAAGCTATCGCTACTGCCTGCAGAATTTCAAATGGACGAGGCTGCAAAGGGGAGTGCTGAGTCCTGTGTGACTGGTGTGACGGTGCGGCTCTCCCCCACGGATTGTTGGTTCCTCAGCTGGCGGACTTCTTCCTCTGGCTGTTCCCCTACCAGCGTTCAGCGCCGATCACCTTCGCGGCTACCTGACCATGGTCGCTGACACATACCGACACTTGGGACGACCCGACCCTGATACCTACAAAGACCTCGCCGAACTGATGGCCCACTTCGGTCTACAACGTCCCGCCCTTCGCTCCCTGGTGCTGCGATGGAACCCGCCTTGGGTCCTTCCTGGGCTCAACTCTGACCGCGTCAACCGACCCAGTGGGCAAGGATTCCAGGCATGTCGCGGAGGACCTGCTTCTTCTGGCCCGCGCTTCTGCTTCCAGGGTCAGCGAGCTACACACCCAGCACAGGTAACGGGTCCAACACCGGTAAGCCCCACAGTCCCGACGAGTGGCCTCTTACCAGGTTGTAGAGCCTTCAACGCCACGGCTTAGACCGCGAGCCCAAGCTCTAGCGCCGGCAGCCCCACAGTCCCGTCGAGTGGCCTCTGCCCGGTCGCGGAACCTCGAGCGCCGCGAACAGAAAGGAAAGCAGTTGTAGAGCCTTCAACGCCGCGGCTTAGCCTGCGAGCCCGAGCTCTAGCGCCGGCAGTCACCACAGTCCCGTCGAGTGGTCTCTGCCCGGTTGCATAACCTTTGAGCTCCCTGACCCGGCGTTCTCGCCAAGACCCGATCTCCTTGGCTGCCCCACAGCTGGTCACCATGCACCTTTGAGCGACCCAGGCTCCACCCATGAGTCCAGACAACAGGACCTGGTGAGGGCTTTTCGTGTGCACCTGCGCCGGACCAAGCCGCTCCGCAGGGGTCGCACCCGCCTTCTCCTCCCACTGTCCCCAGGTAGAATGACATCTCAGCCCAGACGATATCCTCTTGGCACTGAGGGGTGACACACTCCGCCTACCAGGAGCCCTCCCATGATGCACCCTCACGGATGAACATAGGGTCACACGAGGTCAGAGCCTTGGCCGTAACCCTTGCTTTGACCGCAGCTGTGCTGTCTAAGACCTTGCGGTGGCCGTAGGATGGCGAGCAGATTACCTTCGCCCGCTTCTACCTGAGGGACCTCTCCAGCCAGCGCCAGGAAAGCTTCGCTGGTGGGAGACATCGTGGTGGCGCAACACTCCCTTCCGGCGCCCTCGGCACCGTAGGTATCTTTGCTAAAATTAGCGGGAGGTTGCTTAGGGAGGGTGGCTCTAGTAGTCTCTAGGGGGGTGGGTTAGGGGCGTTATAGTGGCACCCACCTCCTCTTCGGGATTCTTCCTATTAGTAATACCATCGGTAATGTGTTTTGATGAAACAAATG
The DNA here is from genome assembly GCA_036245525.1 of Semisulcospira habei. Lineage (NCBI taxonomy): Eukaryota > Metazoa > Mollusca > Gastropoda > Semisulcospiridae > Semisulcospira > Semisulcospira habei. The sequence continues at coordinate 159,487,145 of BTPG01000005.1, forward strand.
TATTTTTCATTAAAATGAATTTTTTCGAAAAATATTTACCGATGGTATTGCTCGAAGGTCCCTCCCACCTACCTCGCTTGCCGCTGGTCCGCTAAGAAACTGACTGGTGAGCTTCTGCTGGACGCAGGCGCGGATGAGATGGAAGGGAGGCTACTCGGGTTACCGCCTAGGCTATGGCGCCCCTCACCTGCCAACACGGCCTGATACATACACAACAAATTTTGGCTAAAATTAGTCTAGCTAAGAACCTTTTCCTATTAGTAATACCATCGATAAGTATTTTTCGAAAAAATTCATTTTAAAGAAAAATACAGTTTCCTTTGAAGACTGCATTGCTGACTAGGAGATAGATCAACCATTTTAGTCGAAGGGTAGTGCCAGAATAGCTTGGTGCCTCTGAAATTTATTTCACGCAACAGTGTATCAGGATGGAAAGGGTTCAATAATAAAACATGCTAGAGATTAGTTTGTGGGAATGCCTTTGAAAAGGTGAAAATGTGAGTTGTGTGTTCCTATTTCTGTTGTTTCAGACCTACCATGATCAAGTATGGCATCAACAACATTCGTGACCTGATTGGACCAAAAGTCAACCTACAGATGGTTTACGACAACCCCATATGTAGGGTAGATAAATAACAGTGCTGCAGATCATTGCTTTAACATGAGAGAGAGAAAAAATTGATTTGTTTGCTTTCCTTGGGGAATAGAAAAGTGTGAAAAGAATATTGATGGTGTTTTGTAATGCGCATCCACTTAATGCTAGCAGCATGCTCAGGGCGCAAAAAAACAAACATTGGGGTGCAGGACTTCAACTGCGCAGCCAAAGGTGAGACTACTGATGTTGAACACTGTCAAAATCATGACATTTGTCACTTGGGAAAAAACAAACTTCAGCAACAAGTCACCATATTATGAGCTGTAAAAAGGTACACAAAATAGTTGTACTGAAAATACGAGTGTGGATAATCACGGTGCAGCCGCAGACCCTTACACAGATGATTTCCCTCAAATTGGAATATATTCAAATTGAGTTGATCTCTCTCTGCAAGTGGCATAGATTTTCAGGAGCCCCTGCATTGCGCCCGAGGTACAAAATACCCCCATTTTGGAGTTATCCTCTGAGGACTGCATTACAATTCAGTAGACAGTTCGACCATGATAGTTCAAGGGTGGTGGCAGAATAGCTTAGTGCCTATATGCGCCAAGCTATTCTGACACCACCCTTGAACTATCATGGTTGAGCCATATTTTGCTGTGGTGTGTCACGGGTAGAATGAATTAATTGTAGAATCTATGCTTCTTTTGGGTGTGGATCATCCCTTTGGCTGTTTGAAGCGCTTTTGGTCAAGGTGATTTCTACAGGAATTGCGTCGACAAAAAGCACTACGAACAGCCAAAGGGTTGAATCTGTGAATGCGGTAAAAGTGTATCAACAGGAGCCACTGGCAGCAGTAACACTGTGATGTTTGTTTAGACAGCAACCTGGTTGTTCTCTGAGGTTGTGGGAAAGGGGGGGGGGGGGGGGGGGGATTTTTATTCTGACAACAGCTTTACTCACAAACCAGATAGGTGAGGCTAGCGCTGGCAGAATTGTACAACAAACCAAGGGGAATTACTCAGCGCTGGACAGACGAACAGTTAGCTCCCCTGCCCCCGCCTATCAGGCACCCATTCGCCAGCCCACAGAGAAATACGCAGGTATATAACAAGATGATCATCTACATCCCTAAAAAAGGATGCATCAGGTCTCTTATATAACCCATGTCTTTCTCCGGAACTTAGGAAGTAGGCAGGAGAAACATACATACACATATAGTAATGCACCTTCGTGTTTGTGTATGTATGTTTCTCCTGCCTACTTCCTAAGTTCCGGAGAAAGACATGGGTTATATAAGACCTGATGCATCCTTTTTTAGGGATGTAGATGATCGTCTTGTTATATACCTGCGTATTTCTCTGTGGGCTGGCGAATGGGTGCCTGATAGGCGGGGGCAGGGGATCTAACTGTTCGTCTGTCCAGCGCTGACAACAGCTTTGGATGATCATTGATCCTCTGAATAGTATATCTGTGAGCCTTTGTCTGTCGGTAGAGCTTTGTTTCCTCAAAAACATTACCAATGACATTTCTATTAGGAAGGTACACTTAGCTTACTGATTTCAGCCTCCACATGTTGTGTGTTGCTACCCAACCAGGGACGTAACTCTAGCAAGCAGTTACCACGTACCCTGGGTAGCTTCCCTTCCTCCTCACGTGAGCTGTGTACTCACGCCAGTCTTATGCTTAGCTGCTTTGTAAAAGGATTGCCGGTTTCAGTTTCCGCAAGTTTCGTCAACTGGATTATCTTCTACCCTGGGTCAAGCTTCGCTAGGATATGGCGAGGTAAGGCCTCGGATAATGCCATTCCGCCGCCGGGATGAGGTTGGCCCTGGCATTTTCTGGGGGTTACGGCTGTATTGCAGCTCGGCAGACCGGTAATGAGCGCCAAGTGCGCCTTAGGCGCCTCGTGCGGTCGTGTTTCTTATGTATGCTCTATGTTGCAGTGCAGTGCCTGACCCTTGGTGGGGACCTTCTGTGGCCAGCGCGCTGGAAGTTTGCGCGCCGCGCCTTGGGGCGGACTTGTGAGATGGAGCCCCCGGATTGGAGGGCTCCTGGCCCCAGCGGTGGGAGGTTTACTGGCACAGGTGCCTACGGTCACCCCGCTACGCGGCCGATGAGGTACGGTAACCTTCTCCCCATCGGCTCCTACTGCCCCACCGCAGCCATGGGCGGAGAACACATGCGCTCGGGCTCCACCCCACCCGGGTCTGCCCTGGGGGACTTGGGTGGGGTTAGGTATTTTTTAGTTCCCAGGGTCACCCTGGTCAGCCCCACAGGGTGGGTTTTTCTCTCTATTCTGGGGCATGTGTTTCTGTCTACCCTTTGTCCATTCACCTGTATTTGCCTTTTTAAAACTCTCCCTACTGTCTGCACTGCCTGTAGCTCTTGATATTGGATGCGTGTTGCTAAATGGTCTTAGCTTTATTTAGGCCCCATGTGTTAGGTTTATTTAACGTATTTGACCGGCTGGCGACATACATTCAATGTTCTGGTTTTTTTTTGTTTTTTTTTTCACAAGCAGTGCAGGCACGTCCTGAGAAAGCCTTGTTGCTGTCGGGACGTTAAGCAATGTACAATCAATCAATCAATCAAGCGCTCGGGCTCCAGTGGGCAAGCTTACAGGCGAGACACTTTATCTCAGCTAGCAACTTTACTTGCCGGCGGGCGCACTGCGTCGAGGCAAGCCATCGTCGACCGTCGCCTCCTCCACGCTGCGGTGGCAGGCCTCTTAGGCCCATGTCGGGATCATGTCGGCAGGCATTACTCCAGGGCTCTGGAGCCACTGGACCACTGCTGGTAATAAGGGCACAGCACAGTCTTGGTTTGCGCATGGCCTTTACCTAAAGGAGGAATGATAAAGTGAAAAAGAAATCCGCTACTCATTCGGCGCCTAGCCTAAGCCCCGGAGCCTGGGCGCCTCGGGAGTTCTCAGCGAGCACACCAGCGCGGCTCTAGGCGAGAGGGCGTGCCTTCTGGCCCCGGCCCTACTGCGGGTCCCCGGCCCACACCTACAGCTTGACTGACAGCTGCTGATGTCGCCCCACTTCGCGGGGAGGGATCCTGTGACCGCTTCGCTCCTTGAGACCTGGCCCACCCGCTCAGTAGAAGGAGAGCAGAGGGCAGCGCTACGCTGTGTACTACAGGCCGTGTAAGCTGGATGCGGCTGCTCCAGCTTCTCCAGTACATCGCTGGACTCTGTCCCGCTAGCAGGCCCTCAGGGTTCGAGGGCTGGAACGGTGGCTTGCGCAGCCTCACACGGCCGCCTGGTTCGGCTTCCAAGACTTTACACCCCTCCGCTCAGCCCCTCGATTAGGACAATGGAGACCACTCGTGGGAGCGTATACACCGACGAGGCTACTCTGTTGCCGGACACGGCTCCCGGATATGGTCCGCTCGCTCCCAGCGGCCTGCCGCAGCAGCCTTGGCCACCCCGCGGTGATTGGCGCACGTCTCAGCAGGACAAGGCGCATGGACGTATGGGAGTCCGGCCCACAGCGACTTCGATCGCCCTGGAGGTACGACAGGCCTCTCGGCCGGACGTAGCTACCGTATCTAGTCCGCCTGCTCCCAGCGAGCCGGCCGACAGTCTGTCCACTCCACGGAGTCGCCCAACAGCGACTTCGATCGCCTTGCAATGCAGTGATGACAGGCCTCGCAACTGGACGAAGCTTCTGGATTTGATCCGCCCGCTCCACAGAGTCGGCCGACAGTCCACCCGCTCCACGGAGGATCCGGCCGACAGCGACTTCGGTCGCCTTGCACTGCCCTAACGACAGACCTCGGCCGGACGAAGCTTCTGGATTTGGTCCGCCCGCCCCACAGAGTCGGCCGACAGTCCGCCCGCTCCACGGAGGATCCAGCCGACAGCGACTTCGGTCGCCTTGCACTGCCCTAACGACAGGCCTCAGCAGGACGAAGCTTCTGGATTTGGTCCGCCCGCTCCTCAGAGCTGGCCAACAGTCTGCCCGCTCCACGTAGGAGCCGGCCGACAGCAACCTCGGTCGCCTAGCACTGCAGTAATGTCAGCCCTCTCAGCCGGTCGAAGATACTGCATCTGGTCCGCCCGCTCCACAGAGCCGGCTGACAGTCCACCCGCTCCACGGAGCCAGCCGACAGCGGCTTCAATCGCCTCACTCTGCGGTTGCTGACAGGCGTTCTGCGCCGTCATAGCTACTGGATCTTGTCCGCCTACTTCGGAGCTGGCCGGCAGCAGCTTCGGTCGCCCCGCATCGCGGGAACAACAGCGCACCAGTTCCATTGGCCAACGGCCATACCACGTTGAATACACTGGTTCTCATCTGATCACCGAAGTTCAGTAACGCCTTGCCAGTGCGTGGTCCACAGCGGGTGCGAGATGGAGACGTGGGCTAGTCACAGGCACGGATCGCAAACTTCCCCTTCACCTTGACTCCGGCACCAGGTAAGTCCGTTCTTCCGCCGGAGGGAGGTTAGGACCGTTGGGGGAACTTCCCACCTGGATGATTGTCGCTCCTTGTTCCTGAGCCCCACCGCTTGCTCTTCGCAGCGGATCTGTGTCGTCCTCCTTCAGGCTCCGGGTGCAGAGACATGGCGGTGATTGGAAGGGGCCCGACCACGGATTCTGGGGGTTCTTCCTCCGGTGGTGTGTCTTCTGCCCCGGCACTCAAGCGGAAGACCTTGGCTTCTGTGGATCCCGCTCAGCAGCCTGCGAGGCGGTCCCCCCCCCCCCGCCCCCCAATCCCCTCAACCACCCAACCTCTCGCAGTGACCTTCTCGGGGCAGCGGCGACAGCACTTTGTATGACTGCGCTTTCTTCTCCGCTTCCAGGAAGGTCCGGCGTCTCAACTTCAAGCTTCGCCAGGGCTGCTTGCGGTTCTCTCCCAGGTCCTTCTCCCCTTTGTCGGTGACCATACGCCTTCGAGACGACAACTAGCCGGCTTCGCAACACCCAGGTCTGCGTCAGGTTCCTGGACCTCGCAATGCACGCGGTTGTCCGGGTGCTGGAGGGCCTCGGATACTTCAGGACCCCTACACGAGCTCCAGTCCCTGACAGTGGTGGCAGACCGGGCAGCTTCACAACTCCTGCAAGTGTCCCACGCTGCACAGGTTCCAACACGGAGGGGGCTACAGCTCCTGAGGCTCTGGAGAGCAGCCGCAGACTTCTTCCGCTCGGTCGGACCCCCCCTCCTGGGGCGCCTGATACTACGGCTTCTCCGGTTCGGCACCCGTCTTCGGCAGATCTAGGAACTCTCCGCTGTGCTGGTCCCGGCGTCTTCTACAGTGTGGGAAGTCTCTTCGTCCTTGACGTCAGGCGTGCCTTTCCTCCCCCCCCCCCCCCCCCCCCCCCCCCCCCGGCCCAGTCTGTCACTCGGCACAGACGCCAGCCTTTCCGGCTGGGCAGCTTCCCTGTTCCCAGACCACAGCGCGACCACAGGCTCCTCGTCGCCAACGTAGCGACGTATGTGTATCTGGACTGCAGGAGAAGACAGTTGGCTCGTTCGCCTCACTTGGGACGCATGGCGGGGAACAGGTGGCCTGGGTTCTCTACGCCTTCTCAGCAGTCGCGACCCCTCCCTGGTCTTGGTGCTACCAGACTCCCTTGCACCACGGGCCCACGACTAGACTCCGAGTGCTCCCTCCACACAAACCGCTTCGGATGTGATGCAGGCAACTGGGAGTCACCCATGGTCGTCTGGTGTGCCACGGAGGGATCTTGCTTCTCCCCTCGTCTCGCCCTTGGCGAACCCGCTCCCATGGGCGATGGATGCCCTCTCTGCTTTCGGGGATGGCCTCAGGCGGCCGCTCGCCTCCCTCCGAGCTGGTGCCCTCGATCCCACCGACGATCAGGGGCGGCTACATGGGCTTGTCCTGGCGGCCCCATTCAGCGGGATCAAGTCCTGGACTACCGTTCTCCGGAGCCTCGCCTCGGATCCCCCCCGGGACACCACGCAAGTTGACTGGAGTCGTCACGGCAAGTTCTCTTCCCCTCGTTGGAAACACCCCGCCCCCCCCCCCCCCCTTCGCGCGCGGGGAATTGCGGCGTGCCCTTGCCGCTATAAGAGACTTCTTGGGGACCCCTCACTGGGACCTCCCATGGATGTCTTCTCGGCGGACCTCAGACCGGTTGGCCCCCTGCCCTTGGCACGATTCACCGACTTGCCCAGGAAGACGTGCGTCCTTGTGACCCCTGCCACAGCATCTCGCGGGAGCGAGCTACGCGCACTCTCTGTGAAAACCCCCAGCAGCCAGGGACCGGTGGCTCAGTTCAGCTCCTCTCCAGCCCGACATTGTTGACCAAGGATGGACCCCCTCAGCCACGCTTCAGACAACACTTTGGCCACTGCAGTTCTGTGGCCAGTCCCAGGAGCCCTGACAGCTGGATCCAGTCGGGGGTTGTAATCTACCACCGCCGGCCAGACGCCGGGCAGGAACGACTTCAGCCCAGATCCTCCCTGCGTGGCGCAGCGGAGTCATACGTTCCGCATACACAGGCCTCTCCCCGGAGGACGCGAAGAGGCTGTGGATCAGGGTGCATAAGGTCAGAGCCATTGCCACGCGCCTCGCTTCGACCGCGACTGCGCAGTGCGACACATTGTAACGGCTGTGGGCTGGTGGGAAGATCGACTTCTCCCTCCTCTTTCTCGGAGGCCTCTCAGGCCTGCGAGAGAGCCTGGCCCTACTGGGGCGCATCACTGTGGCGCAACACTCCCTCCCGGTGCTGGACACGCCTTGGGCGACGCTTAGCTGAAATCGTCGGGAGTGTGCTCCGATGGGGGCCTTGCTAAGCGTTGACGCAGGGGTAGGTGGTAGTGGGCGGCACCCTCCTCCTCCTCCTCACAATTCTTCCTAATAGTAATGTCATCGGTAATGTTTTTGAGGAAATAAATGATGACATTACTCGAATGTCCCTCCTGCCTACCCCACTTGCCGCCAGTACACTAAGATAAGACTGGCGTGAGTACACAGCTCACGTAAGGAGGAAGGGAAGCTACCCAGGGTACGTGATAACTGCTTGCTAGAGTTATGTCCCTGGTTGGGTAGCAACACATGTGGACGCTGAAATCGGTAAGCTAAGTGTACCTTCCTAATAGTATCATCAGTATTTTTCCAAAAAATACATTTTAGAGAAAAATTTATTTTTCTTGAGATGATTCTTGTGCATTTCAGCTGATGGTAGTGCTACCATGGGTGACAGTGTGAAAAACTAAAATGACTGAAAACAGTTCACGAACTATCAGTGCCCTTCAGCTGATGGCTAGTGTGAGGCATACATTCTCATGAGTCCCTGCGGACGCAGAGGCTCTTGAGAATTAATGCCTTTTGCAGATGGAACAGGCTTCTGGCATTTTGAAAAAGCTGAATCAACTGCCAGGTCTGTCACCCATGTGTTACTGCAGGAATTACCTCCACAAGAAGCGCTACCAACAGCCATTGTAGGAGTCGCATTGACAAGAAGCGCTACCAACAGTCATTACAGGAATCCCCTTGACAAAAAGCACTACCAACAGCCAAAGGGTTAAACAGACTGAATTGTGGTTTTGTTTTGTAAATATTTCTTTACCTCCACTTGACATCTTTATTCTTTGCTTTATGTGAATCTCCCTTTAAGTTTAAAAAAGAAAAAGAAGTTGTCTGTAAACTAGAGGTCCTTGTGCTGATGCAATACTTAACTGGCGTGAGATGATTCCTGCGCATAGCTGGGCCAACTGATGTATTCGATAGGACTTTTTTCTCCCGAGTTTGAAAGTCATGCCTTTTCATGTTACGACTTGCAAACAGTAATTTTAATTAAAATAAGGGTAACAATATCTTTGGGGTTCACATAGTTTCCAGATAAAACGAGTAATGAAATTATAGTGATAATTTCATGTGAATGATTTGGCTTGTCGAGCCAAGATGGTAAATTATTTTCATTTTATTTCATTTGCATTGGTGAAATAAATGTTCATTGAATGCTGGCAGTTGTGTTTACTCATATCTTTGGTGGTGGTAACTGAAGTTAACACGCACACACACAAAATGAGTGTTTTTTTAATTTTTATAACCTATTAATTACAAAACATTCACTTTTGTACCACACTTAATCCCTATCATACAAACATGCACAGATTAAAAACGCAACCTTGTGTTCAATATATGCCGTAATTATCTACACACAGACACACAATAGTTTGCATTTCAACACTTGTAAAGCCACAATCACTTCCACACACATAAACCGCATTTCCGTCATAACCCTTTCCACCCTATGGCAGACAACAGAAGAGTGGCATTTCCAAAACAGGTGCCCTAATGTCTACATACCACAAATCGTATCAACCGTGATAACTCGATGGTTGTGCCAGATTAGCTTGTTGCTTCCCAGAAACCAGAATTATCAGGCACTACCTGTGAGCTATTGTGGCAGAATCTAAGGTAACAAGTTTATAACAGTATGTCATCAAACCCCTTCGATCCCATCTGTAAGAGGCATAGATTCTCATGACCCTGCAGGTGCTTGGGGCTCATGAAAAATTGATGCCTCTTGGAGAACAAGAACCATTCCAACTGTTCCTGAGATTGAGGCCGTTACTTGCATTCCACCAAAGCGGTTGGTTGGTTGTACAGGGGAACAGACCAAGGGCAGATTCAACTGAAGCTGCCATCTCGAAAACTTTGTGGCAAGGATGAATAGAATAAACATGTCTGTCCAAAAAACTATCCACATTGTGCACAAGACTGTGCCTGGGCCAAATGTGGCTAATGCTGGCCCATTGACCTTTTGTACAATGGGTCACTATTGCACTCTTTTCCCCATCCAGAACTTGGGTTTGGCCTTGATGCCTTTTGTGATGGAGCTTGCTGAACGTCCCAGTTTCCTTCTCTCAGCCTTGTGGTCTCGCAATACCTGGGCTTTTGCCTTTTCTGAGTGGCTCTGTTGCAGAACATAAAACACATCTTCAAATTTCTCACACAGACAAAGCTAAAAAAGAAAGTTGTTTCACATGCATAAAGATAACACCATGATAATACCAATAATACACAAATCTCAACAAGAAATACTGATGACATAAATTATTTCTGTGTGTGTACGTTGTTCTTTCTTCTTCAGCAGAAGGGGGTGAGGGATGGGTCTGGTGAGAAATAAATTATCTTACATTCAAAATATTCACACATGAGCAATACTGAGTGTGACTTTTCTGTCACAAGAACATAAAGCCTCACCTTTTGCAATCTGAACGTCATCTCTTTGTTGCCTATAGAGCTATATGTCCCCTTCTCAGCCTCCTCACTCAAGCGCTCTGCTAATGTTCTCCTGTTAACAAATAGAAACATTTTTAATCCATGTCACTTTCTCAACCATAAATACCATCAGTCTGCAACATGAATAGATCCTAATGAGCCCTAGCCGCCTGTGGGGTCTCAATAACAACAGTGGTGGTGTTTGTTTTTATGACTTGTTATTTATGTGGTTCTTCCATGTAAAGACCTGGGCTCGGTTGCATGAGTGAGCTCAGTCCTGCACAAGCCAATGAGCAAGGTGATGCACCATAGTGGAGCACCTTGCTTAGCGTTTGGCACAGGACTCCGCTCACTCATATAACTGAGGCCTGACTAATATAATAACAAGCAAATAACAGAATGTATCTCTGAAGAAAATAGACTGTCTGCCAAAACTATTCAGACAACTGAATGCTGATTTAACAAGAACATTTTGTGTCTGGGTTTACGTGCGTGTGACACAGATCAAATAAATTCTAATCATCAGAAGTAGAGTCCTTTAAACTGCAAAAAGACCAACAAGAAAATAAGGCGGAAGTGAAATCTCTACCATGCACTTTACAGCTTAAAACCCACTGGGAGACATCATACAATTTTACATGCAATGTACCGATCATAACTGATAAAACCAAACATGACAATAATATGAAACGCTTTTTATAATTCTACACACTTCATCTGTTTCTTCTTCTTGTCTTTCAAGTTCTTCAGCTGTTCTCCCTCTTTCATTTCAAAGAACTTGGGCTGGCTTGTTTTGGCCACTGGTGATTTTTCTGGTCTTCTATTTGGTTTTGCCTTGGACTGGTGTGTTTTTTGTGGGCTTTTTTGTTCCTCATCTTCAGAACTGCTGCTCTCTGACTCAGAGCTGCCCCTGCCCTCCCACTCATCCTCCTGTAACCATAAAAATAACAGAAAAATATATCAAGCCCCTTGTGCATACAATATGTGTTGGAAAAAAACGATGCTCACTTGACACATGAATGTTTTATCCTGATTCCAGCTAAACTGTGCAAGAATCAGGCTGAAACATTCATGTGTGTGAAGTGAGCAATGTTTTCTTTCCAATCTCTCCACTGATTTGCCACTATGATGATTGCATGAAGGTCCCAAATAACAGACAAGCACACATGCTGATCTGACAACTTCCTAGTGCAGCCTGGCTGAACACCTAGAAGATGGGGGGACAATACATCAAGACCCACTACACTGCATCATCAAGGAAAATTCATTTTTCTCTAAAAGGTATTTTTTCCAAAAATACTTACCGATGACATGACTTTATGGAAGTGTCTACTACTTACTCAATTCTAGCCTAAGAACCCGTTGTGCTACCACACAACCCGGGAGGCACTCGGGGGAACCCCGAGGGGGGGCCGAGAGTTGTCTCCCGATACTGCCCATCCGGTTCCGAGTCACAGTGTGACCAATCAGTCAGGATACTTAGCTCACCAGCGGCAAGCGGGGCAGATGGGAGGGTCGTCCGAGTCATGTCATCGGTAAGTATTTTTCGAAAAAGTACCTTTTAGAGAAAAATGAATTTGTTTCTTCAAAAACATTACCGATGACATGACTTTATGGAAGAAATGCGAACAGGAGGAGGGTGCCGCGCCCCAGCACACCTTTAGGGCTCAAGAGCCGTGCTCCCTGCCGCAAACTCCCGACGACCCTAGGTAGGTGTAAACCTACGGCGCTGAGGCGCCAGGAGGGAGTGTTGCGCCGCAGTGATGTCCCTCACCAGAGCGAGAAGTCTCGCTGGCCTGCCAGAACCCTGAGAAAGAAGCAGGCGAAGGTAGATTCTGCCTGCCAGCCCCCAGCAGCCACGATGTGTATGACAGCACAGTTTCGGTCAAACGCGACGTTCGTGGCCATGGCGCGTACCTTGTGTGCCCGTAACTTTAGCCTCTACACTCCCTTGGGAGGGATCCTGGTCGGCGGACCGTAAGACTGAGCGTAGCCAGGAAGAGATCGGCTGTAGCGTCAGTCCTGCCGGGTTAACTGCAGAAGAGGCGTGCGCGTCCAATCCGGACGGCTAGTGATGGCGTAGGTACACGTGTAGGGTTTGCACAGGATTTTGATGCCTGGTCTCCTGGGGAGAGTAAGTCCCTCTCAGCGGCCGTAAGGTGATCACCTGTGGCGCGGTCCAAGGAGACGTGGTCATGGCAATGAAGGCAGGGTCCGTAAGGAGCAGTACGGAAGGTCCGCTTGAAGCTGCCAGCAGGCCGGGCGCGCTGAAGCGCATGTAGCTCGCTAACTTGGGCCACCATGGCGAGAGCCACCAGTAAGCATGTCGTCTTTTTTTTAAAAATTATTTTTTTTATGCGACGTTGGCCTAGTGCGCGCGTGTCTCTCCGAGCCGAGCTCTGTGGCGAGGTGGGCTCTCTGCCGGCGAGGTGACTCCGCGTAGGAGCCAGCGGGCTTACATGGAGACGAGTGGGGATCGGAAGAGGACCTGGGACGGCGCAAGGCGCGTCTCTCCAAACTGGGCTGGCTCTATGGCGAGGCGAGTTCTCGGCCTGTCAGAAGGCTTTGTCCGGGCGCGCTCCCTCCTGGGAGCGGCCGCCTCGATCAACCCACTCCGTGCACTGGACTGTTTTTGAAGAGTCATGTCCGCAAGAGGCCATCCGTGGTCTCCGAAGAGCCAGAGGAAGAAGTCCGCGAGCTGGGGGTTAGGTCGGTGGGGGGGGGGGGTGCGGCGACAGTACACGCCATCTTCCCTCGTAGACGTCATGTCGAGGGTTTGCGGGCTGTAGTGATAGCTTCCATTGCTGCACTCGAGAAGCCTGTAGCGGCGAGGCCTGCCGCACAACCTCCAAGCGAGAAGGAGTAGGCGCTCCGGGCATTGGAGGAACAGCGATAGTCGCAGTAGCTTGAGCACCGAGTGGGGTGCGTGAAGCAGCAGTGGGAGGTCTGTGGCGAGGCTGAAAAGGTCGGATGAGCGCGTCCCGCCGTGTTACTGGATGTACGCCACCACTGTCGCGTTGTCGGAGAGGACGAGCAGTTACTGGTGACTGAGTTGTACCTCTCACGCGATGCAGGCTTGCCAGACAGCTTGCAGCTCCAACCCGTGGATGTGGGTTCCAGCGTACTCCGGCGGCCAGGGGCTAGATGTCGTGAGGAACCGCGGAAGCAGGTAGGCTCCCCACCCAGCAAGACTTGCATCGACACACAGGGAGAGTAGAGGAGGCGGAGCGGTCAGGGGGACTCCCGAAGCAAGCCACGACGTGTCCGTCCAAAGCCGGAGGTGGGGCGAATCAACTGGGACACAGGTACGAAGAGGAGGGACGCCCGAGAAGCCGGAGGTGCAGCTGTAATAGCCAGGCGTAGAGACGACCGAAGGGGAGTAGATCCGGTGCCTCATAGTAGAACCAAGGAGCTGAAGCCCGACTCTGGCGGAGGCTGTGTCCTGCTGGGCTAGCCGGCCAACGAGGATCTGTGGTCCCAGCAACGCACACTGTCGAGGTCGAAGGCGAAACTCCAAGCCGAGAAGGATGAATCGACGAGAGGGGGAGAGGTCCGACGTACCTGTGGTGACCAGTCACGCGAACCGTGAGCACAGCCGTATCAGGGCAACCCTGTCCGTAGTCCGGTCGCATCCAAGGTGCGCAGAAGGAGGCCGTCGAGGTAGGTAGACGCCAGGTAGACAGGGGCCGCACCTAGGTACCACTGTGGAACCTGCAGGTCATCAACAGGGCCCCTGCAGCAACTGGCAGCCGGACTCATGCTCCCTGCCGACGTGCCGCGTTCCTGGTGCTCCAGGAAGTGATCACGGAGACAGCAGACCTGCTCCGAGCGCGAGACTCCTGCGCTAGCGTCGGCTGGCTGAGCGGGCTGCTACGCACATCTTGAGCGGCGCGAGGGTTCCATCTTGCACGCAGGTCCCGGATGCACGCGTAATGTCTCACCGCACCGAGCTCTATAGCGAGGTGGGCTGTCTGCCGGCGAAGTGACCCCGCGTAGGGGCCAGCGGCCTTACTTGGAGGCGAACGGGGATCGGCGGTGGACATGGGACAGCGCGAGGCGTGTCTCTCCGAACAGAGCTCTTTGGCGAGGTGTGTTCTCTGCCTGTCAGAAGGCTTTGTCCGAGCAGCTTCCTCCTGGAGGCTGCCACATTGATCAACCCGCTCCGCGCAGTAGGTCTGCATCCGGCGTGGGGTCCTCTCCAAAGGTCGTTGCTGTCTCGAGAGGTAGGTGTGCTCTCGTGCGGTAGTACGCAGGGCCCAGGAATGACGCCTCAACGGGCATCGGATCACACACAGGGGCCGGTCGCTTGCGTCTGAACACTCCATAACTGCAAACAGTGCAGCTCAGGTCAGGTGGAGTAGGTGTCGCGAGCGTGGTCGGGGGCACATCCGGTGCAGGGGTAGACCGACCTCTGGTAAGTGACGGCCACTGTCACCCTCTGCCTCGCATACGGGGCAGCAACAGGTCACTGCAACACACAACCCAACCGAAGGCATGCGGGCGAGGGCCCTGGTAAGGCTAACCTTCGCAACACAAAAGGCAGTCACCCTTGGTCGGGAGGGCATAGTGCCCGCCACGCTAAGGTGAGCATACGACACATCATGTACAACAAAACCCAAGCATGTCATGACAAGTATAGGCAGGAAGCAAGCGTCAGGTACAGTAACCTTATCATTGGTACCAGCTTCAGCCCACTTAAATTTCAAATACAAACGATTTTGAATTTCCAAAACCTTCAGTAGCGTAGCTCGCTTGAGCTTGCCCTTAGCACCACGTGAATGTTCTGTGTCTATGCACAGTGTGTGAGTGAATGCGTGTGATTCACGTGAGCGTGCCTGCTGGGCCCAGCTCGCGGCGGTGCTCTGAACAGATTTTCAATTGGGACAAAGCGCCTATTTAATGCGGTTATTATTATTATATTATTATTATAACATAACGGCGACAGGACGTGGGCACATGAGGCCCCGCCAAGCCAAGGTGAGCATATGATGCATGATGTACAACAACTCAAGCATGTGATGACAAGAATAGGCATGAAACAAACGTCTGGCACAGTAACATTACCATGTAATGGCGAGAGGGCGCGCCACGTGAGGCCCCGCCAAGCTAAGGCGAGTATACGACGCATAATGCACCACAAAAAAAAAACAAGCAGTCCATGACAGATTCAGGAACGAAGTAAGCGTCTGACCCCGCCACATACACCAACGTAATGGCGTCAAGGCATGGGCTGGAGCATAACAAATTCCCCAAATCACACAAGGTACAAGTGAGTAAGCAAGCGCCAATAACGCCACAATAATCAACCGAAAGGTGAGTGGGTGCGGGCGCGAGGGGCCCCGCCAAGCTAAGAGTTGAGAATTTTGGCGCGCAAGCAACAGCGAAGATGAAGACTGCCTTCGTGCCTGCTCAACCAGTGCCCAGCCCGGGAACCGGCCGAGGGCCAACCCAGCTACCTTACCTTTCCGCCGGCGCGGGAACGGAGGGAGAAATGTCCGAAACACCCATGGCACGATCGGGCTAAGTCCCGGCGATGCTCACCGCACAGCCCAGGCACTCGAGCGGCCAAAGAGGGCAGCAGCCACCAAGAGGGGATGACAGCCACGCAATGGCACAGGCAGGGCCGACGAGGTAGAAGCCAAGTGAAGAAGCCAAGTCTGGAAGACCAGCGAACCGGTCGAAATCCCAAGTCCGTAGGCTAGGGCAACACGTCTTAACAGCGTGAGCCTAAGTAGACTGACTGATTAGTCACACCATGACTCGGAACCAGATGGGCAGTATCGGGAGACAACTCTCGCCCCCCCCCCCCCCCCTCGGGGTTCCCCAAGTGCCTCCCGGGTTGTGTGGTAGCACAACGGGTTCTTAGGCTAGAATTGAGTAAGTAGTAGACACTTCCATAAAGTCATGTCATCGGTAATGTTTTTGAAGAAACAAATGCAGTAGGAAGAAACTAAAATCACATGCATATAAGTGTACAAGAAATAACACCACAGCAAATACTTCTACTACAGAATGTTTGCTGAATACCAAACATACCTTAGTTTGTTTTTTTTAAGTTTAACAAGTTCATCACTTTTAACACTCCCACAAAAATGTCATCAATTATTACAATTTCAACCAGTTCAAAACACCTTTCAGCTCATAATAAAGACTGAAAGAAGAAAAAACAATTCTGGCCACAGAAGCTCATGAGACTCAAACATCTTGCAAGTGGGTATCAGTCCTCCCAGTACTTAATCCATCAACATCTCTCTAGCTATTTCTTTGGCTGCAGGAATCATTGCCATAAAAAGCACTACCCACAGCCAAAGAGCTAAAGCATGTGAGCAACCGCCAGCTGACCTGAACTTGTTCAAATTTCTCGATGACCTTCTCCCTGTCTTTCTGTTTGCTTTGCTCCAAACGCGCCATGACGGGGTTCAGCAGGCGATACTCCTCGCTCATCGTATCAATCTGAAAGTCGGGGTTCTCGAACATCAGCTTGAAACGGTCGTCCTTCATGGGATTTGTTCCAGCCTTCTGCACAGACACAAAAGTAAAATGCAGATAAAAAGATAGCCACTGTCAGGCATAAATCAAAGTATGTACCGCTATGATCAATCAATCAGCAAACAAGTTAACCAATAAAAACAAAAAGGAATAATAATACTTCACTTATTCACTTAATTCCTTATACCCTGAGGACAAAATTATCAAATTGTTGTAAATATCCTCTGAAGTCTATATAACAGTTTTGGAGATGGATTGACCATGATATTTCAAGGTTGGTGTCAGAATAGCTTGGCACCTCTAGAGGTGCCAAGCTATTCTGACACCAACCTTGAAATATGGTCGATCCACATCCTGTCGTAATCTTTCAGCGCTTTATGGATTAAACATTGTAACAAGGTCAGACATAGCAACGGTCGCATGTAACAATGGTCCTCAATGGTTTTCAGAGGTTCCGAACACACAACTTCTATGCAAATAACTTTGCTTATAGCAACTTTGGATATAACAAAGCAGTTGGGGTCCAAAGTGTCTCGGCAAGAGGCCTAGATCCTCCTCAGTCTCAGCAATTGTCGGGCCTCAAGAGGATCTACACTATTTGCTCGGTGTTTCTCCGCACTGAAGAGTTAATCATCTATTTTTGAATCGTTAACTCATCCTAGACATGCCGCCGCCGGTTACGCGGCATAAGCCATGTATCCAGAGGCAGCACGTATCAAATGATTTAATGCATTTATCCCCGACGCATTACAGTGGCAGATAGATTGACAATGATAATTCAAGGGTAGTGCCAAATTGGCTTGGCGCCATTAAGCATCAAACTTATCTGGCACTACCCTTGAATTATAATGGCCAAGCCATCTCCAGCAACTGGTACATAGTCTTTAGGTGACAAACTTTGGGAAATATGGGCTTGGGATTAAATGGGTTAATAAAGTGGGCTGAAACCTGTATCACAGTAGCTTGGCACAAGAAATGTCACCACCAACCTTCATTTTCTTCTTCTTGTTCATTTCTCCTGCCTCCATTTCCTCCTCCTCCTGGATCAGTCGCTCTGCCAGGAACCGATTCACGCTGGGAAGTTTCTACAAATTCAAATCATGGGAATCAGTTCTGGTTCATGCAGTGGGCAAACTAAGTGTACAGCGGGAGACAGACTGACCATTACAGCTCAAAGGAAACTTTTTCAGGTAAACAGAAATCATATGCAACAGTGGGAGAAGAAATGATCTAGATGGTTGAATATGCATTTAAATGAAATTTCTATGCAGCGATGGGAGATAAAGTAAGAATATGATAGTTCAAAGGTTATGCTTGTAAGCACCAGTAAAACTTCTATGAACATTTGGCTACAGAAAATATAAACAAAGTTTTTTTCCATCATGTTCGCACAAGTCATTTCTTAACACAATGAGGCATAAGTACCAATGTTAAAATTTATAGTTGAAGGGTAGTGCCAATATAGCATGGTGCATAGGTGCCAAACTATGCTGACATCACCCTTGAACTATACAGTCGATTCATATCCTGGTGTAGTGTGTCCAAACTAAAGGTTTAACACTTACTGTCCTCTTCACTCTGTTGGTACGGTCTTCTTCAATCTTTTTACGAACTTGATCTTTGCGGTATTGTTCGTACGCAAATGGGTCTGCAATCGACTTGGCCTGAAAGAATCCGAAGACATGTTTTATTTATTTTTAACTAAATTACAAAATGAACCATAACATGAAACTGGTGAAGGAGGGACACACAGCAATCCTCTGCAATGATTAACCCTTTAGTTGTCAGTATCGGTTTTTGTCACGATGATTCCTGTAGGAATGGTGACAAAAACTGCCATTGGCAGCCAAAAGGTTAAACAATGAAATAACAAATACTTGACTTGAAATGTAATTGGTGTGCAATTATTCAACGTTTTTAACAATTTGATTTTACTAACAAATGAAAAAAATATTACAATAATCATTTTTTAAATGCTAATTTACCTTTCTGTACAGCCTAATATCCACAAAAAAGCCATGCATGTAGGAGCGAAGCAGGTTGGAGCCAATCAGGTGCGCCAGGCCAAGCTCTTCCAGCTCTTTTCTTGTGATGAACTTGTAGTCATCATACACTGAGAAAAGCAATCAAATAATTCTGTGTTGAGCAGCAATTGCATGTATAAGGACAGTAAGAGGCAAGGATCCTCATCTAATTCTGTGTTGAGCAGCAATTACATGTATAAGGACAGTAAGAGGCAAGGATCCTCATCTAATTCTGTGTTGAGCAGCAATTACATGTATAAGGACAGTAAGAGGCAAGGATCCTCATCTAATTCTGTGTTGAGCAGCAATTACATGTATAAGGACAGTAAGAGGCAAGGATCCTCATCTAATTCTGTGTTGAGCAGCAATTACATGTATAAGGACAGTAAGAGGCAAGGATCCTCATCTAATTCTGTGTTGAGCAGCAATTACATGTATAAGGACAGTAAGAGGCAAGGATCCTCATCTAATTCTGTGTTGAGCAGCAATTACATGTATAAGGACAGTAAGAGGCAAGGATCCTCATCTAATTCTGTGTTGAGCAGCAATTGCATGTATAAGGACAGTAAGAGGCAAGGATCCTCATCTAATTCTGTGTTGAGCAGCAATTACATGTATAAGGACAGTAAGAGTCAAGGATCCTCATCTAATTCTGTGTTGAGCAGCAATTACATGTATAAGGACAGTAAGAGGCAAGGATCCTCATCTAATTCTGTGTTGAGCAGCAATTACATGTATAAGGACAGTAAGATGCAAGGATCCTCATCTAATTCTGTGTTGAGCAGCAATTACATGTATAAGGACAGTAAGAGGCAAGGATCCTCATGAACATGGCGACATTTGAAAGCTCACAATAGTCTCTCGAAACCCATTCTGCCCTGAAATATGTATGTATCTGTAAAACAAAAATATGGATAGATGATGGTGATCATAATATCTAAAGAGTGGTACAAGATTAGCCTGGTGACTGTATACCCGCACCACCCATGGACAATCATGGTTGATCTGTTTCCTGAAAATGGTGCAATTTCTGCAGAAGACAACTCTAAATTTTGTTGAAATTTCAACCTTAGCGTGTTAAAGCATACTGAGGTGTTCCTAAAGTGAATGAGGGGTGAATGTAGTTGTAACAGAGGTCACAGCTTCCTTCACTCCTCTGTCACTTTTAGAACATCTCAATTTCTCGTGGCGATTCACTACGTCGGACATATGCATGCCCAAATTTGCCAGACAGAAAAACAGAGTGGATTCTTTCCTCATAACACGGTCGAATATAACAAAAGTCAGATATAACAACCCATTTTCAGAGGTTCCACCAGCGCTCTTCCTACATAATTTACTTCACATCTAACAAACTTTGGATATATCAACAAGACAATTGGGTGGGTCCCCGCATCAATAGCTGCGGAAGTGTCGGAGGCAACGCTATACGACACTTCCGCAGCTATTGATGCAGGGATCTAAGACTCACCTGTCTGTGTACTGCTTTCCTCAAGCTCTTCTGTCAAGTTGTCGAGGAATGCACACCACTTTGGCGCTGTTCCCAGGGACTGAAAACACACCATGAAAATGTTACATAATATTCAACGTTCTTGTAAATTGACGATCAAAAGTACTTTCCTTATCTTTTTGAAGGACACAGATCGCCTGGAGCAGTTTTCAGTGACATAAATTATACACCATATGGAGAACTAGAAACTCAAGCTTAAATTTTGTTTACAAGCCGTGTACAGTGAAAATGCATCCTTCTGTATGTATATTCGACCTGCACTTTGTTCATGAGAAGTAACTGTGGTCCCCCCAAAATCCTTGAGGCTGCGTCTCATCTGACATGGTTTTCACCCAGCATTTCCACACTGACAGCTAGGTCACACAGATAGATTCTCATGAGCCCCCCTATCCTGCCAGGTAGGGGGTTCATTTCATGAGTATCTATGCCTCTTGGAGATGTTGGGAGTTGTGCTTGTACTGGTATGCATGGTTCACACTGCTCAGCTGACGTGACTGGCCCCATGGTGGCTGAATGGTGACAGAGGGCCACACTAGCGCACCAAATCTGGTTCAAGAAGACAAAATGGTGCAATGGGATCCTCAAAACACAATTTTTCTGACTGCTTTTAGTCGTCGGATTCAAGTTTTATGTGTACAAACGTTTAAGATAGTGACAGATAGACACTTAACCCTTATTATTCGGAATACACCAGTGTGTGAAATAAGTTTGACTAAAATAGTTCAAGGGTAGTGCCAGAATAGCTTGGCGCCTGTAGGCGCCAATCTATTCTGGCACTACCCTTGAACTAAAGCCATTGGTCTATATCCTTATCTGCAAGTACTATAAATGTAGCTTGCATATGGCAGTGTACAAATTTGAATCTTTTAGCCTCAGTATGATATGGGTTAACCACATCAGAGTCCTCTGTTCCAAACAATATCTCAGAACATTTGGTGATGCTTTTGATACCATGGTGTGCAGGATCTCTGCCCTCTACACTCCACCCCAACCATCAGAAGTTTTCTGAGAGTTCCTTTTGATGTCATATTAATACTGGTCTGGTTTACTATCTTGTTACAAACTAACTAACAATACAATACAAACAACAGACAAATAAAACAGAGCACTCACTGGAATATAGTAGGTAAAAATCTTGGGTGCCTCATTTGCGATGAAGATGAGCCCCGACTCTGGCACAAGACACATGTTGTTCAGGTCAGTACCTGGTTCTATGGATGTGTAGGGTTTGCCCTGCAATACACAACACACTAAGTCTAACATAAGCTGAACTAGTGGCCTGTAAAGGTAAATGGAAATTATTTTTAACCAATGATGGACTGTTTTTTGTTGTTAAAACAGGTGGTTATATACTAATAACAGATAAAACTACAGCTGTTCTTTACAGGTGGTTTAACCATTAATCACAGGATGACAAGATGTGAATCAACCAAGACAGTTCAAGGTTGGTGTCCAAACAGCTTGGCACCAAGCTCCTCCAACACCACCACTGAACTATCATAGTTGATCTGTCTCCAGAACTGTGATGTAGTCCTCAGAGGATATCTCCAACAAGAATGGCAAATCTGCCAAGGCTCATGTGCATGACCGATCCACATAATTAATGACCTTGACCTTCCAACAGGTCACATAAATAAGCAAGTGTTCTAATACAACATAAGGAAAGGGTTGGCATTTGTACCTGTAAAATCCATGTTTTCTCAAAATTTACGCATTTTTCACTTTTGTCAACCTCCCATGAGTACCAATAGTGAACCAAACTAGTATGCATAGAAAGGTCTTATCATCAGCTACCTTTCTGCCAAATTTGGTTGAAAAGTTTTGCAAAAGTCGTGATAAAAACAAAAAAAATCTTAAAAAAACCCAGACCTTTTTCACATCATTTGCTGATCTTGTGACCTTTTAACTTTCCAAGACATCATCCAAGTCAGCATGCATAGGAAGGTCTTACCATAAAGTATCTCTGTACCAGGTTTGGGTTTGAAGTTGTGAATAGTATTTGAGAAAAAAAAACATCTTTTGTCAGAAAATGGCTATTTGTGACCAATTTCCTAATCTCGTGATTCTTGATCTTTCCGATGTATCAACCAAATTTTCAGCTCTTGTCAAATACAGTGGAGTCCGCTGAACACAAATTTCAGGGGACAGGGAAAATTAGTTCGTGTAAAACATATTTCATGTTAACCTATTTAGATAAAAACGTGTTCATAGTCTGAAACAAGAGAGTGTGTGGGAGATGTGCATCTGAGTGTGCCTTGCCCTGGAGGTTAAACGTGCACAGTATCGTACTTTACCTGCTTACTCTCATCTCAATAGGACAACTCGTGAATTTAATGTACAATCCATCAGGAAAACAACAATCCATCTGATAAAACAGTTCTGTAACCGCGTGCAGTGTAGGAGCTAGTGTGCTATTTTTAACCATGTTCCAGTGTGTACGGGCAATACTATGAACGCTTCGGGTTGATCAGTGTCACGATCCTTGAAACTGCTGTTTTCACCCTCTGTAGCACTTTACGTCTAATGCTTACAAATCATATCTTTATGTGTTGTATCACGCTCGTGTTGAGAAATGAAAAATCAAGCGCTAAAATTAACTGACTGTGAATGAATGAATACACGTACAAAATCGGCAGAATACAGAAACACTATCAGCTGAGATGGCAGTTACCCCCATCGTGCTCACTCCTGCCGCACATTGCATGCTCAGTCTTTGTCTTTGGTTGAATAAAGAATGGGAAAGGAAGAATCTCATCTAGACTAACTCGCTATGCTTGCCATCGACCGATCATTTTCAGGAACAGTGCCTGTCCCTCCTCTCTCCCTCACCCACCACTACTACCCCCCTCCCTCTTGCTAGACAGTGTGTGTACAAACCTGCGGTGGACGTCGATGTGTGTCTGTCAATGTCCTCTGTCATTTGTGTACTGATACATGTGAGCGCTTGTTGAGAACTAGTGGTTGAAAACAGTGGATAGCCTCAGCCATCGGCGATGCAGATCAGACCGAGGTGTGAAAACTAACACTGATGCAGTCATTCAGGTGTATTAGCTATTGCGTAACGGAGTTCGCGGGTACCTCTGTAAATAAATCTTCCGCTTGCAGAGTTACACAGCAGACAGCATCATCTCAGTCCTTGGGATGGTTGTTCGTGTTAAACAGGTGAAAATACTATAAAATGTATTTTTCTCTAAAATGTATTTTTTCGAAAAATACTTACCGATGGCATTACTAATAGAAAGGTACACTTAGCTTACCAATTTCAGCCTAAGCATTTGTTGTGTCGCTACACAACAGGGGAGGAGACTCCAGGGAGTCATTACCAAGAGACCCTGAGTAGCCTCCCCTTCCCCCCATATTCGGTCACATGTAGACCGGTCTCCCATCATTCTTACTCTTAGCGTACTGGCGGCAAGCGGGGCAGGTGGGAGTGTCCTTCGAGTAATGCCATCGATAAGTATTTTTCGAAAAAATACATTTTAGAGAAAAATACATTTGTTTCTTCAAAATATTTACCGATGGTATTACTGATAGGAAGAATAGCGAAGAGGGGGAGGGTGCCACCCTCTAATGCTCACCCATGCGTAAAGCTAAGCGAGGCCCCCCCAGGAGCAACTCCCGACAATTTCAGCTAAGTGTTCGCTAGGGCGCCGGGGTGGCTGAGATGTCCCCTAGTAGGACCAGGTTCTCATGTTGGCCGGACAGGTCCCGGAGGTAGAAGCGGGCGAATGGGGATTGCGCCCGCCAGAATATCCCGCACAGCACAGTTGCGGTCGAAGGCGACGCATGCAGCAACTGCTTGGACTTAGTGCGCCCCGATCCGCAACCTCTTGGCTCCCGCTGGGGAGAGGTCCTGGTAAGCGGACCAGATGACCCAACGGAGCCACGACGAGATCGTCTGAGCTGATATATCATGTCTGACCAGGGCTAAGGGCAGGAAGAGGTGGGATCGGCCTTTCCTGAGGGGTTTTGACCTGCACAGGTATATCTTCAGCACGCGGACCAGGTCCTGTTGTTGGGATTCCCGGGGTAGGTCCGACCCTGTGAGGGGGCAGATGGTCAGCATCTGCGGCGCGGCCGAGGAGAGCCTGTTCTTAGCCAGGAAGTTCAGGTCGGTGAGGAGCTGAACTGACCCATTCCCGCGGAGCTGCAGGGAGGGATGTACTGAGAGCGTATGTAGCTCGCTCACTCTGAATGCCGTGGCGAGGGCCATAAGAAAGCATGTCTTCCTGGTCAGGTCGGAGAACTGAGCCAGGGGCAGAGGCTCAAAACGGTCCGAGTTCAGCCACGTCAGCACCCACGCCTAGTCCCTTGGTGGAATTAGCGAGCGTGAGACTGGACACTGGAGCTTTAGGTGCGCCATCCAGTCTGAGAGGTCCTTGCAGGATCCTGGGTCTGAGCGGCCCAAGTGCCTGTATGTGTCAGCAATCATTGACAGGTATCCCCTGATGGTGATGGGGGCCAAGTTCTGAACGGCGAAGAGCCACAGAAAGAACTCAGCCAGTTGGGGCGTGGTCAGCTCCGTGTTGGAGAGGCGCTCTGCAGCGCACCAGGACCGCAAGACTCTCCACTTGCCCTTGTAGACCCTTCGTGTGGACTCTCTGCGGCCTGCAGCAATCGCCTCCACTGTTGCATTCGAGAAGCCTCTTTCAGACAGGGCTTGCCGCACAACCTCCAGGCGTATAAGCGGAGTCTCTCCAGGTAAGGGTGGAACAGGTCCTGCTGGGGTTGCTTCAGCAGCGTGTGAGGGGTGGGTTGCCGCAGCGGGGGATCCGTGGCGAGGTCCAGGAGGTTGGTGGTCCAGCTCCTGGTCCAGTAGAACGGGGCCACCAGGATCAGCACCGTGTTGCAGCTCCTTAGCTTTAGCAGGACCTTGGGAACCAGCACAGTCGGGGGCAGCAGGCCGTCCCAGGGGATGGAGAGCACATCGACCGCCCACGCGAGGGGATCCGGGATGGGCGAGACGAAGAGGGGGAGCTGCTTGTTCCATCTGGTGGCAACCAGGTCGATCGTGGGTATCTCCCAGTGAGCGTAGATGAAGCGAAAGATGTCCAGTCAGAGGGACCACTCGGTATGGAGTAGTTGACCTCGGCGGGACAGGTGGCCGGGGATGTGGCGAGCTCGCAGGGAGATGCTGCGCTCCCTGCACCACAGGAAGAGCTGGTACAGGAGGATGCAGAGGGAGGGGGAGCGCGTCTGGCCCTGCTACTGAATGTAAATGACAACCGTCGTGTTGTCGGAGAGCACCAGGACCTCTTGCTGCCGCAGTTGGGGTTCCCAAGCGACGAGGGCCAACCAAACCACCTTCAGTTTCAACCAGTTGAAGTGTCTGCCCGCGAGATCCAGGGGCCAACAGCCAGAGGTTGTGAGGAACTGCGGGAGGAGATGCGAGGCACGCCGGTAGCCAGCCAGGTCGGGTCCGTCCACCGCAAAAGATGAGGTCAGACCAGCAGGAGCACCAGGACCAGGTCCGCGAGGTCGCCAGAGGAAGGGTGCCAGTGGAGAAGGAGGTGCACTTATATTGTAGCATGGTCATGTGGAACAGTTTGCGCTAAAGCGATTGGTCGTGTGACATAGGGATGAAAACAAAGCTAGTTAGCAACTCCGTCACCACGCAGACATTGACACATGATGCAAATCTCTCTCTCTCCAGGGACGGGAGGGGGCAGGAGAAAGCCTGGGAGTGTCTGGCGTACCACCACTGGTGGAAACTGATGTCAACTCCCGACGGCCATCTGGTATCAGAGAAGAAGCCCATGGCCATGTCGCCAAAGGATCCCTGAAGGGGGTGAGCTGAAAACGCGTCCGCAATGCCGCCTTGAGTCACTGACTGATTAGTCGCCGGCACAAACAGGCACGTACCAGGTACACACCGCAGAACCACTCAGATTTATTTTACTCAATGAACAATGGACAGCTGGAGTCTTTGCGATTGGAAGTCATAGCCCTGCCCTCTAACTAGCCGATTAGCCAATCAATGGCTGCCAAATCTACACAGTGTGCAGCCAGTGAGTGATGTTGCCTTATCGTAGATGTAAACCCAGATATGGTTTTAAATGTGATGATGTAAAGCAGGACAAAATTTTAAGTGCTTCCAGAGGTTCATGTGAATGTATAGGGTGAGGTATGATTGCACTGCCAGCTGCTATCATCATACCACTAGTCTCTCTTGCAACAGGCATAGAATAACAAGCACTGCTGCACTGGCAATAAATCATGCCAATCATGCCCTTGGCTATATTTAAATCTATGCATAAGCAGTACCATAGTAAGAGTTTGGGGCTACGTCTGAGCTCTGTGTGTCACTGGGCTCGTGTGGTGTGAATGCAAGGATTCGTTGACGGGCTTGTATTACAGTAATCGTTCTGAAATCAGTTTCGCCAGCGGACATTCTTAAGCCTATTTGAAGGACGTTGGACAAATATTTTAGTGTTTAGGTGGTGGTCAAATATTTGAGGACATATCATTTTGGGTGGTGATCAAATATTTAGGAATTTTTTGTGTCAAAATTTTTGAAAAATGAATTTTTCTCTAAAATGTATTTCTTTGAAAACTACTTACCGATGACAATACTACTAGGAAGTATGCCTAGCTTACCCAATTTCAGCCTAAGAACCTCTTGTGCTCCTACACAACCAGGGAGGCAACTCAAGGGGCCGTAACCAGGGGCCCTGAGTAGCCTCCCGTCCCTGCCCATCCGGTCACGTGCCATGACTGGCCTCGATGAGGCGGGCGCTCTGCCGGCTAGACTCCCTGGAGGAGTGAGCAGGCCTGTCTGTGTGCTATACGTCAGGACTGCCAGTGGTCATAGGACGAGGCGACAAAGGTCGCTGCAGGCCGGGCTCGATGAGGCGGGCGCTCTGCCGGCTGGACTCCCCGTAGGAGTGAGCAGCAGGCCTGTCAGGACTGCCAGCGGTCATAGGACGAGGCGATGAAGGTCTCTGCAGGCCAGCCTCAGTGAGGCAGGCGCTCTGCCAGCTAGACTCCCCGTAGGAGTGAGCGGGTCTGTCTGAGTGCTATACGTCAGGACTGCCAGCGGTCATAGGACGAGGCAACGAAGGTCTCTGCAGGCCGGCCTTGGTGAGGCGGGCACTCTGCCGGCTAGACTCCCCATAGGAGTCAGGATTGCCAGTGGTCATAGGACAAGGCGATGAAGGTCTCTGCAGGCCAGCCTCAGTGAGGCAGGCGCTCTGCCAGCTAGACTCCCCGTAGGAGTGAGCGGACCTGTCTGAGTGTTATACGTCAGGACTGCCAGCAGTCATAGAACGAGGCGACGAAGGTCTCTGCAGGCCGGCCTCGGAGAGGCGGGCGCTCTGCCGGCTAGACTCCCCATAGGAGTCAGGACTGCCAGTGGTCATAGGACGAGGCGATGAAGGTCTCTGCAGGCCAGCCTCAGTGAGGCAGGCGCTCTGCCAGCTAGACTCCCCGTAGGAGTGAGCGGGCCTGTCTGAGTGCTATACGTCAGGACTGCCAGCGGTCATAGGACGAGGCGACGAAGGTCTCTGCAGGCCGGCCTCGGTGAGGTGGGCGCTCTGCCGGCTAGACTCCCCATAGGAGTGAGCGGGCCTGTCTGTGAGCGATACGTCAGGACTGCCAGCGGTCAAATGACGAGATGCCGAAGGTCACTGCAGACCGGCCTCGATGAGGCGGACGCTCTGCCAGCTAGACTCCCCGTAGGAGTGAGAGGGCGGGTTAGGTCCGAGGGGCACAGTGGTAGACGAAGTCCTGGGACCTGAGGTGTAATTATGGGCCCGACGTGTCGTCCTCTCCGCAAGGTCGGAGCGGGCGCGTCTGGTCACTTCTCCTAGTAGGAGGGGGGCACCATGGCAGATTGGCGATCACGCTTTGGCATCGAGCGCTCGTGCTGGTAGCCACTCCACAGCTGCAACCAAAGTTCCTCCGGCCAAGCGGTGCAGACATCGCAAAAGTGGTCGGAGGTGCTGCCGGAACAGGGGAGGCAGACCGTGTGGGAATCACTCGGCCATTGGAAGTCGCTGCACTGCAGGCAGGTGCAACTTGGCAGCTGCAACACATATCAGACATGAAAGGCGACCAGGCGTGGGCTCCCCATGGCCCCGCCAAACGAGTTCGAGTGTTTGACGCAAGTCATCATATGAGCAACACGAAAAGCACCCATGGTCGAAGCCGCCACCCGGCCAAAGGGCCGGTCGAGGGCATGGACCGAGGCCTTACCTTGTCATGGCTGCGGGGACAGGGGGGAACCTGCCACATGGCCCATAGAGCGCTCCGGGCGGGAAGGTAAAATCCCAGAAGGCACACCATAAACGCAGGGGACCACACCCGCAACCATGTAATCCAAGGAACGACGGGGAACCACAATTAATCCAAAGGAACACCTGTAATCCAAAGGGACACACGTAATCCAAAGGGAACACACGTATTCCAAAACCCACCGGCCAAGACCGGTCACACCGTACACAGCCAAGGGTCCTGTAGGCTAGAACACAACCGTACACGGTAAGCTAAGCAAATAGACTGGCGTGACACCACGTAACATGTGACTGAATGGGCAGGTGTGGGAGGCTACTCAGGGCCCCTGGTTACGGCCCCCTGAGTTGCCTCCCTGGTTGTGTAGGAACACAACAGGTTCTTAGGCTGAAATTGGGTAAGCTAGGCATACTTCTTAGTAGTAATGTCATCGGGAATGTATTTTGAGAAAACAAATCAGCTGTGGTTGAATATTTGGAGCGGTCAAATATTTAGGGAAATTACAGTAGTTGAAGGGTCGATGAAGACAGCCTGGCACCTGCACAGATTGATCACTTTAGATGAAAAGGTTATGGCAGAAGAGCTATTCTGGCACCACCCTTGAACCATCTTGGTTGATCCATATCTTGTTGTGACTAAGTGGATTTTAACAGTACTTACTGAATGCCTGTCCCACAGCTTCAATATCTTGGAGTCCATGGACAGTACCAGATCTAAGGGCTCGTGGAAAGTGATGTCTTTAATCGGGAGGTCGTACATGTGGTCTTTGGTCAGGAACGGTTTGTCCGAGCGAATGTCATACAGCAACACATGACCTGTGCTGGTGCCGAGACCCATGGTCAAACCATCTCGGAATTTCAGGCTAGTAATGGCAGGTACGCTACCGACCCTGCAAAGAAGCATGATTTGTTTTTCAGACAAGGTGGGTTTTTATCATTACCAACTCTGCAAAGAAGCATGATTTGTTTTTCAGACAAGTTGGGGTTTTAACATTACAGACACACGATTGTCTCAAAATATGTCTCAGTTGGTAATTTCAGACCTTACAATCAACTGCTAAAAGGCCTACAATCACAGACCAGCACACATGATTTTGCAATAGATTTCAGGTGGTTATATTCATAAACAGTACCAGTGCATGTATAAGGTGTTTAAGGAAGGGCAGGGAGGGAATGTTGACTCACTCTATATTCTTGATGTATCTGCTCATGGTGGTGTCAAGCACACCTGCCCGTGTTCGATCTCGTGGGTCCCAGCATTCCACCGTACCTTCCTTTGTGCCGCACGCAAACAGATAATGCTGTGGGTTGAACTCACAGCACAAAATCTCCCTAAAATCACAAACAATCATGTGAAAAAACACTGAACTGCAATTAATATTCAGAACTGAAGTCCGTTATTTATACTGAACTCTTCCTTGACTATTACCTGTCACTTTCATGGCTAATCCATCTTCCGCTGTGGTGTCTGAAGGGTGACAAGGTCATAATTTTCACATCTGTCATACCTGTCTGTCTTCCTCTGCTGGCCATGTCTATCTTTCTGATCCTCTTCATAAATGCATACCTTCAAGACAGCTCCGTTCCTCAGGTACAAAACTACTACACATTCCTACCGTCAGAACTAAGTCTTTTGGTGAGAGTTTTTTTTTTTCTTACCATGGACCATCGCTTTGGAATAAGCTTACTCAATCCCCCAGTCACTGTGAGTCAAATGCGAGTTTCAGGCGGTCTTTGAAGACTTTTTTGTTTCTGTAAACAAGTCCTCCCTGAAACTGTCCTTTCTATCCACCCACATTTTGTCAGACATTATGCTGCCAAGATGGTTTTGTGGTGTATTTTTATAGTATGTGTTTTTTGCAAGCCTTGAGTTTAATTCTTTTATCTAATTTAGGGTGTATATCATGCTGCATAGGTGGACCAGTGTGTATTGTAGGGTGAAAGTTCTATATATCATGCAGAAAGGTTGGATATAACAAACACTGGACATTACAACACATTTGTAAAGGTCCCAACAGTCCTTTTTCTACACAAATCACTGTGCTAATAACTAAGTTCGGATATAATGACAAGAATATTTGTTACGCCCAGGCAATTTGTTATATACCAAGTTTACTATATTATTATTATATTTTACAGAAAAACAGCAGTTCATTCAACTTTAGATTTTGTTCTCTTTATTTCCTTACACATTTTACAGCTCCACAAATGTTTATTTATATCTTTATTGATTAAACACTTTTTAAAAAAAATTGCTCTTTCTCAAAACTTGTCTAAATATTTTTAAACATTTTTTTTAAAATGTCACCCATTCAAAAGTACGGAGTTTATTCCCTTTGGTGATATTTCCAAGAGCCGCCTGGCATATGCACTTGCATGCAGAAGAGTGCTCTAGCTGACCAATTTCAGCCCAAAAAGCCGTTGTGTATACATCACAACCAGAGAGGCGACTCTAGGGAGTCGTTACCAAGATACCCCGAGTAGCCTCCCCTGCATCTTTATCCGGTCACGTGCTCGGCCGTTTCCTGCCAGTCTTTGCCTTAGCTCAACAGCGGCAAGCAGGGCAGGAGTGAGGGACCTCTGAGTAATGCCATCGCTATTTTTAGAAAAAATACATTTTAGAGAAAAATGAATTTGTTTTCTCAAAACTCTTGCCGATGGCAATACTAATAGAAAGAATAGCGAATAGGAGGAGGGTGCCGCTGCGCAGTTGCGGTCCAAATGAATTTTTCTTTAAATAAAGTTTTTCGAAAAATACTTACCAATGGTATTACTAATAGGAATGTTTTCTTAGCTAGACTAATTTTAGCCAAAATTGTTGTGTACGAGTATGGCCATGATGGCAGGTGAGGGGCGCCATAGCCTAGGCGGTAACCTGAGTAGCCTCCCTTCCAACCCAACCGCGCATGCGCCCAGCGCTCTGCTCACTAGTCAGTTTCTTTGCGGACCAGTGGCAAGTGGGGCAGGTGGGAGGGACCTTCAAGTAATACCATCGGTAAGTATTTTTCGAAAAAAGAAAGAAAAATTTTTAAAGAAAAATTCATTTGTTTCCTCAAAACACATTACCGATGGTATTACTAATAGGAAGAATCCCGAAGAGGAGGCGGGTGCCGCTATAACACCCCTAACCCATCCCCTAGAGGCTACTAGAGCTGCCCTCCCTAAGCAACCTCCCTAAGCAATTTTAGCAAAGATACTTACGGCACCTAGGGCGCTGGGAAGGAGTGTTACGCCGCCACGATGTCTCCTACCAGCGAAAGGTTCTGGCGCTGACCGGAGAGGTCCCTCAGGTAGAAGCAGGCAAATGTAGTCTCCGCTCGCCAACCCACGGCCGCCACAATGTCTTTGACAGCACAGTTGTGGTCGAACGCAAGGCTTGCAGCCATGGCTCTGATCTCGTGTGCCCTGATGTTCATGTGTTTGGCTGCATCAGGGGCGAGGTCCTGGTAGGCTGATCGTATCACCCACCGGAGCCAGGAGGAAATCGTCTGGGCTGAGATGTCCTGTCTACAAAGGGACAGAGGGAGAAAAAGGCGGGTGCGTCCCCTGCGTAGCGGCTTGGTCCGGCGCAGGTACACGCGTAAGGCTCTCACCGGTTCCTGTTGTCTGGACTCACAGGTGGAGCCTGGGTCTAATGGTTGTATGGTGAGCACCTACGGGGCAGCCAAAGGTGATCGGGTCTTGGCTAGAAAGGCCAGGTCAGGTAGTAGTTGAACCGAGCCGTCCATCCGGAACTGCAAACAAGCGGGGCGGGCTGACAGGGCGTGCAGCTCGCTGACCCTGGAGGCTGACGCGAGGGCCATAAGGAAGCAGGTCTTTCGGGTCACGTCTTGTAGTCTCGCCAACTGGATCGGCTCGAGGAGCTGCTCGGGGCACGGGTGGTACAAGGCCTGCCGTGGCTGCTTGAGCATCGTGCGCGGGGTAGGAAGCCGCAGTGGAGGGGCCGTGGCGAGGTTCAGGAGGTCGGTGGTCCATGACTTGGTCCAGCAGAACAGGGCCACCAGGAAGAGTATCACGTTGCACCCTCTGAGCTTGAGTAGAACCTTGGGGACGAGCACCATCGGCGGGTAGGCGTAGGCAACCAGGTCGTCCCAGGGAATGGAGAGAGCATCGACTGCCCAGGCAAGCGGGTCTGGAATCGGTGAAACGAAGAGGGGAAGCTGGTGATTCCACCTCGTCGTGAACAGGTCGATCATGGGGGGCTCCCAAGTTGCGCCGATCATCAGAAAAATGTCTGGGCGAAGTGAACATTCGGCATGGAGGAGCTGGCCGCGACGTGAGAGAAGTCGGCTAGCACATTCAGGTGTCCCGGGATGTGTCGTGCACGGAGGGTGATGTCCCGATCTTCGCACCAGCGGAGCACCTGGTAGAGGAGGATGCAGAGGGAAGGAGAACGGGTCCCACCCTGCTTCTGTATGTAGGCGACTACTGTGGAGGTGTCCGAGAGTACAAGGAGTTCCTGGTGTCGTAGACGGGGTTCCCACACAAGTAGGGTTTGCCAACCCGCCTTCAGCTCTAACCAGTTGATGTGACGGGTCCCTAGCTGCGAGGACCAGACGCCGGAGGCAGTCGTGAAAGACGGGAGCAGGTGAGCGCCCCAACTGGAGAAACTTGTGTCAACGCAGAGGGACAGTAGGGGAGGAGGCGAGTACAGGGGAACGCCCGTCGCGAGCCAGCTTGGGTCCGCCCAGCGGAGATGAGGGAGGAGAATCGGTAGCACTGGAACCGGAGCATCTAGGATGGTCGTCGACGGTCGCCAGTGGAGGAGCAGGTGCAGCTGAAGTGGGCGGGAGTAGAGACACCCTAGGGGAAGTAGGTCCACTGCCACGCTCATCAGTCCACTGTCGTCTCCCGAGCCACCTGTCGCGCAAGGCTCGCCAACTTCTGGATCCTCTGTTCTGGTAGCCGGACGCTGTTGAGGTCGGTGCGGAATTCCATCCCCAGGTGCATGAAGCGGCGAGACGGTAAGAGATCCAACTTGCCCTCGTTGACCAGGAAGCCCAGACTGTGGAGTAGCAGGAGCATCGCATCTTGGTCCTGCTTCAGGGCGGAGTCGGACTGGTTTCTCAGAAGAAGGTCGTCGAGATAGTTCAACGTGGTGCTCGAAGACGTCCATCGGGCTCTCGCTACTACGGCGTCCATGATGCGGGTGAAGACCCATGGGCTGAGGTTAAGGCCAAATCGTAGCGCGAGGAACTGGTAGACAACACCCTCGAAGGCAAAGCAAAGATAGCGTCTGGAGGCGGGGTGCATGGGTACGTGAAGATACGCATCTGCCAGGTCCAGGCTGACGGCAAAGTCCATGGGCTGCACCACGGAGCGAAGAGCCCGGGCAGTCTCGATTTGGAAGGACGGCGCGACGATGAACTTGTTTAGCGCCGAGAGGTCTATGACAGGACGCCACTTGCCGCCTGGCTTGGGCACAACGAAGAGCTGGCTGTAGAATGCTGGGGAGTTGTGTCGCGTCACCACCTCCGTGGCGGCCCAGGGCTGTACGAAAGGAAGTGCTGTACGAAAGGAAGCCGGAACGGCGCAGCTGGGCCAGGAGTCCTTGTTAGCTTCCTTGGCTGTGATCCAGGTGGGGCCGAACAGGAGTTCACCGCCGAGGGGCACCTGTCGAAGCTGAATCTTCACGTCCTGAGGGATGGGGCAGGAACGGAGGATCGCATCCCGCCGCAGCAAGTCGCAGTTGGCGGCCGCTGCCATGGCGTTGACGGCGGTGTGATAAGCAGTGCGGCTCCCCAAGACCGCCAGGGCTAACAGGTCTCCCAGAAGAGCAGAAATCGACGGATGCCACGCCTCCTCAACACGGCGAACGATGGTCTGCGTCACCAAGTCCAGGAATCCCGCCGAGGCCAGGGCGTTCCGGATGAGAGTCGCTGTTTGTTCCACACCGGGGAGGAGAGACTGACGTAAGGTAGCACCCGCTAAGGACACAGCCAGGGGGGTCCGCCTTCGGAAGAGGGCAGGAGAAGTTCTGTGTGTGGCCCACGTACCAGGACTGACGAAAGGAGATATCCAAACCTGTCGGCCACCTGGAGTCCGAGAAGAATCCTGAACCACAGGTACCCTGCGCGAGATGAGCGGAGAAGGCATCGCTTAGCTCCCGGAAGACCGGCGGCTGGGGTCGACACGGTCTGTTGCTCCGTGTCGACATAGGCGGAGGCTTTCCTCTTGAGAGGGTGGGAGGGTGGGCAGTCGTCCACGGGAAGGCAAGCTGCGATGAGACGAGCCGCTTCGTCAAGGACCCGTAGAGTCTCCAACCTATGTCCGATGGATGAAGGCTGTAAATCCTCGTCACCGCGAGATAGACCGGACGGGGCGGGGCTGGCATCCCGGTAGAGCGCTGACACGAGTCTCCGGGGAACAAGCTGATGGCGTCGTCCTCTACAGGTGCTGCGCGGGAGGCTAAGTCCACTCCACGACGAGGAGCAATACTCACATCGGCGGTGTCCCGGGAGGTGATCATCACCCTGGGAGGGGTCCAATTCCCACGGGAGCGGTGCCAAATGGGTCGAACTGACGATGGGTCCCGTGAAGAGTTCCGCGACGAGAGCGAAGCATGTCGTCCGGACCTGCTGTTTCGCTGAGAGCAGTCGTGGCAGGTGGAACTGTGGCGGGTGGAACTGGGTCGCCTGGAGCGCGAGCGGCATCGTGGGGACCGGGAACCTCTATAGCGGCGTGACGCTGACCGATGAGTCGGATCAAATCTGGAACGCGCCCGCGAGGGTCGGCTTGAATCCGAGCGGTGGGAAGCAGTCCGTCGGAGAGTTGACCTGTCCCTTGAGCGCGAACGACGTCGAGAAGCCGGGGTCCGCTCGGGCCATAGACGGGGCGTGTCGTCTTGGTGTGAAGCCGTGCCGTGTCTACTGCTTCTTGGTCGGGAACGGGAGCGTGTCCAACGAGAAGGCTTGTCTGGTCTAGGTGCCTGAACGCTAATACTGGAGTGTGGCGCTGAAGTTCTGCGCTGGTCTCTAGTGCCGGGCGAAGAGGTAGGAGCGGCTTGACCAACCTGTGGTGTGTGCGGTTCGACGACCTGGTGGGCCGCACTTGTCGGGTCTGTGATGTCTACAGGAGCTGGGGCTCGTACCCGTTCCTCAACTTGTGTCAAGAAGGTCATCACCACCGGGTAGAGACCACTCGACGGGACTGTGGTGGCTACCGGTGTCTTGTCTCGAGGCCTAGCTCGTGGCGCTCGAGGATCCTTGACCGAACAGAGACCACTCGACGGGATTGTGGTGGCTGCCGGTACTAGAGCTCGAGCTCGCGGCCTAAGTCACGGCATTGAAGGCTCTAACACTCGGTAAGGGCCACTGGACGGGATTGTGGTGGCTGCCGGTACTAGAGCTCGAGCTTGCGGCCTAAGTCACGGCATTGAAGGCTCTATCACTCGGTAAGGGCCACTGGACGGGTCTGTGGTGGCTGCCGGTACTAGAGCTCGAGCTCGCGGCCTAAGTCACGGCATTGAAGGCTCTAACACTCGGTAAGGGCCACTGGACGGGATTGTGGTGGCTGCCGGTACTAGAGCTCGAGCTTGCGGCCTAAGTCACGGCATTGAAGGCTCTAACACTCGGTAAGGGCCACTCGACGGGTCTGTGGCACTTACTGGTGTAGGATCTTTCTTCTGTGCTGGAGTCGGCCGTTCGCAGCAGTAGAAGCTCCATAGCTGGGTCCACTGTTCTTCCAGCCAAGGGGCGCAGACCAGGCACGGGTGGGTGGATGCACATCCGGAACAGGGCAGGCAAACGGCATGCTTGTCACTGGGCCACTGGAACTGCCCACATCACGTGCAGGTGCGGACTTGCCAACTGCAAAAATATTGCTCAATAACACGCGAGAGAGCGTGCCTCCGCACGCCCGCAACACGAATCTGCGCCTACGAATCAAAGTTTAAGTGCACGGCGTATGCCGACGCCCGGCGCTCTACCCCCACCCTTGAGCGCCAGACGTAGGCAATAACCGAGGTTTTACCTTGCCATCCGAAGAAGAGGGTACCAACACAGGTCGAAGACCAACCAGAACACCGCGGAGTCCAGGACCCACAGCTGAAAGCAGGCTCTATGCAGTCCCGGTCCGCAACCAGAGTCCCCGGAGGCGCCACTGGCGCGACCGGTTCCAGGAGCTAGGAACACCGCCGTGCTTTCTTTCTGAAGTCAGGAAGCGTCCAACTAACACCGGCACTCCAAGGCTAGCAGAAGAGCGAAGGAGAAAGTTCCGGAAATACGAAGTGTGAAACACACTACGGCCAGACTGGCCTCGAAGCGCGTGAGCACAATTCACAAGGCGCTGTCTCGTCAGGTCTATGTTCCAAACACCGACGAGGAATTCCACCAGAAAGCGTCCAAGCATAACACAAGGCAAAACGTAGGGTAAGCGTAGGGTAACACCTCCCACCAAACACCATGACCGGTCTTTTCCACAACAGTTCACAGTTCGAAGCTAGAGTCAACGACGTACACAACCTACAGTGTACTTTCAAGTGACTAATTGTGTACTTTGGACCTCACATGTGTATTTATCCACAAGCCAGTGAGTTGTCAGTTTCTCCAAAATGTGTATTTTTGTGTATAAACGTGTACATGTATGTGTACCCCAAAGCAAAATTGTGTACTTTAATACACCAAATGTGTATGGTAAACAGGTCTGATTTCTCTGTCTAGCAAAGAAACTGACTAGTGAGCAGAGCACTGGGCGCATGCGCGGTTGGGTTGGAAGGGAGGCTACTCGGGTTACCGCCTACGCAATGGCGCCCTTCACCTGCCATCATGGCCATACTCGTACACAACAATTTTGGCTAAAATTAGTCTAGTCAAAAAATCATTCCTATTAGTAATACCATCGGTAATGTGTTTTGCGGAAACAAGGTGATGCTTGCAGCGACTGCTGACATGTGCCCATATGCGCAGCGTCCTCGCCCGGTCTGGGGAGAGCTCCTTGTACGCAGACCGGATGACCCAGCAGAGCCAGGAAGAGATCATCTGCACAGAGATGTCTCGTCTGCCCGCGGCCAAGGGCAGAAACAGGCGTGCGCGCCCATGTCTTAGTGGCTTAGTTCAGCACAGGTTATCTTTAGCGCCCTTACGGGGTCCTGTTGATAGGACTCCCGGGACTGGTCTGTCGCCCTAAGAGGGCAGACTGTCAGGACCTGTGGGGCAGCCGCTGGGGGCCGGTTCTTGGCCTGAAACGCCAGATCGTTGAGGAGCTGCACTGAGCCAACGGCTCTGAACTGGAGGCCTGAGGATCGCACTGTGAAGGCGTGGATCTCGCTAACCCGTGACGCCATGGCGAGGGTGAGAAGGAAGCAGGTCTTTCTGGTTAGAACTCCGAGCCACGCCAGGGGTAGAAGCTCGAACTGCTCCGAGTTGAAACAGGTTACCACCCTTACAAGCTCCAGCGAGGGATCAGCGAGTGGGATACCGGCCGTTAGAGAACCAGGTGCGCCATCAGATCCCCGAGGTCCTAGCAGGCACCCGGGTCTGGTCGGCCCAGGTGTCGATATGTGTCCGCGACCATTGCCAGGTAACCTCTGATGGTGATGGGGGCCAGGTTCTGCTGGGAGAAGAGCCACCAAAAGAACTCCGCCAGTTGGGGGGTCATCAAGTCCATGGGGGAGAGCTGCTCGGCTGCGCACCAGGACAGGAGGACCCGCCGCTTTCTCTCGTAGACGTTACGGGCAGAGGCCCTGTGAGCTGTAGAGATTGCTTCCACTGCTGCATCCGAGAAGCCTCTTGTGGCGAGGGCCTGCCGGACAATCTCCAGGCGTGTAGTAATAGCCACTCCGGGCACGGGTGAAACAGTTGCTGTCAGGGTTGCTTGCGCATCGTACAAGGGTGGGGAACCTCAGGGGAGGATCTGTGGCGAGGCTCCGAAGGTATATGGTCCCGCTCTTGGTCCAGCCGAACGTAGCCACGAGAACCAGAACCATGTTGCTGCCCCTGAGCTTCTGGAGGACCTTTGAGCATCCCGTCCCAAGGTATGGAGAGCGCATCTACGGCCCAGGCTTGTGGATCCGGGATGGGGGAGACAAAGAGTGGAAGCTGCCTGTTCCACCTTGTGGCGAAGAGGTCGATCATGGGCGTCTCCCAGCGCACGCCGAGTAGCTAGAAGATATCTGGGTGCAGGGTCCACTCCGTGTGGAGAAGCTGGCCGAGACGCGAGAGGGAGTCCGCGAGGACGTTGAAATGGCCCGGGATGTACCGTGCCCGCAGCGGTATGCCCCGATTTTTGCACCACAGGAGGACCTGGAATACGAGGATGCAGAGGGCGCGCGCGCATCCCACCCTGGTTCTGAATATAGGCCATGACCGTTGAGTTGTCAGAGAGAACCAGGATCTCCTGCTGAGCGAGTCGATCTTCCCAGGCGACCAGCCCCAACCACACGGCCTTTAGCTCCAGCCAGTTGAAGTGTCTGTCCATGTGGTCCCGCGGCCAGCCGCCCGAGGCTATGATGAACTCTGGCAGCACGTGTGCTCCCCAGCCGGAGAGGCTCGCATCCGTGCAGATGGAGGGCTGGGGTGGAGGGGAGAAGAGTGGAACGCCCGACGTTAACCAGGCCCTGTCCGTCCACCGCTGGAGATGAGACTTGACCAAGGGAGACACCGGGACTAGGGCCGCCAGATCACCTGAGGATGGACGCCAACAGAGAAGCAGATGCAGCTGGATTGGGCGAGAGTAGAGCCTGCCGAGAGGTAGAAGATCCGCCGCCGCGCTTAGGAGGCCCAGCAGTTGGAGCCAGACCCTAGCCGGGAGAGATTCCGCGCGAACCACTTGGCGCGCCAACTCCGCTAACATCTGAATCCGGCCTACAGTGAGCCGCACCCGGCTGAGGTCGGTCAGGAACTCCATGCCTAGGTGGACAAACTTGCGCGAAGGCGTGAGGTCGGACTTGCTTCCGTTGCCCAGGAATCCGAGTCGGCAGAGCAAGGTCAGTTGGGCGTCCCTGTCCTCCTCCAAGGCGGTCGTCCTCAGGTTGCAGAGGAGTAGATTGACCAGATAGTAGGAAGTTGGGCTCGCGGCCGTCCCCCAAAACCTGGAGACGACCCCGTCGATAATCCTGGTGAAACCCAAGGGCTGAGGTAGAACCCGAAACTGGTACACAACTCCGCGGAAGGCGAAGCGCAGATATCCACGAGACGCCAGGTGCACGGGTACGTGGAGATAGGCATCCAAGAGGACCACGTGGCGGGGTCGCTGAATGCCCCTCTCATCGCTCCTAGAGCGGGGGGGTGGGGCTCCAGGGGCCGGAGCTCGACGAGGAAGCACATCTTGTCGACCGTCTCTGCGGGGGGGCTTTGGTATCGGCTGCCTTGACCCGACGGGGAAACTCGTCTTGTTGGCGGCTGACATTCCTTCCTTCCTCCGAGCGGTAGTCTCGGGAATTGGAAGTCCAGGTTCAGCGCATGTCTTGTCGGCGGCTGAAAAGTTTATCCCTCTCCGATAGGCACGTCCAGGATGCGACCTGGTCTTGGCGCTGGTCCAGCTGGAGGCAGTCAGGCTCTAACCTCTCAGAGGGGTGGTCCCCCACTACTGCCGCCTGGGCTCAACACTCGTCTGGTCGGCGTCTCCCTTCTCTCTCTGTGTGGGGGGACCAAGCTCTTGGTGCCTGAAGTCGCCTAGGATGCAAGTCCAGCTGCAGGCTGACTGGCACTTCCCTGGCCAAAAGGCGGGGTGGAGCTCCTGGTGCCAGGACTTGCCTAGGGGGCAAAGCCCGCCAGCTGCTGCTAGGTTCCTTCTGCCGCTCAGGGTGGAACAGCACTGCCCGAGGCACCGGGAGGCAGCAGAGCCTGACGTGCCGACCAACCCACGATGTCTGATGTGGCCCGTCTCTCTGGAACAGCGGAGGTCGCGGCGGGGGTGGATGGCTCCTTCAGCCGGGCCGGTCTTCCCTCCGGTAGCAAGCCCACAGCTGCAAACACCGTTCCTCAACCCCTGTATCGCAGGTACTACACATCCGTGCAGGGCAGGCACACATCGTATGAGCCACTGGGCCACTGGTATTTACCGCACGTGTTGCAGGTCATCCCGTGAGTACTGTAACAGAAAGCAGACAAAAAGCCGAGCAGGCGCGGGGCCTCCTGCAAGAGGGCACGTGCTCCCGCCGTGTTGCATACAGCATCCTCGGTCAATGCCGCCACCAGAAAAAGTCACCGGCTGAGGTATTCACCAAAGCTTTACCTTGTCATGACCTGAGCCCAGCAATCCCACCAGTGACCAACCACCCAGTAATCCCAAGGCATATCCAAGGTAATCCACCGAGCACCACACACAGTTCACCACATAAAAGCCAATGAAAATCCCAACGGTAATCCCACCATACACAGTCGGAGCAGAGCAGGCTGCACACAACCGGCCTTGGTGAACTAAGCGAAAAGACTGGCGGAAAATTAAATTGTCTCTAAAATATATTTTTTCAAAAAATACTTACTGATGACATGACTAATAGGAAGTGTCTACTACTTGCTCAATTTTAGCCTAAGAACCCGTTGTGTTACAACACAACCCGGGAGGCACTCGGGGAACCCCAGAGGGGCTGAGAGTTGTCTCCCGTCCCTGTCCTACCGGTTCCGGGTCACGTGGTAGACCAAGCAGTCGGAACACTTAGCTCGCCAGCGGCAAGCGGGGCAGGTGGGAGGGTCCTCCGAGTTATGTCATCGGTAAGTATTTTTCGGAAAAATATATTTTAGAGAAAAATTAATTTGTTTCCTCAAAAACATTACTGATGACATGACTAATAGGAAGAATTGCGATAAGGAGGCAGGTGCCGCGTTCAAAACACCTCCCATAAGGGGTAATCAGAGCCGTCCTCCCTGTCGCAAACTCCCGACAATTTTAGCTAAGTGCGGGAGGGAGTGTTGCGCCACGCTGATGTTGTCTCGCTGGCCTGCCAGATCCCTGAGGTAGAAGCGGGCGAAGTCGATTCTGCCCTCCAGCCCACGGCGGCCATGATGTCTTTGACAGCGCAGTTCCGTTCAAACGCGACGCTCGTGGCCATGGCTCGTACCTCGTGTGCGCGTATCTTAAGCCTCTTTGCTCCCTGCGGGGACAGGTCCTGGTAGGCGGACCATATGACCCAGCGTAGCCAGGAAGATATCGTCTGGGCTGATGTCAGTTCTGCCTGGGTTCAAGGGTAGAAAGAGGCGTGAGCGTCCTCTCTGGACGGCTTTGGATCGGCGTAGGTAAACGCGAAGGGCGCGCACCGGATCTTGTTGCCTGGTCTCCCGGGGAAAGTTCACATTTCTCAGCGGCCGTAAGGTAATCACCTGTGGCGCAGTCAGAGGAGACCTAGTCTTGGCATAGAAGGCAGGGTCCGTGAGGAGCTGCACGGAGCAGGCAGGCAGGGCGCGTTGACAGCGCGTGTAGCTCGCTAACTCGTGCCATGGTGGCAAGGGCCAACAGGAAGCAAGTCCTATGAGTCATATCCGCGAAGCGGGCCAAAGGCAGCGGTTCGAATCTGGCAGAGTTAAGCCACGTCAGTACCCAGGATAGGTCCCAGCGAGGGATGAGCGAGCGGGGGACTGGACGCTGCAGGCCGAAGTGAGTCATATGGTCGGCAAGGTCT
This sequence comes from Semisulcospira habei, assembly GCA_036245525.1. Taxonomy (NCBI): domain Eukaryota; kingdom Metazoa; phylum Mollusca; class Gastropoda; family Semisulcospiridae; genus Semisulcospira; species Semisulcospira habei. Next base: position 159,528,753 of record BTPG01000005.1, read on the forward strand.
TTGCAGTCGCCGGGGTCCGGGCGGGCGGGCGGCCGGGGTGCTGGTAGGTGTCGGCAATCATGGACAGGTGATAGGGGCCAAACCTTGGTCTCTGAAGAGCCAGAGGAAGAAGTCCGCGAGCTGGGGATTCGTCAGTTCGGTGGGGGAGAGGCGCTGGTCGTCACACCAGGAGCACAGTACTCGCCATTTTCCCTCATAGACGCGCCTGGTTGAGGGTCTGCGGGCAGTAGCGATCGCTTCCACTGCTGCACTTAAGAAGCCTCTAGAGGAGAGGGCTTGCTGCACAATCTCCAGGCGTGAAGGAGGAGCCGCTCTGGGCACGGGTGGAACAGCGGCTGGCGGGGTTGCTTGAGCATGGTGCTCGGCGTAGGCAGCAGCAGGGGGGGCCCGTGGCGAGGCTGAGGAGGTTGGTGGTCCAAGACCGCTTCCAGGAGAATGGGGCGACCAACAAGACGACCGCATTGCATCCTCAAAGCTTGAGGAGGACTTTGGGGACGAGAACCATCGGGGGGTAAGCGTACGCAATGAGACCGTCCCAGGGAATGGAGAGAACATCGACCGCCCAGGCAAGGGGGTCGGGAATCGAGGAGACAAAGAGGGGAAGCTGGTGATTCCACCTCGTGGCGAATAGGTCAATCATAGGGGGTCTCTGAATGAGCGCAGATCATCCGAAAGATGTCCCTGTGGCTCTGGTAGACGTACTCGGTTGAGGTCGGTTGCAAATTCCATGCCGAGATGGACAAAACGGCGTGAAGGAGTGAGGTCCGACTTGCCCGCGTTAATCAGGAAGCCCAAGTGCAAAAACAGGTGAAGCAGAGCATCCCTGTCCGTCATCAGGTCGGCCTCCGACTGGTTGCGGAGAAGGAGGTCGTCTAAGTAGTTCGACGTCAGACTGGAAGACGACTGTCGGGCCTTGGCCACTACAGCGTCCATGATGCGGGTGGAACACCCAAGGGCTGAGGTTGAGACCGAACGGGAGGGCCCGAAACTGATAGACCACACTGCCGACTGCAAAACGGAGGTATCTCCTGGAGGCCTGGTGCATTGGGACGTGGAGATATGCGTCAGACAAGTCCAGGCTGACCGCGAAGCCGTCGGCAATGGTGGAGCGTATCCAGGGGTCGTCAGGAAACAGCGAGAACCACCTCTCGCTGTAGAGGGCTAGCCTCCCGCCGACAGGGGACCACAGAGTGGTCAGCGGGGGCTGAGGCGGGGAGAAGTCAGGGGGCAAGCCCGCGCCCAGGCGGCGGGCAGGGCGGGGTCACAGGACCGGACAGGCCTACCCCGGCCAAAGGCGCGGGGCCGCTGGGGGGCCTGAGAGGGCGCGGGGGCGGAAGCGGACGAGGGTCTTGACGTCCGCAGGGCGCGACCCACGGCCTTGTGGGCAGCTGGAAAGCACGGGGGGGAGGGGGGGGGGGGGGGGCAGCGTTGTGGGACCAGTGGTCGGAGTTGGTGTCCTTCACCGATTGCCACGAGTCGCCGAAGAGCAGAGTACCTCCAAGGGGGGCGCGACGCAGCTGAGTACGCAGATCGGGAGGCATCCCGCGGCAGGCTTGAAGCAAGGAATCCCGATGCATCAAGTCGCAATTGATGGCGGCTGCCATGGCGTTGACCGAAGAATGGTATGCCGCCCGGTTGGCCACTTCCGCGAGAGCGAGTAGGTCTCCCAGTAGGGGTTTGATTGATGGCTGCCAGGCGTCCTCAATGCGGCGAACAAAGGCTTGGGTCAGGAGCTCCAGGAACCCCGAACAAGCCAAGATGTTACGGAGGAGGGTAGCTGTCCTATGAAGAAATCGGCATCGCGACCGGCGGCTTGCTGGAGGTGGATGGAGAAGGCATCTTGCAGGTCTTTGAAGCTGGGCGGCTAGGGGGGGGAGGGGGGGATGGGGGGGGGGACTTGAACTTCTTCACTTGACGGCCCGCATCGACGAAGGCGGAGACCTTCCTCTTGAGTGGGGGTAGGGGGGGGGGGGGGACGCGGGGCAGGCGTCTGCAGGAAGGGTCGTGGTGATGATCCGAGGGCGTCTCCGCACGAGAAGCCAACGGAAGCCTAGGGGAGTCCAGGTCGTCGCGGGAGCAGGGCGAGCGGCTGTCAACGTCACACAGGGCCGAGACGGAGTCCTCGGGGCATAGACTCAGGGCCTCATCGTCCATGGGGCGGGAGGGCGGGTGGGAGGAGCCCACAGTAGCAGGGGCTCGATGAGACGTAAAACGGCTATCCCGCAGCCCACGGCTCTCTAGGGACAAGACGTGTCGACGGGGAGGAAGCAACAAATGCAGCGAGGAGCGGTGAGGCGATGGGGGGGGCTGGTGCATGGCGGGCGTCCGTCACGGGGGGAGCGACTGCGACGCCGGGAGCGGGGACAACGATCCCTCACAGCCAAACTCCTGGTGGGGCACCTCCAGGGAGAAGATGATCGGCGTCGAGAGCGTCGGGGCGAGGGCACAGGACGTCGGGAGGGAGCGCACGACGAGGCGGCGCGCGATGAGGACGAGGAGGGTCAGGGGCTGCGGCCGCGATCATGGCGTGTGGTCCTGTCCTTCCAACGGCGCTCGTCGGGCGAGCGAGAGTGTCTGGAGCTGGTGGCGGAATGGGAGGTGTCGGATCCGTGGCTGGACTTTGAATGCCGGGGCGCAAGTCTCTGTTCGCCGGGCTCAATGAGGCGGGCACTTTGCCAGCATTTAGACCCCTCAGAGGAGTCAGCGGGCTTTCCAAGGAGAGACATACAAGGACTGCCAGTTTCTAAGGTTTCTAAGGCGCGATGCTGCAGGCCGGGCTCAGTGAGGTGGGCACTCTGCCAGCATTTAGATCCCTCGGAAGGGTCAGCGGGCTTGGCAGTGGACGCAGTCCTGTGGTAAGCACCTTTGGCGTGTGTCCGACGTGTCGTGCGTTCCAAAAGGCCGAGTTGGGAAAGCGCGATCACTTCTCCAGAAGCGGAAAGGGCGCCAAAGGAGCCAGTCGGCCGCTAGCTGGCAAAGGGTGCTCGCACTGGTAGAAACTCCAAAGGTGAGACCACCGTAGCTCGGGCCAGGATGAGCAGACATCACAGAGGTGGTCCGAGGAGCAGCCAGCACAGGGGAGGCAGACCGCATGGTCATCCGTCGGCCACTGGAAGTTGCCACACTGGGAGCAAGTAAGCACCTGGGAGCTGCAACACATATCAGGCATGCTAGGCGACCGAGCGTGGGCACCTGAGAGCATAATACAAGCGACAAAGAGGTGCCTCTGTTCGAATCAACCTCAACACATGTCCGACACAACACGCTAAAAGGCGTCGGGCGCACAATGGTACAACAAAGTACAAACGAAATGAAGCGCCGCTGACCAATGGTGGCGCTAACCACCTGTAAATGGCGAGGGCATGAGGGGCCCTGCCAAGCTAAGACGAGCGTCGGGCACGCAATGGTACAAAAATGTACAAGCGAAACGTAGTGCCGCTGAACAACTGGCACTAGCCACCCAGTAATGGCGAGGGCACGAGGGGCCCTGCCAAGCTAAGCCGAGTGTCAAGATATACGAAATACAAGTGAGAAAACGAGGAGCCCCAGGCACAGCTGGCGCCTGGCTTGGGGGCCAGCCGAGGGCTGTCAGCACTACCTTACCTCTCACACGAAGCGGGGGTGGGGAGGGGGGGGGGGGGAACCTCCATAACACCGGCATGGCGCAAGGCGGGCCACACTGGGCAGGTGCAAAAGAGGCAAAGGTAGCATTCCTCTCAGCAGGAAACTGGCAGAGGAGAAGCTCTGCCGCACAGGCAGTGGAGAACAGGAAGTCCGAAGATGAGCGTAAGCAAGAAGACCAGGCACCGGTCGCAGCATACACAGGTAGAGTCCAAGGCTAACGCTGAACACGTCTTCACAGCGCAAGCTAAGTAGGACAACTGGTTGGTCTACCACGTGACCCGGAACCGGTAGGGCAGGGACGGGAGACAACTCTGGGGCCCTCTGGGGGTTCCCCGAGTGCCTCCTGGGTTGTGTTGTAACACAACGGGTTCTTAGGTTAAAATTGAGCAAGTAGTAGACACTTCCTATTAGTCATGTCATCGGTAATATTTTCGAGGAAACAAACGGCCCGAGCACGTGACCGGATAGGGATGCAGGGGAGCCTACTCAGGGTATCTTGGTAACGACTCCCTAGAGTCGCCTCCCTGGTTGTGATGTATACACGTTTTTTGCGGCTGAAATTGGTAAGCTAAGCGTACCTTTCTATTAGTAATGCCATCGGTAAGATTTTTGAGAAAACAAAAGTGCCCTCACATTGCATTTGTTGTCAATGGTGAACCAAACTGTCCCCGCTCCAGGTTGAAACGATAGATCTCAGGACTGAAAGAGAAAAACTTTTTTATATAATAATAATAATATAATCATTGAAAGTTGCAATACTGGAAATTGCAATTTTAAAAAAACAACAGATGCCAAGGTCAACTTCAAACATCTGCTACCAAATGAGATCTAGATTATACAACTACAATAGACATGGAATGAGATGCATTTTTTAAGCATAATCAAAAAAGCACTCAAACCCACCCACCGCCCAAAACCCCCCTAAGAATTAAAACTTAACTCATTCAGCCTGATGCACGAATTTCCCAAATTTTGGAGGTGTCATCTAACAATTAAGCACTTGTTGCAGGAGATAGATCGACCATGATAATTTAAGGCTAGCGCAGGTTAGCTTGGCGCCGACAGGCGCCAAGCTAATCTGGCACTACCCTTGAATTATCATGGTTGACCCATCTCCTGCTGTAGTGTGTCAGGGATGAATGGGTTAAAAATAAATAAATAAAGGGACTCTAACCTCACACCCACAAAATACACATCACATGAGGGTGGGTGGTAGCTGAGATCTCTGCCGAACTTGGGAATTCTGGTTCTGTGCTGGCGACCAAACTGTGTGTGAAACTCAATGTATCGATCATCCTGCATAAACAGCAGCTGGAAAAAAAACACAAGCAAATATAACGAGATGAGGATTTCATCCCAAAGTCTACCGTATTGTTTGGAGCTCACATGCGTTTTTTCTTTTAGGAACATTCAGAACTGTTAAGCTTATTTTTCTGATCCATTTCCCTCCTCTCTCAGCCAACCTCTGATCAACACACATGCCAGCACACACAAATAAAGATGGACACACGGCGCTTCCTGCCATTAGTACGCTCTGTGGGCTCATGTAGTGACAGGAATTCTGAAAAAGAATAGCACGAGCAGCAAAATGACGTCACTATAAGGTTTACGTCATGGCGTCGCTAGTCTCACGACGCTGTGTACACAGTGATGAATTTGATGTTTCACGTCACTCATGTAGCCTCTTCCAGGGCTGACTGTTTTGCTCTATACAGCCTCTTCCAGGGCTGACTGTTTTATAGGAGTATATAGTGGCTCCAAAACTTGCAAAAATGAATTAATTATTATTCAAAACGTTGAAAAGGTACAATGCTGGATTATGAACTCATCCAATGTCTATCTCTAATCAAGCTATATCCAAAATGCCAAGTGAATAGAACAAAAATTACGGAATCAAATGTGGATCAAACCGACTTTATATAAACGGCAATTTTTCTCTTGAACGAGTCACCCAATTTGAATATGCTTGGAGGCTCTCTGAAATACATCTCAATCAAAGAATTTCCTAAAGTTTTAGGCCTATACATACAGAAACACCAGAGATACTTGTGTCTACATACACACACACACGCTCACATACACACGGCGCTTCTCGCCAAATGTACGTTCAACAGCATGGTTAGCGTAGCTAGGCATGATGTAATTTTTGTCGTGTTACTTCGCTGTCAGAGTCTGATGTGTACCAGCCTATGTTCGTCATCAACGTGCTCCGACCAGCACCATCTCAAAGTCTACCATATTTTCAATACGGTAGACAATATTACAAAACCTCTGTCACATGTGCATGTATTGTGAAAAGCAGGATAGAAAATTCATAGCAGAGGCAAGATAACATTGATAACCTGTTGTAGTGTCAAATTTTAGCAATCAAAGCTGATCACTTTAACCCCATCACTGCCAAGAAAAAGTGAACATGATTCAACTGGAAGTGACGTAGATCCCCAGGAGTCCTGACAGTTGCAGCAGTTCAAGAGGATCTATGCCTCTTGCTAACACCAATTTGCCTCCATGTTCCGGGGAAGGCTACAGCTCTTTGGCACTGAACTTGCACAAATAAAAAAAAACACAATCTGTGTCAACTGGTTATGAAGGGGGTTAAAGTAACCATGTGTCCGAGAAGCAGTTTCAGCACAGAAAGAAAATGCTTGATGAATATCAAGACCTGATGTAGTTCAAATGAGTTATTATGGCTGCTAATGAGTGACCACAGCAGTTATTTCAGCACTGCCATAAGTGCATAATTACATGTACATCCATTTCAGTCAATTTTCGCCATGAAAATGAAGCATTTACACACCTCATCTGGACCATTTATGGGTCAATTCAACCATGATTGAACTTAATGTGTAAACATGGTGATGTACACCTTAAGTGCACAAAGTAACAAAATGTTGTTCTGTGAATGTACATCAATCTTAATATTCATGATGGGTTTGGTTACTGTTTGATTTTGTCATATTTTATGAATTTCACAAAATAAAAATAAAAATTAATTTTTCTCTAAAATGTATTTTTTCGAAAAATACTTACCGATGACATGACTGTCAGGAAATAGTCTACTTGCTTACCAATTTTAGCCTAAGACCCAAAGGATCCCCCCAGGAGGCTCTCGGGGATCCCTAACAGGGACGAGAGTAGCCTCCCCTGCCCATCCGGTCACGTGCCCGGTGGTGTCTCCTTTAGCCAGTTGTCTACAGAGTTACCAGCGGCAAGCGGGGAGGAGGGAGGGACCTCCGAGTCATGTCATCGGTAAGTATTTTTCGAAAAAATACATTTTAGAGAAAAATTAATTTGTTTCCTCAAAACACATTACCGATGACATGACTGTCAGGAAGAATGCCAAAAAGGAGGAGGGTGCCGCACAATCCCTTTCAGAAACCTCATTAGGGACGAAGACGGCCCGTCACTCCTGATCACACACTCCCGACAATTTTAGCGAAGTGCGTATAAGGCGCCGGGGGCGCCTGGAGGGAGTGCTGTACCGCAGAGATGTCGCCCACCAGGGAGAGGTTGTCGCGCTGGACTGTCAGGTCGCGGAGGTAGAAGCGGGCAAAGGTGGTTTCGGCCCGCCACCCCACTGCAGCCACAATGTCCTTAACCGCGCAGTTGCGGTCAAAGACGAGACTTGCGGCCATAGCACGAACTTCATGGGCGCGTATCCTGAGGGCCTCGGCTCCCTGTGGGGAGAGGTCGCGATAGGCGGACCGTATTACCCAGCGGAGCCAGGAGGAGATCGTTTGGGCAGAGATGTCAGTTCTGCCGGCGGTCAGAGGCAAAAAGAGACGAGTCCGTCCCCTCCGTACGGACTTGGAACGACGCAGGTAGATACGGAGTGCACGCACCGGATCTTGCTGCCGAGTCTCCCGAGGAAGGTCGGGCCCTTTAAGCGGCCGAATAGCGATGACCTGAGGCGCCGTCAAGGGAGATCTAGTCTTAGCGAGAAAGGAAGGATCCGGGAGAAGCTGAACGGAGCCATCCACTCGGAACTGCAGGCAGGAAGGGCGAGACGAGAGCGCATGGAGCTCGCTGACGCGGGCTGCCGTGGCGAGGGCCACCAGGAAGCAGGTCTTCCGAGTCACGTCCGCGAAGCTGGCCAGATGGAGCGGTTCGAAACGGTCCGAATTCAGCCAGGTGAGGACCCAGGGGAGGTCCCAGCGTGGAACGAGGGAGCGGGAAACCGGACGCTGCACGCCGAAATGCGCCATAAGGTCGGCCAGGTCCTTGCAGGCGCCAGGGTCGGGACGGCCGAGGTGACGGTAGGTGTCGGCAATCATGGAGAGATAGCCACGGATCATGATGGGAGCCAAACCTTGGTCTTTGAAGAGCCAGAGGAAGAAGTCCGCGAGCTGAGGGGTCGTCAGGTCGACGGGGGAGAGACGACGGTCAGAGCACCAGGCACGAAGCACTCGCCACTTTCACTCGTAGACACGTCTGGTGGAAGGTCTGCGGGCTGAAGCGATAGCGTCCACTGCCGCACTCGAGAAGCCTCTAGTGGAGAGGGCGTGCCGCACAATCGCCAGGCGTGTAGGAGAAGTCGCTCGGGGCAGGGGTGGAAGAGCGGCTGGCGGGGCTGCTTGAGCATCGTGCGAGGGGTGGGAAGTGGAAGGGGCGGTTCCGTGGCGAGACTGAGCAGGTCGGTGGTCCATGATCTGTCCCAGGAGAATGGGGCCACCAGGAGAAGGACTGCGTTGCACCCCCGGAGCTTGAGCAGGACTTTGGCGACCAGGACCGTCGGAGGGTAGCCGTAGGCAACTAGTCCGTCCCAAGAGATCGAGAGCGCATCGACCGCCCAGGCCAGCGGGTCGGGAATCGGGGAGACGAAGAGGGGAAGCTGGTGGTTCCACCTGGTGGCGAAGAGGTCGACAAGGGGAGTCTCCCAACGCTCGCAGATCAGGCGAAAAATGTCCCGGCGCAGGGTCCATTCTGTGTGAAGAAGCTGGCCCCACCGTGAGAGGGAGTCTGCCAGAATGTTCAGGTGACCCGGAATGTGACGGGCTCGGAGGGAAATGCCGCGGTCCTCGCACCAGCAAAGGAGTCGGTAGAGAAGGATGCAGAGGTCGGGCGAGCGGGTCCCTCCCTGCTTCTGTATGTAAGCGACGACCGTGGAGTTGTCGGAGAGGACAAGGAGGTCCTGTGTCCGAAGATCGAAACCGCATTCAGCTCCAGCCAGTTGATGTGCCGCGAAGCCAGGTCCTCGTTCCAGCGGCCGGCCGCATAGCAAAAACTCGGGAGAAGGTGAGCACCCCACCCGGCGAGACTGGCATCGACGCAGAGAGAGAGACGGGGCAGTGGTGAGGTCAGGGGAATCCCGGAGCCGAGCCAAGAAACGTCCGTCCAGCGAAGCAGATGGGGCCGCAGCATAGGAGGTATCGGCACCAGGATGGAGAGATCGCCGGAGGACGGTCTCCAGTGGAGGAGAAGATGCAATTGAAGAGGACGAGAGTACAGACGACCGAGGGGAAGGAGATCTGCCGCAGCACTCATCAGGCCGAGGAGCTGGAGCCACACCCTGGCGGGGACAGCCGCTTCCTGAGCTACCAAACGGGTGAGATAGGCGAGTTTCTGGATCCGAGGCTCGGGAAGACGCACTAAGTTGCGGTCGGTCACAAACTCCATCCCCAGGTGCACGAAGTGGCGAGAGGGAGTGAGGTCGGACTTGCCGGCGTTGACCAGGAAGCCGAGGCGAGATAACAGGAGGAGAAGCGCATCCCTGTCCAGGAGAAGAGAGGCCACCGACTGGTTCCGCAGAAGAAGGTCGTCCAAGTAGTTGGAGATCGGGCTGGAAGAAGAACGACGGGCTCTGGCTACCACGGCGTTGATGATCCGCGTAAATACCCACGGGCTGAGGTTGAGACCGAAGGGGAGGGCCCGAAACTGGAAAACAGTCCCGTCGATGGCAAAGCGGAGGTACCGGCGGGAGGCTGGATGGATTGGGACGTGCAGATAGGCATCGGACAGGTCCAGGCTGACGGCGAAGTCCATGGGCTGAACGGCAGCGCGAAGGGACCTGGCTGTCTCCATCCGGAAGGACGGGGCGGCGATGAACCGATTCAGGGCGGAGAGATCGATGATCGGCCTCCACTTGCCTCCAGGCTTGGGGACTACGAAGAGTCGGCTGTAGAAGGCGGGGGAGTCATGGATGGCGACGACCTCCGTAGCGGCTTTCTGGAGAAGAGCAGCGACTTCTCCGCGAAGGGCATCGGCCTTGGGCGGATCTGACGGGATCTCGGTCCACAGGGGGGAGCGCTGAAGCGGGGGCGGGGAACGAAAGGAGATGAGAAGACCGTCTGAGACAATGGAGAGGATCCACGGGTCGTCCGGAAACAGGGAGCGCCAGACGTCTCCGTGCAGGCGAGCCTCCCGCCGACAGGCGACCCCGAAGCGGTCGGCGGGGGCGGAGGCGAGCAGAAGTCAGGGGGCCCTCCCACGCCCAGGGCAGCGGGCGGGCTTGGGCCAGGCCGGGACGGCAGGACGGGCAGAACGGGCAGGACGGGCGCGGCCAGGACCGGGCGCACGGGAAGAGGAGAGAGGACGGGAGGCCAAGGCGGAGGCAGGGGCCGTCACAGAGGGTCTGACGAACCACAGGGCGCGACCCGAGGCCTTGCGGGTTGGCGGAAAGCGAGACAAGGGGGCGCTGGGCCAACGGTCCTTGTTAGCTTCCTTCAGGGACTGCCAGGAAGGGCCGAAGAGGAGCGGAGCGCCGACCGGGGCCCGGCGGAGCTGGGATTTCACATCACGGGGAAGACCCGGGCAGGACTGGAGCACCACATCACGCCGCATCAGGTCACAGTTGGCGGCCGCCGCCATGGCGTTGACGGACGAATGGTAGGCCGCTCGGTTGGCTGCAACTGCCAAGGTGTGAAGATCCGACAGCAGGGGAGGAGCGGAGGGAAGCCAGGCCGCCTCGATACGGTTAATGAAGGCTTGTGTGAGGAGCTCCAAAAATCCCAAACATGCGAGGGCGTTACGGACGAGTGAGGCGGTACGTTCCAGGCCGCGAGGCAGGGCACGGTTGAGCTGGGAAGAGCCGCCAGCGAGCACCAGCGCAGGCAGATCCACCGGAGGCAGCGAGCACGAGAAGGATTGCGAGTGGCTGGCGTACCAGGACTGCCGAAAGGCGATGTCGACACTGGAAGGCCAGCGGCGGTCGGAGAAGAAGTCAGAGTCGGAAGCAGAATCTCGCTGGAGGTGCGCAGACAAGGCGTCCGTTAGGTCGCGGAAGGCAGGCAGCTGGGGAAGCGACTTGAATTTCTTAACCTGACGAGCAGCGTCCACAAAGGCAGCCGCTTTCCTCTTCAGCGGTGGGGAAGGTGGGCAGGAATCCGCGGGAAGGCAAGCCGCGATGAGACGGGCGTCGTCGTCCAAGGCTCGGAGAGTCTCGCCACGAGGAGTGGACAGGGTAGCTGGAGACGCTGGATCATCCACCTGAGAGGGCGAACGGCTGCCGGACTCAAGCAAGGCCGACACGGAGTCCTCCGGCAGCAGGCTTAAGGTCTCTCCATTGATGGCAGGCGGTGGCGGCGGAGAAGACCGAAGCACAGGAGGTAAACTGACGTGCGCAGGTGGCGGAGGAGGAGCCGAGAGGCTATGCTGACGCCGCCGCGGGGAAGTAAGAGGCGAAGGGCGTCGGGAATGATGAGAGCGTCGATCCCGATGGGAACTACTGCGCCGAGAACGAGGCGGAGTCCTGTCGTCTATACGACTCCTACGAGAGGGGTGCGGTGAGGGGCGCCGAGAGGACCAGCGCTGCGGAGAACGGCTGCACCGACGGGAGGCATAGGAGGAAGTCGAGCGAGAGGACGACGAATGCCGGAGGCTACGTCTCCTATCCACACGACGAGGGCTAAGCCGACGGTCGACATCGTGGCGCCTGGAAGAATGGGGACGGTCTCTTCTGTCCCGAGGAGGAGGAAAAGGTGACAACTGTCGCGGTGCCCGGGGCTCAAGGAGGGGGGCACGTTGCGGGCTAGCAGCTGGGGCCGAAAGGCCACGATGAAGGGTAGAAGGCGACGACGGTCGCGGTGCCCGGGGCTCATGGAGGGGGACACGTAGTTGGCTAGGCGACTCGCCGGAGGAGTCAGCGGGCTTAGGAGGGGGGGCCATAAGGCCAACACGTCTAGTAACAGGCGACAAAGGTCGCGGTGCCCGGGGCTCAAGGAGGGGGGCACAACTAGACGGAGGGGCCGAAAGGCCGACATGTGTTTCGACGAGCGACAAAGGTCGCGGTGCCCGGGGCTCAAGGAGGGGGGCACGGAGCCGGCTTGGCGACTCGCCAGAGGAGTCAGCGGGCTTAGGGGGGGCCACAAGGCCCACGCGTCTACTAACAGGCGACAACAGTCGCGGTTCCCGGGGCTCAAGGAGGAGGGCACAAAGCCGGCTTGGCGACTCGCCGGAGGAGTCAGCGGGCAAGGGCGGTGCGGACACCGTAGCAGGGAATAGTCTTACCAGGCAGACGAGGCGTGTGTTTCTCCACGTCCGAGGAGGGGAACTTGACTGGGTCCCGGCGTGCTGTGACAGGTCGCTCACACCGGTAGAACCTCCAAAGCTCCGATCAACGAACCTCCGGCCATGAAGAGCAGACAGCGCAGGCGAGGTCCGAGGAGCAGCCAGAACACAGAAGACAGACTTGATGCCGGTCACTAGGCCACTGAAAGTCGCCGCACAGGGGACAGGTGCGCACTTGATAACTGCAACACAAACCCAAAGATGAAAGGCGACCGGTGGCGGGAACTAACCCACCTACATAACTTCCGAAACAGGGAAACGAGTGAAGCTCACGACGAAACGCGGGAGAGAACCAAAAAGGTTCGAGACGAGACCGACGTCCGGCCCAGCCGGGCGAGACGTAGGCGGCGGCCGAGACGTTACCTTTCCATGGCGGAGCGCCGAAGCACAAACCACCGCGAGCGACGGAAGCCGAGAAGCAGAAGAAGGCCCCAGGCCCAGCTAACAGCACGAGGCACAGACGAGGGCTAGCAAGGAAGGAGGCGACGCCAGAAGCAGAGACGAGAGGCTAGGCGAAGACAGGCCGGTAAGGACGGTCGTACACAGTCTACGAAGGGTCAGAGGCTCAGGTAAACGCGTGCGTACACTAACAGCGAAGTAGACAACTGGCTAAAGGAGACACCACCGGGCACGTGACCGGATGGGCAGGGGAGGCTACTCTCGTCCTTGTTAGGGATCCCCGAGAGCCTCCTGGGGGGACCCTTTGGGTCTTAGGCTAAAAATGGTAAGCAAGTAGACTATTTCCTGACAGTCATGTCATCGGTAATGTGTTTTGAGGAAACAAACAATTTCTTACTATAAACTGCAGTAGTTTCAGGATGTTTTGATCAGTATCTGCATTTTCATAATGTCAGCATACATGTCACAGTTACCGGCACACCCGCCAGACTTAACTCATTCGCAGCAAGCCGCATCGAGATGCGCGTCTTATGCCACGCAGCTGGCTGCGAATGAGTTACAAGCTATAAAAACTATTTATAGGAACTTTTAGGGGGGTCAGCTAAAACAAATCGAAAGCAGCTGGCTACTAAATGTAGCGACTTTAATGATAATTCAAGGGTTGTGCCAGATTAGCTTGGCACCCGATGGCACCGAGTTAATCTGGCACTACCCTTGAATTATCATGGTCAATCCATCTCCTGCTGTAGTGTGTCAAGACTAAATGTGTTAAAGAAGAATATATATACCCATTGCCAAAAGGTGTTACTAAGATGGTTGACCAAACTGTATGCATAATAAAAGCACTTCCAGTCCTGATTCATCTGTTTTTAGTAGTTAAGATCATGGTAAAATGCTTGAATATACACTGGAAATAACATGGGAGACACATTTTGAGAGGTTTAGTGACTGTATTATCAAAATGTTGGCCAAGGCTGAAATTTCCCTTGCCAGAAAGCATCACCAATCGACCTTGTGTGAGCGTTGTGATGGTGTGCAAAGAAAAGGTCGACCTACTGGTTTCATATCATCAATTCTGTGAGGCAAGACATGTATAAATATTTACCAGTTAAGAACAGATATTTTCATGTGCAAAAAATTGTGCTATTGCCTATTAAAAATTCATTTTTCTCTAAAAGGTATTTTTTCGAAAAATACTTACCGATGACATGACTACATGACTACATGGGAATGTCTACTTCTAGGCTCAATTTTAGCCTACTTGCCCGTTGTGTGCCCACACAACCCGAGAGGCACTCGGGGAACCCCCCCAGAGGGGCCGAGAGTTATCTCCCCATACCTGCCTTACCAGATCCGGTCACGAGACCATTCAGTCTGATATTTCGCTCGAAAGCAGCAAGCGGGGCAGGAGGGAGGGTCATCCGAGTCATGTCATCGGTAAGTATTTTTCGAAAAAATACCTTTTAGAGAAAAATGAATTTGTTTCTTCAAAAACATTACCGATGACATGACTACATGGGAGAATTGCGATGAGGAGGAGGGTGCCGCCCAAAACTCCCCAACAGAACAGCGCCGTTCTCCCCGTCGCACACTCCCGACAATTTTAGCGAAGTGCATACCACGGTGCCGGTGGCGCCGGGAGGGAGTGTTGCGCCGCGGCGATGTCCCCCACCAGTGCGAGATTCTCTCGCTGGCTGGCCAGGTCCCGGAGGTAGAAACGGGCAAAGACCAACTCGGTTTTCCAGCCCACGGCCGCCACGATGTCCTTGACAGCGCAGTTTCGATCAAACGCGACGCTCGTGGCCATAGCTCGTACCTCGTGTGCGCGAATGTGCAGCCTCTTCGCTCCCTGAGGGGAGATCTCCTGATAAGTATGACCCAGCGGAGCCAGGAAGAGATCGTCTGGGCTGTAATGTCACGCCGGTTGGGTCTTAGAGGTAGGAAGAGGCGCGACCGTCCCCTGCGGACGGGCCTAGATCGCCGCAGATAGATTTTAAGGGCGCGCACGGGATCCTGTAGCCTGCTCTCCTGGGACCGGGGTCGGTCTCTCAGCGGCCTAATGGTGAACACCTGAGGCAGAGTTAAGAAGACCTGTTCTTCGCCAGAAAGGCTGGGTCCGTGAGAAGCTGGACGGAGCCGTCTGTTCAGAACTGCAGACAGGAAGGGCGTGCCGAAAGCGCATGTAGCTCGCTCGCACGCGAAGCGGTAGCAAGAGCCCGCAGGAAACAAGTCTTGCGTGTCAAGTCCGCGAACTGGGCCAAAGGTAAAGGTTCGAAGAGGGCGGAGTTCAACCACGTGAGCACCCAGGGTAGGTCCCAGCGAGGAATGAGCGAGCGGAGTGTCGGGCGCTGTATGCCGAAGTGCCCCATAAGGTCGGCTAGGTCCTTGCAGGCGCCCGAATCGGGTCGTCCCAGGTGACGATAGGTGTCCGCAATCATGGACAGGTAACCGCGTCCCGTGATGGGGGCTAGGCCTTGGTCTCGGAAGAGCCAGAGAAAGAAGTCCGCCAGCTGAGGATGAGTCAGATCCGTGGGCGCAAGGCCGTGATCGGTGCACCAGGAACAGAGGACTCGCCACTTTCCCTCGTAGACTCGAAGGGTCGATGGTCTACGGGCCGCAGCGATCGCCTCCATTGCTGCCCCCGAGTAGCCTCTAGCTCCGAGGGCTTGCCGCACAACCTCCAGGCGTGAAGGAGGAGTCGCTCCGGGCAGGGGTGGAACAGCGGCTGGCGCGGTTGCTTGAGCATGGTCCACGGGGTGGGCAGCAGCAGGGGCGGGTCCGTGGCGAGGCTGAGCAGGACGGTGGTCTAGGAGCGGTTCCAGGCGAACGGCGCGACCAACAGGAGGATCGCCGAACAGCCCCGCCGTTGAGGAGGACTTTGGGAAAGAGGACGGTAGGGGGGTAGGCATAGGCCACAAGGCCGTCCCAGGGAATGGAGAGCGCATCGCCAGCCCAGGCAAGGGGGTCGGGAATCGGGGAGACGAAGAGGGGAAGCTGGTGGTTCCACCTCGTGGCGAACAAGTCGACCTGGGGAGTCTCCCAGCGGGCGCAGATCATCCGAAAGATGTCCTGTCGCAGGGTCCATTCCGTGTGTATGAGCTGGCCGCGGCGAGACAGAGAGTCGGCCCAGAGATTCAGGTGTCCGGGAACGTGCCGGGCTCGAAGGATAATGCCCCGGTCCTCGCACCAACGCATCATCCTGTAGAGGCGCATACACAGGTCGGGGGAGTGTGTGCCCCCTTGCTTCTGGATGTAAGCGACCACCGTCGTGTTGTCCGAAAGCACGAGAAGTTCCTGGTGTCAGAGGAGGTCCTCCCAGATCTGAAGGGCTTGCCAGACGGCCTGCATCTCTAGCCAATTGATGTGGGTGTGCGCCAAGTCCGAGGGCCAGGGGCCTGAGGTCGCGAGGAACCGCGGTGGTAGATGGGGCCCCCACCCAGAAAGGCTGGCATCGATGCAAGAAGAGATCTGTGGAGGGGGAGAGGCCAGGGGAACTCCCGACGCTAGCCACGTAGGGTCGGTCCACCGACGAAGGTGCGGACGAAGCATCTGGGACACTGAGACCGCGGTCGTCAAGTCTCCGGAAGACGGGCGCCAATGGAGAAGAAGATGCAGTTGAATCGGCCGGGAGTAGAGATGCCCTAGTGGGATAAGTTCCGCTGCGGCGTTCATCAAACCCAGCAACTGAAGCCAGACTCTGGCGGGGGCTGCATCCTCCCGAGCTAACTGGTCGGCTAGATCCGCAATCTTCTTGATCCGGGGCGCCGGAAGGCGAACCGAGTTGAGGTCGGTAGCAAATTCCATACCCAGGTGCACAAACCGGCGGGAGGGAGAGAGATCCGACTTGCTGTCGTTTACTAGGAAGCCCAGGTGTGCCAGGGGGTGCAGGAGAGCATCTCTATCCGTGGCTAGCGCGGTCTCCGATTGGTTGCGCAAAAGGTAGTTCGACGTCGGACTGGAGGAGGACTGTCGGGCTAAGGCGACTACGGCGTCTATCAGCCGAGTGAAGACCCAGGGGCTGAGGTTGAGTCCGAAAGGCAGCGCCCGGAACTGGTAACGACGCCGTCGATCGCAAACCTGAGCAACTTCCTGGAGGCCTGGTGCATCGGGACATGCAGGTACGCATCGGAGAGGTCCAGACTGACTGCGAAGTCGAGAGGCTGGGCCGCGGCTTTCAGGGCTCTGGCAGTCTCCATCTGGAAGGAGGGGGCCGAAATGAACTTGTTCAGCGCCGAAGGTCGATGACCGGACGCCATCTCCCTCCAGGCTTTGGCACGACGAAAAGGCGGCTGTAGAAGGCCGGTGAGTCGGGGACTCGGACAACCTCTGTGGCGGCTTTCCTCAGCCGGGAGGCTGCCTCTTCCCTCAAGGCGGCGGCCCTCAGCGGGTCGCTGGGAATCTCGGTCCAGAGAGGGGCACGACGTAAGGGCAGCGGGCGTCGGAAGACGATCCGCAGACCCGTAGAGACGGTGTCGCAAATCCAGGGGTCATCGCCAAAGAGCGTGAGCCAATTTCCGCGCAAATCGGCTAGCCGCCCGCCGACCAGAGACCCCGAGGCTCTCACAGCGGACCAGGTGTCGCCGTACAGCAAGGGCCCACCCAAGGGGGCACGGCGAAGTTGCGCTCGCAGGTCCGGCGGCAACGTACTGCAGGCGAGGAGCAGGGCATCTCGACGCATGAGGTCGCAGTTGGCCGACGCAGCCATCGCGTTGACCGACGAGTGGTAGGCGGCGCGGTTGGCGGTCTCCGCGAGGACCAGCAGGTCGCCTAGGAGGGAGAGATGGAAGGATGCCATGATTCCTCCACCCGACGGACCAAGGCTTGAGTGAGGAGCTCCAAGACGCCAGAGCAGGCTAAGGAGTTCCGGACCAAGGTCGCTGTCTTGTCCAGGCCCCGCGGCAGGGACCGCCGCCGCAGTCGGGCCGCCGGCTAGCGACACGGCCGAAGGGTCCAGCGTAGGCAGAGGGATGGAGAAGGCCTGGGAATGGCCAGCATACCAGTCCCGCCGAAACGACCTGTCTAAATCCACGGGCCAGCGACGGTCGGAGAAGAAGACCGGCTCCTGGGACGTGGCCAGCTGCAGGTGCGACGAAAGGACGTCTCGAAGGTCCTTAAAGCCAGGCGTTTGGGGAAGCGACTCAAACTTCTTGACCTGCCTCTCCGCGTCAACGAAGGCGGCGACCTTCCTCTTCAGAGGCGGGGAAGCTGGGCAGGCGTCCGCCGGCAGCATCGCGGCCACGAACCTGGCGGCTTCATCCAGAGCTAAAAGCGTCTCTGACCGGGAAGAAGAGGGGAGCGCCGAGGGGGAAGCAACCTCGAGGGCCATGGGCGAGGTCGAGCGACCCTCCTCGTCCAACAGAGCCGAGACGGAGTCTTCGGGCAGCAGGCTGAGCGTGTCGTCCTCTAGGGGGCGTCGAGAAGGCACCGGAACCACCACCGACCGCAGCGAGGTCCAAGGAGAGCGCTGAACCTCCAGCGAAGACAGGGGACGCGAGGGCAGCGGGGAGCGCGGCGGTAAGCGAGGAGGCGACCGGGAGCGGGACCGAGGACGAGAAGGCGCCCGGCGAGCACGCGGTGAGGAGTCCCGACGACGCGAGGAGGGTCGACGAGGGCGGAGACGCAACGAAGGCGACGCCCGGCGCGGCGCAGAGCGTGAAGGCGCCCGAGGGGAAGCAGGGCGGCGAGGATCCCGCTAACGGCGCTCGCAAGGCGAGCGAGAGGGTGGGCGTCGAGAGGAGGAACAGTGAGGATCAGGGTCGCGGCTGCGTCGCGAAGGACGGTGCTGACGTCTCTCCGGGCCATACTCTGGAAGTAGGCCACTATGCCGGCAAGGCGATCCTCCGAAAGGATCAGCGGGCCTGTTGCGGGGAGAGTGGTGAGGACGGCTCGTCAACGACGGACGGCTCAAGGCTGACTGCTGCTGGCCACTCTCGGTGGGATGGGCGCTAAGCGGGCAAACAGACCCTCCGGAAGGGTCAGCGGGCGTGGCAGCAGTGGCGGTCCCGTGGTCAGACAAAGAACGCGACCCCCGACGAGAGGACCGTTTCGTGCGGGAGAGGTCAGAGGAAACAGCAAGGGCGGCCAACGTCTCAACGGGCGCCGGACGCTCGTTAGTCGGGCGGGAACGCTCTCGGCGGTAGAAGGACCGAAGGTCCGCCCACAGAACCTCAGGCCAGGCCGCACCACCTTACACCTGCGGCCCGAGGAACAACCCGAACACGGTAGGCAGACCGAGTGGGTGTCCGTCGGCCACTTAAAGCAGACCTGTTTACCCCCTGGGTGCAGTCAGTGTACTTTCAACTGCCTAATTGTGTGTATTTATTCACAAGCCAGGGAGTTGTCAGTTTCTCCAAAATGTGTATTTTGTGTATAAACGTGTACATGTATGTGTACCCCAAAGCAAAATTGTGTACTTTAATACGCCAAATGTGTATGGTAAACAGGTCTGTTAAAGTCACCGCACCGGGAGCACAAAGCATAATGGCTAAGCGCAAGCGGGCTCCCGGTGAAGCATAATGGGGAACTCTCGGAGGGCTAAAGGGCCTTTAAACGGGCTAACACACAAGGAGCCCAGGCCCACGTGCCAAACGGGCGTGAAACGGTAAAAACCGACCGTGAGCTAATCAGGCACTACGCACTGAAAGAAAGACCACTAAGAAAGAAAGCAGGGAAGCACCCAACAGTCAGCCGGCTCTCAGCCCGAGGGCCGGCCGAGGGAACTACCGCTACCTTACCTCTGCCACGAAGGGAAGGGGGAAGGGCAGGCAAACCGCCGTCCACCGACAGCAGAAGAATCCCTGCAAGCAGCCTCAACGAAGCAGGAAGAGAAGGCAGGGTAGACGGCAGGGTAGAAGAGGGCGCAGAGCACACGAAGTCGGCAACGAGCGTCGGTAGGCAGAAGACCGGTCGAGGCAGTGAGAGCGCAGGCCAGCCACGTCTTCTCACCACGAGCGAAGTAGCAAGACTGAATGGTCTCGTGACCGGATCTGGAAAGGCAGGTATGGGGAGATAACTCTCGGCCCCTCTGGGGGGGGTTCCCCGAGTGCCTCTCGGGTTGTGTGGGCACACAACGGGCAAGTACGTAGGCTAAAATTGAGCCTAGAAGTAGACATTCCCATGTAGTCATGTCATCGGTAATGTTTTTGAAGAAACAAAACGGCATGTTGAACGTCAGGTGCGTTGTAATTTTGCGACAGAATATCTCTTCCCTGAACTTCACACAATGTGAACCTCATAGCAGACGAATTATGACCATCACTTCCTCTCCTGTACATGCATAATGCACCCACTTCGCATGTTTCAAGATAAAAACACAAACAGCTTTTTTTGAAAGGCGAGTTTACTTCCACCGGTTTTTGTTGTAATAATCGGCGTTCGACATAGTTGTCTTTTCTTCCTCAACTGCTGCCGATTTCATTTTTGAAAATGTACACATCGTTTCTTCGTATCACGTGATGCATAGGCGCTATGCTGGATCGATGATTGCGGCAAGCTTCAAACCGACGGAACTCGAGAAAGGTATGTTGTAATATCCGCCTTTGTCTGACGTTCGACATAAAATCTACGTTCAACATACTTTCTGTATAGTTTTTGCATAAAAGTTACTTAGACAAAGGATTGATATGGCAGTTGTACCGTTAGGATATACAAGCTGTGCAGATTGAAACGAATTGGGCAGTTTGTTGTCGCCAACCATGTGCGTTCAAAATGATTTAGCGAGTTGTACGTCATTACATTACCACAATGCGTATGTGGTAAACATGACGTTCGATCAAAGAAAGGTGATATTTGGTGCAGCATCTTTGTCTAGACTACTCTCTGGAACGTCGTGTTTGGATAAAACTACTAATTTGTAGCATGTAAAACCGATTCAGACAAAATGTGGTCACACGTGTTTGTAGTTGTTGACAAGCTCCCGTTTCAAGAAGTATTGCATCGACCGTCAAATTTGCAACACGGCCGATGTTGTAAACCTGATGTGCGATCACCTGTTAAATGCTGGTGTTGTTAGAACGCCTTTCGCACTCAGATTGCCATTGTTGACACTTTCCATCTCGTAGAGTCACCCATGGAATCGTGTGAAAGGCCTTGAGAGGGAGAGTGTCATGTTTGATAATAGAACATGTAGATGAAGTGTTGAAAGTGTACATGATACATGAAAGTGTAAATGGAGATGGCAACTGTTTTTTTTTCAGAGCGCTGAGCCTTCTAATATTTGGCACAGAAATATGCCATGAAGAGCTCATGTGTCGCATTGTTATTTGTATGGCACTGCATCCAGACAGTTTTCTGAATGGTTCTAATTGGTGCGCTCCTCATGACTTTGTGTCACCAGCTGACGTTATTCAAATGGCTGTGCTGACCTCAGTTTCACCTGATGCTTCAGAGCGTCTGTCGTTTGAAGCTGAAGTGATGTCAGTGGTTAAAAACTGCAGCTTGTCAGGGTTGTGGGAGTTTTGCGCATCCAGTTTTGTGCTGAAGCGTCCAAACCAGTCGGTTTTTCCATATCTTGGTTGCGAGATGTACAGGCTTCACTGCAGTTGCAATTTTCGCGCTTCGGGTTGTGAGGATGGACAGAAATTGTTCATGACTGTGGTTCTCACTCCGCAGTGACATGGTTGCTGATCACTGGGTGCCAAACCACTTTGTGCCTATCGTTCCCCGCACACACACTCAAGCTCCAGTGGTTGGAACCTGCCATCGTGTTCAGTGGAATGGAACTGAATATGTTGGGCAAGTTAAAGACGTTGACGCCGGAACTTCTGCACGTTGCCTGTATGAGTTTCATGTCAAAGAGGCCGGCACTTGTACTTTTTTTGGCCTATCCGCTTTGACTACTCGTGGGAATCATTTGATTCATTTTTGAGGGAGGTCTCTTTCAACCTCGATAAAAGCACATCCAGTCAGAGGCGTCAGTTTTTCACAGTAATTTAGGACAGATACTGCATACAAATTGCAGAAGAAACGGATATTAAATTAAATCAGTGATGTCAAGGTGTTTGTGTTTTCCTACACATTTCAGTATATTTACTGACATGTGTAGCAAAACAAACGTGACATCACAGTATTTGTCTGTTTCTCCTGCAATTTCTAGTTGCTTGAAGACCAATACTGACCATCTGTCACTATATTAATAGTTCTCTGAGCGGAGCCCCGAGACACCTACAAAAGGGTTTTGATCCAAGTGTAAAAAAACAACAAAATAACATATATTCAGATAAATGTATGAATTTTTTTACACTGTTTTAACCTTCATTGTGGTGAGACACTTTTGAGAAGAAATACGTGTAAAACGAGATGTGATTTGCAATTTTAAGGATTGATGAGCAGTTCAAATATGAAGAATAGTGCAGAACGATATGTGATTTAGCAGTATTGCGGATTGATCAGCAGTTCAGGTAAATGAGGAAATGTGTATATGCAGTGTTTGTAGCGGAAGAAAAGTGACTTTTGGGTGAAATTGTGGTTTTGGATGGATAAATGTTAAACCTCCGTCCAGTTTGTTGTAATTATGACGTTCGACATAATATCTGTTTTCCTGAATTTTGCATTTATTCTTCCTGTACTTGAAATAAAATGATCATAGGAAATGTTGCTGTTGTCTCTCTTAATTCTTTTTACATCCCTGAGACTGTGGTTTGAAAGAGAATGTGGCTGCATTTCACATTTACAACAAACAGAAAGAAGCACCTGTGTCGGATGTCAGGTATTACAACAATTCATCTCTTTCAGTGACGCTCAGAAAACCTTAATGATTTAGTTTTGCAACAGAAATTCACATTTACTAATCCATTTAACTGTTCAAGTAAACATTTTCCAACTTGGATCAATAAGAAACCCAAACTTACACCGTTGTGTTGTAATACCTGACCTCCGACATAATGTCATATAAAAACTTCTGAATGAGATTTCTTTTAAACTAAGGAACAGACTATATTCCAATTTCACATACTATTCGCACATGCTATAAACTGTCCAACACGGATTTTTCATGTAATTCTATCACTTTTCATTTTCAAGCACCCGTGTTGCCTTTTCAGTAACACCTTTTGGCAATAGGTTATATATATATATATATATATATATATATATATATATATATATATATATATATATATATATATATATATATATAAGTCTACTGTAAACCAATACCTTTGAATAGTCATCTGAGAGGAAAATAAACTTGACCACCTCTGCATCCAGACCTCGCTCAAATTTCATGGACAACTGATGTACATCATAGCAGCGGATGCGAGGCTTATATGTACCTGTCAATAATGACAAAAAAACATTACAACTTTATAGGTAATGACATTATAAACAAACTGACAGCCCAAGAAGAGTATTATTCTGTCATCTTCAAAGCAGTCCTCAGACATTAATAGCAAGAGTGATTTTCAGCTTCAACTTACTATTTCTGACAGTAGTAGATACCTATAGCAGCCATCTAGACCCCAAAGGGTCATGAGGTATTGTCTCGATTCACACATGTCATCACATCAGCATACAGATGGAAGACAGCATGATAACAAAACACCATGTCAGGTGATTTCCATACTAATATGACGGCCTTCACCTTTTCAAAGCGCACTGATATCTAGGTCATACTTTTCTATTAATGGCTCAGGTGCATGCTAATGTTGTCATCGGCTTCGCATTCCGCCGACACCATAAAGCGATTCGTTTCTCTTTCGTCATAAAGATTCTTTTTAAAAAGCGTCGCTAGGTTATTTCGATCTTACTTTGAGGAATACGCACACATGTAATTCACAAGTCATTCAATGCAGACATATAATCTTCATGGTATAGCCCAATCTGGTTGTGACTGTGAATGGAACATTCCAACACACGGAATAATCACGTTGTATCAACGTAAAAGCAAGTGAATGGTTCTGAGACCCAAAAAAAAGAGAACCCCAAAAAAACTACACAAAAAAACAACAACAAACCAACAAACAAAAACTGATGCGTAATTAAAATTTTAAACCTTTTAAATGACAGATCGACCTTTCTTTTAATGAAGACACTCAATGACAGTCCAGATAAGCAGTTCAGTAGACATTCTCCAAAACCATTCAACTAGAAAAGTTTGGGGAAAGGTCTTAAAAATATATACCCGATTGTACGGAACCATTGTTATTGACTTTATCCTGATTGTGGACTACCGAATGTCTTCATAAATGGAAGGTTACATTTTTACAAGTATAGTCATATGTCTGTTACTAATAGATCTATGGTACCGTACACTCCAGTTTTTTTTTAGGATAATAGTTTGTCAAGTACAATGGTTTCACAACATTTACTGAACTGCTATTATTATTAGTCTTCATGAAAGAAATGTTATTCAATAAGCTTTCAACTTTAAAAGAAGCGCCAGTTAGTGTTTTCCCCACCTAGCTAGTTTTGCCTCAGAACCATACACTTGCTATTGCATTCATACAGCCTTCTGTTCGTATGGAAGGAAGGATGACATCATAGTTGAAACGCAGTGTGTTCTGTGCTGCGTCATAGTTCCTCACCAAAATGTACAAGCTGTCATCCATTTGGCCTCAGATTATATGAAAGATGTTTGTCAAAAGAGGTAGAAAAACGCACAAATGTGAACAAAGAGCGTATCGGATGGGGTGTTTTCTTGAAGTGCTTGAGTGGTTTGGAGGTGTGGTTCTATGTTCCAAATTCTTGCGCGGATGTGCATGACATATGTGTGTGCGTGAAGTGCCTCAGCACCAAGACATGTTTGACAGTCGCAAGTGTCGCTTTTGTTTTAGAAATGACTCTTATGTGGTAGTGAATTGAGACAAATTCGTTGTTTAGATCTGTGACAAAATTATGGCTTTTGGTCACAACTCGACGTCAAGTCGCTCGTCTGTTCTCGATGTGACCAAAGCCATAATATTGTCACGGATCTAAAAACTAACAGTAACTGTGTGCTCTCAAAATTTTAAAGGAAAGCCCCCCCAAAAAGAAACAAACTTAGAAAGGACAATTACAACACAACTTACTAAGCATGCTTATGTCTTTTGGGGGATTTTCTTTACCTTTAATTGAATTGAATGGAAGTCATTTAGTTCTGGGAGTTTAAGAGCTAACATGTTTGGCAGTCACCTTTTGGGTCTAGATTTCTCAGTTTCAGCCCACTCCACCTGTAAGAGACACAGATTCTCATAATCCCCGCGGAGTGCATGCTATCCAGTCTTATTGCAGCCAGCCTGCCTCTTCCATAACTGCATGGTAGTGGAATGATGAGAATGAAGCTACTTTTATCACTTCTTAATTGTACCTGTAGCACAGATATAGCTGTTGTCCTTGGAAACTTTGACACAGCTGCTTACACATGGCATCTCAAAATCCTGAATGAGTTCAATGCGCCGCTGGAGATCTGTAAAATAAACACAAATTTACAGCTTAATTTTCACGATTCTTTTAATGGCCACCATGAAAATGATCTCACAGCGAGTCATGCAGCCTCTTCAAGTCACGCCTTCAATCTACATGAGGCAAAGATTTGAGAATCATACGCCACTTGCTGGCAGACATCAGTCTCACTTACAAGCTCAGATTGTGGAACAAGTCTGGACAACTCTACAACTGAAAACACAACCCTTTCACAAAATCACCTTGACAAAATGTACTGTGGACAGCCAAAGGGCTAAAGATTGTAGACTGAGATGGGACTCTTCCGTAACAAACCAAGTTCCTTAGGACTGTAAAGAGCACTGCAGGACTGTCAACAGCGCTCCCAGCAAAAGCATAAGTCCAGGCCACACACAAAAAAAAAACATACTCACTTTGTTTCTGCTCAACCAACTACCCTGTTTATGACATCGACCCTGACCTTTTTTGATGCAGGTTAAAAAAAAATTTAAAAGGCCAATGCTGAAAGCTCTTCCACATCAACCAAAATTCCTTTCTTTTGACTTTGAGAAAGTGAATCTGATCATGTCAGCTGGGAAGATTACAATGAAGGTTAGAGAGCTTAGAGCCTACACTACAGGGAGTTCGCACTATGTAAATATAATCATTAAGCTTCGTATTTTTAAGAGTAACGTGCTGAGTGTCCTTCTCTATGGGTCAGAGTGCTGGAAATCCACTACTGCTACGGAACGCAAGCTGGAAGTCTTCCAGAACAAGTGCCTGCGACGGATCATGAAGGTCTTCTGGCCAAACATGATCACAAACGAGGAACTACGGAAGAGAGCAGGCGCAGACAGCATCGCTGAAACCATCGCCACACGGAGATGGAGATGGCTAGGCCACGTTTGCAGAATGTCACCCGACTTATTACCAAGGGTGGCACTGAGATGGACACCACAGGGGAAGAGAAACCGTGGGCGACCAAAGGAGACGTGGCGCCGAACCGTGGAGCGAGAGCTCAAGAACAGAGGCCTTACTCTGCAAACAGCACCCAAAATAGCAGCTGACAGACAAAAGTGGCGCTCCCTTGCCGTCGCCTCAAGCACTAGACGGCGCAGAGAGGACTGAATGAATGAATGAAATATAATCATTATTATTAAGGTCATGTGTCTAGTGGCCAATGCCATCTAAAAGGAATAAAGTCTCAAATGAGCACTGGGTGAAGACTTTACTCAGTTTGTCAGTTGTGGGAGAAGAATATTGAACAGCTAGTAAAGAAAGCCCAGCAGCGCCTGTTTTTTCTTTGGCGGTTGAAGTCTTTTGGCGTCAGTCAGCAGATCATGGTGCAGTTTTACCGCGCCGCCATTGAGAGCATTCTTACCTTCTCAATGACGGTGTGGTATGGCAGCGCAACCGACGAAGCCTGCAAGAAACTAAATAGGGTGATCAAAACAGCATCTCATATTGTTGGAAGCGATCTCCTCTCGCTGGAATCTCTGTACCACGCACGCACCATGAAGAGAGCGAGCTCCATCATACATGACGAGCACCATCCTGCACATATCCTGTTCGAGTCCTTGCCATCTGGCTTGCGCTTTAGATCCATCAAGGCCAAAAGCACTCGTTTTCAGAAGAGCTTTTATCCCTTGGCTGTTCAGGCCCTGTCTAATGTGGCTGTGGTATGATTTAATTCGGCAGATTGACTTAAAGTCCCTCATTAGAATTACCTACAGCCTATCTTAGTTGTTTATAGTTCTTTATATGTTCTATCAAACCTCTTCTCAAACAGGATATACAGTTTTAAGAATGAATATGAATGCAGCTAATCTGTTTTTGCTGCGGCCTCACTTGGCGGTCTTTGTTGTCATATATGTTTATTATACTATAGGTTTATTTCACTTCACTTACTTAGATGTGTGTACACTTAGTAGAATGACTGCTATACATATGTGTTTTTTGTTATTTTAGAGTCTTGTTTGTGATGTACGTATGTTTTATGTGTTGATGGTCATATGGACGCTCGTCAGCTATGCCGCTAAAAATTCCTGTTTATGCATATGGCAATAAAGTTTATCTCTTATCTTATCTTATCTCTTTTCTTATCTCTTATCTTATCTCCTATCTTATATTCTAGCGACCTGAAACTATATTCTGTGTTCACTATGACTGCTTAAACAACAGAGACACAAAGAAACTGATGCAGCTCATTGACTCCGCCGAAGTCTGCCAGCTTGAGAACATCCTATACACAGAAAAGGCCATGTTCTAGATTGAGTTCTGACTAGGAAGTCCACCAAGTCTTGCACTGAGGTTGCACTGAGTCTGTATCTGTGTGTAACAATCAGCTGTCAGATCACCATCTGATTAGTGTGTGGACCACATTTAACTAGCCTTGTGTCCCCAGAAAAGTGATCAAGCTAGAACATCATCATCATCATCATCAGTCCCTTGCCCGAACTGGGCGTTGGGGGGACTGAAAGGCAGCAGCAACAGACAGTGCTCTCCACTGAGTTCTATTTTGGGCGGTGGCAAGCAAGTCTGGCATCTCGAGTTCGGTCCATTCTTTTATGTTTGTGACCCAACTCTTTCTCTGACGACCTCGCCGACGACTTCCTTCGAGAGTGCCTTGGAGGATAGTCTTGGACAAGGTGTTGTGTCGGGTCACGTGGCCAAACCAAGCAAGCTTGCGCCGTTTCACGGCTGCCAGAAGAAACATCTGCAGCATCAGCGCGAACTCTACCACAACTTCATTGATTTCAGGAAAGCATTTGATCGCGTCTGGCACGACGGACTCTGGCAAGTCATGAGATCGTTCAACATAGAGGAGGGACTGATCCAAATGATAGAAGCGCTTTACAAGAACGCCTGCAGCGCGGTTCTACTTAACAATCAGTCAGGCGAGTTCTTCAGGACGACGATCGGTGTCCGTCAAGGATGCCTGCTCTCTCCTGTCCTTTTCAACATATTCCTGGAGAAGATCATGCAGGAAACCCTCCACGACCACCATACTTCAATCTCTATTGGTGGCAGATCCCTGTGCAATCTTCGATTCGCAGACGACATTGACCTCATGGCAGGCAGCAATAGTGAGCTCCAAAACCTGACAGACAAACTTTCAAGTAGCGCAGGGTCTTAAGCTAGAACAAGTAGGAACTTGAAACACACAGACATGGACATTTACCAAGAAATCTTAATGATTCACTGTTAACCCATTTAGCCCTGGGACCCTGCAGCAGGAGAAGGATTGATCATGATAATTCAAGGGTAGTGCCAAATGAGCTTAGCACCTGAAGGCGCCAAGCTCATATGGCACTACCCTTGAATTATCATGACCAATCCATCTCCTACAACTGGTACACAGTCGTCAGACAATGCCTCCAAAAGTTTGGAAATGGGGTCGTGGGGTTAAGAGGGTTAATCAAAGACCCACTGGAAATGTTGAGGAACTGACCAGCTTTTACAGTCAGACCTTGTCTTGACAGTCATGCTCCTGAAACAACAAATTCAAAGCCTGTCCCAGATCACCCAGATGCGCCATGGCTCAGCACTGATGTCAAGCAAGCCAAGCAAGACAGGAGGATAGCAGAGTTGAATTGACAGGAAAATGAACGTGAGATCCACTGGGCGCTGTACAACAAGGCATGAAATCAGTATTCTAATCTAGTGAAGCCAGCGAAGGTCTCACAGATACATACACAAATGGAGAATGTTTCATCTGATTCTGATCCTAAGAAGGTTTACTAAGTAATAAATCTGCTCCTAGGCAAGAAGACTCATCCCCTGTTCTTCCAGGCATAGGACTGGCACAGATACACTGTCATCCTTTTTTAATGACAAAATTTAGAAGATAAGGGATGAGTCATCGGTTGATACTTCTGACATGCAGAAAATGTGTCATACATGTATATATACAGGTGCTGTCTTTAGTCCCTTCTCAGACTATCAGTATCAGAAATCAGCAATCAAAAATCATCATAAAATCAAAGTCTACATGCAACCACAACCTGTAAGTGTAAACAGAAGTAGCCCCAAATACTTTAAGAAAGTAGTGGTCAAACATCTTTTTGAAAAAGCCAGGTCTTAATTCTCACACCAAGAACTATAGACCTGTGTCAAAATTGAATGTACCCTACATCTCCAAGCTGCTGAAACAAGCGGTAGTGGAGCACCTACGAGTTCATCCTGTTGACAATAAACTTCTGGACAAGTCCAGTCTGCATACTGTCAGAGTCACTGAGACAGCCCAAGTTCTTGTCTTCTTTTTTTTTTTGCAGTATAAATGCTAAGGTTGTTCTTAGATCTCAACGCCGCTTGTGACACAATTTTTTTTATTGATCATGGTCTCTTGCTTAACCCATTACATCCTGAGGCTGATTTTAAAAATAATTTGCTTATACTGTTATAGTCCTATGAAGCCTACATTACAGATTAGGTGATACTCAGATAGATCAAAAATTTTAGCTCAAGGGTGGTGCCAGAGCAGCTTGGCACCATAGGCACTAAGCTATTCTAAATTTAATGGTTGATCTATTTTTGATGCAATAGTATGTCAGGGTGAAAAGGGTTAAACGGCTTAAACTAGAGATTAATGTCACTGACATTGCCCACAAGTGGTTCCAGTCATATCCATGTGAGAGGTTTCAACATGTTCACGTTGGCAAAGAGTCATCTTCTGATGTATCATTGGCATTTAGTGTCCCACAAGGTTTGGTCCAGTGGCCAGTCTTGTTTACCTGGTACACTGCATCCTTCACATCTAGGCAAGATCATTGACAGCTATCATATTATGCATCATCACTTTCCCAATGATTTGCAACTACACACAGTGTTCTTGCCTTCTAAAGAAGCTCTCACAAAAAAATGGGAGGCTTATTCTGTGGGTGTAAAGGTCTGGATGACAAGAAACATGCTAAAACTGAACAATGACAAGACCAAGGCTATCCTGTGTGTTCCTGCAGCTGGGTGAAACAAACTCCCTTCAGTCCATGTCTTTGTGGGAGATGCTGACATCACCATGTCCAATGCAGTCTGGAACTTGGGCCTGATCACTGATGCTGAGGTGAATATGTTAGTATAATTAGACCTATCATCAAGGCATGCTATCCATCTGAGGTCACTTGGCAAAATTTGGCCATAATAAAACTAGAGTGCTGCAAATGCCATCACAGTAATGCTTATTTTGACCAGGATGGATTATATTGCAACGCCACTCTCGAGGTCTCACCAACCACATCATTGAAAAGGCTTAAAAAGAATCCAGAACACAACAATGAGAATAGTCACACACACTATGTGATGATGCCACTGCTTTTGCTAATGACCTGAACACATTCTACTCTCACTTTGATGTGCATAACTTTAAGCATGAGTGTGACACTTTGTGCGATTCTCTTGTGGCAATGCCAGATAGTGTAACTGTGTCAGAGAGAGAGGTAGCTTCTTGTTTTGCACATGTGAACCCGAGAAAGGCCCCTGGGCCTGATGGTTTGTGTGGTCAGGTGTTGAAAAAATCTTCTAGTCAGCTCAGTCAGGTTTTCACTCGCTTATTTCAACTGTTTTTAAATGTTCATTTTGTTCCACGTGTCTGGAGAACTTCTGTGATCATACCTGTTCCTAAGAAACCCAATGCTAAGACTCGTAATGATCTTCGGCCTGTGGCCTTGACCTCTATACTGTGTAAATGCATGGAGAGAATGGTGTGCAATCAGCTGACTGCTTCTGTGGCCGATCGCATGGATCCCTTTCAGTTTGCTTACAGGGCTAGAAGGGGGGTGGAGGATGCCTCTGTTCTTCTTCTTGATCTTGTCTTAAGTCATCTCAATAAAGCTGGAACATTCATTAGAGTACTTTTCATGGACTTTTCTTCAGCCTTTAATACGTTACAGCCGCACTTGCTTCTTTCTCGTCTTTTGGATCTTCAAGTTAACTCGGAACTCGTTCTTTGGATTTACAAGGGCTTTTTTGTGCGATCGGCCACAGAGGGTCAGCATGGGTGGATGCATGTCTAGTGAGCGGGTTTTGAACACTGGGGCGCCTCAGGGGTGTGTCCTGTCTCCTGTACTCTTCTCGGTTTACACCAATGAATTAATGTGCAATACTCATATTCTCACCCTTATCAAATTTGCAGACGACATGGCTCTAATTGCACGCCTTAAAGATGAGCATTCACTCTCTCAGTACTTTGAATTCATAAAATTTCTCACTTTTTGGTTTGGCTCAAGCTTTCTGGAATTAAATGTTCAAAAAACAAAGGAAATCTGTTTTGAGGAGGATCGGGCGCGGGACACATCCCTGGTGCAGCCAGTTATGAAGCTGTGGAACAGGTTGATTCTTTTAAGTACCTTGGCACTGTTCTGGACAAAAAAGTTAGTTTTAGTCTTCATGTTGACAGTGTTTGCAGAAAGGCAAATCAGAGATTGTGTCTTTTGAGGAAAATGAAGTCCTTTGACGTTGATTCAGTTATTTTAGAAACAGTGTACAGATCTTTAATTGAAAGCATTCTCACTTTTAATGTCATATCATGGTTTGGAAACCTGACTGTAAGAGATAAGGCAAAGTTGACATGTGTCGTCAAACTGGCAGGCAAAATCATTGGCCATGAGCAAAGATCTCTTTCTGGACTCTACGAAGTAAGAGAAAAGCAGGCAAAATTATCCGTGACCCCACCCACCCCCTTCATGACGCATTCAAAATGTTGCCCTCCGGTAGACGACTGCGTGCTCCTTTGGCAAAACGTAGCGTGTACAAGCGCTCCTTCATTCCCACCGCCATCAGTATCCTAAACTCAAAACAACTGTGATGATGGCCAATTCTCCTCTTCATCCCTTCATTCTGCATTCAGCCTAAGCCTAACCCACCATACCATTTCCTCCCCTTGTTTTAATCTCTCCCCCCCCCCCCCCCCCACTTCTTTTAGCGTGTGTGTATGCTGATAGGGTGTGTGTGTATGTTTAATATTGTGATGTTTGTATTTTTGTTGCATACGTATTATTATTATCATTATTTGATTCACTTGATTCCTTGTTTTATTCAATTATCCTACACCATTGCTACAAAGGAAAATTTTTATATAAAATCTTTTTATCTGGACAATAAAGTTTTTGAATCTTGAATCTTGAATAATTTACGGTCATTGACACTGCCTATCCTCACCACAGGATGTAGCCATAATGATAAATTGCAGGCATATTGCATTTTGGAGCTGCAATTCAATGACTGTTGACCACATTCTTCTCCTCTTCTTCTGTTGTGTGCTCAACATTAACATTTTGATGGTCTGGCACTAATGGGAAGAAGCGCAGGAGGGAAACAAAAGGTGACTGTAAAATCAAGGTACTTTAATAAGTAGTAGACATCATCCGTATGTGAATGTGGCCATCAACCTCATGTGGCCTTAAAAATGGATGACCACCAAAATCGCATTCTATGTGACCATAAACTTTTGTGCCCCCCCCCCCCCCCAGCCCCTCCCCCCATATCCTTAAGATGTGCACAGCACTCTACCATAGGAGGAGGCTCTTACCTGTATCTGTCTGTTGCAGCTTCCTTTTCTTTCTGTCTGTCAACCACTGTAAATAAACAGGTAAAAAGTAAACTGGTGGTCTGGCACAGAAGTAAGCAGGGAGTCTAGCACACTAACACTGTGACATGCAGCGCGGTCAATAGCATAATGTATGCTTCAGCAGCGTACATAAAACACCATTGCATTGTAGCAAGGACAGCTGACTCCTCACATTTTAGCACGCGTTTCTTTTTGAGACAAGCAGAACACTTTCAAATAAATGTGACACTTTTTCTTTTTCTTAGAAAATTGGCTTACGAACGTTATTCAACAGCTGATTCACTGGTTCATGCCTTGATATTGACCTCCAGCGGGATCGACTGCGTGCGTGTTTTCAATGAGAATACCCGGCGTACTCCAATTAGTTTGCCTTAAATTCGTTTATTTTGAATGACCTTTTATTATGTGCATTTGTTTATGTGAGTTAGTAGCTTTGTATCTTTAGTTGAGTAGCAAAGGCAAGCGTGAAAAAGAGAACATGACGGGCTAACTGCTTCCTCCGTTGATAAATAAAGTTTTGTTTCATTCATTTCAGAACTGACCAGATTCTCTTCACATAAAAATATAAATATGTTAAAAAGCGTGGATCGTCGAATATGCCAGATAAAACATTAATGATTACCTCAGGCAGTGACTTTCCAGCGCTCAGGTTGTAGATTTTCACATTATTTGGGTTGGAGACTTGCATTTTGATCGTTCTTTTGAGGACACATGTACAAGTTTACTGTAAACACATGGCGATTGAGGGGACATAACCCTCACTGATTTCCTGTTACATTACGTTGTTGTTGTTTTTTTTAGAATAGACTCGCCCAAACTACAATTTCGTCTCAAAATGTTCGTCTCATCTTGACCTCATGATAAACCTGCACATACATGTACCCTCCCCGCCCCCTCCAAATTTCTTTAAGGTGATGCTACAACAAAGTCCCTTTTTGGGGTGTTCGCCCCCGCCACCCCCCCCCCCCCACACACCTAGGCTCCTCTCCTTGTCTGATATTCAATGGCGATTTTTTGACACATATACGCTGCCCCCACACCCCTGTTGTTTGATATCCTTTTTGGCAACCGGTGCCGGAGAGTCTTGACACACTGATATGCTTCCACCACCCACCACTGACCCCTCACCCCTGCTGCTTGATTTTTTTGCCACTGAAAGCAAGGTCTAGCGGCATCGGGGAGGCCTTTTGTCAATGTGAGGCTGAAGATCCCAAACAAAAAGTTGGAACCTCCGCCCCCCCCCCCCCCTCCTCCCCCGCCGAGGTAACCGTAGTGCCGGATTCGCCCGGCGTCATAGAAGGCACTGTCAGTTGTCAATTGCGCGGCAGTCTTTTGTTTGGGCATTTAGGCTTGGAACAAAATTTTACATGCTTTGTCTTCTGATTTGTTTGTGCGTTTTGGCCGTTCCATTTCTGCAGACTCAGTGTCAGGGAACCGAGTCTTAATGAAGAGAAATTGGTTAGACAAGACTGATACTGTACACGGCGGGGTGAACGACCCGGCGGTGAAGCAATAAGATATTCCAGAGTTGTAATAGCCCAGAGCAGATTGTGTTATGCCGCCTTGGGCGACAGGCCAGTCCATGCGCCCAGGCTGACACCGCGCGCTCAGCGGGCGGCGACATGATTCAGCGTTACAGCGGGCGTATGCAGTCTTGTAGCAAAGCACGGCAAACTACGCAGAAACCGAAGCAGGCCACACAGGGCAATTAGGTTACGCCCCCTTTTCGCACACTGTTATCTGTTAGCCTCTTGCAGCATAAAACTATGAACGAAGAACTTTTCTGCCAAAACAAAAAATCCGCGCGGAGCACATCACAGGAGAAGCTATTTCAGCAATTCTTAAAAAAATTAAGAGTTAGCGTTTTTCACAACACTCAAATGCACTAAGTACCCCATGACAAAACTGTCGTCTGCAAGCCTGCATACAACCGTGCACATGCCCCAATTAGGCTCCCATGAACACACTAGGTCGACTAAAATTACCCAGATTTTGCTCTTTTTCACACCACCTGTCATGCCTTTTGTTGCTCAAAACGCCAAAAAAGGCACACAATTGAAGTTTTACACCCTAAAAAAATGGCAAAAAGGGAGGAAATTTTTTGAACTATTTCTGGCGGAAAAGTTACTACATGCACCGGAAGCAATTGCCCTGTGTGGCCGCACTTATGCAGGCCGCCTCCATGGTTCAGAATTCTACAGACCCATGCTATCAAGTTGTCTTCTTCTCCGATGCCCTTTCAGTCCTTCAGGCCCTCGAGAACGACAAACTCCCCCAGCTGACCAGAGCTTTGCAGAAGGTCAGACAAACCAGAAGAGTTGTTCTCCAGTGGATACCAGCCCACTGTGGGGTACCAGGAAATGAAAGGGCAGACGAGCTGGCGAAAGAAGGAGCCATAAAAGATCAACAAGAAAACAGCGTTAGCTATAGAGAGCAAAAGACAATCATCAAGGCATTGATGAGGCCGAGGTCAAACAGAGACGACTACCACACAATGAGCAGAGAGCAGCAAGTCGTCCTGATCAGACTGCGTACCGGCCACAACAGACTGAACGCTCACATGAACAGAAAGCTCAAGCTGGCGCCATCACCAACCTGCGCCTGTGGCCAGGAAGACCAAACAGCGGAACATATTCTCCAGAGATGCCCCCTACTGGACGATGAAAGAAAAGAAGTGTGGCCGTCGCCAACTCCACTGCAGACCAAACTCTACGGCAGTCGAGAAGACCTGGAGAAAACGACGTCATTCATCGCCGGTGCTGGACTGACCGTATAGCCCACTGCGAACGAAAAGAAGAAGAAGAAGTAGCAAAGCAGTTCTAGAATCTCTTCTACAAATCCCCGAACAACTACGCTCCTGCCTATCTCTCCAACTTACTTCACCCCTACACTCCTTCTCGCTCCCTCCGCTCCACCTCCGACCCTTTCCGCCTCCACAAGTCCCCGCACCAAACTCAGCACTTTCAGCCCCCGCTCCTTCTCCGTCTACGGTCCATCCACCTGGAACACTCTCCCACTCTCTCTCCGTCAGAAACAATCTCTCTCCTCCTTCCAGTCCACCCTCAAAACTCACCTCTTCCAACAGTTCTAGCACTATAATATCACCACACACCCCCACCCCAAGCTGACTGTCACATAATGTATTTGTGGTACGTGAGTCATTGTCTAAAGCGTGCGCATGCGTGCGCGAGTTGTGAGTGCGCACTTAGAGTTATAATTATTCAAAGATTCAAGATTCAAAAACTTTATTGTCCAGATAAAAAAAAAATTATATGGAAATTTTCCTTTGCAGCACTGGTGTAGGATAATTGAATAAAACAGGGAATCAAGTGACATAAATAATGATAATAATAATATGTATGCAACGAAAATACAAACATCAGGCAATATCAAACATACACACACACCCTATCAGCATACACACACGCTAAAAGAAATGTGGGGGGGGGGGGGGGGGATTTAAAACAAGGGGAGGAAATGGTATGGTGGGTTAGGCTTAGGCTGAATGAAATGAAATGAAATGAAACTTTATTTCTGAACGGAAGAAGCAGTTAGCACATGTGCCATTTTTCACGCTTGCCGTTGCTAGTCTACAGCTTGACTTCGCGAACGAAGATTCTATAGGGCTTGCCCACGTCGTCTGCAGGCATTTTCGTGGCTGCGGAGGCCAATCCGGGACAGGCAGGTTCGACCGCAGTGGCTGCAGGGGAAGGTCTGGTCAGGGTTCTGAGTTACGACAACTCTGTTTTTTCTTCTAAGCCGCTTGTCCTTAAGGTTAGCTCTGTGAGAGTCCTCAAAGGAGACGGCTGCCTTGTGAATGGTGGAGCGCCAGGTGTCACGGTCCGCAGCAAGCGAAGACCACTGGCGGTGGTCGATTTGGCAGGCACTAAGCGACTTCTTGAGACCGTCTTTGTATCTCTTCTTTGGTGCCCCTCTGTCTCGGTGTCCAGTGGCGAGCTCGCCGAACAGAGTGATCTTGGGTAGGCGATGATCCTCCATCCTGGAGACGTGCCCCGCCCAGCGAAGCTGTGTCCGCAGCAGCAAAGCCTCGATGCTCACAGTTTCCGCCTGTTCAAGGACCTCGACGTTGGTGACATAGTCACTCCAGTGAATGCTGAGGATGGTACGCAGGCAGCGCTGGTGAAAGCGTTCGAGGAGTCGTAGTTGGCTGCGGAAGAGGGCCCAGGACTCGGAA
Organism: Semisulcospira habei; assembly: GCA_036245525.1. Lineage (NCBI taxonomy): Eukaryota > Metazoa > Mollusca > Gastropoda > Semisulcospiridae > Semisulcospira > Semisulcospira habei. The sequence continues at coordinate 159,565,394 of BTPG01000005.1, forward strand.
CCGTACAGCAGGGTGGTGAGGACGACAGCTCTGTACACGCTGATCTTGGTGCCTTTTTTCAGCTTTGATTGTGCCACACCCGCTTGAATAGTCGCCCGAAAGCACTGTTCGCTTTTGCCAGCCTGTTGTCCAGCTCCTTGTCCAGCTTGGCGTCTGACGTGATGATGCAGCCAAGGTAGGTAAACTGGTGTACAGACTTCAGTTCGGACTCGCCGATGGTGATGTGGGGAGGGCGATGCTCTTCCTTGGGTGCCGGCTGATGAAGGACCTCTGTCTTTTTCAGACTGACCTCAAGTCCAAAGAGCTGGGCAGCATCTGCGAAGCAGGACGTAATGCGCTGCAAGGCTCTCTCTGTGTGTGCAACCAGGGCAGCGTCATCAGCGAAGAGCAGCTCACGAATCAGTTGGTCTAGGGTTTTCGTGTGGGCCTGCAGTCGTCTGAGGTTGAACAGGCTGCCATCAAGACGATACCTGATGTACACTGCGTCGTCATCGTCGAGGTCCACTGTGGCCTGCTTCAACATCATGCTGAAGAAGATGGTGAAGAGGGTCGGTGCCAGCACGCAGCCTTGCTTCACGCCGTTGCGAATGGGGAATGGTTCTGAGAGGTCACTGTTTAGTCTGACCTGGCCTTGCTGGTCCTCGTGGAGCTGGACGATCATGTTGAGGAACTTTGGGGGACAACCTAGTCGCTCCAGGATCTGCCACATACCTTGCCTGCTCACAGTGTCAAACGCTTTTGTTAGGTCGACAAACGTTACGTACAGCCCTTTGTTCTGCTCGCGGCACTTCTCCTGAAGCTGTCTCAGCACAAAGACCATGTCGGTAGTACTCCTGTTGGCTCTGAAGCCACACTCTCTGGGAGGTGGTCTTCAGCGATGGCAGGTACCAGCCGATTCAGGAGCAACCTTGCGAGAATTTTCCCGGCAATGGACAGCAGGGTAATTCCACGATAATTAGAGCAGGCAGACTTCTCTCCTTTGTTCTTGTACAGGGTGATGATGACTGCATCACGGAGATCCTTTGGTAGTGTTCCTTTTTCCCAGCAGCAGAGAAAGAGGTCGTGGAGCTTGTTGTGCAGTGCTGGGTCTCCATGTTTCCAGATCTCTGGCGGGATTCCGTCAATGCCTGCTGCTTTGCCACTCTTGAGCTGGTGGATGGCTGTGAGGGTCTCTTCGGCGGTGGGCGGTTCGTCCAATTCAACCTTTAGTGGAAGGTGTGGGATTTGGAGGATGACTGTTTCTTGAACAGTGCGTTCAGCGCCGAAGAGGTCCTGAAAGTATTCCGACCAGCGGTTCAAGATGGAGGTATTATCTGTGAGGAGTGCCTGTCCATCAGCGCTTCGCAGGGGACTTTGTACCAGGTGCCTAGGGCCATATACTGCTTTCAGTGCTTCGTAGAAGCCCCTGTAGTCACCGTTGTCAGCGCAGAGCTGGGTCCTCTGTGCGAGTCTGGACCACCACTCGTTCTGGAGCTCTCTAAGCTTGAGCTGGAGACTGCTGCAGATGAGGCGGAAGGCAGACTTCTTCACAGGGCAGGAAGGCTGGGCTAGGTGGGCCTGGAGGGCGACTCTTTTTTTTTGCTAGAAGTTCCTGGATCTCTACGTCGTTTTCGTCAAACCAGTCTTTGTTCCTCTTTCTAGCAAAGCCCAAGACTTCCACAGAGGATTTTACAATAGCAGTTTTCAGTTGTTCCCAGAGTGTTTCAGGAGAGGAGTCTGCTGGATCAACTGTGTCTTTGAGCATGCGCTGTAAATCGGCCTGAAGGGCAGCTTTCTTGTCGTCACGCTGAAGGCTGGCAACATCAAGCTTTTTCTTGGGAGGGCCCCCTTTCTTGGGTTTCAGCTTGAGGCGGAGCCTGAGTTTGCAGCGAACAAGGCGGTGGTCAGTGTGGCACTCTGCGCTGGGCATCACTCTGGTGAGGAGGACGTCACTGCGGTCCCTCTGACGCACTAGGACATAGTCGATAAGGTGCCAGTGCTTGGAGCGAGGATGCATCCAGGTGGTCTTTCGACTGTCCTTTTGCTGGAAAGTAGTGTTGGTGATGACAAGTTGCTGCTCTGCACAGAGCTCCAACAGTAGGCGACCATTGTCATTGCAGTTCCCAACGCCATGCTTGCCGAGGACTCCTTTCCAGGCTTCAGAGTCTTGGCCCACTCTGGCGTTGAAGTCGCCAAGGATGATGACTTTGTCGTCTGCAGGGGTGCTCTGCAGGAGGCTGCGCAGGTCAGAGTAGAACTTGTCTTTTTCTGCAGGCTCTGCCAGGAGGGTTGGGGAGTACACACTGAGAAGGGTGACGTATTGCTGGTGTCTCAGTGGGAGGCGCATGGACATGATGCGGTCGGAGTGACCCGTTGGTAGGTTTTCCAACTTAGTCGCAATGGGGTCTTCACCATGAAGCCCACGCCTGAGAGCCGTCTTTCTGATGCAGGCCTGCCTGACCAGTAGAGGGTGTAGCCAGCGCCAAGTTCTTGGAGGCTGCCTTCCTCCGGAAGGCGTACTTCGCTGAGCGCGGCGATGTCGATGTTTAACCTCCGCAATTCATGGGCAATGAGGGCGGAGCGACGTTCAGGGCGTCCGCTGTCTGCTGTGTCGAGCATGGTTCGGATGTTCCAGCATGCTACGTTGAGTCCGGTCGTGGTCGTCATGAGAGTGGATCCATTGTTTTTTCTTGTTTTCTGACCGCATGAGAAGATGCCCGTTGACCGCGGCTAGCCAACTGGGGTTACGAGGGGATGACCTTTGGTTAGGCCACCTTTTCTAGGCCCCTCTCCGTGTGGAGCAAGCAGTGCTGTCCCTAGAGAAGGCTGCTTGGTCGTTCAGGGTGTGCCGAGTGACGTTGTCATCCCCAGGTCAACATCAGGCGACCAATATCCTGAACCGCCTGCATGCAGGTTTGAGACTGCGGCTTCCAGTGACATCTTTCACCTGCCGTTTTGCCCCTTGCCCATCGCTACAGGACTTGGAAAGTTCAGTGTCATAGTCCGTGGGCGTTTCCTAAAGCCTGCGCGGTGGAGCTTTTTGGTGGAGTGCAGTGTGCGCAGTACTGGCCCCACCCTTTAAACCCTTGGTTCGTTTGCCATGGCCTAGCAAGCTGGGACGGTGGCATCGAGGTCCTCGGGTCGTAGGTTTTATATCAGACTGTCCTTGTCTTAGTCTCTGGCTCAAAAGCCTTCCCCGGAGACACGGGGGCTTTGATGTCAGGGGTTTCCTCCCTTAGCCTTTCCGCAGCCAAGCGGCCAGGCCTGCAAGGCAGCAGGGGACTCGTGGGGGCCGGGGTCGTCTATGTCCCGTGCAGATGTGAACATCTGCCCACTGCCCAGACGGTGACACCAGAGGAGAAAAATCCAACGCCGGAACCCGGTATCGAACCTCGCACCTTTGGCATTGGAGGCAGACGCCTTAACCACTGCGCCACTTCCCCGCCACAGGAGCTAGTAAATAAAGAGGAGGCGGTCACCACAGAGCAGCAGTGGAAGGCAGTTAGAGAGGCGCTGAACTCAACCTGCAAAGACTGTATGCCGAGGCAGGGAGCCTTCTCTCAAGCTCCGCCGCATCCGCCTCATGCTCAGCTACGTTCTGAAACTGAAGGCCCATCCAGACAATCCTGCCTATGATTGTGTTTTTAAACCATCGTTTGCAGAGATTTACGATACCCATCCGGGAGCTGTCCGTCCACTTTCTTTTCGTGTCCGACCTCATCTGCAGGCGGCTGGATTGGACCTGGACAGAGTTTCGGAATCCCTGCAACACATCACTCCACCTTGGCTCTTACCAGTTCCTGACATCTTGCTGGACTTGACTGCCCACAAGAAAGACTCTACTCCACCAGCCATATATCAACAGAGCCTCAATGAACTCCTTTCAATTTTTCCTGGCTATTGTCGCATCTATACCGATGGGTCAAAGTCTGAGGATGGGAGAGTGGCTGCGGCCGCAGTGTCCTCTCGCCATCCTAGACGCCCATTTAAGCACCGCCTCCCAGACCACTCATCTGTATTTAGTGCGGAACTGCGGGCGGTTCTGCTGGCACTCAGGCTTGCTTATCGATCTAGAGAAAGAACTTCCTGATTCTGTCCGACTCTCTTTCTGCCCTGCAGGCCCTTCAGGGCACGGGAAATGACCACCCACTGCTGGTGCAGATCAGAGAGCTCCACGCGGACTTGATGAAGGAATATTATGATATCATTTTTATTTGGGTGCCAGGGCATGTGGGCATCGAAGGCAACAGGATCGCAGATTCTGCTGCCAACGATGCCCGCAATGACCCTGTCCCTGACACACAGACTGTTTATAGTGATTTTAGACATGTGGCTAGTGCGTACATAGCCCGTGAGTGGCAGTCCGAGTGGGACAAAGAGGAAGCTAACAAGCTGCATGAAGCCCTTCCTAAGTTGTCCGACGGTCTACCTTATCGCTGCGGCAGCCGCCGTGAGGAGACTGCCCTGGCTCGGCTCCACAACGGCCACACGTATGTTACGCACTCTTATTTACTTAAACAGGAGGAGCGTCAATGGTGTTATGCCTGCGACGAGCAGTACTCTGTTCAACACTTTTTGTTGTCTTGTGCTGATCTAATCGACACAAGGTATAAACATTTTACGGCAGACTTTTGTTTTGTTCCGGGATGTGCCCCCGGACAAGATCTTCAGTTTTCTGAGAGAGTGCCATATTTTTAATAAGATTTGAGCGTTTATAGATTATGATGTTTCTATTATTTTGACCTTTTTGAGAGTCTTTCGACGTTTTCTTAAAGACCTGTGTGACATTTTAGCCCAACATATTTTTAAGGTATATTTACATCATGTCTTAAGACCTTTCTTTTAGTCTGGCTGACCAGATTTTTACCCTTCCCACCGTGAGATGGCCTTAGTTGCCTGCTCGGCGTTAAACCCAAATAACTAACTCCACAGAGTCTCTCAGTCCACGCTGTCAAATGCTTTCTCATAATCCACAAAGTTGACGTACAGCGGGGAGCTCCACTCCAGAGACTGTTCCACGATGATGCGGAGAGTGGCGATCTGGTCTGTACATGATCGGTTTTTCCTGAATCCTGCTTGCTGGTCTCTCAGCTGGGGGTCAACGGAGCTCTTCATTCTCTCCAGGATGATCCTGTTGAAGACCTTTCCTGGTACTGGCAGCAAGGTGATTCCTCTATAGTTGGAACACTTGCTGAGGTCGCCTTTCTTGGGAAGCTTGATTAGGTACCCCTCCTTCCAGTCAGCCGGCATCACCTCCTCTTCCCAGATCTTTTCAAACAGTGGGTACAGCATCTCTACTGTTGTCTCTAGGTCTGCTTTCAGAGACTCCGCTGGGATGCCATCTGGCCCTGCTGCATTTCCGTTCTTCAAAAATGCCACTGCTCTTCTGATCTCTTCCCGGCTGGGTCTGTCACAGCTGATGGGTAGGTCGGTCTCTGCTGGCTGGATGTCTGGGGGGTCGGGTGGGGTGGGTCTGTTCAGTAACTCTTCAAAATACTCGGCCCATCTGTCGAGTTGGTCTGCTCTGTCTGCAATAGGCTTGCCTTCCTTGTCTTTTATTGGTCTTTCTGTATGGCCATACTTGCCCGACAATCTTCTGGTAATGTCGTAGAGCCGTTTCATGTTGCCGCTGCCTGCTGCCTTTTCTGCCTCTGCTGCCAGGCTTTCTACAAAGGTACAACTCTGCTAAAGGTACAAAGCTACTAAAAAGGTACAAAGCTAGTAACGTACAAAGGTACACAGCTACTAACATACAAAGGTACAAAGCTACTATAACATACAAAGGTACAAAGCTACTAACATACAAGTGCACATAATATAACAAGTCGTTCAAAAAAAAAAATAAAAAAAATGGATAAGGCAAAAATGGAGGGCACCGATTATGATTGCTAATAATGTGAATGGCAAAAAACAAAGAAGAATATATTCTTTAAAATTCCTTCTTTGAATAAAACAGGGAATCAAGTGACATAAATAATGATAATAATAATATGTATGGAACAAAAATACAAACATCACAATATCAAACATACACACACACCCTATCAGCATACACACACGCTAAAAGAAGTGGGGGGGGGGGGGGATTTAAAACAAGGGGAGGAAATGGTATGGTGGGTTAGGCTTAGGCTGAATGAAATGAAATGAAATGAAACTTTATTTCTGAACGGAAGAAGCAGTTAGCACATGTGCCATTTTTCACGCTTGCCGTTGCTAGTCTACAAAGGTACAACTCTGCTAAAGGTACAAAGCTACTAAAAAGGTACAAAGCTAGTAACGTACAAAGGTCTCTTGGCTTGACTTCGCGAACGAAGATTTTATAGGAGTTGCCCACGACGTCTGCAGGCTTGTTCGTGGCTGCGGAGGCCAATCCGAGACAGGCAGGTTCGACCGCAGTGGCTGCAGGGGAAGGTATGGCCAGGGTTCTGAGCTGCGGCATCTCTGTTTTTTTCTCCTGAGCCGCTTGTCCTTAAGGCTAGCTCTGTGAGAGTCCTCAAAGGAGACAGCTGCCTTGTAAATGGTGGAGCGCCAGGTGTCACGGTCCGCAGCAAGCGAAGACCACTGGTGGTGGTCGATTTGGCAGGCACTAAGTGACTTCTTGAGACAGTCTTTGTATCTCTTCTTTGGTGCCCCTCTGTCACGGTGTCCAGTGGCAAGCTCGCCGAACAGGGTGATCTTTGGTAGGCGATGATCCTCCATCCTGGAGACATGCCCCGCCCAGCGGAGCTGTGTCCGCAGCAGCAAAGCCTCGATGCTCACAGTTTCAGCCTGTTCAAGGACCTCGATGTTGGTGACATAGCGGCACTCCAGTGAATGCCCAGGATGGTACGCAGGCAGCGCTGGTGGAAGCGTTCGAGGAGTCGTAGTTGGCTGCGGTAGAGGGCCCAGGACTCGGAACCATACAGCAGGGTGGTGAGGACCACAGCTCTGTACAAAGCTACTAAAAAGGTACAAAGCTAGTAACGTACAAAGGTACACAGCTACTAACATACAAAGGTACAAAGCTACTAACATACAAAGGTACAAAGCTACTAACATACAAGTGCACATAATATAACAAGTCGTTCAAAAAAAAAAAAAAAAAAAAAGAAATGGATAAGGCAAAAATGGAGGGCACCGATTATGATTGCTAATAATGTGAATGGCAAAAAACAAAGAAGAAGATATTCTTTAAAATTCCTTCTTTCACTGAAATCAAACACGCGGGCACGCTCTCACCGCACCCACCCACTCACCCACACACACACACACACACACACACACATACACACACACACACACACACACACTCGCGCACACACGCCCGCGAGCGCACACGACACTGACGTGCGCGCGTGGAGACAGGACACACCCCTGAGGCGCCCCAGTGTTCAAAACCCGCTCACTAAACATGCATTCACCCACGCTGACCCTCTGTGGCCGATCGCACAAAAAAAAAGCCCTTATTTATAAGATAGGCGCATTAAAATACCGTAATTATTATTATCTCGCTCGAGTTGACCGCCTTGTCGAGTCAACTGGACGAGATGGCATATGGGCGAGTTGACATGACGCTGACGTCACGGTAACGTAGTGCCCATAACCGGAAGTCATACTGTAGCCATTTTCCCTACAGTAAATTAGCAAAACAGGGAAGTAGGCAGTCTGAGCTAGTAGACAAAATGAATAAGATCGGAGTGATGAACGTTCGCGATCCCAACGCGTACAAGTGCTGTTTTTGCTGCCATGTCAAAGTCGGAACCATTCTGTACGGTCTGGTTTGTCTGGTAAGTTAATAGAAAAACAATTCGGGCGACTGCCTTTCCGGGAAGTCCCGTCTCTCATGGGCTTTCTTCCTTGATTTACGTGTATTTTTTTGCCTTGTACTTTTCTGCAACAATCACGTGAAACTCATATAGTGATGGGTGCAGTCGCTGAACCTGATCTGTTCAAATCCCATCCACTGAAATCACAAAAAGGCGAATGTCGGAACGATGCCAGTGTTGATTGCGCCACTGCCATGTCATGGGATTCATCGCGTGATGCTATGAAAAACAGTAAATGCTAATATAAAACAAATTAGTTGCGTGGTGTGATAACTTTTAGTATCATTACTATATGCGTGTGCTGGTTTGTGATTTTGTGTCCTAGGGCTACATGGTCTGACTGGATCACAGATCGGTAAACAGTTCTTGTGTTTGTAATTGTATCATTTGTCAAAACGTAACTGTAATGTCACATTCTCAGCATGACTATAGTATTCACACTGGATAAATATTCTGGTTTCAGATGTTCAATATTTTCGCACTGGGCATGGTGGTTCTCATGTCCATCCGTCCAGACATTCTGGTTCCACCCAACCAGCAGATTGACTCCATCCAAGGTCCACAGTTTGATGGCATCAAGATCACTAATGCTGACGAGTTTGAGCATATGCTGCAAGATGCTCGACAGGTGCCTCACACCATCACCAAAGGTATGCTTGTAAAATCATCACCATAGTGCCGATAATGTCACATTTTTGGGACTTGTCATTTTAAAAAGTCATCACTTTTTCTTTGTACAAATGTTGGTTTGAATTTGATAGCTGGAGGATAGTGCCTGATCATCTTTGTAGTTGGAGACTTGTTTAAAACTGATAGCTGAAGAGATGTGGCAGTTAAACTTTTGCCTGAGTATAGCTTTAACAAGGTAAAATACTACTTGACTTGGGCGGTCACTCAATTATGTGCATGGCCACTTGTCATTACATGAATGTTTTCTGTATAAAGTACCTTGATTTTCTGGTTACCTGCTAAATGTAGTCAATTGTCAGTGTATTGGAGCCCAAATCAGCAAAAATATCCAATTTATGACCACCGTCAGTCTAGTATAGTTGGGTCACTCTACAAAGTTGTGCAACGTAAGGGGTGCCTACTTTCAACTGGCTGTAAAAAAAATCAGCTAAGTTACTTTACTCAATGAACAGTACTATTCTGTTTCAGAGTGATGAAAGAGATAGTATTGATAACTGCATGGGAAAATATCAAGTCTTTTAATATTTAATTAGTCTGAATGTGTGTGAGGATGCACGAAAATGGCGGTCCCAATTGTGACATAGCTGTAACCCTTCTTCTGTCTTGTGTTGCGGATCTTTCATTTATGGTATAAAATATAAAAATATGTAATCATATTGTTATTTATAGTTGTTGTAAGTGATCCTTATGATCTTACAACCAGAAAAATCTTTTAGAATGCACTTTATAAGGATATAATTTAGTTCATGATTGACGTAACATGCGTTTCCACAACCAACCAAAGTACACACTTTGCCATTCAGACATGCCTGGCGTATGAATACTCGTATAATCACGTTTTTCAAGATGGCGGATGTGTTTCGAATATGTTTAAAAGGGTATATAGTTTGGTAAAAGCTTTGTCCGTCCTGTATTTTGAGCTTAAAGTTGGACTTGTGCTTTCGTTTCCTGTTTTGAATGTTACGTCAAACTGAACAAAACAAGCTCAATTAATACTAAGCACAGCACTTTTGGGGGCTTTTTCTTGCCCTAGTTTTCGATGTGTATCGCGGAAGGATATTTGCACACAACGTTGCTTCCCTTGCTTTGAACAGAGAAAGCCACGTGTGTTTTTGTTTTCGCTTCCGTTTTTTCCGGGTGTGTTACGCGAAACAGAGAAAGCCATATCAAACCTTCAAGACACGCTTTCTTTAAGTACAAACTTATTGATGAGTCCAAAATCATGCAGTATACTTAGATTTAGATACTGTTATCTTGTGCATTGACTTTGAAGGACGTTTATTACGATTTTTACGATTTATCGTACAGAAATTTTGCTCCTCGATCAAGCCCAGGTTTTACTCATTCTGATCCGACGCTTGCTAAGCTCAAATGAAACCACCATAGACTTGTTCCGACTTTGATCATTCCACTATGTAGTTATGTTTGCCCCATGGAATACTGTTTTCAATGAATTTATTTTCAAACACTTCGTTTGAAGTGTAATTGTTCTCACTTATGTTAAACGCAACCGGAAACCAAATGACCGTCCGACATATTTGATTCTTGTTACATCAACCACATGAAAATGGTGATTTTTCCAATTAAACAGAGATATTACTGGCCTGTATTGTTTCTTGTGCCAGTAAGTTCATTATTGTTACTTTGCTATTCAGCATCACTACATTTACCGAATCCCAATGCCATTAAAATAAGATGTCTAAGTATGTTTTCCGGTGTTTGATGTAACCTGAAGCTTCACATAGTTACTTTAGCATCTCGTTATACAAAACTATGCACATGATAAAGGATTTTAACTATTTTTAATAGTTGGTCTCTCTTAGCATGCTTTTCTAGACTACAGAATCATGATTCAATCCAAACTTATCTTTCATTTCATATGAGAGTTCACTAATTTCTAAGATGAAGAAAGTTGGTTTCCATGTTACATCAACTACCATTTTTAAAACATATGGTCCTGAGCAACTGCAAAAGTCTCAATTTTCAAAATGTGCTTCAGCATCACTACATTTATGGAATTCTGATGCTGTTAAAATAAGACATCTAAGTATGTTTTCTTTGGTTTGATGTAACCTCAAGATTCAGATCGTTACTTTGGCATCTCGTTATACAAAACTATGCACATAATTAAGGATTTTCACTATTTTTAAGGTTTGGTCTCTCATATCATGCTTTTCTAGACTACAGAGTCATGATTCCCTGCAAACTTATCTTTCATTTCATATAAGAGTTCACTAATTTCTAAGATGAAGAAAGTTGGTTTCCATGTTACATCAACTACCATTTTTAAAACATATGGTCCTGAGCAATTGCAAAAGTCTCTATTTTCAAAATGTTCTTGTCAGTGAATTTGCTGCATGTTACTTATGTTGTTTCACTACATAGAAATGATCTACATATCTTAAAACTTCTTGTGGGTAAACTAAATGAGCTGCCGAGCGACTTTTCATTTTCACTAAGTGCTTGGCACAAGCTTGCTTCCAAAACTGTCATTATTATGCTTTTTTTTGTTGGGTGGTTTGTCTTGAAGTGTTTCTAAAACAAAATAAACTGTCTTGTTTGATCCTGCCTTTCATTTTTGTACAGTATTTCCATTTATTTGGTTTCCGTGTTACATCAAACAAATTTCGTACCACGTAACTTTACCATCCACATCCATGCAAACACATTTATATATTATCTTTTTTTTGTCATAACATCATACTTTGGGCATGCATCTCCAAGAAAAATGATAAAAATAAGTATCCCATTGAGTTTGTTTTTTCATGGTTGGTGTCACACTTTTGCTGCACAGCTTTGTAGAGTGACCCAGTAGTAAAGCAACGCCACCGTGATGCAAGGGATCATTACAACTACTCAACACTGCCGACCTGACAAAAAAAAAAAAAAAGCCCCATGTCTTGTCAATGACATCTCTTTTTCAGTGTAATAGCAGGGGCATGACTGTACGTTAACACAGTGCACCTGCACCAGCCAGTTCAGTTACTGGCTTCTGCCCCCTCACCCTCCCTTATAGTTTTCAAGACAACAACTCAGCAGTGACACACGTCAATACTCACCACTCTTTCTCCCTCCCTTGCTTGTGCAAACAGATAAAAATAGGTATGAAGAAGTGTCCGCAGTTCCTGTTTCTTGTGGGAACAATGTGGCATGTCAGTGTAAGTTCATATCTTGGTGCCTTGAACCCTTTGCGTGTCAGTAGCGGTTTTAGTCGCAATGATTTATGTAGGAATCATAGTGACTAAAACCACTACTGACATGCAGAGGGTTAACACTAATGTCTGTTTTTACTGAACCTCTGATGAGGGCCATTTGCATGGCAACAGGAGTAACTACTTAACCCTTTTAGTAGGTACTGGCAGGGCTCGCTACTGACCAACCGCAGCGGTGCCGCAACACGCATTTTACTCATCTTTGAAACAGCGATTGTACTAACAAAATGCTCGCGTACTGCAGTCAAATGCATACAACAATAAAGTTAAGCTATTTCTCTTTTTAAAAATGTCTTTCTTATTAATGGGAGTGCAGCCGATCATTTTCTGCGATTTTTTAAAAAACGCACCCTCAGGCCCGAACGCGCTGTGTTGGCAACTGTACCGCGCGAACCTAAAATCAACCCCCTCGGGAAAACGACTTGCTACTCCTCTCCATGCAAGCTACACATCTAAAAATAGCACAATGCTATTGACCGAGTTCAGACCTACACATTGATATAAAGAAGTGTAATATTTTCTTAAATTTACCCCAGTAATAGATTTTTTAAAAAAAATAAATGCAATTTTCAATATGATTTTCGAAAAATAACCCCTAGAAGGCTATACTTTTTGGAAAGCCCGTGTTTTTCTCTTTAATTTTGACCAATCAGAAACGCGATAGCTTCAACGGAGAAGAGTAGCTTTGTCAAAATGCGAGCCATCTCATTGGCCATTTCGCTTTCGTGTTATTCACAATGGCAGCCATGGCGTGCGACGAACACACGACGGTTTTGAGCAATCTCCAGCGTGATCTAGGTAAGAAATGTGTTTTTGTTTGCTTGATAATGGTTCTACAATGTGTTATTGTGACTTAACCTAAGATTTGGGTAATGTTTGTGCGATAATTTGACGCAATGTGCATATTTCCACACCGGCTGTGGTCGGTTTTGTTCGAAGCCACGACCGCGTGCGGTGTGTGCTACATCAGTCACAACTGCAGGCGTATGTTTACATCAAGAGAGAAAACACGAATGTAGGTAATAAAGTGGAGTTTTCTATACATGCTCAATTAATTCCATGAGTATATGGTGGTCTTAAAACAGGTAAAGTAGCGATCAAAAATGATGTGTTGAATGAGAGTCTAGACCGGAAGTGGGACCGTCGTCTGCTTGAAAAGTTGTTTCGCCTTCGCGTTATTGACTGTGAGAGATCGGTCACAACTGCAGGCGTATGTTTACATCAAAAGACAAAACACGAATTTGTAATAGAATAGGGTTTTCTAAACATGTTCAATAAATTCCACGGGTATATGGTGGTCTTAAAATGGGTAACGTAGCAATCAAAAATGATATGTCGAATGGAAGTCTAGACCGGAAGTGGGACCGTCGTCTGCTAGAAAAGTTGTTTCGCTTTCGTGTTATTCAGTTTTTTTGTGACACACACTGCTTGAGATGGCCCCTTCAGACGTTTGTAAAGACCAAATAAGCAAATATGGTGAAATATTACCCCTCCCTTCGCTCTGCTCTCTGTCTCTCTCTCTGTGACATCATTGTTAACTGTCTAGGTGTTGTTAACTGTTTAGGTGTTGTTGCATCAATTGTTAAGTGGATCCTGTGTTGTTTCCAATTGCAGAAATTTCTTCACAATTCTTAGATTTGGAGAGAGTGTTTATCCACACTGGTAAAGGAAGAAGGAAAAACATTGAGGCATCAGTGAATAACAAACTATTGCTCCAGGGACACCTGAAGATGCGACATGAAAAATCATGGAGGGAGACAGACATTCGTCCATCGCATTCTTGGACAAGATGACATTCCTGGACAGCATGCAGGATGTCACAGCAAGGCTGCGTGTGATGCGGAGAGATTGGCTTATTAATGAATGGTTTGCAGAAAGCAACTCAATAGTCATGCGTTTGCCAGTACGCGTTTTAATGGGGGGGGGGGGGGGGGGGGGGGGGGGGGCTGATGTTTATGTAGGGGTGGGGTGGGGGTAAAAATAAGGTGGTTTACAATTATTGCTTTCTTTTACTTACTTAAAAGAGCTTTAAAAACTTAGCAAAAAACAGTTTGAATTTTTAAAATTGGACAAGAAATGACCGAGATACGCTATTTTTAAGTTTTTACACTCGGGACGGCCATTCGGCCGCCTTGTAAAACTCACTTTTCAGCTTTTTTAGAGCAGCAGCATTGTAAAAGTTACAGGCTTATGGACCTGAAAAAAATTGGGCTTCTTCTATATTATATAGAGATACAATTCTGCAATTCTGGGATGTCTGTGCTCAATATCTTTTGTGTTAGGCTGGCCTAAACTGGGCAAACTCTTACTGTCGACTGATTTTGGGTAAAAACTGCGGAATATTTGCCGTACATTTTTTGCCCATAACTTTTGAACCAATAAAGATAGAAAGATATTTTTTTTGGTGTTGAGTTCTGTTTGTTCTCCTCTATAACAATATGTAGATACTTTATTGCTTATGTGATACTGAAATTTTGACCTGCCAGTACCTACTTTTAGCCCCAGGACCCTGCAGCAGGAGATAGATTGATCATGATAATTCAAGGGTAGCACCACCAGATGAGCTTGGCGCCTTCAGGCGCCAAGCTCATCTGGCACTACCCTTAAATTATCATGATCAATCCATCTCCTCCAACTGGTACATAGTCATTTGGCAACACCTCCAAAATTTGAGAAATGGGACCTTGGGGCTAAAAGGGTTAAAGCAAGTACAGCCTCTTTACAAGTATGCTGCCTTATTTTATAAGAGAATTTTGGAACACTGGTTTCTATTTTTTTCACCTTAATTTTTCTTCCTTCATGTTTCAGAGGATCTGTGCATGGCATATGCCATCACTCTGATTTCTTTGATGTCGGCTGTGGCTATGCTGTATGGTGTGATCAGGGTAAGACTTATTCGAGTCCTGTTAACCTGTAGCCAATATAAACGTGTATGCAGTCACAATGAGTCATTTGAAATCCTAGCAGCCCTGAAAGTCTAAAATTTTGCCCACCAGCCTTTGGCTAGTGACTTCCAAGTTTTACTAGCCAAACTGAAAATATTACTAGCCAAACTGAAAATTTTACTACTGAAAATAGCCCAACGCAACAATATAATGTACCACAAGTGTTTGACGCCCATTGTTAGAGTACTTTCGGATTGAGGACTGAAAAAGTACGGATCGGAAAACGCACATATCGATAGCCAGACCTGCCAACCACTACGATTTCGCCATATTTTCCTAAGCCAACGTTCCCAATACTACGCTACTATGATCATTAATGAAATTCTACGCTGAAGAATCTGTCTATCTAGCCAGTAGTTTTGCCGACCATTGGGGCATCACTGATGACTTGGCAACCAGCTCCCTCCATTCCACTCTGTTCTCTGCCATTCTTAGTGTGTCACATATGGCTCAGCTTCAGTCCTGCCCACTCTGAGATGTTGTCCTCCCATCTTTTTCTCTGTCTTCCTCTCCTTCGTCCTTGCACAGTGCCTTGCAGGATTGTCTTGGCAATCCCTGCTGATCGCGTGACATGCCTATACCACTTCAGTTTGCGTTTTTTCACAATGGCTAATAGGTCTTCATAGGGCCCGATGGCTTGCCTGATTCTGCTTCCCACTTCCTCGTTCGTGATATGATCTCTGTACGAAATGCCAAGCGGCCTTCGAAAACACCTCATTTCAGTGGCATGTATTCTCTTTTCGAGGTCTGCTGTGAGGGTCCATGACTCACAGGAATATAAGAACACTGAGATGACTAAGTAGCGCATCAGTCTGATCTTGGAGCAAATTGTGATGTTTCTGTCCTTCCATAATTATGGTCTTCAGTCTTGTCAGCGCTGTTGTTGTCTGCGAAATCCTAGACATTATTTCTGGTTTTGATCCTTCGTCTGTCAAAATGGCTCCTAAGTATTTGAATTTCTTAACTGTTTCCAGTTTTTGGCCTCCAACCATGATTTTGGTGCCAATGCCACTGGCGTTATTGGTCATCAGTTTGGTCTTCTCTGCACTGATTTCCATTCCAAACGCAATGGCTGTACTGTCCAGATTTACCACCAGCTGAGCTAGCTCCTCCTCTGTTTCTGCAAGGCCATCAATGTTGTCCGCGAAGCGCAAGTTCTTGATTGTTCTGCCTCCGATACTGACAGTTCCTTCATGATCTTTCAGAGCGTCCGTGGTGATTCTTTCCAGGAAGATGTTGAAAAGAGTAGGTGAGTGCAAGCAGCTGAAGAATAAAATATATCAAAAACGTTTTTGGTGTTGTTTCGGTTTGTAGTCGGTAAGAGCATGCGGTTTGGGGCCAATGAAAATGAGCGGAGCGAACTTCTGGTTTTCCCAGCGTGCATCATTTCATTCACAAAGTGCGTCAGATAAACAGTGGTCTGAACCATGCAGAAGAGAAAGAACCCGAATCGAAAAGCACACCGCCTGAAAAGAAGAACGTTTGTACCAGCCAGCCAAAGCTCCGATCACTATATAAAAGGCAAATTTCTGTCATGCTTTGATTCTAACAGACAATAAAGTTGTGTTGTATTGAGAAATTTCCATGCATCAAGCGGTGTTCGGCGTTGAGTGAACAGTAACTGATGTGCTAAACTACGCTTGACATCTCAAAAACTACCACCACTTGTCCAAACTTCTACTACCATAGCTGTGTAGGGGTTGGCAGGTCAGATGTCAAATGTAAAAAAATGTTTGTTTTCTCAAAACACATTACCGATGGTATTACCACTAGGAAATGTTTCTTAGCTAGTCTAATTTTAGCCCAAAAATTGTTGTGTACGATAATGGCCATGATGGCAGTTAAGGGGCGCCATAGGTTAGGCGGAAACCCGGTAGCCTCCTTTCCGGTTCAACCACGCATGTGCTCAGTGCTCAAACATCCAGTCAGTTTCTTCGCTAGTCGCGTGAGGTCGTGTACGCCTGTGGCTCCTTCGGTTCTTTGGCTATCGTTCACTGGTTTCGACATTCTACTGTGAGAGAGGGATTGTGGCCTTTGGGCTGGGACGCTTTCGTGTGTGCGTTGTTTCGAGAGGACTTCCTAACGACGCTGGTGAGCTGTGCTCACTGTCGGCCGGTCGCCTTCAACTTCTGGTGCCCTTGGGGTTCGTCCTTGGCCTACCTCGTGGGAAGGCCTTGTTCTGTGGCTGGAGGCGCGTTCCTGGTCAACTCGGATGACTGTCGTCTCTGCGCCTGGCACCGGTCCCTTCGTGGCCTGTCGGAGCCGGTTGGCGCCTTTGGTAGGACGGCTTCGGGCTTCACCGCTGGCACCGCTCTTCGTTCCTCTCCTTTCCCAACATGGCGAGGTAAAATCTCGGTCACTGCTTCCGTACGGCGCTCAGGGAGGGTTTGAGCGCCGCACGCCAGCATACGCCGTATCTCCTTCGTTCGTTTCGCGCGTTTCGTTGCCTGCTGGCTGCGGCAGGTTCGATTACCTTCAAATAGATTGTTCTGCTTTGTGTTGCAGTTGGCAAGTCCGCACCTGTATCAGATGTGGACAATTCCAGTGGCCGAGTGATGGACATGAGGTGTGCCTGCCCTGTTCAACCTGTACCTCTTCCCAACCGTGTCTGGTCTGCGCCCCCTGACGGGAAGAACAATGGACTCAGCTATGGGGTTTCTACCGTCGTGAACTTCCGACACCAGCACGTATACAGGGCCATACACCGGTAAGAACCACAGACCCGACTAGTGGGTATTACCTGGTGAGAGGACAGTTTACGCCGCGAGCCCGTCCTCCTGGGCCGGCAGCGAACACAGACCCGACTAGTGCGCGCTGTCCGGTAGCAGAGACTAGAACTGAAGTTTCAGTCAGGCCCGCTTCTTTGAACAATAAAGACACGCCGGTAATCACCACAGACCCGACTAGTGGTGCTTATCAGACGTTAGAACGTTCTCCATCGCGACTTCGGTCGCTAGCTCGTTCTACTACACCGGCAGCAGGCACAGACCCGACTAGTGCATGCTGTCCGGTTCCGCCGATCCTATCGGCGCGAGAGAGAGTACAGTTACAGGCTTCAGGTCCGGTAGCGGTCTCGACTCAGGAGATGCCCGCTTCCCAGCAGAAGGATACTCCTCCTCCACGCATCGACAGAGTTCGGCGTTCAGGTACGGACCGTTACTCACCTCGTTCCAGAGAGCAGAAGCACCGGATGGTCTCCCGCTCTTCTCGCCACCGTTCACATTCTAGGGACAGGTCACCGCGGCATAGGCATGCCTCCAGATCTTCCCGTACCAGTAGGCCATCGCGGACGGTGTCCGGGGTCGGATCTCCGCAAGTGGTTCGTCGGTCCAGACCGCATTCCCCAGATGTGAGACTTTCTACTCGGAGAGCGCGCCAATCGTCTACTCCACCCTCTAGGCCGTCGTCGTCCAGAGTCAGTCGACGTTGCCGCCGCCACTCCCGTTCTAGGAGTCCCCGCTCTCGCCGTCAGCCCTCCCCGCGGGATAGGAGATCGCCTCGACGCTACGCTCATCGTTCTCGGTCTGGGTCTCAAGTAACCTCCCCGGTCCGTTCATGGTGTCACCGCTCCGTGAGACTTTCTCCGGCCAAGGCCTCGGTCACATCCCGGCTCGTCGCGGAGGCTGGGCCCACACTCTTAGCTCGAACCGGCCCCACCCACCTCCCTCTGCATTTAGAGGATGACGCGCTCAGACTTGCTCCTGAGGACTCAGTTTCGGTTTTACTTCGGGACGACAGCCCCGCGCACTCTATCCCGGCGCCCCTGACGTGGATCAAGATGAGCAGGAACAACATCCGTCAGCAGTGGGACACAGGTTGGAGACTCTGCGTGCCCTGGACGAGGCAGCTCGCATCATCTCGGCGTGCCTGCCGCCGGAAGACTGTCCTCCTTCTCCGCCTGCGAAGAAGAAGGCCGTGGCCTATGTAGATGCGGAACTCCATACCAAGACCTTTAAGACTCTTCCTCAACCTCCGGGTTTCAGCAGCCTACGGGACGCGTTCTCGGCTCGACTCGCTCAGGGACACTTGGGCGCCGCTGGATTCTTCAATGACTCTAAGTGGCCGGCGGACCTACACATGTTTTTTCGGCAATCTTGGTACGCGGGACATTCTCAGAACTTTACCTGCGCACTACCCAAACCGGACCCAGCTGCTTGGGCCCTGGCGGCTATTCCGGCACGGACCCCTCTGCTTCCAGGAATCGATCAGACAGGTAATCTCATACGCAATGCCTTAGCCTCCGCGGGATTTCTTGACCTTCTGACTCAAGCCATGGTTCGTCGCGTAGAGGAGGCTTGGCATCCGTCCCTTACGCCGCTGCTGGGAGATCTGCTCGCTCTAGCCGTCTCTGGTAACCGTGCCTCCTACCACACCTGTGTCAACGCTATGGCTGCGGCGGCCAACTGTGACCTTTTGCGTCGGGATTTCCTCCTCCGCTCCTGCCCTCTCCCCAATGACCTGAAGCTTCAACTTCGTCAGGCGCCCCTTGGCGGAGAACTTCTCTTCGGCCCCACGTGGTTGGCAGTTAAGGAGGCAAATAAGGACACCTGGCCAAGTCGTACAGTTCCTACTCCCTTTCAGCATACCCGCAGGACCCAGGGTCGCCCCCTGCGGGCGACTAGACCCGTTTCCCGGCCTTACACCAGAGGTGGACGTCTTCCACCCAGGCCCCCTGCCTTCCCCCGTACCCGTCCTACTGCAGGATCCTCTTCGGCTCCCGCTTCCAGGACCTGGCCCAAGCCTGCCCGACGCCCCGGGCGGGGCAGGGCTTACTGACGTTCTCCACCTTCGGGCCCCGTCGACCGCGCTGGGACATCCGGTCGGCGGGAGGCTCGCACGGCACAGCGCCGCCTGGCGGGCGCTGTTTCCGGACAACCCCTGGATTCTTTCAACCATCTCCCTCGGTCTGCGGATCTCGTTTCGGTCCCCGCCCCCACTGCGACGTACTCCGGCGTGGACCTTGGTTCCGACAGACCAGCTCAAGGCAGACGCTCTGCGCAACGAGGTGGCCGCCTTACTTCAGAAAGCAGCGACAGAGGTGGTGACACGACTCGACTCCCTAGCCTTCTACAGCCGGCTATTTGTAGTTCCCAAGCCAGGCGGCAAGTGGCGTCCTGTGATCGACCTGTCGGCGCTCAACAAGTTTATAATAGCTCCACGTTTTCGCATGGAGACAGCGCGGGCCCTGCGTTCCTCGGTGCAACCCTTCGACTTTGCAATCAGCCTGGACCTCGCGGATGCGTACCTTCACGTGCCCATGCACCCAGCGTCCAGACGTTATCTACGCTTTGCTTTTGAGGCTGTGGTATACCAGTTCCGCGCACTTTCCTTCGGCCTCAACCTCAGCCCATGGGTCTTCACACGCATCATGGACGCCATGGTGGCCAAGGCCCGACGGACTTCCACGAGCCCCACGTCCAACTACCTGGACGACCTGCTCCTGAAGTATCAGACCCCTGCCGCCTTGGAGGTGGACGGGATGCCTTGCTTCAGCTCCTCAAGACGCTGGGCTTCATAGTCAACTTTGGCAAGTCCGACCTCGTTCCGTCGCGCCATTTCGTTCACCTAGGCATGGAGTTCTACACCGACCGCAATATCGTCCGGCTGCCCGAACCCCGCATTCAGAAGCTGGCGGATCTAGCTCGGCAGGTATCCCAGAAGTCTTCGATCCCCGCCATGCAGTGGCTTCAGTTGCTGGGGCTGATGAGCGCTGCAGCAGACCTTATTCCGTTAGGGCGTCTCTACTCCCGGCCGCTACAGTTGCACCTAGAGTCTCCGGTTCCGATTCCTTCGTTGCTCCGTCCTCACCTTCTACGCTGGGCGGACCCCCTCTGGCTCACGACAGGAGTGCCGCTGTTCTCGCCACCGCCCTCCCTCTCCATCTGCGTAGACGCGAGCCTCTCCGGTTGGGGAGCACACCTCCTACCCTCCTTCGAGACGGCCTCCGGCCGGTGGGACCTGAATCTCCGGGACCGACACATCAACTGGTTGGAATTGGAAGCCGTCTGGCAAGCCCTTCGTGTGTGGGAATCTCGCCTGCTTCACCGGGAGCTACTGGTGTTGTTGGACAACTCTACGGTCGTCGCCTACATCCAGAAGCAGGGCGGAACCCGCTCCCCATCTCTCTGCATCCTCCTTTACCATGTGCTCCGGTGGTGCGAGGATCGGGACATTTCTCTCCGTGCTCGTCATATCCCGGGCCACTTGAATGTGCTGGCCGACTCCCTCTCCCGTCACGGTCAACTACTACACACCGAGTGGTCACTGCGTCCAGACATCTTTCGGATGATCGGCGCTACCTGGGAGTCACCCATGATCGACCTTTTTGCCACAAGATGGAATCGCCAACTCCCTCTGTTCGTCTCGCCGATTCCAGACCCCTTGGCCTGGGCAGTGGACGCCCTCTCCATCTCCTGGGATGGACTGGTCGCCTACGCCTACCCACCCACGGTCCTCATCCCCAAGGTTCTTCTCAAGCTGAGAGGCAGCAACACTATCCTGTTTTTGGTGGCCCCGTTTTGTTGGACCAGGTCATGGACGACCGACCTCCTGAATCTGGCGACGACCCCCCCACTACAGCTACCCACTCCACGAACGATGCTCAAGCAACCGCGGCAGACGCTGTACCATCCTTGTCCAGAACGTCTCCTCCTCCACGCCTGGAGGTTGTCCGGCAAGCCCTCACCGCTAGAGGCTTCTCAGGTGCGGCAGTGGACGCGATCGCTACAGCCTGCAGAGCCTCGACCAGACGAGTTTACGAGGGCAAGTGGAGAGTTCTCAGCACCTGGTGTGACGACAGACGCCTCTCCCCCACCGAGTTGACAGTCCCTCAGCTGGCGGATTTCTTCCTCTGGCTTTTTCACGACCAGCGTTTAGCTCCCATCACCATTCGAGGTTACCTGGCCATGATCGCTGATACTTACAGGCATCTGGGACGTCCCGACCCGGGCGCCTGCAAGGACCTCGCTGATCTGATGGGCCATTTCGGTCTGCATCGTCCCGCTCTACGTACACTGTTGCCACGTTGGGACCTACCTTGGGTCCTTACTTGGCTCAACTCGGCCCGCTTTGAGCCTTTACAGCTGGCGAGACTACCGGACGTGACGAGGAAGACCTGCTTTTTGCTAGCCCTCGCCTCAGCCTCCAGAGTCAGTGAGCTGCACGCCCTCTCTACTCGCCCCACCTGTTTACAGTTCCGGACGGACGGTTCGGTGCAGCTGCTTCCCGACCCGACCTTCCTAGCCAAGACCAGATCACCACTCTTGGCACCACAATTGGTCACCATACTACCACTCAGAGAACCACGCTCCAATCGAGAGTCCAGACAGCAGGACCCAGTTCGAGCGTTACGTGTGTACCTGCGCCGGACCAAGCCCCTCCGCAGGGGACGCACCCGCCTTTTTCTTCCTCTGTCCCCAGGTAGACAGGACATCTCAGCCCAGACTATATCCTCCTGGCTTCGGTGGGTGATACGATCCGCCTACCAGGAACTCGCCCCTGATGCAGCGAAACGCATGAGGATCAGGGCGCACGAGATCAGAGCCATGGCCACGAGCCTCGCATTCGATGCAACTGTGCGGTCAAGGACATCGTGGCGGCTGTGGGCTGGCGAACAGAGAACACCTTCGCTCGCTTCTACCTGAGGGACCTCTCCGGCCAGCGGCAGAACCTAGCGCTGGTGGGAGACATCGTGGCGGTGCAACACTCCCTCCCGGTGCCCTAGGCGCCGTAAGTATCTTCACTAAAATTAGAGGGAGGTTGCTTGGGGTGGACTCTTCTAGTAGCTTCGATGGCAGGGGTAGGGGCGGTTAGCGGCACCCACCTCCTTTTCGGGATTCTTCCTAGTGGTAATACCATCGGTAATGTGTTTTGAGAAAACAAACGTATTTTTCTTTAAAATAAGTTTTTTTGAAAAATACTTACCGATGGTATTACTCGAAGGTCCCTCCCACCTGCCCCGCTCGCCGCTGCTCCGCTAAGAAACTGACTGGTTGTTTGAGCACTGAGCACATGCGTGGTTGAACCGGAAGGGAGGCTACCGGGTTTCCGCCTAACCTATGGCGCCCCTCTCCTGCCATCATGGCCATTATCGTACACAACAATTTTTGGGCTAAAATTAGACTAGCTAAGAAACATTTCCTAGTGGTAATACCATCGGTAAGTATTTTTCAAAAAAACTTATTTTAAAGAAAAATACGTTTTAACGCACTCACCAAAAATGTTGTTGTACAACTGGTCTCTGTTGCTTGCATAGTATTACGAGAAATGAAGGTTGAACGTTCAGGCACTTTCGGATTTAGGACTGAAAAATTACGGATTGGAAAACGCACGAGCGCACTCGCATTTGGCGAGTGGATTCTTTTTTTTACTCGCCCCCCCAAAAAAAAAATCACTCGCCATGGCGAGTAAATTACTCGCCATTTTCAGGGCTGCCTAGTGCCACCTGCTTTTTCAGGGCCGAAGGTACACCTTCGGAACTCAACCCTTAAAGTTTGCTTGATGAAAATTATTTGTTGATAATTCAAATTCTGCAGTTTTGACGTTATGTGATGTAACTTTGTGAGGGACTGTTTGGTTAGCAAAGATAAGTCAGTAAAAATAAATCTAAACAGTGTCAATAAGTTATTGTGTTAGAACTGACAGCTGACACCCTTGACAGCTGAATCAATGAACATGATCAATTCATCTCTAATGTCTGGTCCATAGCCATTCTAGCATAATCTCATCAGCATTAAAAAGCTCAGGATCAGGTTGTCAGCCCTGACAGTACACGCTACAACGAGAGATGGGTTCCTGCTGAATCACTTCAACAAAATGTGCTACCACCAGCCAAAGGGTTATGTAATGGTGCCAGAATAGTTAGGCACAGAACTGTTCTAGGACCATTCTTGCACTGTCATGGTTGTTCTATCACCTGAACAGCTGCATAGTCTTCAGAGAACAACAGCCAGATTTGGGTCCTCAGGACACTTTACATTTTCAGCATCATTGCGCTTGTTGTTTCAGCACCGCCCTGGATACATGATTCCCTTTTTCTGCCTGCATGTGTTCATCTTCTGCCTGAGTTGTCTCACCCTGGTCAGCTACTTCACCTATGCACCCCACTTCAACGTCAAGGTGTGGATCAGAGATTCTGGCCTGGTCAGTGTTTAAGTCGTTAACGCTTTGGCAGTCAGTAACAGTTTTTGTCACGATGATTCCTGTAAGAATCATTTTGACAAAACCCGCGACATTGTCAAAAGGTTAACATACCTGCTCCTTTGACTTAAGCTTGAAAATGTCACTAAGATCTTCTGTTGAGTTAGAAGACAAATACACCAACTTCAATTTCAAGATCTACCAATGTAGAATTCTGGTCAGGTGAGCATACAAAATCATGTAAAAAAAATCATGTACAGATTTGCTGTTAATAATAAAGTACACATATGGATTGTGCCAAGAATGCAAATTTAAAATGGTTCTGTTGTGGTCAGGGATGGTGCACAGCTTTACTGTACTAAATCTTTTCTGCAGATAATAGATGTTGTTTGGCAATCAGAAGTAAGTCAGAAGATTGTGTGTTTCCATATAAACAATGGATTAAAAGCCTGGACACACAGGAATATTTGTCCAGGCTTTTAATCTACTATTCATGTCGAAAGACGCAGTTTTTTTACCTATTTCTGATTTACATAAGTCGTCTTTTGTGTCATAATAGGCATAACACTATTGTGTCAGTAGTATTAGTTTACATTTGAAAAACAACACATACTAATTAACTCAATCGCGGCCAGCCTCATCCAGATGCGCAGCATAAGCCGCGCATCCGGATGAGGCTGGCCGTGAATGTGTTAAACATATTTAGACTTCAAAAGGAAGCCTTAAGCAGGAAGCTTCCTGCTGAATCTTTTTATTGGTAGATGGTGTTGTTTCCTCAAAATAAATTACCGATGACATTACTATTAGGAATGCCTCCTAGCTGGCACAATTTCAGTCCAAATTTGGTTGTGTACCTATAGGGCAGGGGAGGCAACCTAGGGGTGTCACAGCTGCGGAGTACCCTGAGTAGCCTCCCGTCCCTACCCATCCGGTCACACGCCTAGCGCGCCTGTCCGTTTCTTAGCTAGCTGTGAACGGTTGTGTACCTACTCTGCTGCGCCTCGGCTGTGTACGGTCTGACCGGTCGTTTTGTGACCTTGGACTTGTTACGGTGTGCACTGGGATTACGGTGTTCTCTGTGCTAGCTTGGATTTTACCTTCGTTAGTGTACTGTGGGGGCTTCGGCCGGACTTATGATGCTGGGGACTTGGACTTGCTTACCGTGTTCCGTGCTACCCTTGGATTACTTTGTTCACGGGGCTAGCTTGGCGTTACCTTCGTTGGTGGGGCCCCTACTGGTTGGTACTGCGGGGCTTCTACTCTGCGACACGGTTGGTCCCCTACGGCCTTTGGTTTGGCTCCGGCCTCTCAGACTTGGCAAGGTAAAACCTTGGTTGTTGCCCGCAACCGGCGCTCAGGGAAGGAAGAGGGGAGCGCCGGACAATGGCAATGGCTCTGTATACGTATTCGCCTTCACTCGCGTACGCTTGTTTGCATGGCCTCGGAAAGCCACGCTCGCTCGCCTCTCACAGTTGACTTGTTTTGCAGTTACTAGTCTGCACCTGCACGCGCTGTGGGGACTTCCATTGGACAAGTGGTGAGCAGGCTGTGGGCCTACCCTGTTCCTGCTGTGCCTTCACTCACCCGTGCGTTGTCTACACCCCCTGGCTGGAAGAGCAGTGGTCTCAGCTTTGGGGCTTCTATCGCCGTGAACGGCCGACACCAGTCCGAGATCGGGCGCCTGCTACGGCCCTTACCACCTCCGCGGCTCTGACCGGACGTATTCCCCCGGATGTGGAGACCCGGACTGCACAGGCTATGCCAGGCCTTACCAATCCTAGGGCTTCGGCCGGAATGTGCCCCCGCTCGCGTAGTAATGAGAGTATCCATTACGAGCGGGGCCCACAGCGTGCTCGCACGACCGGCATGCCCATCCCAGCTGGCACGGGGCTCAATGCAGCTTCGGGAGTATGACCCTCCCTACCATCGGGACAAGTCCAGCACAGACGTACATCGTCCCACCCCGAGGTCAGTGACAAGTACCCTCGGCTGGACGAGACTGCTGGACCAGTGTGCGGCCGCTCGTCAGTTAAAGAAAGAGTGGACGAGCCTGGTCTGCAGCGAGATGGCTCCCCCTGCCTACCTTCCCGATCGGACAAGAGACGTCGTGAGAGAAGTCCTGAGCAGACACCCTTGCCCCGACCAGAGTAGACGAGCCTGGTCTGCAGCGAGATGGCTCGCCCCGCCTACCTTCCCGATCGGACAAGAGACGTGGTGAGAGAAGTCCCGAGCAGACACCCGTGCCCCGACCGGGTGCGCGCTCATGGGACAGGCCGCCACAGCCCTTGGAACCAGTCCAGCACAGAGGTACGGCATCCCGCCCCAGGCCAGTGACAAGTTAAGTATCCTTGGCTGGACGAGACTGCTGGACCAGTGTGCGCCCGCTCGCCAAATAAAGAAAGAATGACGAGCCGGGCCCACAGGACGGTTGCCTATCCAAGGACATTGGCCGTCCCCTCGGTAAGTAATGAGAGTTTTCATTCTGAGCCTAGCCCACAATGCACCCCCCCCCCCCCCCCTCTCCGCCTGTTCGGGTCTCGACACGGCTACGGGAGTACGGCCCTCCGATCCCTTGGATCAAGTCCAGCACAGAGTTACGGCGTCTCGCCCGAAAGGTCAGTGACAGTTGCCCTCGGCCGGACAAGTCTGCTGGACCAGGGTGCGCCTGCTAGCCAGTAAAGAGCTTTGAGTCTGGCCCAGCGAGCTTGCTCGACCCACCCCATCCCCCGCCTGTTCAGCCTCGCACTTCGTCGCGGCTTCTAGACACATGATAAGGGGAGTTCTGAGCGGACACACGTGCCCGACCCTGTTCGCCACGGGATAGGTCTTCACGCCCGCGGAGTGCATACCGCGGCCTGGACGCCCGACACTCTAGGCTTCCCTCCAGGACGGACGCGGCCCTGTATATGTATGTGTATACATGTGTATTTGTATTTTATATATATGTATATATAGATATATATATATCTTGATATTGATTGTTTTAACCTTACTGCATTAAAATCTGCAAGCCACCACCATGCAAATTTTGTAATGTAACTGGGTGTCTAGATTATACTGTAAGCCTGTATCTCTGGGGTTAATTTCTTCCTTATGTATTTTGCAAGTAATAGACTATAGGTGGGAGACTCTCTGGCCCTGGATGAGGCGTCGCGTCTCATCGCTGCGCGTCTTCACCCGGAGGACTACATGTCCCTCCCCCCCTCCCCCTCCTCTACCCCCCCGCCCCCCCCCCCCCCCCCCCCCCCCCCCCCCCGCCCAAGAGGAAAGCGTCGGCCTTCACGGCTGCCCTCGGCGGACAAAGCAATTAAAGTCGCTTCCCCAGCCTTCTGGTTCCGGGACCTGCGCAACGCATTCTCCGCTCACCTTCTGCAGGGCTCCTTTGGCTACTCGGGTTCTTCTCCGACCCCAGGTGGCCTGCGGACACAGGCATCGTCCTTCCGGTCCTGGACCAAGGCACACAGCTATTCTTCGACGGGTCGAGGTTGCTTGGCGCCCGTCACTCTCGCTGCTGTGGAGGGATAACCTGGCTGGCAGTCTCTGCCTTCTGCGTGGCGTTCCACGCCTCCGCCAACGTCATGACCACGGCCGTTACCTGGGATCTGATGCGTCAGGATGCCTTCTGCGCTCCTGTGACCTCCCGACCGAGTTGTGGAAGCAGCTCCGGCAGTTACCGCTCGGCGGATCGTTCCTCTTCGGCTCACCATTGTCTCCGAGGAACTTCTTTGGTCTCCTTCCCCTGTGCACACCCCCCCCCCCCCCCCCCCCCCCCCCTGTGGACCTCGGTTCCGATGGACCAGCTCAGAGCCGACGCCCTTCGCGGCAAGGTCGCCACTTTGCTGCGGAAGGCTGCCACAGAGGTGCTAACACATCACGACTCCCCAGCTTTCTACAGCCGCCTCTTCCTCGTCCCCAAGCCCGGCAGACAAATGGCGCCCCGTCATCGCCCTCCCTGCGCTGAACAAGTTCATTCCCGCCCTGTCCTTCCGCATGGAGACCGCCCGAGCGCTGCGGGCTGCAGTTCGACCTTGGATTTTGCCGTCAGCCTAGACTTGTAGGATGCGTATCTGCATGTCCCCATGCATCCCCCCTCCAGCCGTTACCTACGCTTCACCTTCGGTGGTGTGGTCTACCAGTTTTGTGCGCTACTCTTCAGCCTCAACCTCAGCCCCTGGGTGGTCACCCGCATCATGCACGCCGTCGTCGCCAGGGCCATGGGACGGCCTTGTCGCGTACGCTTATAGCTTCCTCACACAGAGAAACGAAACATTTTGTCGAAATGTCCGCATTTCAGACATTTCTCCAACATTTCACCATTTCACGAAATGCGAAACGACACATTTCACGAAATAGAACCTGTCCCTATTTGCGAAACATTTCGCCGAAACATTTTACCCGTCGCCCAATCAGCGCCGTCCGCTCGGTCACATGCCAATCTGACGTCGTTAAGCCCAAACACTGAGGATAGCAACGGTAAAGCGATGCCATGGAGTCAGGTCTATTATGGCTAGAATTGCGTGATGTGACGCACGATTCTGTAAGATTTAAGCGGAGAAATCATTTTCGAAATGAAATCTGTCAAGTATCATGACTAAAGTACTACCAAAATATGATTTTAGGTCAGTTTTCTGAACCCCACTTTCATCGGCTGCTCTGCGAAGCCGCCTACACAATGGCGGCTATCGCTTCGAGACAGCGGCATCCTCGATTCACTTAAACCAGCCTTGTTTATGCATTCAAAAGCACTTACGGTTATTCGATATGGTCGGCAGTTCACTTTAATTGTGCAAGTGAAGGCACACATGTCTTATATGTTTAGTTTTTAAGCGTCAGTAGTCAGAAATATGACCCGATATCCACTGATACAAACCAGAGCATGTGTCAGTGAAGAGTTACTTCCCTTGTACCAATCAAAATGAATTTTCACCGCATTTCTGCGTGTGCGGAGGAGGCATTTCGATGCAATGAAAATATTTCGTTTCTTGTGCATTTCGTTTCTCCGTGTAGGGAAGCCTTTACCCACCTACGGTGCTCATCCCCAAGGTCCTGCTCAAGCTCAAAGGTTGCAACGCGGTCCGGTTTCTGGTGGCTCCGTTCTGCTGGACCAGGTCGTGGACCACCGACCTCCTGAACCTCGCCACGGCTCCCCCCCCCTCCCCCCTCCTGCGGCTCCCCACTCCACGAACGATGCTCATGCAACTTCGGCAGGCACGGTACCACCTGTGCCCCGACCGTCTCCTCCTCCATGCCTGGAGATTCTGCGCCTCTCCCTCGCCTCTAGAGGCTTCTCAACTGCAGCAGTGGAAGCTATCCCTACAGCTGCAGGCCCTCGACCCTACAAGTCTACGAGGGAAAGTGGCGAGCCCTGTTGTCTTGGTGTGACGTCTGACACCTTCACCCACAGATATGACTAACCCCTAGCTGGCCAAGTTCCTCCTCTGGCTTTTCGCCGAGCAGCACTTGGCGCCGATCACCATCAGCGGGTACCTGGCCACGATCGCTGACACGTACCGCCATTTGGGCCGGGTGGCTGCAAAGACCTAGCCGACCTGATGGCACACCTTGGCGACCTGCCCTCTGCTCGCTGATTCCACGATGGGACCTATCCTGGGTGCTGACGTGGCTCAACTCGGACCGCTTCGAACCGCTCCCCTTGGCTCGGTTGGCCGACGTGACCCGGAAGACTTGCTTTCTCCTGGCCCTGGCCACTGCCTCCAGGGTCAGTGAACTGCATGCGCTCACCACACGCCCAGCCTGCTTGCGGTTCCGAACAGATGGCTCCATGCACCTACTGACCAATCCTGCCTTCTGGCCAAGACCCGGTCGCCGTTGGCCACCCCACAAGTGATCACAATTCGGCCGTTGAGGGAACCAAGCCGGGCACGAGAGACTAGACAGCAGGACCAAGTGAGAGCCTTACGAGTATACCTGCGCCGGAACAAGCCGCTACGCAGTTGACGCTCCCGCCTCTTTCTCTCTCTGTCTCCAGGTAGAACTGACATCTCGGCCCAGATGATTTCCTCCTGGCTCCGATGGGTTATACGCCTACCAGAACCTCTCCCCTTACGCTGCTAAGTGTATGAACATCAGGGCGCATGAGGTTAGAGCCATGGCCGCAAGCCTTGCCTTCGACCGCACCTGCGCCGTCAAAGACGTTGTGGCGGCTGTGGGCTGGTGAGGAGAGTCGACTTTCGCCCAGTTCTACCTGAGGGACCTCTCCGGCCAGCGCGAGAACCTATCGTTGGTGGGAGACATCGCAGCGGCGCAACTCTCCCTCCCGGCACCCTAGGTGCCATAGGTGATTCTTAGCTGAAATTGTCGGGAGGTTGCTCCAGGGAGGGCAGGTCTCGTTGGTAGCATTCATGGGTTAGGGGTGTTTGTTTTCTCAAAATACATTACCGATGGCATTACTATATGGAATACACTGTATAGCCTATAGATTTCAGTCTAAGCCAAGTTGTGTCCCCTGCACAACTGGGGAGGAGACACCGGGGATCTATGCATAGGAGCCCGGGTGGCCTCCCCTTACCACCCTATCCGGTCACGTGCCATAGGGCGAAAGCCCGCTAGTTTCACTCTTAGCTTGACCGTGGACGGTCAAGTGTTTGGCCTTCCTCTGTTTTGCGACTGGTTTCAGACTTGTGCTATCGATTCTACTGTGAACTTTCTCCTTGGCTTTTGCCTAGTTTAGTCTGTTGAGATTTGCACCGAACTTTTATTCGTTTTCAAGACTGTGAGTGTTATGAATTCAGTGAATTCTGACGTGTGAGCTTTCCGACCGGTCTCGGTCTGGGACTTGACTTTCCTTGACCTCTGTCTTTGGATCTCCGGCTTCGTGCTGGACTAGTGACACGGGACACTTCTTCGTTCGTTTTCTGCCCCGGCGAGTGAGTTCTAGGCTCTTCAGTGAGTCTTTCCCGGTGGACTGTGTGTGGCGGACGTTATGGCATCTTCGCGGCTGAGAACCTGCCATCTTTGTGGGGATTTCCAGTGGCCCTCGGACACGCACGACGCCTGCCTCCCGTGCTCAGGCTGTTCTGCGGACAGGACTTGTCGTGTGTGCCGATTAGAGAGAGGACCGGTGGTCACACCTTTGGGACTTCTACCGCCGCGACCGTCCGTCCCGGCCCCAGCAGGCTCCCCAGTCTTCCCCGCAGGAGGTCGTCGCTCTGTCGCCTCGTAGGGCGCCTATTCGTTCCGTCGTTCGGGCAGTCCGGCCCGCAGGTAAGTCACCTTTATGTACAGTAACCACGCAGATGCTCCCTCCCTGCTCAGAGCCTTCCGAGCAGGGCAGGCGAGTGTTAGAGTCGCGCCCCCCACGCTCCGTCTCTTCCGATGATGGCCCGAGCGCCTGGGTTTGTTTCCTCAAAAACATTACTGATGCCATTACTACAATGGAACAACCTATAGCTTATGTAATTTTAGCCCAAAACTTACGACGTGTACCTTTAGGGCCAGGGGAGGCCACCTAGGGGTGCCGCGACCTAGCACCCGGGGAAGCCTTCCCTCCCACCCCATACGGGTAACTGCGAGAGCAGCCAAACCAGTTTTCTCCTTTAGCTTGCAGCGTCTAGACGTGCTTAGCCCTGCAGTGTGTTTTTTGCCTACGGCTTTGTATGGTTCTAACCTTGTGGTTTCTGCGACTTCGACTTTGTTCCTGGCTGTGCTTTCACCTTGCCTTGGAACTTGGACTGTTTTCCTTTGCGCTTCGAGTGCCTGCCTTCGACGGAGCGAGACTTGGTTCCCGGACGAGCCTGGCCTTGGAGCCGAGCCCTTAGCTCCTCGTGGGGCACTGTGCTACACCACGTGTTCCGGCACTTAGAAACTTTTGCACCGTGTGCTGTGCCTGGCTCGGAACCATCCTCTGGCGTACGGTGTGCTTCCTCTTCGGCGGCCCCGGACGTTTTCGCCGGTTGGACTGCGGGGACGCCTTCGTCGACCCGGCCTCTTCCCAGTTGTGAGCGGCCCTCAGCCACGTGGGACCCCCTTCTTCTTCGACTCAGGTTCTTCCCCCTCTGCCCTCTATGAGATGGCCACGTAAGGTCTCGGTGTTTGCCAGCGCCCTGCACTTTCGGTGCCGTGCGGCGGCTACACTTTTTACCTTTCGTTTTAGTGAAACGCTGAACTCGGGGTCGACGGAAGTAGCGGGGATTGGGGCGCTGTTATTTCGTCTCGTGGCTTTCAGCTACGACCGGTCGCCTTGTAATTTCGCCTCTATGTTGCAGTTATCAAGTTCGTACCTGCACCCGTTGTGGCGATTTCCAGTGGACGAGTGACACGCATGCGCTTTTCCTCCCCTGCTCCGGTTGTGCCTCCGGCAAGACCTGTGACGTCTGCGCACCCTGGGTGGAGGAGCAGCGGGCCCAGCTGTGGAGTTTTTATCGGCGTGAACGAGGATCGCCGCTCTCACGCAGCCACGTGCCTGCATCGGCCCCAGACCCTCCAGGACGCACCCGCTCCGCTGTTGGGGGACAGCTTACTAGGGATCACCCCTTGCGCACCCACTCTCTCGAGTCAGGTCCGCCAGGCCTTGATGTTGGGGGACGGTTATCTCCCCCTTGCGCACCAGCTCGCTCAAGCCTGGTCCGCAGCGAGTTCGCTCGCCCCGCCTTGCGGAAACCAAGCCTCACAAGCCCGGAAGAAAGAAGACAAGAGACGGCAGTTGATGCCACGCCTCACCGACGCCGGACCCTCGGCGTCGTCGTTCAGCCCCCAACATGCGACCCCGGATTTGCAATCATGTGGACACAGCCCGCGCGCGACACAGCCCCCGCCCTCGTATGCCACCTCAGACCTCGTCGCCCGACCCGCTCTTCAGTCTCTGCTCGCTCGTCGCGCCATGCGTCTCTGTCTGCTTCAGTCACGGACTCTTCGCCCTCCTCGTGGTCTTCTCCACGGGCTTCGGAGGATCTCTTGTGTTATCGTCGCCCCTCCCAGTCGGTGGCTTCTTCTTTCGTCCTTTCTGCGCCGGGTTCGCGGCTGTTTTCCCCACCCTCTCCCCGGCGGCCCTCCCCCCGCCGTCCCCGCTCCCCCTCCCCTTCACGCCGCCGATCTCCCGCGCTCACTGCTCTTCTTCGCGTGGACGCTCGCCCCGCCGGACTCGCCGCTCCCGTTCGCGCCATCGCAGCCGCTCGCCTCGGTCTCGCTCTTCCTCGCAGCGGCGGCCTCCGCCCCGGCACCTGGTGCGTCGCCCTCCTGCCCCTCCCGTGGATGTCAATACTCTCAGCATCGCCCCGGAGGATTCTGCTTCGGCCCTCTTCAGCCTTTCGGCCTCATCGCATGCCCACTCGCCATCGGCTCCCTCTTCGCCTACACTGCGTACGACTAGGGCGGAGATCCTTGCCTCCCTCGACGAGGCGGCTCACCTGATTGCGTCGTGTCTTCTCCCAGACGCCTGTCCCCCGTCACTGCCCCCCAAGCGGAAGCTCTCGGCCTTCGTGGACGCAGATCATCCGACCAAGCAGTTTCGCTCCCTGCCTCAACCTCCGGGATTCCAGGGCCTTCGTGACACCTTCTCCGCTCTCCTTCAGCAGGGTTCGAGCTCCGACGCGGCCTTCTTCTTCTCTGACACCCGCTGGCCGGCGGCCTTGGATATGGCCTTTCAGCACAGCTGGTACGCCGGACACTCCCAGAGCTTCGCTACCTCCCTCCCAGCAGTGGACCCGGCCGCGCAGCAGCAAGCTGGTGGACTTCACGCCGCGCGCCGTTGCATGCCCCCCGGCCTGGAACGGACAGCGATTCTCATCCGCAACGCCCTCGCCTGCGCTGGGTTCCTCGACTTGGCCTCGCAAGCTGTCATCTCCCTTCTGGAGCAGAATTGGCAGGTGTCGGTCTCGCCGCTGTTAGGGGACGTCCTTGCCCTGGCCATGGCCTCCAACCGGGCGGCTTACCACGCGTCAGTCAACACCATGGCTGCTGCCGCGAACTTCGACCTGCTCCGCCGGGATGCGGTTCTCTCCGTCTGCCCCAACCTTCCGCAGGATTAATGAGAACAGCTGCAATGGGCCCCGCTGGGCGATCCACTCCTCTTCGGTCCTACCTGGCAGTCGGTGAAGGACGCGAATAAGGACCTCTGGCCTTCCCACGACACCTCCTTCCGGTTTCAAGCCGCCCATAAGGCCCTGGGTCGTGCCCTGCGGACCGTTAGACCCGCCCCGCGCCTGCCCTCTTGGCGCGGCCACCGTCGCGCCCCGGCCTCCCGTCGCGCCCGCCCGCTCTCCAACCCCACCCCCACCTCCGCCCCCCCCTGGCCCAGGCCCACCCGGCGTGGGGTAGGGCCCGGTGACTTCCTCCCCTCTACGCCCCATGCCGACTGCTCTCGGGTCTCCGGTCGGCGGGAGGCTTGCCCTCTGCAGCGCCGTGTGGCGGTCACTGCTCCCGGACGATCCATGGATCCTATCCACTGTTTCCGAGGGCCTTCTGCTCTCCTTTTGGACCCCGCCGCCACTGCGGCGCAGCCCTGTCTGGACGTCCACCCCTTCAGATCGCGTCAAAGTAGCTGCGCTTCGAAGGGAGATCTCCGCCCTGCTGCGGAAGAACGCCATAGAGGTGGTGTCACGTCACGACTCGCCCGCCTTCTACAGTCGCTCTTCTTGGTCCCCAAGCCTGGTGGCAGGTGGTGTCCGATCATCGACCTCTCGGCGCTGAACAAGTTAATCACCGTGCCGTCATTCCGTATGGAGAGCGCCAGAGCCCTTCGCGCTGCGGTTCAACCCATGGACTTAGCCGTCAGCTTGGATCTAGTGGACGCTTACCTTCACGTCCCTGTGCACCCGGCCTCCAGATGCTACTTGCGCTTCGCCTTTGACGGCGTAGTCTACCAGTTCTGCGCTCTCTCCTTCGGCCTCAACCTCAGCCCCTGGGTTTTTACCCGCCTCATGGACGGCGTCTTCGCCAAGGCCCGGCAGACCTCGTCGAGCTGTCTACAGCTGTCTTTCCAGTCCCCTCCGCTGCTCCGCAGGTCTCCCCTTTGGACCCAGGCTCTAGACGATCGGCTCAAGGCAGACACGCTTCGCGGAGAAGTGGCGGCCTTACTCAGCAAGGCGGTGACGGAGATGGTCTCTCGACACGACTCACCGGCGTTTTACAGCTGACTATGCGTCGTTCCCAAGCCAGGCGGCAAGTGGCATCCGGTCATCGACCTCTCGCCGCTAAACAAGTTCATTGCGGCGCCGCACTTTCGGATGGAGACTGCCAGGATTCTTCGCGCAGCCGTCCGGCCGATGGACTTCGCTATCAGCCTCGATCTGTCGGACGCTTATCTGCACATGCCCATGCATCCGTCCTCACGTTGTTATCTACGCTTCACCCTCGAAGGGATCATCTACCAGTTCCGAGCCCTCCCTTTCAGTCTCAACATCAGTCCCTGGGTTTTCACGAGGCTCCTCGATGTAGTGATGGCCAGCTTCCAACAGCGATCGTTGAGTCCAGCCTCCAGTTATCTGGACGACCTACTGCTGCGCAACCAGATCACCACGGCTCTGGAGGAAGACAGAGACAAGCTGCTCTCTCTCCTTCGCCGGCTGGGGTTTATTGTCAATCCGAGCAAGTCGGATTTCACCCCTTCGTGGCGGTTTCTGCATTTGGGGATGGAATTCCTGACCAACCTCAACTTGGTCCGCCTGCCGTTGGTGCGGTGGCAGAAGATCGCCGAGCTCGCCTGTCAGATGGAGCTACTAGGAGTCTCCTTCCCGGCCAGGGTATGGCTTCAGCTCTTGGGGCTGCTCAGCGCGGCAGTGGATTTGTTACCCCTCAGCAGCCCGACCTCTTCAGCTCCATCTCCTCCTTTGCTGGCGCCCCTCCTCTGGCACCCTGACGGATCCGGTTCCGGTTACTCCGCTAGTCCGCCCCCACCTCCAGAGGTGGTCGGACCTCGCGTGGCTGTCGATGGGCGTGCCTCTGAACTCCCCTTAAACCCGGTGGTCCCTCTGCACCGACGTGAGCCAGTCGGGATGGGGTGCTCACCTCTTACCGGACTTTGTCTCGGCCTCGGGCCTTTGGCCTTGGGACTTCGCGGACAAACACATCAACTGACTGGAGTTGAAGGTGGTGTGATTGGCCCTCGTCGCCTGGCAGAAGAAGCTGACCCACCAGGAGGTCCTCATACTGTCGGACAACTCGACAGTGGTGGCCTACATTCAGAACCAGGGGGGGCACTCGCTTGCCCTCCCTGTGCATCCTCCTGTACCATCTTTTGCTCTGGTGCAGGGACCGAGGCATTGCTCTTCGAGCCCGCCACATCCCAGGCAACCTGAACTTGGTCGCAGACGCTCTGTCCCGCTGTGGACAGCTTCTCCATGCGGAGTGGTCCCTACGCCCAGACATCTTTCGCCTGATCTGCTCGCGATGGGAGACGCTTGTAGTCGACCTGTTTACCACCAGGTGGAACAACCAACTACCGATTTTTGTCTCTCCCGTTCCGGACCCGCTCGCCTGGGCAGTGGAGGCACTCTCCATCCCTTGGGACGGCTTGATTGCGTATGCCTACCCACCGTCGGTACTGGTGCCGAAGTTCCTACGGAAATTGCAGGGATGCTCTGCGGTTGTCCTGTTGGTGGCCCCCTTCAGCTGGACCAAGAGCTGGTCCACGGACCTGCTCCCTCTAGCGACAGACCCGCCCTTGGAGCTTCCCACCCTGCCGTTGATGCTCAAGCAGCCCCGGCAGGCGCTCTTCCACCCGTGCCCGGAGCGACTCCTCCTACACGCCTGGAGGTTGTCCGGCAAGCCCTCACCGCTAGAGGTTTCTCGGATGCAGCAGGGGTGGCGATTGCGGCAGCCCGCAGACTGTCTACCCGAAAGGTCTACGAAGGCAAGTGGAGGGTCTTCCAGTCATGGTGCGCCACCCAGCGGCTTCCCCCCCCCCCCCCCCCCAAATTAAACTACCCCCAAACTGGCGGAATTCTTCCTGTGGCGTGAGTGATCTTCATGCGCTCTCGGTACGCCCCATGTGTTTGCAGTTTCGAGTGGATGGCTCAGCTCAGCTGCTCACCGACCCATCCTTCCTGCCAAGAATCGACCGCCCTTGGCTGTGCCCCAGATGCTGACCATATGTCTGCTCAGAGGGAAGGATCTTTCCAGCGCGTCTTGGCAACAGGATCCGGTCCGGGCACTGAAGATTTACTTGCGTCACGCTAAGCCACGCCGCCTTGGTCGCTCCTGCCTGTTCCTACCACTTTCTCCAGGTAGACCGGATATTTCGGCCCAGACAGTTTCGTCCTGGCTGCGGTGGGTGATTCGATCGGCCTACAAAGACCTCTCTCTGGATAGACGGTTACAGATCCGTGCGCATGAGGTACGAGCAGTGGCCACAAGCGTAGCTTTTGACCGCAACTGCTCGATTAAGGACATTGTGACGGCAGTAGGCTGGCATGCAGACTCCACCTTCGTCCACTTCTTTCTCCGCAACCTATCTGGCCAGCGTGACTCCCTGGCCTTGGTGGGCGACATCTCCACGGCCCAACACTCTCTCCACGCGCCGCAGGCGCCTTAGGTACGTCCTAGCTGAAATCATCGGGAGTTCTTCTTGTGGGCCTGCGGGGGTGTTAATTTCTGAGGGTAATGGGGCGGCACCCGCCTCCTCTTCGTGATTCTTCCATATAGTAATGCCATCAGTAATGTATTTTGAGAAAACAAATGAATTTTTTTCTAAAATGTATTTTTTTAAAAAATACTTACCGATGGCATTACTCGGAGGGATACCCTCCCTCCTGCCCCGCTTGCCGCTTTGGCTAAGTGTGTGAAAGTGGCGGGCTTTCGCCCTATGGCACGTGACCGGATAGGGTGGTAAGGGGAGGCCACCCGGGCTCATATGCATGGATCCCTGGTGTCTCCTCCCCAGTTGTGTAGGGGACACAACTTGGCTTAGACTGAAATCTATAGGCTATAGAGTGTATTCCATATAGTAATGCCATCGGTAAGTATTTTTCAAAAAAAGACATTTTTAGAAAAAACTTCATTTTACGCCCACCTCCTATTTGCTATTCTTCCTAATAGTAATGTCATCAGTAATGTATTTTGAGGAAACAAATTCATTTTTCTCTAAAATGTATTTTTTCCAAAAATACTTACCGATGACATTACTGGGAGGACCCTCCCACCTGCCCCGCTTGACGCTAGTCAGCTGAGCAAACAGACTGGCGCGCTAGGCGTGTGACCAGATGGGTAGGGACGGGAGGCTACTCGGGGTACTGGGTTACGATAGACGCCCCTAGGTTGCCTCCCCTGCCCTATAGGTACACAACCAAATTTTGCCTGAAATTGTGCTAGCTAGGAGGCATTCCTAATAGTAATGTCATCAGTAAGTATTTTTTTAAAAAAAATACATTTTAGAGAAAAATTCATTTTTCAAATAAATTCAACATTGTGTGATGCCTATTATGAAAATTCACTAGTTTCAGCATCAGTTGAACTATTTTATTCTTTGCATTGCAGGCCAAGCTGCCAGGAATGGACAAGATGATGGAGATCGACAGTGACTACCTCATGTTCTTCACAGTCACCATGCTTATCCTGGCCCTCTGTATTAAGGTATGCTTGTCTTCTTCTTATACTGAACCCTCTTGTTCATGCAGCCACTTGTAAACAGTATCAGTAGCTGCATGCTCACGAGGTTAGAGCTTGTTCAGTATTCAGCATGTTCATCCTAGCTTTTCCATGAATGACTCATAAGTTGTCAGTCAAGGTATTCTGTTGTGTCAAAGTTGAGGAGACTGAGACACAGTCTGCTCGTTTCTCTGGATATGGTTTCTAATTGTGTCAGTGAGCCACTTCTAAACTTTTTGGCTCATGTGCAAAGTATAAGTGAGTATATGTTCTGGGCCAGTGGTCGTCAGTCCGCCGTCATCCGTGGTAAACGTTAACATTGGCATTTTCTCGGAGGCTATTCAAGCCACAGTCTTGAAACTTGGCTCAAGGATACTTTGTGGCAAGACCTTTCTAAACATACCAATTTAAGTGACCTCTCTCAAATGTTGGTTCTTAATTAGACGATCCAAAGATACGGCAAACCTAGTTCGAAGTAGTTTGCGAACCTCGGCAAACCATAGATCTTGCTTGCTTACTTTGCTTAATTCCTTGGATTCCTCGTGGAACAAAGGGCCTCTGCAACAGTTCTGTTGCTTTCGTTTCTGTAGCTTGAGGGTTTTTACAGGGTGGGGTTGCTGGCTCCACGCCCAAACCTCCTCCTTTATCACCCGCTCTTGGGACCGGCCATGGCGGAGTTAAAACCTCGAGTGATCCAAAGCGAACCTTTTCTCTGATTGGTCAAAACGTTTACCCTCTTCTGCGTTGGAGATAAGAAGATTGTCACCGATCCAACAAGCATGGCGGGTGGCGATATTTCACTTTCGTGCGAAGAATAAGACTTATTTTATTGATTTGTGGGCGGCGCAACGCTGTTTGTGGGATCCCTCCTGCAAAGAGTACAAAAACAAAAATCGTCCAAATCACGAAGCGGCATTGCGACAGCCATTTTGAACACCTTCGCAGACTTACTTCCGCTGAACCAAGCACTTCCATTAAGAAAGAGAACCATGCCGAAGCTAGTTTGCTCAAGAAGCTACCAAGTGAGAGAATTGTGCATGATAGACCAATGATCATAGATCTACTTTGGTCCAAGCACCTAAAAAAAAAAAAGATAGCAAGGAGGGTGCGCTAAGTAAGTGACTGGAAGCAATGCATATGGAAGTCCCTCCGAAGGTGTGTGAGGGGGGGGGGGGCGTATCACATATCGGTTCCAGCCCCTTGGTGCATGGAAATTTAAATCTAGGTCCCAAGTGGGGTCCAGATATTGAGCTGGTGACCTCTTCAGCACACCTGCCTGCTCGGCGTTAAACCCAAATAACTAACTAACTAACTCTTCAGCAATATTGGAGGAAGAGAAGGAACTTCTGCCTACCTGCAAAGAAAACCACATTTATTTCCTCAAAAACATTACCGATGACATGACTACATGGGAATATCTACTTCTAGGCTCAATTTTAGCCTACTTGCCCGTTGTGTGCCCACACAACCCGAGAGGCCCTCGGGGAACCCCCCAGAGGGGCCGAGAGTTATCTCCCCATACCCGTCTTACCAGATCCGGTCACGAGACCATTCAGTCTTTCTACTTCGCTCGTGGAGAGAAGACGTGTCTGGCCCGCGCTCTCGCCGCCTCGACCGGTCTTCTGCCTACCGACGATGGTTGCCGACTTCGTGTGCTCTGCGCCCGCTTCTACCCTGCCTTCTATCTGGCCTTCTCTTCCTGCTTCGTTGGGCCTCTTGCGGGGTTTCTTCTGCTTCTGTGGACGGCGGTTTGACTGCCCTTCCCCCCCCCTTCCCTTCGTTGCAGAGGTAAGGTAGCGGTAGTTCCCTCGGCCGGCCCTCGGGCTGAGAGCCGGCTGCCTGTGGGTGCTTCCCTGCTTTTGCTTTGGGGTTTGTTTCAGGGCGTAGCGCCTGATTAGCTCACGGTCGGCTGTTGCCGTGTCGCGCCCGTTTTGCACGTGGGCCTTGGGCTCCGTGTGTCTTAGCCTGGTTAAAGCCCCGCTAGCCCTCCGAGAGTGCCCCATTACGCTTTCACCGGGAGCCCGCCTACGCTTCGATAATGTCGTTGTGCTCCCGGTGCGATGACTTAGGTTTGATAATAATAATGATAATAATAATAAGCACGTTAAATAGGCGCTTTTTCCCAATTGAAAAATCGGCTCAAAGCGCTGCCCCGAACTGGGCCCAGCTAGCGCGCTCACGCGAGTTACGCGCATTCACTCACACACCGAACGTAAACACAGCTTTCACGTGGTGCCAAGGGCAAGCTCAAGCGAGCTGCTGTAATTTTGGAAGTTCAAAATCGTGGTATTTGGTTGGTGGACTGACTCTGATACCAGAGTGTAAGCGGTGTGCGGCCTGGCCTGAGGTTATGTGGGCGGACCTTGGTCCTTTTACCGCCGAGAGCGTGCCCGCCCGGCTTACGAGCGTTCAGCGCCATTGGACACGTTGGCCGCCCTGGCTGTTTCCTCGGCTACTCCCGCACGAAACGGTCCCCGCTTCGGGGTTCGCGGTTGTTCTGACCACAGGACCGCCACTGCTGCCACGCCCGCTGACCCTTCCGGAGGGTCTGTTTGCCGGCTTAGCGCACGTCTCACTGAGAGTGACCAGCAGCAGTCGGCCTTGAGCCGTCCGTCGTTGACGAGCCGTCCTCACCACTCTCCCCGCACCAAGCCCGCTGATCCTTCCGGAGGATCGCCTTGCCGGCATAGTGGCCTACTTCCGGAGTAGGGCCCGGAGAGACGTCAGCACCGTCCGTCGCGACGCAGCTGCGACCCTGATCCTCACCGTTCCTCCTCCAGACGCCCGCGCTCTCGCTCGCCTTGCGAGCGCCGTCAGCGGGATTCTCGACGCCCCCTGCAGGACGATGCGCTCAGCCTGCTACCCGAAGTCTCGGTCTCGGCTCTGTTGGACGAGGATTGCTCGACCTCGCACGCGGCAGCTTCCCCGGAGCTGAAGAGGAAGGTCGCCGCCTTCGTTGACACGGAGAGGCAGGTCAAGAGGTTTAGGTCGCTTCCCCAACCGCCCGGCTTTAGGGTCTTCGAGACATCCTTTCGTCGCACCTACAGCTGGCCTCGTCCCAGGAGCCGGTCTTCTTCTCCGACCGTCGCTGGCCCACGGATTTAGACTTCTTGTTTCGGCGGGACTGGTATGCTGGACTCTCCCAGGCCTTCTCCATCCCTCTGCCTACGCTGGACCCTTCGGCGGTGTCCCTAGCCGGCGCTCTGACTCGGCTGCGGCGGTCCCCGATGCGGAGCCTGGACAAGACAGCGACCTTGGTCCGTAACACCTTCGCCTGCTCGGGTTTTATGGAGCTCCTCACTCAGTCCTTGGTTCGTCGGGTGGAGGTATCCTGGCATCCTTCCATCTCTCCCCTCCTAGGAGACCTGCTGGTCCTCGCGGAGACCGCCAATTGCGCCGCCTACCATTCCTCGGTCAACGTGATGGTGGCTTCAGCCAACTGCGACCTCATGCGTCGAGATGCCCTGCTCCGCCCCTGCAGTACGTTGCCGCCGGACCTGCGAGCGCAACTTCACCGTGCCCTCTTGGGTGGACCCTTGCTGTTCGGCGACTCAGTCTCTACGGGTCGGCGGTTCGTTCCTCGTGATGTCTGTGCGACTTGGCCGGAGACGCTTCGTCGGACCTCTGGAGTTTTATCGTCGAGAGCGACCTCCGTCTACTATCTCTCGTCCGGATCCTGTGGACACTTCAGCCGCCCCTTCGGTAACGACCGCCCTTCCTCGCATCGGCCCTCGGAACGGTCTGATCGTCGGGACCCGGCGTTGTGCGCTGACCAGAGGATCGCCACTGCTGCCACGCCCGCTGACCCTTCCGGAGGGTCTGTTTACCGGCACAGCGCCCGCCTCACTGAGCCCGGCCTGCAGCAGTCCGCCATGAGCCGTCCCACGTTGACTGGCCTTCATCCTCTCTCTCTCCCCGAGAAGCCCGCTGATCCTTCCGGAGGATCTAGACGCCGGCATAGAGCCCTTCTCACTGAGTCCGGCCAGGAGAGACGTCAGCCTCAACCTGCGCGACACGGTCGCGCCCCCGACTCATCCCGTTCCACCGTCAGTTCGAGACACTCACGCTCGCCCCTCGAGCGTCGCTGGAGGGATCATTCGCCTCGCCGGGATCGTCGCCGCTCCCCCCGGAGGATCTGAACGCCGGCATAGCGCCCTGCTCTCGGAGTCTGGCCGAGAGAGGCTTCAGCCTTAGCTTGCGCGACACGGTCGCGCCCCGACTCCCTCCGTTCCACTTTCAGGTCACTTGATGGCTGATCAGAGGACTGCCACTGCTGCCACGCCCGCTGACCCTTCCGGAGGGTCTGTTTGCCGGCACAGCGCCCGCCTCACTGAGCCCGGCCTGCAGCAGTCCGCCATGTGCCGTCCCACGTGACTGGCCTTCCTCTCCCGTCTCTCCCCGTTAAGCCCGCTGATCCTTCCGGAGGATCGGTACGCCGGCGTAGCGCCCTACTCACTGAGTCCGGCCAGCAGAGACGTCAGCCCTAGCTTGCGCGACTCGGTCGCGCCCCCGACTCCTGCCGTTCCACTTCAGTTCGGGACGCTGATGTGCACCGCTCGAGCGCCTTCGGGAGGATTGCTGTTCGGACTCAACCTCCGCACCTGGGTCTTCACTCGGCTGTTGGACGCCTTAGTCGCCTTCGCCCGACAGTCCTCCTCCAGTCCACGTCGAACTACCTGGACGACCTCCGGTTGCGCAACCAATCGGAGACTGCGCTAGCCACGGACAGAGATGCCCTCCTGCACCCCCTGGCACACCTGGGCTTCCTAGTAGACGACGGCAAGTCGGATCTCTCTCCCTCCCGCCGGGTTGTGCATCTGGGTATGGAATGCGCTACCAACCTCAACACGGTACGCCTTCCGGCGCCCCGGATCAAGAAGATGGCGGATCTAGCCGACCAGTTAGCTCGGGAGGATGCAGCCCCCGCCAGAGTCTGGCTTCAGTTGCTGGGTTTGATGAACGCCGCAGCGGATCTTATCCCACTAGGGCGTCTCTACTCCCGACCAATTCAACTGCTTCTTCTTCTCTATTGGCTCACGTCTTCCGGAGACTTGACGACCGCGGTCCCAGTGTCCCAGATGCTCCATCTGCACCTTCGTCAGTGGACCGACCCTACGTGGCTAGCGTCGGGAGTTCCCTTAGCCTCTCCCCCTCCACAGGTCTCTCCTTGCGTCGATGCCAGCCTTCGGGGTGGGGGGGCCCACCTC
This sequence comes from Semisulcospira habei, assembly GCA_036245525.1. NCBI lineage: Eukaryota > Metazoa > Mollusca > Gastropoda > Semisulcospiridae > Semisulcospira > Semisulcospira habei. The sequence continues at coordinate 159,608,911 of BTPG01000005.1, forward strand.
CTACCCGGTTCCTCGCGACGGCGGGCTCCTGGCCCTCACACTTGGCGCACACCCTCATCAACTAGCTGGAGATGCAGGCCGTCTGGCGAGCCCTTCAGGCTGGGGATTACCTCCTCGGACACCAGGAGCTTCTCGTGCTTTCGGACGTCACGACGGTGGTCGCTTACATCTAGAAGCAAGGTGGCACACGCTCACCTGACCGGTGTATGCTCCTCTACAGGAAGATGTGTTGGTGCGAGGACCGGAGCAGTATCCTTCAAGCCCGGCACGTTCCCGGATGCCTGAATGTCTTGGCCGACTCTTGGTCTCGCCGCGACCAACTCCTACACACGGATTGGACCCTGCGACAGGACATCTTCGGATGATCTGCGCCCGCTGGGAGACTCCCCAGGTCGACTTGGTCGCCACGAGGTGGAACCACCAGCTCCCCCTCTTCGTCTCCCCGATTCCCGACCACCTTGCCTAGGCTGTCGATGCGCTCTCCTTTCCCGGGGACGGACTTGTGGCCTATACCTGTCCCCCTACCGTCCTGGTTCTCTAAGTCCTCCTCTAACTTTGGGGCTGTTCGGCGTTCCTCCTGTTGGTCGCGCCGTTCGTCTGGAACCGCTCCTGGACTACCGATCTGCTCAGCCTCGTCACAGACCCGCCCCTGCTGCTGCCCACCCCGCGGGCCATGCTCAAGCTTCCACGCCAGCCGCTGTTCCACCCCTGCCCGGAGTGTCTCCTCCTTCACGCCTGGAGGTTGTGCAGCAAGCTCTCGGAGCTAGAGTCTACTCAGGGGAAGCAATGGAGGCGATCGCTGCGGCCCGGAGACTGTCGACCCTTCGAGTCTACGAGGGAAGTGGCGAGTCCTCTGTTCCTGGTGCACCGATCATGGCCTTACGCCCACGGATCTGACGCATCCTCCGTTGGCGGACTTCTTCTCTGGCTCTTCCGAGACCAAGGCCTAGCCCTCGTCACGGTACGCGGTTCCTTGTCCATGATTGCGGACACCTATCGTCACCTGGGACGACCCGATCCGGGCGCCTGCAAGGACCTAGCCGACCTTATGGGACACTTCGGCATCCAGCGCCCGACACTCCGCTAGTTCCTTCCTCGCTGGGACCTACCCCGGGTGCTCACGTGGTTGAACTCCGCCCGCTTCGTACCATTACCTTTGGCCCAGCTCGCGGACTTGGCACGCACAACCTGCTTCCTGCCGGCACTTGCTACCGCTTCGCGCGGGAGCGAGCTACATGAGCCTTCAGCGCGCCCTGCCGGTCTGCAGTTCCGAACAGACGACTCCGTCCGGCTGCTCACGGACCCGGCCTTTCTGGCAAATAACAGGTCTCCTTTATCTCCGCCTCAGGTGATCACCATTAGGCCGCTGAGAGACCGACCCCGGTCCCAGGAGACCAGGCTACAGGATCCCGTGCGCGCCCTTAAAATCTATCTGCGGCGATCCAATCTCGTCCGCAGGGGGCGGTCGCGCCTCTTCCTACCCTAAGACCCAAACAGCGTGACATTATAGCCCAGACGATCTCTTCCTGGCTCCGCTGGGTCATACGCTCCGCTTATCAAGAGATAGCCCTGAGGGAGCTAAGAGGCTGCACATTCTCGCACACGAGGTACGAGCTATGGCCACGAGCGTCGCGTTGAGCGAAACGGCACTGTCAAGGACATCGTGGCAGCCGTGGGTTGAAACACCGAGTCGGTCTTGCCCGTTCTACCTCCGGGACCTGGCTAGCCAGCAAGAGAATCTCGCACTGATGGGGGACATCGCCGCGACGCAACACTCCCTCCCGGTGCCACCGGCACCGTAGGTATGCACTTCGCTAAAATTGTCGGGAGTGTGCCACGGGGTGGACGGCGTTGTCCTGTTGGGGGAGTTGTGGGCGGCACCCGCCTCCTCTTCGCAATTCTCCCATGTAGTCATGTCATCGGTAATGTTTTTGAGGAAATAAATTCATTTTTCTCTAAAAGGTATTTTTTCGAAAAATACTTACCGATGACATGACTCGGATAACCCTCCCCCCTGCCCCGCTTGCCGCTTTCGAGCGAAGTATCAGACTGAATGGTCTCGTGACCGGATCTGGTAAGACGGGTATGGGGAGATAACTCTCGGCCCCTCTGGGGGGTTCCCCGAGGGCCTCTCGGGTTGTGTGGGCACACAACGGGCAAGTAGGCTAAAATTGAGCCTAGAAGTAGATATTCCCATGTAGTCATGTCATCGGTAAGTATTTTTCGAAAAAATACCTTTTAGAGAAAAATGAATTTTATCGTGGTTTCTGCAGGGGCATACATTCCATGCCTCCACCTAGAGCTAAATTTTCATGCACCCTAAGAGAGAACCTACTAAAATGGGGAAGGGGTTGCAGTCGAAATTGTAGTAAAAAAAACTACTAGACTGAAAGGGTTGACTGCCAGTGCTTGTAATTTAGAAGAAGCTACCAAGTTATTAGGAAAAAGCACTGTCAAGGGAGAGAATTGTGCATGATGGACCAATGTGGTCTTCTTTGCAGGTAGGCAGAAGTTCCTTCTCTTCCTCCAGAATTGCCGATGGTGTGCTGAAGAGGTCGCCAAGACCGAAACCGCTGTCCACACCAGCTCAGTATCTGGACCCCCACTTGGGGGGACCTAGATTTAAATTTCCATGCACCAAGGGGCTGGAACAGTGGGATATGCGATACGCCCCCTTCGGAGGGGCTTCCATATGCATTGCTTCCAGTCACTTACTTAGCGCACCCCCTCTTTCCTATCTTTTTTTTTTTTGGTGCTTGGACCGAAGTAGATCTATGATCATTGGTCTATCATGCACAATTCTCTCCCTTGACAGTGCTTTTTCCTACTTGCTTGGTAGCTTCTTCTAAATTACAAGTACTGGCAGTCAACCCTTTTGGACTAGTTTGCTCAGGTTCGTTCTGGTTTGTTCAACCTCAGTTAAGAAACAAACCAAAAGATCGCCGATCTTTCTCCGATCTAGGTTTGCCGATCAAAGGTTCGTCCAAATAAGAACAGGCTTTAGAGAATCAACTTGGCAATTTTCTAGCTGATTTTCATGCCTAGGGCTTACAGGTCACAATTTGACCTAATCCCACCCCAGAGCCGGGACAAACAGCAGGCTTATGCAACCACTGTTTATGAAAAATCATGCGGGTATTAATGAGAAGATATTTTTTTTCATAAAAGAAAAATCAAAGATATGTTAGCTGTTTAAAAATAACTTCAAAAAAGTGGTGCAGAAAATTTATCTGATTTTTACACCTAGGGCTTACAGGTCAAAATTGACCTAACCGTACCTGACAGCTGAGACAAACTGTAGGCTTATGTAAATACCGTATATGAAAAATCATGCGAGTATTAATGAGAAGATTGGTTTTTTTTTTCATAAAAAGATTCAATTGTTTTAAGATTAATCACAAATAATTTGTGAAGTTAATCCCCAAAACGTGAAAATATTTAAAAAAAAAAAAATTAATTATCACTCCAAAAGTTCAAGAGGTACAATGCTGGTTAACGAATGCATTCAGTATCTTCCTTTTATCTACTCACAAACCAGATAGGTGAGGCTAGAGCTGGTAGAATTGTACACAATTTTACACAATTACACATTCAGTAGTGCACCTTCTTGTTTGTGTATGCGCGTTTCTCCTGCGTGCTTCATAAGTTCCAGAAAAAGACATGGGTTATAGGCTAGACCTGATACATCCTTTTCAGGGATGTAGATGATCACCTTGTTCTATACCTGCTTTTTTCTGTGGGCTGGCATAATTGGGTGCCTGATAGGAGGGGGCAGGGAATCTGTTTGTCTGTCCTTACTTACTTACGCCTGTCACCCCTACCTGGGTATAAGCCGTCGACGAGAGACCTCCAGCGACTCCTGTCCTGTGCTTCTCCTTTGATTTTACACCAGGTGATTCCCATTCTCTTGATGTCTGCTTGGATGTCTCGACGCCAGGAGTTTCTTGGCCTACCTCTTTTCCTCTTTCCCTGGGGATTCTATGACAATGCCTGCCTAGTGATACTGGAAGCTGGCTTTCTCAGACTGTGACCAATCCATCCCCATCTTCTTCGCCCAATTTCATTCTCTGCTGTTATCTGCTCTGTTCTCTCCCAGAGTCTGATGTTGCTGATCTTCTCTGGCCAGTGGATTTTCAAAATTCTTCTAAGGCAACTGTTTATGAAGATCTGTGCTCTGTTGACAGTGGTTTTTATCAATCTCCAAGTCTCTGCTCCATATAGGAGAACTGCTTTTACGTTGGAGTTGAAAATCCGGACTTTGGTGTTTTGTGACAGCTCTCTGGAACTCCACACTTTTTTCAACTGGAGAAAGGCTGCTCTGGCTTTACCGATTCGTGCTCTGACATCTGCATCAGTGCCGCCTTTTTTGTCTATGATGCTTCCGAGATAGGTGAAGGACTCCACCTCCTCCAACGGGGTGCCAGCAAGCAAGACTGGTTCTTCCCTGGTTGCGTTCAGCCTCATTGTCTTTGTTTTCTGTTTGTGGATGGTGAGGCCCACTTGGGACGAGATGTCAGCAAGCCTCGTGGTCTTGTCCTGCATTTGTTGATGAGTGTGGGACAGTAATGCCAAGTCATCTGCAAAATCGAGGTCGTCAAGCTGTGTCCACAGTTTCCACTGTATTCCGCTTCTTCTCTGCTCTGTGGTCCTCTTCATGACCCAGTCTATGGCCAGTAGGAAGAGGAACGGAGACAGCAAACACCCCTGCCTGACACTGGTTCTGACCTGGAGCTCCCTGATGAACTGCCCTTCGTGGATCACACGACATGTCATGCCATCGTAGCTGCTCTTGATCAGGCGGACGAGCTTTGTGGGTACACCGTAGTGTCGTAGGAGTTTCCACAGAGTCTCTCGGTCCACGCTGTCAAATCCTTTCTCATAATCCACAAAGTTGACGTACAGCGGGGAGCTCCACTCCAGAGACTGTTCCACGATGATGCGGAGAGTGGCGATCTGGTCTGTACATGATCGGTTTTTCCTGAATCCTGCTTGCTGGTCTCTCAGCTGGGGGTCAATGGAGCTCTTCATTCTCTCCAGGATGATCCTGTTGAAGACCTTTCCTGGTACTGACAGCAAGGTGATTCCTCTATAGTTGGAACACTTGCTGAGGTCACCTTTCTTGGGAAGCTTGATTAGGTACCCCTCCTTCCAGTCAGCCGGCATCACCTCCTCTTCCCAGATCTTTCCAAACAGTGGGTACAGCATCTCTACTGTTGTCTCTAGGTCTGCTTTCAGAGACTCCGCTGGGATGCCATCTGGCCCTGCTGCTTTGCCATTCTTCAAAAATGCCACTGCTCTTCTGATCTCTTCCCGGCTGGGTCTGTCACAGCTGATGGGTAGGTCGGTCTCTGCTGGCTGGATGTCTGGGGGGTCGGGTGGGCTGGGTCTGTTCAGTAACTCTTCAAAATACTTGGCCCATCTGTCGAGTTGGTCTGCTCTGTCTGCAATAGGCTTGCCTTCCTTGTCTTTTACTGGTCTTTCTGTATGGCCATACTTGCCCGACAATCTTCTGGTAATGTCGTAGAGCTGTTTCATGTTGCCGCTGCCTGCTGCCTTTTCTGCCTCTGCTGCCAGGCTGTCTGTGTAGGCCCTCTTGTCTGCCCTGATACTCCTCTTCACCTCGCGGTTGGCTTCCGAGTATTCCTCCTGTGCCCTTGCTTTGGCTGCTCTCGTGCGACTGCTGTTGACAACTGCTTTCTTCTGCTTCCTCACTTCTATCTTCTTCAAGGTCTGTGCCGACAGCCAGTCCTTGTGATGGTGTTTCCTGAACCCTACAGTGTCTTTGCAGGTTGAGTTCAGCGCCTCTCTAACTGCCTTCCACTGCTGCTCTGTGGTGACCGCCTCCTCTTCATTTACTAGCTCCTGTAGCGCTTGAAACTGGTTGGACAGCACCAGTTTGAACTCTTCTCTCACTCCAGTCTCTCTCAGGGGGCCTACATTATAGCACTGTCTTCTTGTTGTCCGTGTGCGGCTTTTCTTTAACTTGAGCTTTATTCTTAAGGTGAGCAGATGGTGGTCTGAGGCGATATCTGCTCCCCTCCTCACTCGAACATCTTGAAGGGATCTTCTAAATTTCTTGCTAATGCAGATATGGTCTATTTGGTTCTCTGTAGTATGGTCAGGTTAGACCCAAGTTGCTTTGTGTATTCTTCTGTGTGGGAAGATGCTGCCTCCAATGACAAGTCTGTTTAGAGCACAAAAGTCTACAAACCTCTCCCCGTTCTCACTCATCTCCCCTAGTCCCTGTCTCCCCATCACCTCTTCGTATCCGGTGTTGTCCTCCCCTATTTTGGCATTAAAATCGCCCATGACGATGGTGAAGTCTCGCTCCGCACATTTGTCCACAGCACTCTAGAGTCGGTCGTAGAACTCTTGTTTCTCTTCCTCGTCACTGTCATTAGTGGGCGCATAACACTGGATGACGTTCAGCTTGAGCTTTTTCTTGGTTCTAAAGGCTGCTGTGATAATTCTTGGCCCAAGAGGTTCCCAGCCCATCAGCGCTCCCTGTGCCACTGGTGACAGCATGAATGCTACTCATTCTGTATGGGAGGCATTTTTTCTCTTCATGACCTGAATACAGAATCATCTCCCCACTTAACAGCCTTTTCTGGCCAGACTGCATCCATCTGGCTTCACTGATACCTAGCAGGGAAAGGTTGTACTTTTGCATTTCCGCTGCTATCTGGGCGGCCTTGCCGCTCTGGTACATGGTCTTGACGTTCCATGTGCCCATGGTTGTGTCCCTGGATAGAGAGAGGCGGCTCGGTCCTGTGGCTTCCGAAGACTTCCGGCTTTCACCACAGGACGTCATAAATCTTCTGGTAGAAGAACCTTCCTCCTCCAGGAAAGGAATTACTGTTTGTCTTTTCGTCCGCGTTTTTGTAGCTATTTCCTTTTTTGTAGGGTGGGGAAGCTACCCCCACACCCAACCCCTTTACTAGGAGGACCAGAGGTTTTCTGTCGGGGTCACCTTCCCTTAGACCATGTTGGTTCACGGCACCTTATTTCATTCGGTGCACCCCTCTCGCGAGGGACCCCCTATCCACCACCCAGGGGACGCGCCTCAACGCCATATGGTCCCAGCGCGAGGGTTTGTCTGTCCAGCGCTGTGTAATTCCGCTTGGTATGTGTAGTATACTTCCTTTTATCAGGCTATGAGCAAAATATCAAGTACCAGTGTGGATCAACCGGTTTTTGTGATACGGCCATTTTTTCGCCAATGAGCGTCTTAATCAAAAAATTTAAAAAAACTGTCTTGAGATTATTCTTTTAGGGACAATATAATAATAATAATAATAATACCGTTATTATATAGGCGCTTTTTCTCAATTTTGGGGAAATCGACTCAAAGCGCCGCGCCTGAAACCCAACACACACACTCACGAAACAGACACGGATTTACGCCATTTAAGACAAACACAGTACAAGACAAACGAAGGGCCAGTCAGCTACTGAAGTTACAGAGATTTTTGATCGCTTGTATTTGAAATTTGTAAAGTGGCCTGAGACCGGTACCAAAGTGTGGGGGGTGGGGGGGGGGGGGGGTGGAAGAACCGGAGTACCCGGAGAAAGAACCCCCGACGGTCCGCCCGAATTAACGGTGACACTTACCAGAGGAGAAAAGTCCAACGCCGGAACCCGGTATCGAACCACGCACCTTTGGCATTGGTGGCAGGCGCCTTAACCACTGCGCCACGGACCGCCCCTAAATATCCTAAAAGTTCAAGCTTGTCCGACCTCAAATGCGGGCTCTAGTCACTGTCACATACACACACACATACGGCGCTTGGTGCCAAAAAGATCTCTCCAGCATGGTTTGCATAGGATTCATCTTATTACTTCTTTGCCAAAATGTCTGCCGCGCCTGCCAGAAACGTCATGTGCTTGCTCTGGAATGCGCTCCGATGAGTCCCATTTCTAAGTTGTTTCTTTCTTTAAAATAGGAACAACCAAAAAAAAGCCATATTTTGACAAAAGATGTTTTTTCTCAAATACTAGTCACAACTTCAAACCCAAACTTAGTACAGAGATACCTGATGGTGAGACCTATATATGCATACTAATTTGAATGACCCCTTGGGAAGGTCAAGGGTCACAAGAGGTCGGCAAAAGTGTCTAAAATGCCAATTTTTTTTTATCAAAATTTTTGCAAACTGTTCAATCAAATTTGGCATGAAGGTTGCTGATGGCAAGACATGTCTGTGCATACTAATTAGTAATTTAGTTGAATCATTGCAAAGGTCGAGGGTCACAGGGATTTGACAGATGTGTGAGAAAAGGTCACACGTGTGGATCGGTTTTACACATTTGCCTTTCTTGTTTGCAGATGTGTTTTGTATGGTTTATGATAACAGTTTTGTATTATTGTTCACATTTATGTCATTTCACATTTCCTCATGAGAGGAAAAGTTACCAGTACATCATAATTACAAATAAAGTTAAACAAGATGGGATGAACCATAACCCACATATATATATGAGAGCCATTACCCACAAAAGGAAAACACTGGACTCGCTGCGCATGCACAACAGCACACCCTCTCTCTCAGACACACGCACGATTATACACTACTTTAAACCACCCCATCTCTTCCCAACACTATACATTCACTTCCTCAAGGATCAGAATAAAAGGCAGTCAACAGTTAGCTAAAGATGAGCTAAGTGTTAAATGCCCGACAGAAAAGAAAAGTCTTTAAGTGAGCTTTGAACTGTGACAATGTGGGCAGATTCCGCATTTCAGTTGGCAGAGAGTTCCACACACTTGGGGCTAAAAAGAACACTCCCTGACAGTTTTCATGCTACGTTTTGGGATTTTTACAAGTTTTACACTAGATGGCTGATAAACAGACAGCTTGGCAGAAAGGTACGGCGGGAGAGATCCGTCAAAATGCCGATAGGCGAAAATTGCAATTTTGTACTGGCAGCGGAATTTTACAGGCAACCAGTGCAGCTGCTTCAGTAGAAGCGTAACGAGGTCTCTCTTTCGTTTCTTCAAGATGAGACGCGCATATGTCAGCTGCTTCATTTAACCCCCATTAACTCAATCCTCTTGCAAGAGGTACAGATTCGATGCATGAGAATCTGTACCTCTTGTTGAAATTACATGTACTTTGATTCCTGGCAAGCTGTATGGCTTCCCTCGCGCTGGGACCATATGGCATTGAGGCGCATCCCCTGGGTGGTGTATAGGGGGTCCCTCGCGAGAGGGGTGCACTGAATGAAATAAGGTGCCGTGAACCAACATGATCTAAGGGAAGGAGACCCCGACAGAAAACCCCTGGTCCTCCTATTAAGGGGGTTGGGCGTGGGGGTAGCTTCCCCACCCTACAAATAAGGAAATGGCTACAAAAACGCCAACAAATAGACAAACAGCAATTCCTTTCCTGGAGGAGGAAGGTTCTTCTACCAAAAGATTTATGACGTCGTGTGGTGAAAGCCGGAAGTCTTCGGAAGCCAAAAGACCAAGCTGCCCTCTCTATCCAGGGACACAATCATGGGCACATGGAATGTCAAGACCATGTACCAGAGTGGGAAGGCCGCCCAGATAGCAGAGGAAATGCAGAAGTACAACCTTTCCCTGCTAGGTATCAGTGAAGCCAGATGGACGCAGTCTGGCCAGAAAAGGCTGTTAAGTGGGGAGATGATTCTGTATTCAGGTCATAAAGAGGAGAATGCCTCCCATACAGAAGGTGTAGCATTTATGCTGTCACCAGTGGCACAGAGAGCGCTGATGGGCTGGGAACCTCTTGGGCCAAGAATTATCACAGCAGCCTTTAGAACCAGGAAAAAGATTAAGCTCAACGTCATCCAGTGTTATGGCCCACTATGACAGTGACGAGGAAGAGAAACAAGAGTTCTACGACCGACTCCAGAGTGCTGTGGACAAATGTGCAGAGTGAGGCATCACCATCATCATAAGCGATTTTAATTCCAAAATAGGGGAGAACAACACCAGATATGAAGAGGTGATGGGGAGACAGGGACTAGGGGAGATGAGTGAGAACGGGGAGAGGTTTGTAGATGTTTGTGCTCTAAAAAGACTGGTCATTGGAGGCAGCATCTTCCCACACAGAAGAATACACAAAGCAACTTGGGTCTCGCCTGACCATAATACAGAGAACCAAATAGACCATATCTGCTTTAGCAAGAAATTTAGAAGATCCCTTCAAGATGTTCGAGTGAAGAGGGGAGCAGATGTCGCCTCAGACCACCATCTGCTTACCTTAAGAATAAAGCTCAAGTTAAAGAAAAGCTGCTCAGAGACAACAAGAAGACAGCGCTATAATGTAGGCCTCCTGAGAGAGACTGGAGTGAGAGAAGAGTTCAAACTGGTGCTGTCCAGCCGGTTTCAAGCGCTACAGGAGCTAGTAAACGAAGAGGTCACCACAGAGCAGCAGTGGAAGGCAGTTAGAGAAGTGCTGAACTCAACCTGCAAAGACACTGTAGGGTTCAGGAAACACCATCACAAGGACTGGCTGTCGGCACAGACCTTGAAGAAGATAGAAGTGAGGAAGCAGAAGAAAGCAGTTGTCAACAACAGTCGCACGAGAGCAGCCAAAGCAAGGGCACAGGAGGAATACTCGGAAGCCAACCGCGAGGTGAAGAGGAGTATCAGGGCAGACAAGAGGGCCTACACAGACAGCCTGGCAGCAGAGGCAGAAAAGGCAGCAGGCAGGAGCAACATGAAACAGCTCTATGACATTACCAGAAGATTGTCGGGCAAGTATGGCCATACAGAAAGACCAGTAAAAGACAAAGAAGGCAAGCCTATTGCAGACAGAGTAGACCAACTCGACAGATGGGCCGAGTATTTTGAAGAGTTACTGAACAGACCCACCCCAAACGACCCCCCCAGACATCCAGCCAGCAGAGACTGACCTACCCATCAGCTGTGACAGACCCAGCCGGGAAGAGATCAGAAGAGCAGTGGCATTTTTGAAGAACGGCAAAGCAGCAGGGCCAGATGGCATCCCAGCGGAGGCTCTGAAAGCAGTCCTAGAGACAAAACAGTAGAGCTGCTGTACCCATTGTTTGGAAAGATCTGGGAAGAAGAGATGATGCTGGCTGACTGGAAGGAGGGGTACCTAATCAAGCTTCCCAAGAAAGGCGACCTCAGCAAGTGTTCCAACTACAGAGGAATCACCTTGCTGTGAGTACCAGGAAAGGTCTTCAACAATATCATCCTGGAGAGGATGAAGAGCTCCGTCGAACCCCAGCCGAGAGACCAGCAAGCAGGATTCAGGAAAAACCGATCATGTACAGACCAGATTGCCACTCTCCGCATCATTGTGGAACAGTCTCTGGAGTGGAGCTCCCCGCTGTACGTCAACTTTGTGGATTACGAGAAAGGATTTGACAGCGTGGACCGAGAGACTTTGTGGAAACTCCTTCGACACTACGGTGTACCCACAAAGCTCGTCAGCCTGATCAAGAGCAGCTACGATGGCATTTCACGTGATCCACGAAGGGCAGTTCACCAGGGAGCTCCAGGTCAGAACCGGCATCAGGCAGGGGTGTCTGCTGTCTCCGTTCCTCTTCCTACTGGCCATAGACTGGGTCATGAAGAGGACCACTGAGCAGAGAAGAAGCGGAATACAGTGGACACTGTGGACACAGCTTGACGACCTCAATTTTGCAGACGACTTGGCTTTACTGTCCCACACATCATCAACAAATGCAGGACAAGACCACAAGGCTTGCTGACATCTCGTCCCAAGTGGGCCTCACCATCCACAAACAGAAAACAAAGACAATGAGGCTGAACGCAACCAGGGAAGAACCAGTCTTGCTTGCTGATGAGCAGGAGGTGGAGTCCTTCACCTATCTCGGGAGCATCATCGACAAAAAAGGCGGCACTGATGCAGATGTCGGAGCACGAATCGGTAAAGCCAGAGCACCCTTTCTCCAGTTGAAAAAAGTGTAGAGTTCCAGAGAGCTGTCACAACACACCAAAGTCCGGATTTCAACTCAAATGTAAAAGCAGTTCTCCTATATGGAGGAGAGACTTGGAGGTTGACAAAAACCACAGTCAACAGAGTACAGATCTTTATAAACAGTAGCCTTAGAAGAATCTTGAAAATCCACTGGCCAGAGAAGATCAGCAACATCAGAATCTGGGAGAGAACAGAGAGCAGATAACAGCAGAGAATGAAATTGGGCGAAAAAGATGGGAATGGATTGGTCACAGTCTGAGAAAGCCAGTTTCCAGTATCACTAGGCAGGCATTGTCATCAAACCCCCAGGGAAAGAGGAAAAGAGGGAGGCCGAGAAACACCTGGCGTCGAGACCTCCAAGCAGTGATCAAGAGACTGCAAGCCACCTGGAGTAAAATCAAAGGAGAAGCACAGGACAGGAGTTGCTGGAGGTCTCTCGTCGATGGTCTATACCCTGACAGGCGTAAGTAAGTAAGTAAGTAAGCTGTATGGTTTCGGTGGTGGGCTTTGATTTTTGAAATATTTCAGAATCAGTCCGCAACCACTGGCATGGAAGTGAGGAGGTGGGGTTGTGGGGTGATAAAAGTGAAAGATAATCACAGTTTGATACAAGGATGAAACAATTTTGTGCCTGCAGGCTTACCTGATCGGAATGATCTGGGCATGCTACAAGTACGTACAGCAGCTGGTGGTTGCTCGCAGCATGACCCGCGAATACCAGGTCGACCCGGACACTGAGGTGGGTCACGTTTTAGGCTCAGCATTACATGTTACTGTTGGTGTGCAAGATCCATAGATTCTCCTATGACTATGATGAGCCATTCTCATCTGACAAGCCATCCGTCTGATACAGTGATGGATGCATAGATTCGCATGAGCCTGTGTCGCCTCAGAAGCTCTTGAGAATCTGTGCCTCTTGTTTGGAAAGTAACCCTTCTCATCCTGATACACAATTGCTTGAAATACATTTGACTATTATCGTTCAAGGGTGGTGCCAGAACAGCGTGGCGCCTCAGGTGCCAAGCTATTCTTGCACCACTCTTGAACTAAAATGGTTGATCTATCTCCTAATCAGTATTATAGCCTTCATAGGACAATTGGCAACTTTTACAAAAAAATCAGCCTCACAATGCAATGGGTTAACAGTGTCAACATAAGTGTGCTTTAATGTTAAAAATAATTGACCAACTGACTGATTAATTGGCTCGTTTGATTCTGTTTTTAAAGCACTGTAATTTTGAAGAATTTTATATCAACTGAACTGTTCATTTTTCTTATAAAACAACATAAACAGTCAACATGTTAGTTTTTCTTGTGTTTATTTATTTGGTAATGGATGATTATTGATTGATTATTTATTTTTGCAGATGTTGCTGCCACCAAGATATGAGGATGCCATGAAGACTCAGTCTGCTCAGGCCCCTCCCCCACCCTATGCTCAGTAAACCCCCTCAAATCCACCCCCTTCTGCTGACAGTTTCACTTCACCACATATGAGTTGAGCCCCCCAGAAATATGCGATTGCAAATTGAGTTGTAAGATCTAAAGCACGTAAAGTTAACTTTGTTACAAATTGTTGATTTGAATTTTTGTAAGGCATGTGCCTTATCCAAACTAACAATTTATCTCAAAGCTGACATTTAGTGCTTTCTAATGGCTCAGTTTACAATTTAGTATCTTTGTGTGTGTGAACATGTGACATAGCAAGCAGAGGTAGTGGTTTGACTGAGGATGCTCTGATTTTACCACAGATGCAGGAAAAAGATTCCCTTGTACATGTAGTCCTGTACAGTCAAAAGTGTAAAATAAGATGGTGTGGCCAAACAGCAAAGGGACGAGCGTGCATCTCACATTGCAGACACTCACAAAGTGTGGCATACTGTCCTTATGAAATGAAACAGAAAAATAACATTACAGTGTCTGATAGAGAGTTCTGTAATAACACCATTGCTTGTACTGTTTAGAAATTATTGTGGAAAACAGCAGTTTAGGTGCCCTTTTCATGCTAGCTGCAAACCTGATGAAAAAAAACAAAAACAGGCTATCAGTGTCACTACATTTTATTTCATCCCTGTTAATACAGGTACTGCAATGATTTGACTTTTGAGTTCATTTTTGTATAATTGATTCCTCCCTCTGTCTGTGGTAATGAAATAGTTTACAGTTGGTAGTTAAACACAAGAGTCTGCAGTTGCTCTTGTGTTAAAGGCTGTGGTGTGTTGAGAGTACTGGCTACAATAGCACAGAAATATCAAGAATATATAATCAATGTCTCTTGTGTTGAACACATTTCATTCTCATTGCAATTATGTATTTTCAGTTTTCGTTTGTCCTCTCTGGATAATCTTTATGTTTTGATAATCTAAAAAGTTTATTACAATGTAACCCGTTTGTGCATTCATCCACCGTTACTGTAAACAGTAAAGGAGGCTGCATTCACAAGGGGGTTAAAGTACCAGTTATATATGGAAGTCTGCAGTTTTATTTTTGGAGCAGGTACTTTTGGTACTATTTACTTAACAGCAAACTATTGTTCTTGCTTTGAACGAATCAGAGTTGGGTTTCTTCCGTGAACATTATGATGTGTCTCTAAATTCCACTTTGTCTTTTTTTTTGTATTTGTGCATAGAAATAGATGAGTAGAATTTTAATCATGTGCATATTTATTATGTGAATTAAGTTAATCTTAATGTCACTGAGTTTGATGAAATCAATTGACATTGGGGTGTTCAGACCTGTAACAGATAGCCACTTTTTTTCTTTTTTTTTACCTTTTAAATTATGTGTTAAATTCTCCCTTTGATTTTGTATATTTTACACTTGAGACAGGGTTCCATTTAGATTTATTCTTTTAACCCCTTGTGCATGCAGACACTGATACTGTTTACAGTACTGGTGGCTGCATGCTCATGGGCTTAAGCGAATTGGTACATGTATTTATTTTTGGTTTTCAGGGGAATATATTTTTGGGTTTTGGAGCAGAGTGTTGTTTGGTATGTGATGTGGGTTAAATAGTGCATTATGTCACTAGGCTATAATACAGCTGTGTTACTGCATATTATGTACATATGCACCTTGTGGACGGTCGTACATAATTATTTTCGTGTAAATATATTAGGTACCTACCGTTGTACCCTCCTGTCTTGTTTCATTTCGATTTGTCTTTCATGAATTTGGTGCATTCTGTTTTGTTTTTGTGTGTGACAGTGGCATATTTCTATACTCTTTACCTTTTAGCTATGTTTTCCTCCCGTCGTGTATGTATGGTACACTCGGATTTTCTATGTAGATGTTGCAGGGTTGTATCAGTGTTTGTGGAATACATTGTTGGTTAAGAGTATAGATTTAGTTATCATCTTTTCATGGCAGAAAGTATCATTTCTTGCAAAATAAGTCTACCGCCTGATGGTGTCATTATCCAACTGACAACTGCAAATAACTGTTCAGGCTGTGTTTGTGAAGAAGTACTCCTGTTGACTGTTATTATAATATATGTCAAGTAATTATTTATGTACATTGAAGACTTTGCACCTTCGTGGTCAAATGTCATCTTTGTCTTTCTTCTCATTTGTGCTGTTACTGCAAGCCTGCTGTACCATGTACAGGTGATTATGACGTTTCCCTGTGGAAAAGGCTACAATCACCTTTATGCACGTTTCCCTGTGGAAAAGGCTACAATCACCTTTATGCAGACTGTAAGACCACTTCTCCTTGAGAATTTTTTTAAAAAGATATTACATTTTAATGTGTACAGAAAATCTGAAGAAATTTTTGTAATTTCTGCTGATACTGGGACAGTCAACTTGGGGAGGCCAGATGTTTTGGACATGGTATGCAGTTAACCCTTTCATGTTGGTAACAGTTTTAGTCGCGATGATTCCAGCAGGAATCATTGTGACTAAAACTGCTACTGAGATGCAGAGGGTTAAACTGCAGGTGCCAATTTTGCACTTGTAGGTTCTGCACTTGTAGGATCTGCACAGCTGTGTTAATCCTGCATACTTGTGCATTATACCATCTGTCATTTTCATCTCTGATGTCAACTTAACACATTCTACCTGACGACTGAAATCCCCAAATTTTGAAGGTGCCCTCTGAAGGACTGCATTACAATTCTAGAGACAGATTGAGCATAATAGTTTAAGGGTGGTGCCAGAATAGCTTGGCGCCTATTCTGGCACCACCCTTGAACTATCATGCTTGATCCATGTCTTCTTGTGGTGTGTCCGGGCTGAATGAGTTAAGTGACTGATAACAGGTGCATGAAGCTGTGATAGTGCTTTGATAGGTCTCTGAGCCACAACCTTTCGTACCACTGGCTTTTTCTGCTCGCTTTCGTTCTCACCTTTTTCTGTTCCCAAACACACTGTTTCATTTATTTCAACACACCGTATATTGAAATTTTCATTTGAACATACAGTGTATTCAAGTAATAAGAAAAATAATAATAATGAAAAATGAATTTGTCTATTTTCTGCTTATTTGATGTTTTGGTTCTTTTTCAGATTAAAATAACCTTAACACGTTCTTTTTACCAGGTCTCCTCTGCGAAAGTGTCTTTAGTTGGTTTTTGTATGAAATCAATCCATTAAAATTATTCAAATTTAATGTTGTGTTTTGTCTATAAGCTCATCGTATTCATGTTTCTGTTATATTTGGTATAAGTGGAATAAAATTGTGGCTTGAACATTCTTTCTTTTTTATATTATTGTAAAATTGGTTTCAGTCTGACATACCCCATATTATTGTGTATTCTGTACAATCGCCGGAACACCGTGCTTCAGTATTAGTCAGCAAGAGGCACAGATCCACATGAGCAGCTTCAGGCACTCAAGAGAAACTATGTTTCTAGCAGATGGAAGGAACTGCAGTGAACATGACACCTCGGAAAGGTCATGGGTCACAAGATCAGGAAATATATCCCTAATAGCTGTTGTTTTTTCTCAAATACTATTTACAACTTCCATCCCAAACCTGGTACAGAGTTGCCTGATGGTAAGACCTTCCTATGCATGCTAATTTGGATGACCCCTCATAAAGGTCAATGGTCACGAGATCAGTAAATGATGTGAAAAATGTTCTTTTTGGCTCATGTGTGAAAGAAAAGTCAGTATGTTCTGGGCAAGTGGTCGTCCGTCCATCGTCCATTGTAAACTGTAACATTGGCATTTTCTCGGAGACTATTCAAGCTACAGTCTTCAAACTTGGCTCAAGGATACAGTGTGCCAAGACCTTTCTAAACATACCAATTTCAGTGACCTCTCACAAAGGTCACGGGGGATCAGAAAATACATGTATATCAAAAATAGCTATATTTTGACCCATAATATTTTTCTCAAATACTTTTCACAACTTCAAACCCAAACTTTGTACAAAGATACCCGATGGTAAGACCTTTCTATGCATACTAATTTGGTTGATCCGTCAGAAAGGTCGAGGGTCACAGATCAGGAAATAGGTAAAAAATAGCCATATTTTGACAAAAGATGTTTTTCTCAAACACTATTCACAACTTCAAACCCAAACTTGCTACAGAGATGCCTGATGGTAAGACCTATCTATGCATACTAATTTGGATGACCCCTCAGAAAAGTCAAGGGTCACAAGAGCACAGGAAATAGGTTCAAAATAGCCATATTTTGGCAAGAAATGTTTTTTTTTTTTTATCAATTACTATACACAACTTCAAACTTAAACTTGGCGCAAAGGCAGCTGATGATAAGACCTTCCTACTAATTTAGACGACTCATCGTAAAGGTCAAGGGTCATGGGGGTTTCACAGATGTGTGAAAACTGATTACATTTGGAGAAAATATTTTGTTGGTGCAGTAGCCATCCCTTTGCTTATTGTCACACGTGTGGATTTGTCATACATGTGAGCCATAAGAGCCTTTGTTGTTGGGGTAGAATTTTAGTTTTTATCAGGATTTTTGCAGAACATTTCAACCAAATTTAAGCAGAAAGGTAGCTGATGATAAGATTTTCCTAGGCATATGAATTTGGTTCACTACTCACAAAGTCAAGGGTCATGGTAGGTTAACAAGTGAAAAATGCGTAAATTTTGAGAAAAAGAATTTTTCTCTAAAATGTATTTTTTCGAAAAATACTTACCGATGACATTACTATTAAAAATGTGTCTTAGCACAATTTCAGCCTTAATTGGTTGTGTACCTGTATGGCAGGGGAGGCAACTAGGGGCGCCCTAACCTAGCCAGTATCCAACCCATGGCCGCCACAATGTCTTTGACGGCGCAGTTGCGGTCGAATGCAAGGCTTGCGGCCATGGCTCTGACCTCGTGCGCCCTGATGTTCATTCGTTTGGCTGCATCAGGGGAGAGGTCCTGGTAGGCAGAGCGTATCACCCATCGAAGACAGGAGAAAATCGTCTGGGCAGAGATGTCAGTTCTACCTGGGGACAGAGGGAGGAATAGGCGTGTGCGCCCCCTGCGTAGAGGCTTGGTAAGGCTCTCACCGGGTCCTGCTGTCTGGTCTCCCGGGCAGGGTTAGAATCCCTCAATGGCCGAATGGAGATCACCTTTGGGGCGGCCAAAGGAGACCGGGTCTTGGCTAGGAAAGCGGCCGGATCGGTCAGTAGTTGCACAGAGCCATCCGTCCGGAACTGTAAGCAGGAGGGGCGTGCTGATAAAGCATGCAGTTCGCTGACCCTGGAAGCCGTGGCGAGGACCAGTAGAAAGCAGGTCTTCCGCGTCACGTCGGTCAACCGCGCCATACGGAGCGGTTTGAATCGGTCCGAGCTGAGCCACGTTAGCACCCAGGGTAGGTCCCATCGTGGAATCAGCAAGCGAAGGGCAATACGTTGTAGACCAAAGTGGGCCATGAGGTCGGCGAGGTCTTTGCAGTCACCAGGGTCCGGCTGGCTCAAATGGCGGTAAGTGTCGGCGATAGCCAGAGTGGTGATCGGCGCCAAAAGCTGGTCGGTGAAGAGCCAGAGGAAGAACTCAGCCAGCTGGGGGACCGTCAGATCCGTGGGGGAGAGGCGCATGTCGTCACACCAGTCGCACAGGACTCGCCACTTTCCCTCGTAAACTCGTCTGGTCGAGGGTCTGCGGGCTTTAGCGATAGCTTCCACTGCTGCACTTGAGAAGCCTCTAGCGGCGAGGGCTTGCCGCACAATCTCCAGGCGTGGAGGAGGAGTCGTTCGGGGCACGGATGGTACAGCGCCTGCCGTGGTTGCTTGAGCATCGTGTGTGGGGTGGGGAGCCGCAGAAGGGTGTGGGGGGGAGACGTGGCCAGGTTCAGGAGGTCGGTGGTCCACGACTTACTTACGCCTGTCACCCCTCCCAGGGTATATGCCGTCGACGAGAGACCTCCAGCGACTCCTGTCCTGTGCTTCTTCGATTTTACTCCAGGTGGTTCTCAGTCTCTTGATGTCTGCTTGGAGGTCTCGACGCCAGGTGTTTCTCGGCCTGCCTCTTTTCCTCTTTCCCTGGGGGTTCGATGACAATGCCTGCCTAGTGATACTGGAAGCTGGCTTTCTCAGACTGACCAATCCATCCCTATCTTCTTCGCCCAATTTCATTCTCTGGTGTTATCTGCTCTGTTCTCTCCCAGAGTCTGACGTTGCTGATCTTCTGTGGCCAGTGGATTTTCAAAATTCTTCTAAGGCTGTTTATGAAGATCTGTACTCTGTTGACTGTGGTTTTTATCAATCTCCAAGTCTTTGCTCCAAACAGGAGAACTGCTTTTACGTTGGAATTGAAAATCCGGACTTAATAATAATAATAATAATACCGTTATTATATGGGCGCTTTTTCTCAATTTTTGGGCAAATCGACTCAAAGCGCCGCGAACTGAAACCCAACACGCACACTCATGTAACAGACACGGATTTACGCCATTTAAGACAAACACAGTACAAGACAGACGAAGGGCCAGTTCAGCTACTGAAGTTACAGAGATTTTTGATCGCTTGTATTTGAAATTTGTAAAGTGGCCTGAAACCGGTACCAAAGTGTGGGGGGTGGAAGAACCGGAGTACCCGGAGAAAGAACTCCCGACAAAGACAATGAGGCTGAACGCAACCAGGGAAGAACCAGTCTTGCTTGCTGACATCTGCATCAGTGCCGCCTTTGGTGTGTTGTGACAGCTCTCTGGAACTCCACACTTTTTTCAACTGGAGAAAGGCTGCTCTGGCTTTACCGATTCGTGCTCTGACATCTGCATCAGTGCCGCCTTTTTTTTTTGTCTATGATGCTCCCGAGATAGGTGAAGGACTCCAACGGGGTGCCAGCAAGCAAGACTGGTTCTTCCCTGGTTGCGTTCAGCCTCATTGTCTTTGTTTTCTGTTTGTGGATGGTGAGGCCCACTTGGAACGAGATGTCAGCAAGCCTCGTGGTTTGGTCCTGCATCTGTTGATGAGTGTGGGACAGTAAAGCCAAGTCATCTGCAAAATTGAGGTCGTCAAGCTGTGTCCACAGTGTCCACTGTATTCCACTTCGTCTGTGCTCTGTGGTCCTCTTCATGACCCAGTCTATGGCCAGTAGGAAGAAGAACGGAGACAGCAAACACCCCTGCCTGACACCGGTTCTGCCCTGGAGCTCCCTGGTGGACTGCCCTTCGTGGATCACGCGACATGTCATGCCATCGTAGCTGCTCTTGATCAGGCGGACGAGCTTTGTGGGTACCCCGTAGTGTCGTAGGAGTTTCCACAGAGTCTCTCGGTCCACGCTGTCAAATGCTTTCTCGTAATCCACAAAGTTGATGTACAGCGGGGAGCTCCACTCCAGAGACTGTTCCACAATGATGCGGAGAGTGGCGATCTGGTCTGTACATGATCGGTTTTTCCTGAATCCTGCTTGCTGGTCTCTCAGCTGGGGTTCGACGGAGCTCTTTATTCTCTCCAGGATGATCCTGTTGAAGACCTTTCCTGGTACTGACAGCAAGGTGATTCCTCTGTAGTTGGAACACTTGCTGAGGTCGCCTTTCTTGGGAAGCTTGATTAGGTACCCCTCCTTCCAGTCAGCCGGCATCACCTCCTCTTCCCAGATCTTTCCCAACAGTGGGTACAGCAGCTCTACTGTTGTCTCTAGGTCTGCTTTCAGAGCCTCCGCTGGGATGCCATCTGGCCCTGCTGCTTTGCCGTTCTTCAAAAATGCCACTGCTCTTCTGATCTCTTCCCGGCTGGGTCTGTCACAGCTGATAGGTAGGTCGGTCTCTGCCGGCTGGATGTCTGGGGGGTCGGGTGGGCTGGGTCTGTTCAGTAACTCTTCAAAATACTCGGCCCATCTGTCGAGTTGGTCTGCTCTGTATGCAATAGGCTTGCCTTCTTTGTCTTTTACTGGTCTTTCTGTATGGCCATACTTGCCCGACAATCTTCTGGTAATGTCGTAGAGCTGTTTCATGTTGCCGCTGCCTGCTGCCTGTTCTGCCTCTGCTGCCAGGCTGTCTGTGTAGGCCCTCTTGTCTGCCCTAATAATCCTCTTCACCTCGGGATTGGCTTCTGAGTATTCCTCCTGTGCCCTTGCTTTGGTTGCTCTCGTGCGACTGTTGTTGACAACTGCTTTCTTCTGCTTCCTCACTTTTATCTTCTTCAAGGTCTGTGCCGACAGCCAGTCCTTGTGATGGTGTTTCCTGAACCCTACAGTGTCTTTGCAGGTTGAGTTCAGCGCCTCTCTAACTGCCTTCCACTGCTGCTCTGTGGTGACCGCCTACTCATCATTTACTAGCTTCTTTAGCGCTTGAAACCGGTTGGACAGCACCAGTTTGAACTCTTCTCTCACTCCAGTCTCTCTCAGGAGGCCTACATTATAGCGCTGTCTTCTTGTTGTCTCTGTGCGGCTTTTCTTTAACTTGAGCTTTATTCTTAAGGTAAGCAGATGATCGTCTGAGGTGACATCTGCTCCCCTCCTCACTCGAACATCTTGAAGGGATCTTCTAAATTTCTTGCTAATGCAGATTATGGTCTATTTGGTTCTCTGAAGTATGGTCAGGTGAGACCCAAGTTGCTTTGTGTATTCTTCTGTGTGGGAAGATGCTGCCTCCAATGACAAGTCTGTTTAGAGCACAAAAGTCTACAAACCTCTCCCCGTTTTCACTCATCTCCCCTAGTCCCTGTCTCCCCATCACCTCTTCATATCCGGCGTTGTCCTTCCCTATTTTGGCATTAAAATCGCCCATGACGATGGTGATGTCTCGCTCCGCACATTTGTCCACAGCACTCTGGAGTCGGTCGTAGAACTCGTGTTTCTCTTCCTCGTCACTGTCATTAGTGGGCGCATAACACTGGATGACGTTCAGCTTGAGCTTTTTCTTGGTTCTAAAGGCTGCTGTGATAATTCTTGGCCCAAGAGGTTCCCAGCCCATCAGCGCTCTCTGTGCCACTGGTGACAGCATGAATGCTACTCCTTCTGTATGGGGGGCATTCTCCTCTTCATGACCTGAATACAGAATCATCTCCCCACTTAACAGCCTTTTCTGGCCAGACTGCGTCCATCTGGCTTCACTGATAGGAAAGGTTGTACTTTTGCATTTCCGCTGCTATCTGGGCGGCCTTGACGCTCTGGTACATGGTCTTGACATTCCATGTGCTCATGGTTGTGTCCCTGGATAGAGAGAGGCGGCTCGGTCCTGTGGCTTCCGAAGACTTCCGGCTTTCACCACAGGACGTCATAAATCTTCTGGTAGAAGAACCTTCCTCCTCCAGGAAATAAATTGCTGTTTGTCTTTTCGTCGGCGTTTTTGTAGCTATTTCCTTATTTGCAAGGCGGGGAAGCTACCCCCACGCCCTTACTAGGAGGACCAGGGGTTTTCTGTCGGGGTCACCTTCCCTTAGACCATGTTGGTTCACGGCACCTTATTTCATTCGGTGCACCCCTCTTGCGAGGGACCCCTATCCACCACCCAGGGGACGCGCCTCAACGCCATATGGTCCCAGCGCGAGGGGTCCACGACTTGGTCCAGCAGAAAGGAGCCACCAGGAACAGGACCGCGTTGCAACCCCTGAGCTTGAGCAGGACCTTGGGGACGAGCACCGTAGGCGGGTAGGCGTACACGACGAGGCCGTCCCAAGGAATGGAGAGAGCGTCGACTGCCCAGGCTAGCGGGTCTGAAATGGGGGAGACGAAGAGGGGAAGCTGGCGATTGACTGAAGAGGTTGATCATGGGGGGTCTCCCATTCTGCGCAGATCATCCGAAAGATGTCCATCCGGAGTGCCCACACGGTGTGGAGAAGCTGGCCGCATCGCGAGAGGGAGTCGGCTAGGACATTCAGATGGCCCAGGATGTGTCTCGCCCAGAGAGAGATGCCTCGATCTTCGCACCACTGGAGCACCTAGTAGAGGATGATGCAGAGGGAGGGGGAGCGCGTCCCGCCCTGCTTCTGGATGTAGGAGACTACCGTGGAGTTGTCTGAGAGGACGAGAAGCTCCTGGTGTCGCAGACGAGATTCCCACGCGATGAGGGTTTGCCAGACTGCTTTCAGATCTAACCAGTTGATGTGCTGGGCCACGAGGTCCGGGGGCCAGACGCCGGAGGCTGTGGAGAACATCGGCAGCAGGTGTGCGCCCCAGCTGGAGAGACTTGCGTTGAGGCAAAGGGACAGCTGGGGTGGGGGCGAGTAGAGGGGAACTCCTGTCGCGAGCCAGCAGGGATCCGCCCAGCGAAGAAGATGAGGACAGAGCATCGGCAGCACCGGAAACCCGAGACTCGAGGTCGCCCGTCGAGGGTCGCCAATGTAGAAGCAGGTGCAGCTGAAGCGGGCGGCAGTAGAGACGGCCGAGGGGCAGAAGGTCTGCTGCCGCACTCATCAGACCCAGAAGCTGAAGCCACATCCTGGCGGGGCTAGCCTCCACTTGAGACACCTGTCGCGCCAGGTTCGCCAACTTCTGAATTCGTTGCTCTGGAAGCCTCACCTCGTTGAGATCAGTGCAAAATTCCATCCCTAGGTGAATGAAGCGGTGAGACGACGCGAGGTCGGACTTGCCCACATTGACCAGGAAACCGAGCCTGTCGAGCAGATCTAGTAGCGCATCTCGGTCCTTCTCCGAGGCGGCCTCCGACTGGTTCCGCAAGAGGAGATCGTCCAGGTAGTTCGACGCGGGGCTCAAAGACGTCCGTCTGGCCCTGGCGACGACTGCGTCCATGATGCGGGTGAACCGAAGGGAAATGGTAGACCACGCCGCCGAAGTCGGAGTTGCAGGTAACATCTGGAGGCGGGGTGCATGGGAACGTGCAGATACGCATCCGACAGGTCGAGGCTGACGGCAAAGTCCATTGGCTGCACTGCGGCCCGGGCGGTCTCCATGCGGAAGGGCGGGTCGGCGATGAACTTGTTCAACGCGGAGAGGTCGATGACAGGGCGCCACTTACTGCCAGGCTTGGGTACCACGAAGAGGCGGCTGACGAAGGCTGGGGAGTCGTGTCGCGCCACACCTCCGTCGCGGCCTTCTGAAGCAAGGCGGCGACCTCGTTGCGTCGTTGTGGCGCCCGCTCTGAGCTGGTCCGTTGGCACCGGGGTTCACAGGGGCGAGCAGCGAAGGGGGGAGAGCGAAAGGAGATCAGCAGTCCCTCGGAGACGTTGGAGAGGATCCACGGGTTGTTTGACAGCAGCGACCGCCACACGTCGCTGCGGAGAGCAAACCTCCCGCCGACAGGAGACCCGGAGACGGTCGGCGGGGGCCGGGGAAGTAGGTCAGTGGGCCCTGCCCCGCCCGGGGCGACGGGCGAGCCTGGGTCCGGCAGGGCCGGGGAGCGGCCAAAGGCCGGGGCTTGGGGGGGGGGGGGGGGTCGGGCGAGAGGAGGGTCTGCCGGACCGCAGGGCGCGACCCACGGCCTGAAAGCGGGCGGGAGCGGAGCGGCTGGGCCAAACGTCCTTGTTCTCTTCCTTCACTGCCTGCCACGTAGGGCCGAAAAGGAGGAGAGAACCGCCGAGCGGAGCTTGGCGTAGCTGCGTCTTCACGTCAGTCGGAAGGTTGCAGTCGCGCAGTAAGGCATCCTGACGCATCAGGTCACAATTAGGCCATGGTGTTGACGGCGGTGTGGTACGCCGCGCGGTTGGCGGAGACCGCCAGAGCCAGGGTGCCCCCCAAGAGTGGAGCGAGCGAAGGATTCCAGGCCTCCTCAACATGTCGAACCATAGTTTGCGTGACCAGGTCCAGAAATCCCGCCGACGCGAGGGCATTGCGCATTAAGGTAGCAGTCCTGTACAGGCCGGCGGGAAGGTGCCGCAGGCGAGAGGTACCCGTCAGAGACAGCGCCGGGGAATCCAATGCTGGGAGTGGGCAGGCGAAGGCTTGCAAGTGACCGGCGTACCACTTCTGGCTGAAGGCGATGTCCAAGTCAGGCCACTTGGAGTCGGAGCCTAAGGCGCCCTGCAGCGGAGGAGCGGAAAAGGCGTCGCGGATGTCCCGGAATCCAGGCGGCTGGGGCAGAGACTTGAAACGCTTGTTCTGCCGCGCGGTATCGACGAAGAACGAAGCTTTCCTCTTAAGGGGGGGGGGGGGGGAGGTGGGCAGTCTTCCGGGGGAAGACACGCAGCGATGAGACGCGCCGCCTCATCCAGGGCTCGGAGTGTCTCGTATCTATGGCCCGCGGCGGTCGGCTGCGACGTCGAGTCTTCCAGAGAGGGCGCGCGCCTGGAGGTCGCTGAATCGTCATCCCGGAAAAGCGCCGAGGCTGAATCTTCCGGGGCCAGGCTGAGGGCATCAACATCTTCCGGGCGCGCGGGAGAGCGGCGGGAGGGCAACTGTATCCTACGTCGGTGAGCGGGGGACCCGCTAGCGGCGTCCCGTCGTGCCGCCGTCGCGCTGAGGGGAGACCTTCTCACCTCTCAGCGGTGCCGCGAAGAGTGAACAGAGTCCCGCAATGTCCTCCGCGAAGAAACCGAACTGCGACTCGAGGACCGGTGATCATACGGCGGGCGGCGGAAGCCTGGAGGAAGAGAAGTGCCGGGAATGGCGCCGAGACGGGGAAGACGAACGGTCAGACCGGCGGGGCGAGGAGTGCAGCAGCGCGCGCGGTGACGGTCCACGCTTCGAGCGATGCGTCGAGTGAGGGCGAACAGTGGCAGGCCTGTCGGGCATAGAGCGACGGCGGTCATCTCTAACGCGGGGAGCCATCCAGGAGCGTGAAGTCCTGTCCCGTGAGCGCGAACGACGCCGGATCTCGGGTGTCTGTCGCGAATTCCTATCCCCGAGTACCCTGCCCGCACTGGAGGGTAGGCGGGGCGATCGATCTCCCTGTGGGCTAGACTCGACAGCACCTGACGAGCGTAACACCACTTCAACGACCTCACCAGGCCCAGGGTACTTTGTAAAGGCCCTGGGGCTAGGAGCCGTACGTGCGTGCTGGTCTTGCCCTGAAGGCCTGGAGGGTTGTATTCCATCAGCCGCGCCTATCCCCGGGCCGGCATGGGTGGGGAGGCGGGTCGTGTAAGCACGCTGTGGGCCAGACTCCAAACGGTTACTCACATCAGTTCGGGATCTGGCACGCTGTCCGAAGTCCTAGGATCGGAAACGCCCGTTGTAGCTCGTGTCGTCCAAGTGTCCACCTCCGGGGGCAAACGTCTCATCGCATCCACCGAGGAGGTAGGGGGGCGATAGCCGGTGCTTGCTCTCGGGCTGGTGTCGGCCGTTCGCGGTGATAGAAGCCCCAAAGCTGCGACCACTGTTCCTCCTGCCAGGGGGTGCAGGTAGCACATGGGTGAGTGGAGGCGCAGCCGGAACAAGGCAAGCATACTGCATGCTGGTCACTCGGCCATTGGAAATTTCCTCAACGCGTGCAGGAGCGTACTTGCAAACTGCAAAACATAGTGCACAGTGAGAGAAGGACGAGCGTGGCTCTCCGAGGCCGCGCAACCGCGTACGCGAGAGAAGGCGAATCGAACACAAGCGAATTGCACGGGTAGTGCCGACGCCCGGCGCTCTACTCTCCCACCCAGAGCGCCGGTCGAGGGCAGCAACCGCGGTTTTACCTTGCCATGTCGGAGAGGTCCGCCGGCCAAGACAAGGTACCACTGTGTCGTAGAGGCGTAGAGGCACCCGGTGGTAGAGGTCCCTCAACGAAGACGCCAAGCTCGCACCGTGAAAACAGAAGACCCCGCAGGCACTGCACACGGTAAGCAAGTCCAAGTCGCCAGCACCACAAGTCCGCGGAAATCCTCGCAGGCTGCACCAACGACGGTAAATCCAAGCTAGCACAGTGAACAGCGTAACTCAGGCTAGCAGAGAGCACACGGGAGCAACCCAAGTGAAGCAACCGGTCACACCGTACACAGTCCATGCGCAGAAGAGTAGGTACACAACCGTCCAAGGCTAGCTAAGAAACAGACTGGCGGGAATCCGGTGAGCGCGTGACCGGATGGGGATGGACAGGAGGCTACTCGGGATACTGGGTAGTCTAGGGCGCCCCTAGTTGTCTCCCCTGCCATACAGGTACACAACCAATTTTGGCTGAAATTGTGCTAGCTAAGACACATTCCTAATAGTAATGTCATCGGTAATGTATTTTGAGGAAACAAAGATAAATTTCTCTGGTACAAAAATCAACCCTTTTCTTATTGTTTGTAGAACATTTGAACACTTGCTTATTTCAGTGACCTCATTTGGAAAGGTTAAGGTCAGTTTAATCATCGGTCATGCACATGAGCCTTAATGGCTTTGCCATCTTTGTTATCCTTCACTTTTAATCTTTGCAAGCAGGTCGGCATTAACCCATTATATCCTGAGGCTGATTTTGTAAACATTTGATTATTGTTCTATGAAGGCTACATTACAGATTAGTAGATAGACCAACAGGTTTGGCAGAATAGCGAGGCGCCAAGCTATTCTGCCACCACCCTTGAACTATCAGTCACATTTATTTCAAGCAATGAGTGTATCGAAATAAAAAGAGTCACTCATGACTAGACTTACTCGTACATGACATACTCAGACATGACTCCTTTTACTCATAGTATACGACATAACACTGCACAACAAAAAAGAACCAGCGGTGAAAGGGTACACGTGGCAGGTTTCAGTTTGTGTGTGTACGTGTATGGCGCGCGTGCATGTAGTGTGGGTGGGTGTGTGTGTGTCAGTGTGTATGTGTGTGATCAGTCATGTGTGTGTGACATCTCTATCATAATTTAAACTAAAACTGTGATGTAAACCGGGCTATTAATAAGACCAGCTCATGGCGGGAAAGGAGTAAGGTTAAAGGCATATAAAAAAGGTCATAAATAAATATTAAAGACAGCGCCGGATCAATCAATTTTTCAAGGGTTGGGGGGGGGGGGCCCAACGACAATGTAAAAACTGTACACTGTTGTAATTGTGACGGTACAGTGGAAAGAGGTGGGAGGGGTAGGGGGTGCTGCAATAACATTAAAGCATCCCCCCCCCCCCCCGCCTCCTTCTCGGACCATGTTGTAGACTGGCAGTGAATGATTATTTTTTTTTTAAGCCGGGGTGGGGGGGGGGGGGCGGGGGGTGCTGTAAAACCAAAGCACCCCCCCCCCCTGGATCCGGCCCTGAAAGAAAATTAAAGCTATCTGCCCCACTCGTGCCAGGCCTTGATTGCAAAAATTCTCCCATAATACGGGTCAAGGTTGTCTTGCCTCAACTAGGACATTTCTTCTTCTTTTCATAAACAATGTGAGTAGGTACACCTACTACAGGTTGCCTTTCGAGCGTAACGGGGAAGGAACTCTCCTGCAAAGCAGAACAGAAACGTCTTTGATTTTAGAATTTAAGTACGCCCATTTGTCCAGCAGTATTGTAAGACATACAAAAAAGATCAGTTTATAAAGGACATACATGTATTGCGAACTATGAACTCTTTATTGCTTGGATTAGCTCCCCCCCCCCCCCCCCCCCACTTCCCAGTAGCAACATGTTTTCGGGCCCATAACGGCCGCAATGGGCCCGAACACAAACGTGAGCGGGCCCACAGCGGCCGTCGTGGGCCCGAATACCATTGCTTTCGCTTTCGAACAAACTGTCAATCATATTTAAGATGATAAACCCTCTGTGTAAGAACTCAATTTGAAAAGACAGAACACATCTCGGGTACCGGTACTGTGATGTACCACTGAAAACAGTAGCAAGCCGAGAACGCGAAAGGTCATCGGGCCGTCTACGTCGGCCCGATGACCTTTGCTTGCTGGGAGGTTATCAGTGTGATATAGGCTGTTTTTTTTTTTCTTTCTTTCTTTCTGACTAAGACTAAGAAATAGAAATCCTTCAGTGATAACCAAACACTGCATGTTACATGTGTGTTACTGCGGTCGGTTTCACTTGCTATTTGGTCAGCAGGAGCACGAAGGTGCATTTTCCAAACTGCCCACAAACGGTCGTGTCAATTCCGCTGTGAATGTAAGTAATCTTTTGATTATATTTTAAATGTGATTTCCTTTCATTATAATTATGAACAAAGTTTATTCTGACAAACAAACACACAAGCAGGCAAACTCTCAAGCAGCTAACAAAACGGATGCAACTGACAACAAACTAAACCAAATGTGTGCAGTTTTTTTTAATTAAAAAAAACAAAAACAAGGACTGTCGTGACTCCCACCACACCCTCCCAACTCACAAACTCTTTCCCTGGATAAAACTGAAGAAATGCATTTTGTACTGCGGCGGAACATGTTGCTTCAGTCTTAGCAAGAGGCATAGATCCTCATGAGCAGCGTAAGGCGCTTATGAGAATCTGAGCTTCTTGCAGGAGGAAGGAACATACAGCACTTGTGTTTGTGCGTCTGTGCAGGGGCGGATCGAGGGGAAGGAGGGGGGTTGGAGAAAGGTCACAGGGTGGCCCACATCCCATATCCCAGCCCAAACAATTTTTTTTTTCAAAATGCAATGTACATAATTATTTCCTTTCACCACCCCTTTTAAGGAATGTCACCACCACCCCCTCCCACATCCGACACCCTCCCCCCCCCCCCCCATTTTCCCCATTTGAGATTTTACATCCCCTCTTCCCCCCCCCCCCCCCCCCCCCCCCCACACTCCCAACACTCCTCCTAATCTTCCCGTCGCTTGATTTTTCGGCCAGTGGAATGTCCTCATCCATAACCCTAACCTATCTGATTTGCGTGTATTGTCATGGTCTTTCCAGCTTCAATATGCCCTGGAAGCGAATGAACATGAAAAGAAGGAAAAATGAACGTCAACACTTCGATAGTAACGGGTGTCTTGAGAGTAACGGGTATCTTCATGCTATCCGATAACTACCCCGCAATGCGCAAAAGGTCATCGGGCTGACGTCGGCCGCCGTTGACCCGCGCACAGCCGTGTGCGGGCCAAGTGCGGCCGAAGTCGGCCCGATGGCCTTTTGCGCACTGGTTCAGGCGTATTTGTATTATCTTTCAAGGAAATTCATACCAACGCCCTCCCCTCTCCCCCACCCCCACCCCCCGCCACTGTACCTACGCTTTTTGGCGGATGCAGGGGCTCGTGAGAATCTGCGCCTCAGTCTTGCAACTGGACTTTTTGTGTGTGTGGGGACGCTTCAGTTAGTTGATTTATCAACCCAGGCTTCGGCCTTCGGGATACATACTTTGACCCCCTTCAGGCCTACAAAAGTCCGTGTAAGAAACTCATGCTACCAATAACAGGTTAGTGAGCCGGCTATTTCCTCACCATGTTTATTAGAATTACTGACTTCCTAGTTAAGAGGGTAATTTACCCACCCACGTCAGTATTGTCAGTATTGAGAAACACTTCTCGGTCGACATCTCAAATAAAAATGATGGTTCCGCGGTATGAAGATCTAGAAAAACAAAAATGTACCTTAACGAGAGGCATAGATTCTCATGAGCCCCTGCAAGGGCCCATGAGAATCTATGCCTCTTGAATATGAACCCTCTTAACCCCACGGTTTCAAACTTTTGGAGGCATTGTCTAACGATTATGTACCAGCTGTAGGAGATAATAATAATAATAATAATAATACATAGTTCTTGTATAGCGCTGTTCTCCAGGAAAACACTGGACTCACTGCGCATGCACAACAGCACACCCTTTCTCTCTCAGACACACACGCACGATTATGCACTACTTTAAACCACCCCATCCCTTCCCCACACCTTACATTCACTTCCTCTGGGATCAGAATAGGTGGCAGTCAGTCAACAGTTAGCTAAATATGAGCTAAGTGTTAAATGCCCGACAAAAAAGAAAAGTCTTTAAGTGAGCCTTGAACTGTGACAATGTGGGCAGATTCCGTATTTCCGTTGGCAGCGAGTTCCACACACTTGGGGCGAAAAATGTGAAAGAACGCTCCCCGACAGTTTTCATGTTGAGCTTCGGGATTTTTAACAGCTTTTCACTGGAGGAACGGAGGGTGCGTGATGGCTGATAGGCAGACAGCTTGGCAGAAGGCGCCAAGCTCATCTGGCACTACCCTTGAATTATCATGATCAGTCCATCTCCTGCTGCAGGGTCACGGGGCTAAATGGGTCAATAGGTCTCAGGTTTACGATCATACGCCCTCTATAACCGCACCGGTCCAGTAGAGTTTCAACCCTTATGAATTTCACAGCTCGAAGACGTAACTGTGCCATGACCTTGAGGCATAGATTCTCACCAGCCCCTGCAACTGTAGGGTCTCATAGGAATCTATGTCCCTTGCAGATCTAGGGAATGGGTCTGGCCGAGGGTTACGCGGCGGTGGGGATGGGGGATGGTTTTTTATTTTTTTTTGGGGGGGATGAGGTGGGTGGGGGGACACGGAAGATCAAACGAGTGGAAAAGGGCGGGGGGGGGGGGGGGGGGGGGGAGGAGGGGTAGGGCAAGTTCATTCGAAAACTTAGGGGGTGGGAGAGGAGTATGCCAAAAGATTGGGGGGGGGGGGAGGAGGAAGCGGCTGCGTATCCCCTACGAGACCCCTAATATTCTACTATTCTACCCTTTTCTAGCCGGAAGGGGATGATGAGCTATGGGTGAGGGTGTAGAGGAGGAGCAGGGGCGGATCAGTTACCTCAAGGGGTGGGGGTGGGTGGGGGGAGGTGGGGATGGCGGGGTGGGGAGGTTCCAACGTTTTTGTTTGGGACCTCAACCTGACAGAAAAGGTCTCCCCAACGCTAGACCTTGCTTCCAGTGACCGAAAAAAATCAAACCGGCAACGGGGGAGGGGGGAGGGGGGGGGGGGGGAGACGCGTGTGTGCCAAGACTCTCGCCACGCCAAAATATCAAACAACAGGGGTGGGGGGGGGGGTACATGTGTGTGTGTGTGTGTGTGTGTGTTAAAACTCGCCAAAATATCAAAGGAGGGGAGGGGGGTCTAAACACCACAAAAAGGGACTTTGTTATAATATTTTAAAGAAATTTGGATCGGGGAGGGGGTGTGGCCGGGAGTCCGGCACCCCGGACCCCCCCCCCCTTCACCAGATCCGCCCCTGAGGAGGGCCAGGACCGTTTCAGTGACAGCTTGTTATATCCGCCTACTTATGCGGCATAGTCAGTGCTACCAGTAAGCTGGATTTTTCTTATGACAATGCTGCCCAACCGTGACCCCGGCCAATATAAATACACTAGCCCTGTCATGGTCCGTCATCCTTTACTTCCTTGTCTTCAGATCAGTCACTCTTGAACCGCTGGTCTTTGTCCGAGTGGGCAACGGGTGTATTACTTACAATACGGTGCGCAGGCATTTTCTTCAGTTTGTCAGTAGAGACCCCCGTTCCTGAAAGATGCATCGTTCTGGACTGATCGTTCCTCTGGTGGCGCTTGCCCTGGTGATGTCGGTTGACCACGCGAACGGTAAGGGGAAAAAAAGTGACTTTTACACGTTTAGCGTCAAGGGTCAAAATGATTAACCCCTTTACTGCGGAGAAAATTGAACACAACCCGATTCAGTGCAAGAGACATAGATCCTCATGAGCTCCCGCGACAGCGTGGGCTCATGAGGATCTATGTTTCTTGCTAAGACCAATTTCTATCACTATTCCTTGGAAGGTTGTGTCTTTGGGTCGTGGAAAGAACGAAGATTTTACGGAAACAAAATGAACGTACAGTGGCATAGAAGGAGTTAATCCCCTTATGCAGGCAGTCAGAACTGTGCTGTTTACAGTGTCGGCGCCGCTGCAAGCGCGATGGAGTTAATCCTTAAAGAGTATTTGAGTGGGCTCGTGTGGATCTATGCGTGTCCGTGAGACTGATACGAAAAAGTAAAACTGTCGAAGAGACTTCATGGGTGGCAAACACACACACACAATTATTTGTCATTACACGTTGTCTTTTTGTGTGTGTGTGCGCTGGGAGGGGTTAGTTAGTTAGTTATTTGGGTTTAACGCCGAAAAGGCGACTAAGGCCATCTCACGGCGGTGCTGGGAGGGGAAGGATGGGGTCGGGGGGAGAGGTGGGGGGTCGCGAAGGTGGTGGTATGCAGGTCCTAGATATCTATTATAAGAGAATAGAGGCTACACGCGTATACAATCGTTGGTCCAAAAAATTGGATTGACGGTGTTCCCGGCAAGACGCTCAATGCTTAGCCTCGACGCGCTACAGCAGGCGATGGATCCAACATCAGTAATTCAAGGGTAGTGCCAGATTAGCTTGGCGCCGTCAGGCGCCAAGCTAATCTGGCACTACCCTTGAATTATCATGGCCGATCCATCTTCTGTGGTATGTAGTCGTTAGGTGACACCTCCAAAATTTGTGAAATGCGGCCGTGGGATTAAAATGCCGGCTTTACTGTTACTTGGATTGTATTGTAAACCGTTGTTAAAGAGAGAGAAAACTTCCTGGAATACTGTTTGTGCATAGGAGCAATATTCCGATGACTTTAATTACCAGTTGTACTGGACACGAATCAAACATGCTATGACAGTTCAAGGGTAGTGTCAAACTGGCTTAGCGCTTTTCATACTGTGCTTGTCAAACTGGCTTAGTGTTTTTCCAAAGGCGTCAAGTAATTTGGCACTACCCATCAATTATCCTGGATAAGCCATATTAGGCCGTCTTTATAGTTCTTGTCAAGGACAGTCAAAACTAGTTTCTTTCTGTTTTGCCCGCAAAGTAAAGTTAAATACTGGTATTCATGAGGAAAACGGAGTTCAACCCCTTTTCCTCTGACGATACAGTTCAAGTTTCTTTTTCTCCACACCGACGTATACATAGTGAGACTATTGTCCTTCCTTGCTGGAACGTCAAGGAAACTTTGACAGGGATATCTTACTTCCTCATTTTAAGCATACGTATCTGGTTTTGCTATCTCGCCAGAGAGAGAAATGAAATGAAACTTTATTTTTCAAGGATAAATGATTAGGTACCTTCAATGACCTTTTTTCAAACATGTCCTTGCTAAGCTATAGCATGCACGTAAACACACATACACATAATTTTATATAATATATATATATTTTTTAGAGAGAGAGAGAAATGAAATGAAACTTTATTTTTCAAGGATAAATGATTAGGCCATAGCCCTGTTTTCAATCATGTCCTTGCTCACGCATACATCATCATCACACACACACACACACACACACACACACACACACACACACACACACACACACACACACACACAATCACACACACACACACACACATCGGAGTAAAAGTTAATAAGTACAGGAATAAACACACACACACACACACACACACATCGGGGTGAGAGAGAGAGAGAGAGGGGTAAGGATGTGCAGTAATTAAAATAATAAAGTTTTTATGCGTTTTTTTTTTATAATTTGTACCCACATTGTTATGTTTTATTATATCGTCTTTTGGAAATAGCAGAGCGCATGGAACCTAAAGACAATTTTCTGTTTATTTATTTTAAAACAGACAATAAAGTTGTCTTGACTCTTGATCTGTTTCTTGCGGTTCGATTGTGTCCGCATTCCCGGCACTCAGATGGCTCAAGGGTAGCATGTATGAAATAAGGACTGTCACTGTTTAGTTACCGCAACTTAGTTCACGTCCTCTTCCTATCTTCTTCCTACGGCAGGGATCGGCGAGTGCAGCACTGACGCAACCCTCTGCAACGACAATAAAGACAAGTGCAGCGCGGGTGGAGTCGACTACTGCTGCACTACGGGTTTCATCGTCAACGCCACTATTGTCAACGATCGGCTCCAGTTCTGCAAGTGTATGCAAACTCTGTTCGGACCTTCCGCCTCCGGTCACTTCTGCGACGTTCAGTTTAGCAGCGGAAGTGACGTCATGACCGGATCTTGGTTTGCCTGCATCGTAGCTACCCTTCTGGGTTTTATGCGTTCCATTCTAATAGCTTAGAGAGCGGAAAATATGATTGTGACTTCCATTGGTCCATTGACAAATTACGAACGTTATTAGGGTGTATCCGTGCTGGTCTGGGATATTGGACCTTACGGTCTAAGTCATAATCACAGACCAGCACAT
The DNA here is from genome assembly GCA_036245525.1 of Semisulcospira habei. NCBI lineage: Eukaryota > Metazoa > Mollusca > Gastropoda > Semisulcospiridae > Semisulcospira > Semisulcospira habei. The sequence continues at coordinate 159,644,156 of BTPG01000005.1, forward strand.
ATTTTATATTGAAAAGGTCTGACCAAGTTGAATATATCTTGTTCTTTTTTCTTTCTTTTTTTTCTGTTTGTTTGTTTGCTTGTTTTTAATTTTAGACTGAACTGCACGTTTTTAACAGTTAAGTTTTAGGAATTTATATGTATGATATTATCATTGTTTTAGTATTTCGGTGTCAAAACTCCATCTAGGCAATACAAACATTTCACTGTATTGTTTAAACGGCAATAATGGCTGGAGTCATTCTACCCCAACACCGAAATCCCCAGTTTGGAATTTTGCTGTTGTCCTCTGAAGACTGCATTGCAGTGCAGGACACAGATCGACCATGATAGTTCAAGGGTGATGCCAGAAAAGCTTGGCGCCTATAGGCGCCAAGCTATTCTGGCATCTCCCTTGAACTATCATGGTCGATCCTTATCTTGCTGTGGTGTGTCTGGGGTAGAATGAGTTAAGAAAGGTTGGGCGGCTTAGGCATAGTATCTAGTGAAGGGCTGGGGCCCTAGGGATATTATATGTTATTCCCAGAGCCTCTTGGGTTTGAAATTGCTGGAGCTCATGATGATCTATGCTTCTACCTGAGACCAATTTGTATCCATGTTCTCACGGATGTTTGTGGGTTTTGACCGTTGAATGAACCTCAAAATATACCGACGAGCAAAAAAAATGCGACATTTTGGAATCCAAAAATGTCGCGTTTCTTCTGCTCGTCAGTATATTTCAGAAACGAAATAATATGCGTCCAGTTGCAGGTGTTAACCCTTATCATTCGGAATACACCAGTGTGTAAAATAAGTTTAACTAAAATAGTTCAAGGGTAGTGCCAAAAACTATTCTGGCACCACCCTTGAACTAAAGCCATTGGTCTATATCCTTATCTGTAAGTACTATAATGTAGCTTGCTTATGGCAGTGTACAAATTTGAAGCTTTTAGCCTCAGTATGATATGGGTTAAAGATACCAGGTGAATGAGGGCAAGTGAGACCTCAGTGTGGCATCTACACGTTTTCTATTTTTAAAAAAAGTCTGAATCTAAATTAAATCAAGCAAATCTGAATTTGTTTCTGAACTGCCTGCAATGTTTATTTGTGAAAGACGTACTGAACAAGGACACATACACGCACGCAAACACGCACACACGCCTAAAGAAACTTAAGGACAATACATACACTTACTTTAATAGACTTTCAATATCTAATTTGTAAAGTACATGAAACGCTGTGAGCCCAAGTTCGGAAGACAGAATTAAATGTGTCACAAACAAACAAACCAACAAACTTGATGTAGAACACTAAAAAAAAATGTATTGCGGACGGACTTCAGCCCCAAAAATAAAATATGAAAAAAAAAAAAAACCGGAAAAACGAAATACAGTTATAAAATGACACACCTTCCCCTCCCTCACCCCCACCCCCCCCCCCCACCCCCCAAAAAAAAAAAAAAAAAAAAAAAAAGAAAAAAAAAAAAAAGGAAGACCTATCACAGTGGACAAAGTTCCTCGGGCCGACGACGGCCGAAATTCGCCCGCGCACAGCTATGCGCGGGCCAACTGCGGCGGTCGTCAGCCCGAAGACTTTTTACTCATGCTTTCTTTGTGCAAATTTTATCATCTATAGATGAAGAAGAAAAAATCCACACATTTTAAGGAAAATAAATATGTCCAGCTTTGCATGAAGCATGTTCATTAAAACTGATGGTCTTCAAAAAGACACCGAGGAGGATGGCCAGTGCGCATGTCAGTAAGGACGCAGACAGTACGTGGGCAGTGTTGTCACTGTGACAAGCCTTTCCGGTCGCCTGCCCTCGCACACACTTGCACAACTGAAAAATTCAATAGCAAACGGATTGATTGAGTGAGTGAGTGGGTGAGTGAGTTGGTGGGTGAGTGAGTGATATAACGGACAAACTACGGCCAGACATCGTGATAAAAACCGTTGCAGACAGCCAAAGGGTCAAATGCAAACCGTCGGTACCTGAAACGTGTTCCCGTTTCCCCGTTCAACAGTAATAGTGTAGGGACCCCCGCTGACGGGACAGCAGAAGACCACGTCTTCAATCGTGCAGTTCTCGCGGTTTTCACACGTGTTCTCTCCTGAGTCACACTGCGTCGCAGCACCTATGAAATAGGTAGATAACATAAGGGTCTGACGAGTGGTGCTTTGACTAAATGCAAATCCGCTGCGCCACCGCAGCGGATTTGCATTTAGTCAAAGCACCACTCGTCAGGCCCCTATGGTAGATATGTAGAGGGATAGACTGACAGACAGATGGACAGACAGATGAATGGGGCAAACAGTCAAACGGACGAAGACTGAGGCGGACAAACATCTGTATACATGCAGATGAATGTACGGATTGACAGACATACTGAAACGGGCTAAGAACGGACGGATTCTCTTTCACTGACACGCATACAAAATAATAGGTGTAGACATAAGTGAAAGAAAAATCAATTCCTTGCATCAATGAACGAAACAATCCTCGCGCCGAGATACGTCAGCATAGCACGACCCGAGTTAGCTGATGTCGGTCCGAGGATTTTGTTCTTGCTGGGAATATGAGTGTCATTCTGCCGTTATCTGGAAAGGTCAGTACAAACAATGAAAATCTCACTTTTATAAAATAAAAAAAATGGACATAGTTTGCCAAATAACGGCAGCATTGTCATCCTGTACCTTGTATGGAGTCCACGGCAAAGAGAAGCACTAGCCACACTCCAAGAATCAAAGCAGCCAGGCGTGTCGTCTCCATGGTAACCAGAGTGAGATGAGCTTGTCCGGGCCCTGGAATTCGAGTTGTGTGCTGGTCTGTGACGCCGTAAGGTCCAAAATCACAGACCAGCACACCTGTCTATTGAATTTCAAAATTTAAACATTGGCCTTTGGCATGGAACAATTCGAGATGACGGAAATTCAGTTAAGTTCCAAGTTGGATGCACTGATTTGACGGCCGCTGTAGGTAAACAACATTCAACATTCGATTTAAAAACTCAAATCTGCTTTTACTGAGGAAAAACGTTTCACTGAAATTAAATTTCAAAATTAAGCTTGGTAGTTCCTCTTGAAGCAACGGGTTTTACGGCTTAAAAAGAGTTCGATGTTAACTCATTCTACCCCAGACACACCACAGGAAGATAATGATCGACCATGATAGTTCAAGGGTGATGCCAGAATAGGCGCCAAGCTATTCTGGCATCACCCTTGAACTATCATGGGCGATCTGTGTCCTGCACTGCAATGCAGTCTTCAGAGGACAACGGCAGTGTTGGGGTAGAATGAGTTAAGTTTCAAACGTAACACATTCTACCTGAAGACCGAAATCCCCAAATTTTAAAGTTGCCATCTGAAGTCGGGACTGTATTACAGTTCTAGAGACAAATCGAATATGATAGTTCAAGGGTGGTGCCAGAATAGATTGGCGCCTATGGGCGCCAAGCTATTCTGGCACCACCCTTGAACTATCATGTTCCATCCATGTCTTGCTGTGGTGTGTCCGGGCTGAATGAGTCAATGTCAGATTTTTTTTTTACTAACAGCAGAAGTTGAAATATTTGTTTTGAAGAAAATCAATACTACGAGGCAACAAAACCAACCAACCACCACCACAACAACAATTGGGACTAGTTTTAAGTCATTCAGCCCCGACTCACCACAGCAAGACATGGATCGAACATGATAGTTTAAGGGTGGTGCCAGAATAGCTTGGCGCCCATAGGCGCCAAGCTATTCTGGCACCACCCTTGAACTATCATTCTCGATCTGTCGCTAGAATTGTAATACAGTCGGCCTTTAGAGGGCAACTTCAAAATTGGGGGATTTCGGTCCCGGGGCAGAATGTGTAAAAATATCAATACTCATTAGTGTTCCGGTCTCTGATTTTGAACCTGACGGCTCTAGGCCATTAAATCTAAAATGATAGACCAGTACTGATTTGCATCTTTGCGGCATGATGGCATACTTACAGTCAGTTCTCAGATTGCGCTCAGTGTACGTATCAGTGGATAATGACTGCAAGGCGTCGACTGACGTCTCTCGGCTGAACAGACCACTCTTTGCTCGACGGCTGTCAAAGTGTTCAAGTTGCTCGGCCGTCAGCTGTATATTTAGTGTGCTCTCAGACACGTTTTACGAGTGTGACTCTTTAACTCTCTCAATGCTAGTTACTGTAACAACGTCACTGAAACCTAGCACTGAGGCATATTTACTTACAGTGTGACCTTCAGTTTAACCTGGCACTGTCAGCAACTGAAATTACTCCAGTCTTCATTTAATCGAATATGATCCCAACGTAGTGCAGCAGGAGATGGATCGACCATGATAATTTAAGGGCAGTGCCAGATTATCTTGACGCTATTATGAAGTTTTGAACACTGAAGAACTGCAGTTTTCTGTTTTCTGTGGGTTTGTTTCTTTCGGTTTTGTATACTTATTTCGATTACTCCTGTTCAACACTTTCAATGCCCAGAAAGAAAAAAAACATTGCAAGAGGCATATATCTTGAAGAGCCCCCACAAATGCGGGGGCTGTTGAGTATATGTACCTCTTTCTGGTCATGTTAACCCATTCTGCCCTGACGCACTACAGCAGGAGATGGGTCGACCATTATAATTCAAGGGTAGTGCCAGATTAGCTTGGCGCCTGTCGGCGCCAAGCTAATCTGGCACTACCCTTGAATTATCACGGTCGATCCATCTCCTGCAACTGACAGGTGCTTAGTCGTTAGATGACGCCTCCCAAATTTGGGAAATACGTGCGTCGGGCTGAACGAGTTAAGTGCAAGATCCTTGGACGAGTGGGGATTTTCGGCGTATTGTAAGTTTGCCTTGTGTGCGCCGCTCTGAGGCTGCGGTATGCTGCCAGCAAAGGAGTGGATGCATACCATAAGTCAACTTCATAAAATGTATCGTCGTCTCGTTGTCATCATCGTCGCCATCATTTACTCGTGCAATGACTCCTGAAATACACACTGGGCACTGAAGTGGTTAAGGCGGCCACTACCTTGTGATGTAAGTCAGTCGGCCACCTGTTTTAAAGTGTTCAGTTTTTCCCAATTCTATGAATGTCTCGCGCAGTTTTGACTGTATAGAGTGACTATACATCTGCGTGTTGGCCTGTGATTTTGGACCTTACGGTTGTATAGCACGACCCGAGTTGGCTGTATAGCCGTAAGGTCCTAAATCACAGACCACACAAACATTAATCTTCGGACGTCATAACAAAAGCAGCACTGATTTTTATTCAAACAGTCGTCGGGTTTATTGTGGCACGTACTGAAGAAATGAATATATTACTTCATGGCACTTCTTATCTTTTCTTGCACGCGCCTATATTGGCGCTTACGTCGAATGCATGTGTATTGAATTTGAATTGACATTCGAATATTCAACGCTGAATTGATTGTGGGCAGCAACGCTTCGCGCCCCTCAAGCCCTCTCCGCAGTTGATTTAAGAATAATTATACTATAAGATAAGATATACTTGTAGATAATGTGCGTTAGAAAACTGCGGTCTTTAGAATTGTTTTCATTTTATGCACACATTCTCTAAATCAAATTTTAAAATGTGGGCTGTGCCTGTTCATATTTTTTACTGACTCCGGGCAAAAACCTGGGCGTGGGATGAAAGTTCGTAATTTTGTAGATCTTTGTTTTGTAACAACTGCGTACAAGCTGCATGAAATGATCTAAACATGATAGTTCAATGGTAGTGTGCGTCCGGTCTTGGCCGCCCATTCAACGCCATAAGCTGATCGAGCACGACCATTGTGCTGTGACGGTTGATCATTGCCGTGCAGCCATTTGGCACTGGAACTCAAATTGCCACAGTATGGACATATATCTGATATCAGTACAATCATGGCAGGTGCTTTTACCCTCTTTCACTGCCGGTCCGCAACGCCGGAGCAACAACCAAATGCAAGAGGCATGAGATCCTCATGAGCCCCCGCAACTGCTTCTTGCCGCAACCACTTTGTATCTGCATGTACCTTTGACGGCTGGGGGTCTCAAAATGCTGGTATCACTCGCATCCGTGTACATCAAAAGGACGAGGTTGTGATGTATCAGTGGCAAGGTGAGGTGAGTTTAAATCCTGCGTGCATGCTCTTCCATAGCGGAGCACCTCGCTTACTTGCATGCCGCACAGTATTTAAGCTCGATCATGCAACTGGTCGCAGGGTTGAGAGTCCGAAATAGCTCAGGCGGTTAAACGTCGGAGCAGGAGAGCGAAGGGAATCGCCGGGTCGTGGGTTCGTATCCCGTCCCGGCCCCGGTAGCTGGACTCACAATCCAGGGGAAAAAACGGATTTGTTCGGCAATAGCATGTCCGTTGAAAGGTCCTGGTAAATCAAAGTGGCACAGTTGGAGTGCGCCTGAGTTGATCAGTGTTCAGATCGTACTCCATAGGCAATAGATTTCCCTGTCCCCCCATAACCCGCCCGTCAGGGCCGTCCATTATCATTCCGGTGCCGTGGACGTTAAACACGGAACTAATCAATCAATGGTCGCAGGAGGACGAGTTTATGCAACAATGAATGATCTGCACTCGTTTCAGAGACCCGCCAATTTTTGTTTTTATGTTTTGCAGCGGCGACGGCAGCGAGGAGTTAATTCCTCCATTGCCGAGGGGGTGGGGAACCTGAACATCACACAAATGTAAGAGGCATAGATCCTCATGAGCCCCCGCAGTTGCAGGGGCTCATGAGAATCTTCGCCTATTGCCAAAAACCACTTTGTCTCCACATTTTCCTTCGACGGATGGAGCTCTGAGTGTGTGATTTCCAAAAGCACAATACGCGTTCACTGCCCAACGCGCAAAAAGCCCTCGGTCGACGTTGGCCCGATGGCCTTTTGCGCCGTTGGGTGGCAGCGTAAGGGGCCTAAACAACTCAGTCAGGTGGGGTGGATCCAGTAATTTACGGGTAATATCTTGACCTACTCGACACTTTCTCGTATAGTACCCAAATGACTCCACCCAGATACTCACTCTGAATTAATTCTTGTTGATCTGTCATGGTACTGAAAACTGGGCTGGAGCTCGATGCGACTAAGCAGTTGACGGCTGAATGAATCTGCCGTGTTTTGACAAATGAGCCACTGAGTAAGACCTACCTCCATTTTTTAAAAAGAAAATCGTATTTCCATTATTATACAATGAAAGTCTCGCTTTCTAAAAAAAAAAAAAAAACAAAAAAAAACCCCGGACATATCGGGGATTTGTTTTGCCGGATAGCGGCAAAAATCTCTTGATAAAAGAAGCCTTCGCGTAGTCTGAATAGACCTAAGGATCAAATGACGTATACAGTTGTGTTGATCTGTGTTGTCAAGGTGCATTTGGTGTTGTTGTGCTGGCAGTGATGATGTTAGTGTTGTTGGAGGGGGTGTGTGTGTGTGTGTGTGTGTGTGTGTGTGTGTGTGTGTGTGTGTGTGTGTGTGTGTGTGTGTGTGTGTGTGTGTGTGTGTGTGTGTGTGTGTGTGTGGCGTTGTTGTTGTTGTTGATACTGTTGTTGATGGTACAGTGCTGATTTTGAAAGAAAAAATAAACACCCACTAAAACAAACCGGCATAATAATAGTCACCATATACAGTCGACGATGCTTGACCACTATCATGCTGAGGCTAAAAGCTTCAAATTTGTACACTGCCATGTGCAACTAGTGGCACTGGAACTCAAATTGCCACAGTATGGACATATATCTGATATCAGTACAATCATGGCAGGTGATTTTACCCTCTTTCACTGCCGGTCCGCAACGCCGGAGCAACAACCAAATGCAAGAGGCATGAGATCCTCATGAGCCCCCGCAACTGCGGGGGCTCATGAGGATCTCATGCTTCTTGCCGCAACCACTTTGTATCCATGTACCTTTGACGGCTGGGGGTCTCAAAATGCTGGTATCACTCCCATCCGTGTACATCAAAAGGACGAAGTTGTGATGTATCAGTGGCAAGGTGCATCCGTGTACATCAAAAGGACGAGGTTGTGATGTATCAGTGGCAAGGTGCATCCGTGTACATCAAAAGGACGAGGTTGTGATGTATCAGTGGCAAGGTGTATGGGTGAGTTTAAATCCTGCGTGCATGCTCTTCCATAGCGGAGCACCTCGCTTACTTGCATGCCGCACAGTATTTAAGCTCGATCATGCAACTGGTCGCAGGGTTGAGAGTCCGAAATAGCTCAGGCGGTTAAACGTCGGAGCAGGAGAGCGAAGGGAATCGCCGGGTCGTGGGTTCGTATCCCGTCCCGGCCCCGGTAGCTGGACTCACAATCCAGGGGGAAAACTGAAACGGACCCGGCCCCGGTAGCTGGACTCACAATCCAGGGGGAAAAAACGGATTTGTTCGGCAATAGCATGTCCGTTGAAAGGTCCTGGTAAATCAAAGTGGAACAGTTGGAGTGCGCCTGAGTTGATCAGTGTTCAGATCGTACTCCATAGGCAATAGATTTCCCTGTCCCCCCATAACCCGCCCGTCAGGGCCGTCCATTATCACTCCGGTGCCGTGGACGTTAAACACGGAACTAATCAATCAATGGTCGCAGGAGGACGAGTTTATGCAACAATGAATGATCTGCACTCGTTTCAGAGACCCGCCAATTTTTGTTTTTATGTTTTGCAGCGGCGACGGCAGCGAGGAGTTAATTCCTCCATTGCCGAGGGGGTGGGGAACCTGAACATCACACAAATGTAAGAGGCATAGATCCTCATGAGCCCCCGCAGTTGCAGGGGCTCATGAGAATCTTCGCCTATTGCCAAAAACCACTTTGTCTCCACATTTTCCTTCGACGGATGGAGCTCTGAGTGTGTGATTTCCAAAAGCACAATACGCGTTCACTGCCCAACGCGCAAAAAGCCCTCGGTCGACGTTGGCCCGATGGCCTTTTGCGCGTTGGGTGGCAGCGTAAGGGGTAAACAACTCAGTCAGGTGGGGTGGATCCAGTAATTTACGGGTAATATCTTGACCTACTCGACACTTTCTCGTATAGTACCCAAATGACTCCACCCAGATACTCACTCTGAATTAATTCTTGTTGATCTGTCATGGTACTGAAAACTGGGCTGGAGCTCGATGCGACTAAGCAGTTGACGGCTGAATGAATCTGCCGTGTTTTGACAAAAGCCACTGAGTATGACCTACCTCCATTTTTTAAAAAGAAAATCGATATTTCCATTATTATACAACGAAAGTCTCACTTTCTAAAAAAAAAAAAAAAAAAAAACCCGGACATATCGGGGATTTGTTTTGCCGGATAGCGGCAAAAATCTCCTGATAAAAGAAGCCTTCGCGTAGTCTGAATAGACCTAAGGATCAAATGACGTATACAGTTGTGTTGATCTGTGTTGTCAAGGTGCATTTGGTGTTGTTGTGCTGGCAGTGATGATGTTAGTGTTGTTGGAGGTGTGTGTGTGTGTGTGTGTGTGTGTGTGTGTGTGTGTGTATGTGTGTGTGTGTGTGTGTGTGTGTGTGTGTGTGTGTGTGTGTGTGTGTGTGTGTGTGTGTGTGTGTAGCGTTGTTGTTGTTGTTGTTGTTGTTGATACTGTTGTTGATGGTACAGTGCTGATTTTGAAAGAAAAAAAAAACACCCACTAAAACAAACCGGCATAATAATAGTCACCATATACAGTCGACGATGCTTGACCACTATCATGCTGAGGCTAAAAGCTTCAAATTTGTACACTTCCATGTGCAAGCTACATTATAGTACTTACAGATAAGCATATAGACCGATGGCTTTAGTTCAAGGTGGTTCGAGGGTTCAAGGGTGGTGCCAGAATAGCTTGGCGCCTAGAGGCGCCAAGCTATTCTGGTACTACCCTTGAACTATTTTTAGTCAGACTTATTTCACACACTGGTGTATTCCGAATGATAAGGGTTAAGTCGAACCTGCAGGGTACAAAATTTTCGTTTGACTTATCCGTCGTTCGACTTATCCGTACTTATCCGTCGTTTGACTTATCCGTCGTTTGACTTATCCGTCGTTCGACTTATCCGTACTTATCCGTCGTTTGACTTATCCGTCGTTTGACTTATCCGTCGTTCGACTTATCCGTCGTTTGACTTATCCGTCGTTCGACTTATCCGTCGTTCGACTTATCCGTACTTATCCGTCGTTTGACTTATCCGTCGTTTGACTTATCCGTCGTTCAACTTATCCGTACTTATCCGTCGTTTGACTTATCCGTCGTTTGACTTATCCGTCGTTCAACTTATCCGTACTTATCCGTCGTTTGACTTATCCGTCGTTCGACTTATCCGTCGTTTGACTTATCCGTCGTCGTTTGACTTATCCGTCGTTCGACTTATCCGTCGTTTGACTTATCCGTCGTTTGACTTATCCGTCGTTCGACTTATCCGTATGACGGATAAGTCAAATTGTTCACAGAGTTGTTCGACTTAAGCGTTGTTTTTCTACGTACCAACATTAAGTTCTTAACACACAACATTAATTATGTTGAAACAGACAAAAAGAACCGACAGAAAGTTTTGTTACAAAAGCACGTCAGAATTCACTGATTTACCGAAATGAAATTAATCTCTCAGAAGCCGGAGAAAGAGATTGCGACGGACGGACAGACAGACAGACAGGCACACACCGTAATACGCGGAACTTTCGCGGCGACTTCTGTAAGCAGCTACAATTCAGGATGTTATTTTTCCCAGTGTCAATTTTCTCAAATCCATGACTCAAAGAATGTACACACAAATGAACAAAAGTTTGGACTTAAAGTTCCACAAATTCATTGCATGATTTAAACTGTATTCCATCGTTTCATCCTATTAACTCATTCTACCCCAACACCGAAATCCCCAAATGTTGCCGTTGTCCTCTGAAGACTGCACTATATTGCAGGACACAGATCCACCATGATAGTTCAAGGGTGATGCCATCACCCTTGAACTATCATGGTCGATCCTTATCTTGTTGTGGTGTGTCTGGGGTAGAAAGAGTTAAAGTAAGACGCGCCTTCTTTCCAAACAAATTGATATTACAGGAATGAGTACATTTCTTATTTCTGTACCATCAGTAATGATCAACAAAGAGAGAAGAGAGAATACGCGTAACACGGACCGACCGACTCATTCTGTGGTTATTGTCCTCAGTTCCTTATGATTGTTATGGTGTTTGGCTGTAAAACATATAACAATACTAATCAGTGACAAAACAAAAAGAAAACACCAGAAATATGACGCAATGGTGTCATTAAAGCAGTCTGCTCAAGTATGGATTTGATTGCTAAACTTTCCTGATAAAACGGGTTCTCAATGTTGCCGGTCTTGCCTCAGCGGAGACTTTTCTACTCTGTTCACAATCTATGTGAATATGCACAATGTCGTTGGAACTCTCCTACGCTCAAAGGAGAACTGAGGAGAGCAGATAAGTCTGTCAGTCATTGTTCAAATTTAGACTACACAACTTGTTAGCTTTTTTCTTCAGCATTTTTGTAAAACACTCTGAGAACATTTCAATACAATGCCGCAGTATTGCCAACTATTGATCCGCTATTGTCAGGAACAGGTCGCTTGCACGCAAGCACGCAAGCACGCACGCACGCACACACAATTTTGTTTAACTCATTCAGCCCGGCGTACGTATTTCCCAAATTTTGGAGGCGTCATCTAACGACTATGCACCTGTTGCAGAAGACGGATCGACCATGATAATTCAAGGGCAGTGGCAGATTAGCTTGGCGCCGACAGGCGCCTAGCTAATCTGGCACTGACTACCCTTGAATTATCATGGTCGACCCATCTCCTGCTGTAGTGCGTCAGGGATGAATGGGTTAATGACGACTTAAGCGTTGTTCGACTTAACCGTTTTCGACTTAAGCGTATGGGACTGTAATCATATAAATATAGATACTATTATTCAGAGAATGCATGTGTGCGTGTGCGTGTGCTTGTGCGTGTGCGTGTGCCCGTGTGTGTGTATGTGTGTGTGTGTGTGTGTGTGTGTGTGTGTGTGTGTGTGTGTGTGTGTGTGTGAGAGAGAGAGAGAGAGAGAGAGAGAGAGAGAGAGAGAGAGAGAGAGAGAGAGAGAGAGAGAGAGAGAGAGAGAGATTTCCGTCTAATGCATTAAATACGTTGTCGTTATACAAGCATGCATGAATCGAAAATAAAACAATAAGATCAGATCAGTATCTAGCCATTTGTCATGTACTACAACAGTGTGCTGATCTGTGATTGTGGACCTTACGGTTGAAACCGTAAGGTCCACTATGACAGACCTGCACACGGACATATCCCTTGATCACAGTGATTGCGTCGCAATCCGCGTTATGTTATAAACAGATCGCACTCAGCCAAAACCTTTTATGCATGCTACGAACATCAGATAGCTTTCGCGCAAAGTTAAACCAGCACAGCACTTCAGCCATCATGGTCTATTCAAGAATGAGTTAACAGGTAAAAGGTTATCGTCGGCACGATTTAATTTTAACTCATTCAGTCATGGTGCCAGTTGACTTGGCTGTTTCTACACTCTTCGTTAATTAAAAAAACAAACAAACAAATAAACAAACAAACAAACAACCTATAACAACAAACAAACAAACAACCTATATGTCCCAGGAAGATGGATTCAAAGTGGTGTCAGCTAGAGGTATAGATACTCATGACTCGCCCCCGCGACTGCGGAGGCTCATGAGGATCTATACCTCTTGCAGTTTTGTGGTGTTTAAAATTTCTCGGCACTGAACGGGTTAACCCTTGGGGGGTCGGCAGCGCTGTTTTATTTTTTTTTTAATCGCTACGGACAGCCAAACGGTTAAAGTTGACACTTTTGTTTGTCAGTACTGATAGACTACAGTTAAGTGCATGTGAACGAATACTACAAAAGCAAAATTGTATGTATGTATTTTTTATATATATATATATATATATATATATATAATTATATATATTTCAATTTAGTTTACTGCATAACTTTTATTCTATGTGAATTTGCTTTGATGCACACTTGTTTGTGATTGTTGTTGGTGGTGGTGTTGGTGTTGGTGTTGCTTAGGTTGCGCTTTCGTATGATCAGATATAAAACATGCCGTGGTATTGTTTCTTGTTTCCGCGAAACGATCGATTTGTTTTTGTGTTTTGGTTTGTGTACCAGCGAATCGCTGACAGTGTGGACATATACTTCATACAGAATCGCACGACGGGCGAGTAATCCATATATACGCTTGCACGATGCCACAGGGATGCGCAAAAGAGATAGATAGCGAAAGACGGCAATTGTGACTGCTGCGAAAATTTCGCAGACTATTACAACGGGTTCTTCGCTGCCAACGGACGTACATTTCGTTTCTAACATCTGTATTCACTGAACGACGCCAACAAAAACACAGCTGTGCAAAGAACAGAGCTACAAACGTCGCGGGGGCTCACGAGGATCTATGCCTCTTGCAGAACTTAGATCGCGTTCGTTTTTTCTCGGCAGTCAAGAGGTTAATGGTTGTTTTCTGCTTCAACTTAGACTTTTCTACCCTTCTTTTCACAAGCCGGGAGGAGGAGAGGGGGGTGTCATTTTATAACTGTATATTTCGTTTCGGTTTTTTTTTCTTCATATTTTTATTTTTTTTATTATTTTATTTATTTATTTATTTTTTTTATTATTTTTTTAAATTATTTTATTTTATTTTATTTATTTATTTATTTATTTATTTATTTATTTTATTTTATTATTATTTTTTTTTTTTTTTTTGGGGGGGGCTACTTCGCATTACTTTTCTTTTAGTGTTCTACATCAAGTTTTGTTTGTTTGTTTGTGACACATTTAATTCTGTCTTGTGAAATGTGTGTAGGCACACGTTAACTCATTCAGCCCGACGGCCGTATTTCCCAAATTTTGGAGGCGTCATCTAATGACTATGCACCAGTTGCAGGAGATGGATCCACCATGATAATTCAAGGGCAGTGCCAGAATAGCCGACAGGCGCCAAGCTTATCTGGCGCTACCCTTGATTTATCATGGTCGACCCATCTCCTGTTGTAATGCGCGCTTAGAGTTATAATTATTATAAGATAAGCGCATTATAAATCCCGTAATTATTATTATTATTATTATTATAATGCGTCTGGGCTGAATGATCTATACCTCTTGCGGCTGGGTGGTTTATAAAGCTTTCTCGCAGTATGGGGAGTTAAATGCAGGAATATGCACTGCGGTGGAGAAGCACTCGGAAAATCTGGACCCACAAACTGATATTAAACAGTACGGACAGTGAACAGTGATGCTGCCATGGCCCTAACACCAACAGAAAACCTCACCTGCGCTGTGTGTCTACAAACATTCGTCGAACCTAAAATATTACCGTGCGAGCACACCTTTTGCAGAAGATGCTTAGAAACCGTAACCCTGGGGCCCGCCGAAGTCCGATCGCTGAAATGCCCAACTTGCAAAAAGCGAACGATCATACCGAAAGGAGGGGTGGCTGAGCTGACCAGTAACAGCGGGGTCGCAGACGCAGTTCAGAAAATGGAGACTAAGGTTGATAAGTGCGACACACACGAGGGGGAGAACAAGGTCGCTGCTCAGTGGCTCTGCGTGTCCTGCGATGCGCTCGTGTGTTCCGCGTGTAGATCGAGTAACCATGGAGACCACGACGTTCAGAACATCCCAAAGGTCATTGCCAGGGTGAGGAATGACCTTCAGGACCACATGGTGCGCCTGGTGGAGTGCAGGCGTTTCTTGGAATCTGCAATGGTCAAGGTGAGAAACTGAAACATCCGAATACGTGATAGTGCCCTGGTTTTGGTCAGTCAGTCTAACAATTATTCATATCTTTGACCATATACCTTGCGTATTTCCTGCTTTGGCCAAGTCAGGCTTATCGTGACAGCTTTCACTTCCACAGAAGGAAAAAGACAGCTCACGGTCACTCACTCATTTACCCACTAAATGAATGATCGAATGGGTGAATGAATGTTAGAATGAAGGAATGAGTCCATTCATCCTTTCGCCCGTCCGTCCCGGCCTCCATCCATCCATCCGTCAATTAATCAATGAAGAAATTAGCCTCCTGATAGATACACACTCAGACGCTCGGCGGCATTTGCATTTAACTCATTTAGCCCCGACACACCACAGCAAGACATGGATCGAGCATGATAGTTCAAGGGTGGTGCCGGAAGAGCTTGGCGCCCATAGGCGCCAAGCTATTCTGGCACCACCCTTGAACCATCATGCTCGGATCTGCCTCTGAAATTGTCACACAGTCCTTCAGAGGGCAGCTTCAACATTTGTGGATTTCGGTCCTGCGACAGAACGCGTTGATTCAGCTTGTGATCTTTTGTGCCCGCAGAGGGTCCACGGTCAATCGGAAGCTGTGCTGGAGAAGAAACGCACGCTGGTCACCATGTTGACTGACAGAAAGAGAAAGGTCATGCAGACGGTCGACAGGGTCTTCGAGAACGCAATGGCTTCCCTGAACCAGTCTGTCTCCAGCATCGACGATTTCATTGAGCTGGACGAGTGGGACATAGAAAATCGCCTGAAAACGGTGAAAGAAATTCAGCAAGAGGTCAGTTTGACGGACTGCCATTTTTTTTACCGCGTGCTGGTCTGTTGATTATTTGGACCTTGCAGCTCCAGGACGTAAGGTCCAAAATCACAGTCCAGCACACGTCGTCGTCGCTGTCGTCGTTGTTGTTTTTGCTGTGTTATTTACCTATTTATCCCGCACGAACTACAGCAGGAGATGAAGCGACCATGATAATTCAAGGGTAGTGCCGGATTAGCTTGGCGCCCCAAGGCGCCAAGCTAATCCGGCACTACCCTTGAATTATCATGGTCGATCCATCTCCCGCAACTGGTACGTAGTCGTTAGGCGATACTTCCAAAATGTGGGAAATGCGGCCGTGTGGTTAAAGGGGTTAAACACGGGCGTGAGTGTACACTACTTGTTTAGGCACCGCACTGATTAATCCATATCCTACTGAGGCTAAAAGCTTCAAATTTGCACACTG
This sequence comes from Semisulcospira habei, assembly GCA_036245525.1. Lineage (NCBI taxonomy): Eukaryota > Metazoa > Mollusca > Gastropoda > Semisulcospiridae > Semisulcospira > Semisulcospira habei. Next base: position 159,660,108 of record BTPG01000005.1, read on the forward strand.
CCATAGGCGTCAAGCTATTCTGGCACTACCCTTGAACTATTTTAGTCGAACTTATTTCACACACTGGTGTATTCCGAATGATAAGGGTTAAACGACTCAGTCCCGACGCACTAGGCCTACAAACATGATGTAACCATGGGTCGAACATGACAGTTCAAAGGTAGTTGCAAAAATAGCTCGGCGCTTCAAGATGCCAAGCTATTCTGACACCATCCATGATAAATCGCAATCGATCTCTCTGCTGAACTCATAGGACAACGTCCACATTGCAGTCTACCCACATTAACGAATTTGACACACACATTAGAAACGTGAAACGTTTAGGGCTTAACGTCTTTTGTCCAGCACGAAGATGATTTCAAAGACGGGGCACCGAAAAGAGAATTGTACAAATTTTGACCACAGCTGGGTTTGAACCCACGACCTTTCGGGCGAGAGTCGAACGCTTTAACAACTGAGCTCCCCAGCTCCCCTGACACACGTCAGAGAATTTAGACCCGTATAAAGACATTTTGACACTAAGGCTATCGCATATTTGTCCTTCCTTTTTTTTTTAATGCACTGTTTTCGAGGAAACACGAGCAATATTAATCCGGTCAGTGCCGAGAAAATCTTAACACCACCCAACTTCGAGAGGTATAGATTCTCATGACCCGCCGCAGTTGCGGAGGCTCAACAGGATCCATGCCTCTTCCTGATATCACTGTGAATCCATGTTCCTGGAACAGCTCGGACATTTTGGTGTTGAATTAACAAAGAGTGCAGAAACACAATCTGCGTCAACGGGCACTGAACGGCTTAACCCATTTAGCACCAACGCCCTACAGCAGGAGATGGATTGGCCATGATAATTCAAGGGTAGTGCCAGATGAGCTTCAGGCGCCAAGCTCACCTGGCACTACCCTTGAATTATCATGGTCCATCCATCTCCTGCAACTGGTACATAGTCGTCAGGAAGCACTCCCAAAATCTGGGATATGCCGCGGCCGTGGGGTTAAATGGGTTAACCTCCTGATTTCCGAACAACGTTTATTACACCTGAGCACGCGACCCAGCTTTTGCAGGGAAGGCAGCAATTAGACACTCACGTAAGTACCGGAAAATGTATATACTAACTGCAAAAATATATGAAACGATTCTTCATATAATTCAAGCAATCGTTCTCAGGTGAGACGGGCGTTTGACAAAGGCACATACCGAGAAGTCTCGAAAATCCAAGACGATATCCGCCATGGAAGAGGCAGTTTGGAAAATCTTCAGAGTCTGACTTCGAACCTTCCTGGCCACACCGACCGCCCCGTACTCGTGTTTGACGACGACAGTCCAATCGCAGAAGTTGTCCAACTGTTTATTGGCCACGTGGTCACCTTCCAGCCAGTCAGGATGAAACCAGATGTGACGATCACTCGGGAGTTCCGTTGCTTTGAGGACGAGCACGAAGATGTGCAGGTAGGTAGCAGATTGCGGTTACTTTCAGACAGTTCTAAAACTTAACACACCCCGCACTTCTCACAGCATAAACGTAACCCGTGGACTGTCGGTAGCGCTTTTTGTCGCGATGATTCCTGTTGGAATCATCGCGACAAAAAACGCTGCTGACAGCCAAAGGGTAGTACAGGAAAGTAACAGCAGCCACAGCTTCCAAAACAAACAAACAAACAAACAAACAAAACTGCATCTGTAAGTATTCCTTATAATTAACACATTCCAGACTAACACTGATACGCGCCTATTTGCCGCGTATCTGTATGCGATACAACTGACTTGTCTTGAATGCAATTTTCAGTCAGTCAGAGCTAGAGTCTGTATCAGGCGCTGTTCACTTATCATGACTTGACGTTATAACGTGACAGTATACTGACCAGTTAAAATGCTCCACAAAGAGTTATGAGACTTGATTAGGGTCATGCACCAATTCTGGCTTATTGCGGGTGCCAGTTCAAATGAACACGTCAAAATGTTCCAAGCCAGTAGGTCGCGGCCATGTTTTTTTTTTGTTTTGTTTTTTTTCGTCTGGCAAATGTCCTTTCCCTACCCACGTGCAATAGTGCGTCCCTCGGGCCACCCGAATATGGGCTGATGCATCAGTCGTGTCGTTCATTCTGACCCTTTTACCCATATCATACTGAGGCTAAAAGCTTCAAATTTGTACACTGCCATATGCAAGCTACATTATAGTACTTACAGATAAGGATATAGACCAATGACTTTAGTTCAAGGGTGGTGCCAGAATAGCTTGGCGCCTTGAAGCGCCAAGCTATTCTGGCACCACCCTTGAACTATTTTAGTCCAACTTACTTCACACACTGGTGTATTCCAAATGATAAGGGTTAACAGGTCACCAAATCTCTTCAGCCATACTCCATTTTGAAACATTTAACACTTTGTCTGTCGGTAGCTTTTTTTGTCGAGGTGATTCCTATAGGAATCACCTCGACAAAAAGCGCTACCGACAGCCATCGCATTAAAGCTCTGTTTCCTTGGCGATGCCCCCGAAAGTAGTTGTTTTGTGCAGGCTATGTGTGTCCGGGAGGACGGGCGGGTATGGGTGGCTCACGGCTACATCAGCAACAAACCCGACTCCGGGGTGGGGCAGCGGGAAGGCTGGGTGGGGCTCCACACGAAGCATGGCGCCATAGAGAGAAAAGAGGTCACCAGGGGTCGGGTCTGCATCGCTGCGGTCACCAGCAACATAGTCATTGTGGAGGGAAAGCTCGAGAAGGCGCGGTCCATGACCCCAGAGAAGACGAAGGTGTGGGAGTACGCGGGGCAACCATTGCTGTACCGCGTGTACTCAAAGCGCCAGGCAAGGTATTTGAACCAAACAAGCAGAAACAGACTGCCAAAAGAGACTCTTTCGCCCTTTCAAAGATTTCGCACAAACACTATCTGCGGCCAGTGACACTGAAAGGATTAAATTATTAATGTTTGCTGCTCTGCGGTTCTGGACCTTACGGATTCAAGCCGTAAGGTCCAAAATCACAGACCAGCACACAAAAATATACCTTGAGAACATCAACAAACTATCAACGGCGCCGTCCATGACCGCCGCAGAAGCATGGTGTGGAAAAACGCGGGCAACCCGGTCCCTTGCTCTCCCGCGTATATTCAACAGCACCGGGCAAGGTTTCACTCATTCTACCCCAGACACGCCACAGCAGGATAAGGATCGACCATGATAGTTCAAGGGTGATGCCAGAATAGCTTGGCGCCCAAAGGCGCCAAGCTATTCTGGCATCACCCTTGAACTATCATGGTCGATCTGTGTCCTGCACTGCAACGCAGTCTTCATAGGACAACGGCAAAATTTGCGGATTTCGGTGATGGGGTAGGATGAGTTAACCCTTTTAGCGCCATGGGCGCATTTCCCGAATTTTGGAAGTGTTACGTAAAGAATATGTACCACTTGCAGGAGGTGGATTGACCATGATAATTCAACGGTAGTGCCAGATTAGCTTGGCTCCTGAAGGCACCAGGCTAATCTGGCACTACCCTTGAATTATCATGGCCAATCAGTCTCCTGCTGTAGGGTGTTGGCGCTGAAAGGGTGGCTGTCGGTAGCGGTTCGTGTTGTCGTTCAAGGGAAGTGTTTGATTAGCTTTGTGCTTTTTCTAGTGCCAGGTCAAAATCATAAACACACACACACAAATACTGTCAAAGCAGGCGGAATATCAGTGTTATGAACTTTACCCAGGGAAATTTTAAACTCTAAATGATCTTCTGTTTGTGACAGGACAAAATTCACCATTGCCAATGCCCTAAATAGTCACACGCCGCGGCAGCACCTGTTTATTTGAGGCGGGAAGGGGGGAGGGAAGGATTCAGACCGCAATAGTTCATTGTCCCCAGTGTCTGGTTAGCTTTTTACTTCGTGTTCTAGTGTCAAGATATTCTAGATTAATGTCAAGTTAATCTGCTTTCACTCACTCGACTCGGGCCCGCTGCATTCGGATACGCGGCATGAAGCCGCGTATCAGAATGCAGCACGCCTCGAATGAGTTAATCGAAACTACACGCGTACGTTACACAACAAGGTATCGTCTGGAAATTGATGCTTCCAGAGCCGCGGTTCGTATACAAGCAGTATTACTTCCTTCGGAAATTCTCGACAGCATCGCGCTGTCTTCTGACGAAGACAGCGCAATGCTGTCGAAAATTTCCCGGCGAAGTTAATGAGCTTACATTCCGAACTAGTAATGCTCGTTGATAAATGCATCATATTGTAGGCGCAAGGACCACTGAGCGAACACACATCCATTGTCAACCAAGTTGGTGAACATCAGTCTAATCTCGTTCCCCCATTCTTGCTGGATCTTTCTTGCCTTTCTGTTTCTCTGGACGCAGGTTTTCTATTGGCGTCGGCCTTAAAGGAGACTGTGCTCTGAGATCGCTGAAAGTCGTAGGAGAGGATGAGAATACTCTACGAACCTCAGGCACTAGGCTGACAAACATCTCTGCCAAGCTGCCCGTAGCCATGGACGTCAGTCAAGACGGGAGCTTCTTTGCCGTGTTGGAGGACGGGAAAGACCAGGTACTATTTATTTCATATATATAATTACTCAGGCTTTCTTTTAACCCTTATCATTCGGAATACACCAGTGTGTGAAATAAGTTTGACTAAAATAGTTCAAGGGTAGTGCCAGAATAGCTTGGCGCCTCGAGGCGCCAAGCTATTCTTGCACCACCCTTGAACTAAAGCCATTGGTCTATATCCTTATCTGTAAGTACTATAGGGCAGTGGGCAGATGTTCACATCTGCACGGGACATAGACGACCCCGCCCTCCACGAGTCGCCTGCTGCCTTGCAGGCCTGGCCGCTTGGCTGCGGAAAGGCTTAGGGAGGAAACCCCTGACATCAAAGCCCCCGTGTCTCCGGGGAAGGCTTTTGAGCCAGAGACTAGGACAAGGACAGTCTGATATAAAACCTACGACCCGAGGACCTCAATGCCATCGTCCCAGCTTGCTAGGCCATGGCAGATGAACCAAGGGTTTAAAGGGTGGGGCCAGTACTGCGCACACTGCACTCCACCAAAAAGCTCCACCGCGCAGGCTTTAGGAAACGTCCACGGACCATGACACTGACCATTCCAAGTCCTGTAGCGACGGGCGAGGGGCGAAACGGCAGGTGAAAGATGTCACTGGAAGCCGCAGTCTCAAACCTGCATAATAATAATAATAATAATAATCGCATTAAATAGGCGCTTTATCCCAATTGAAAATCGGCTCAAAGCGCCGCCGCGAACTAACCCAACAAGCACGCTCACGTGAATCACGCGCATTCACTCACACACTGTACATAAACACAGAACATTCACGTGGTGCTAAGGGCAAGCTCAAGCGAGCTACTGTAGGTTTTGGAAATTCAGAATCGTTTGTATTTGAAATTTGATTAAGTGGGCTGAAACTGATACCAAAGTCGTGGGGGAGGAAGAGCCGGAGTACCCGGAGAAAGAACCCCCGCATACAGGCGGTTCAGGATATTGGTCGCCTGATGTTGACCTGGGGATGACAACATCACTCGGCACACCCTGAACGACCAAGCAGCCTTCTCTAGGGACAGCACTGCTTGCTCCACACGGAGAGGGGCCTAGAAAAGGTGGCCTAACCAAAGCTCGTCCCCTCGCAACCCCAGTTGGCTAGCCGCGGTCAACGGGCATCTTCTCCTGCGGTCAAAAAACAAGAAAGAATAACGGATCCACTCTCATGACGACCACGACCGGACTCAACGTAGCATGCTGGAACGTCCGAACCATGCTCGACAAAGCAGACAGCGGACGCCCTGAACGTCGCTCCGCCCTCATTGCCCATGAATTGCGGAGGTTAAACATCGACATCGCCGCGCTCAGCGAAGTACGCCTTCCGGACGAAGGCAGCCTCCAAGAACTTGGTGCTGGGTACACCCTCTACTGGTCAGGCAGGCCTGCATCAGAAAGACGGCTCTCAGGCGTGGGTTTCATGGTCAAGACATCCATTGCGATAAAGCTGGAAAACCTACCAACGGGCCACTCAGACCGCATCATGTCCATGCGCCTCCCACTGAGACACCAGCAACACGTCACCCTTCTCAGTGTGTACTCCCCAACCCTCCTGGCAGAGCCTGCTGAAAAGGACAAGTTTTACACTGACCTGCGCAGCCTCCTACAGAGTACCCCTGCAGACGACAAAGTCATCATCCTTGGCGACTTCAACGCCAGAGTGGGCCAGGACTCTGAAGCCTGGAAAGGAGTCCTCGGCAAGCATGGCGTGGGGAACTGCAATGACAATGGCCGCCTACTGTTGGAGTTCTGTGCGGAGCAGCAACTGGTCATCACCAACACTACTTTTCAGCAAAAGGACAGTCGAAAGACCACCTGGATGCATCCTCGCTCCAAACACTGGCACCTTATCGACTATGTCCTAGTGCGTCAGAGGGACCGCAGTGACGTCCTCCTCACCAGAGTGATGCCCAGCGCAGAGTGCCACACTGACCACCGACTTGTCCGCTGCAAACTCAGGCTCCACTTCAAGCCAAAACCCAAGAAATGGGGGCCCCCCAAGAAAAAGCTTGATGTTGCCAGCCTTCAGCGTGACGATGTGAAAGCTGCCTTTCAGACAGATTTACAGCGCAGGCTCAAAGACACAGCGGACCCAGTAGACTCCTCCCCTGAAACACTTTGGGAACAACTGAAAACTGCTATTGCAAAATCCTCTGCAGAAGTCTTGGGTTTCGCCAGAAAGAAGAACAAAGACTGGTTTGACGAAAACGATGTAGAGATCCAGGAACACCTAGCAAAAAAAAAGAGCCGCCCATCAGGCCCACCTAGCCCAGCCTTCCTGCCCTGTGAAGAAGTCTGCCTTCCGCCTCGTCTGCAGCAGTCTACAGCGCAAGCTCAGAGATCTCCAGAATGAGTGGTGGACCAGACTTGCACAGAGGACCCAGCTTTGCGCTGACAATGGTGACTACAGGGGCTTCTACGAAGCACTGAAAGCAGTGTATGGCCCCAGGCACCTGGTACAAAGTCCTCTGCGAAGCGCGAATGGCCAGGCACTCCTCACAGATAATACCTCCATCTTGAACCGCTGGTCGGAATACTTTCAGAGCCTCTTCAGCGCTGAGCGCACTGTTCAAGAAGCAGTCGTCCTACAAATCCCACACCTCCCAGTAAAGGTTGAATTGGACGAACCGCCCACCGCTGAAGAGACCCTCACAGCCATCCACCAGCTCAAGAGTGGCAAAGCAGCAGGCATTGATGGAATACCGCCAGAGATCTGGAAACATGGAGGCACAGCACTGCACAACAAGCTCCATGACCTCTTTCTCTGCTGCTGGGAGGAAGGAACACTACCAAAAGATCTCCGTGATGCAGTCGTTATCACCCTGTACAAGAACAAAGGCGAGAAGTCTGACTGTTCCAACTATCGGGGAATTACCCTGCTGTCCATTGCTGGGAAAATCCTTGCGAGGCTGCTCCTGAACCGGCTGGTACCTGCCATCGCTGAAGACCAACTCCCAGAGGGTCAGTGTGGCTTCAGAGCAAACAGGAGCACCACCGATATGGTCTTTGTGCTGAGACAGCTACAGGAGAAGTGCCGCGAGCAGAACAAAGGGCTGTACGTAACATTTGTCGACCTAACAAAAGCGTTCGACACTGTGAGCAGGCAAGGCATGTGGCAGATCCTGGAGCGACTTGGCTGTCTCCCAAAGTTCCTCAACATGATTGTCCAGCTACACGAGGACCAGCAAGGCCAGGTCAGACTCAACAATGACCTCTCAGAACCATTCCCTATTCTCAACGGCGTAAAGCAGGGCTGCGTGCTGGCACCGACCCTCTTCACCATCTTTTTTAGCATGATGTTGAAGCAGGCCACAGTGGACCTCGATGATGACGATGCAGTGTACATCAGGTATCGTCTCGATGGCAGCCTGTTCAACCTCAGACGACTGCAGGCCCACACGAAAACCCTAGACCAACTGATTCGTGAGCTGCTTTTTGCTGATGATGCTGCCCTCGTTGCACACACAGAGAGAGCCCTGCAGCGCATCACGTCTTGCTTCGCAGATGCTGCCCAGCTCTTTGGACTCGAGGTCAGTCTGAAAAAGACAGAGGTCCTCCATCAGCCGGCACCCAAGACAGTGTATCGCCCTCCTCACATCACCATTGGCGAGTCTGAACTAAAGTCAGTGCACCAGTTTACCTACCTTGGCTGCATTATCACGTCGGACACCAAGCTGGACAAAGAGCTTGACAGCAGGCTGGCAAAAGCGAACAGCGCTTTCGGGCGACTTTTCAAGCGGGTGTGGCACAATCAACAGCTGAAAACAGGCACCAAGATCAGCGTGTACAGAGCTGTGGTCCTCACCACCCTGCTGTATGGTTCCGAGTCCTGGGCCCTCTACCGCAGCCAACTACGACTCCTCGAACGCTTCCACCAGCGCTGCCTGCGTACCATCCTGGGCATTCACTGGAGTGACTATGTCACCAACGTCGAGGTCCTTGAACAGGCTGAAACTGTGAGCATCGAGGCTTTGCTGCTGCGGACACAGCTCCGTTGGGCGGGGCATGTCTCCAGGATGGAGGATCATCGCCTACCAAAGATCACACTGTTCGGCGAGCTTGCTACTGGACACCGTGACAGAGGGGCACCAAAGAAGAGATACAAAGACTGTCTCAAGAAGTCACTCAGTGCCTGCCAAATCGACCACCACCAGTGGTCCTCGCTTGCTGCGGACCGTGACACCTGGCGCTCCACCATTTACAAGGCAGCTGTCTCCTTTGAGGACTCTCGCAGAGCTGGCCTTAAGGACAAGCGGCTCAGGAGAAAAAACAGAGATGCCGCAGCTCAGAACCCTGGCCATACCTTCCCCTGCAGCCACTGCAGTCGAACCTGCCTGTCTCGGATTGGCCTCCGCAGCCACGAACAAGCCTGCAGACGTCGTGGTCAACTCCTATAAAATCTTCGTTCGCGAAGTCAAGCCAAGAGAAGTACTATAATGTAGCTTGCATATGGCAGTGTAGAAATTTGAAGCTTTTAGCATCAGTACTGATGATATGGGCTGACGGAAAATTGTCTGTATTTGACGGCCAAATTTTGACAGAGACGGAAAAAATGGAAGGCCGTCCGTCCCCGGGACGGATAAATGTTGAGAAAAAACGAAACTTTTCCTGCCGCGTTTCAAGTACGCGACGGACTGTAGACGGACTTTTTGTCATGCTGTCCGTCCCGTTGACGGACGGACAATTTTCAATCTAAGCGGAAAGCCTGATCATCCACTTATTTATGGCGCTGATCTATGACTTTAGACATTCCGGCTCTATGCCGTAAGGTCACGTGTGCAAAATTATATATACCAGCGGTGTTTGTATATGTATGTATGTACGTATGTATTTATTAATTTATTACTTATATATTCATATATTTATTTTGTATTTACTGTTATTACTATTATTTACTATTTTAGCTCATTGTGCCCGAGGTACGACTAAATACCCACATTTTGGAGTTATCCTCTGATTAGGATTCAGAACTGAAACAGATCCGGCGACGATGATCAGTAGTTGAAGGGTCAGTGGTGGCAGAAGAGCTTGGCGCCTATAGGCGCCAAGATATTCTGCCACCACCCTTGAACTATCATGGTCGAGCCATATCTTGCTGTGGTGTGTCGCGAGCAGAATGAGTTAAGGGGCGGGTCCGCTACAGTACTCAAGTTTCTTTGACTGCTGTTAATATGTGTTCCTTCTGGTGACTTTGGTGGCGAGAACGGATATCTGTTTAAATCTTTTCCCCAAACCCTGTTTCGGGCCGGGAATCATTGGGAAATGCATGTACCCTCTCCCCTGATGTTTTTTCGTCAATAGCCTATACATGTAAACGGCAGAAACTTCGTTCAAGACTAAGACACTGAGGGACGGAGGGGGGGGGGGGGGGGGGGGGGGGCGAGGGGAGGGGGCAGGGGGGAGGGATGTCAATTGTGTTATAAATTTTTCACCCATTTAACACTCAGGGACGCATTTCCCAAACCATGTTAGTGAAGGTGTTACCTACAGGCGCCGAGCTCATCTGGCACTACCTTTGAATTATCTGGTCATTCCATCTCTTTCTGTAGGGTGTTGGGGCTAAATGGGATAACTAATTCACAGATGGCGTATATTGTATGATAACATGACAATACAAAGACAAAGGACTATTTTTCCACAGGTGTTTCTCTTCAGCTTAGACGAAAGTGCTCCAATCACAACCTTCACGCGCCCTTACGCATCGTACCGTCCGGAATCACCCACTTTCAAGCCAAGAGACGTCTGTTTTTGGCGCCTGGGAGGCCAGGAGGTGCTGGTGATCGCTGATTGGCTGGGCGATGTACTACACGTGCTTCTAGTGACCAAAGATGGCTACCAATTCCTGGGTCACGTGGGGTCGGAGAGTGCTCTGCTCTTGAAGCCATCGGCCTTGAGCACCGACAGTAAAGGGAGACTGTGGGTTGGGTGCAGGTTTGGGTATGTCCTGACCCTTCAAGAGTGCATCAAGTGACGTTTTCCCCATGAACTGCTGACGAGTGCGAGTTGACAGTACCGAATAAATAAGATTTCTCTGACTGGCTGACTCAGACAGAGAGAGGGGGGGGGGGGGGGGTTCCGAGAACTCGTATGTACTGTAGAGTATTGTAGAGGTCACGTTTACACCCAAACGGCTCCCAACAACAATCGAGAGCGAAGTCACGGAGTGTTTTCTATGCTTATTGTAGAAGCTGGTTAAAACTCATTCTACCCCATCACCGAAATCCCCAAATTTTGGCGTGGTTGTCTGAAGACTGCATTACAGTGCAGGACACAGATCCGGCGACCATGATAGTTCAAGGGTGTCGCCAGAATAGCTTGGCGCCCATAGGCGCCAAGCTATTCTGGCATCACCCTTGAACTATCATGGTCGATCCTTATCTTGCTGTGGTGGGTCTGGGGTAGAATGAGTTAATTCATTCAGCCCGACGCACGTATTTCCCAAATTTTGGAGGCGTCATCTAACGACTATGCATCTCGTTGCAGGAGATGGATTGACCATGATAATTCAAGGGTAGTGCCAGATTAGCTTGGGGCCGACAGGCGCCAAGCCGCAATCTGGCACTACCCTTAAATTATCATGGTCGACCCATCTCCTGCTGTAGTGCGTCAGGGCTGAATGGGTTAAGCCTCCGCAAATGTAGATGATTCGTCCGCTTTCGTTGTTGGTCGGAGTCGCGATTCTGTCCAAGGAAACCTCACTATAACATGATCAACACGCCTATGTTTCTCCTTCAATCTTCTGCCTTGTCGACTTTACCCAGATCACTACATGTAGTTCAACCCCGCCGCCGCCGCACCCCCCCCCCCCTCCTCAAAACACACACACACACACACGCACACACACACACACACACACACACACACACACACACACACACACACACACACACTGCACACACGCACACACACACTGCACACACGCACACACACACACTACACACGCACGCATGCGCGCGCACGCACGCACGCACGCCGCACGCACGCACGCACGCACACATACACACACACACAAACACTTCTGTTGTTACGGTTTTCGGCTAGGGACACAGGCTGTAACAGCAGGAACTTCTGTCTTTATCTTCTCTTTCGGTCGTGAAACGTGAGTGCAATTTTTGGGATTCGTGATTCGCAAAATAAATCGTCGTGAATCCGTGATGTCACACCCCCCACCCCCTCCCATACCACCTCCCCTACATATCCATCTACACGACACATGCAAGAGCTTATGGGAATCTATGTGTGATGTCACACCCCCACCCCCTCCCATACCACCTCCCCTACATATCCATCTACACGACACAAGAGCTTATGGGAATCTATGTGTGATGTCACACCCCCACCCCCTCCCATACCACCTCCCCAACATATCCATCTACACGACACAAGAGCTTATGGGAATCTATGTGTGATGTCACACCCCCACCCTCTCCCATACCACCTCCCCTACATATCCATCTACAGGACACAAGAGCTTATGGGAATCTATGTGTGATGTCACAACCCCACCCCCTCCCATACCACCTCCCCTACATATCCATCTACAGGACACAAGAGCTTATGGGAATCTATTTGTGATGTCACAACCCCACCCCCTCCCATACCACCTCCCCTACATATCCATCTACATGACACAAGAGCTTATGGGAGTCTATGTGTGATGTCACAACCCCACCACCTCCCCTACATATCCATCTACAGGACACAAGAGCTTATGGGAGTCTATGCGTCTTACTTGTCCCCTCACTTTCAGTGTATCACTACATGCATATAATTATGTCCTTCACTGATGCAGAATGATTAATATTACATGCATATAATTATGTCCTTCACTGATGCAGAATGATTAATATTACATGCATATAATTATGTCCTTCATGCAGAATGATTAATATTACATGCATATAATTATGTCCTTCATGCAGAATGATTAATGGGTTTTCAGTCAGCAAGTTTCGAAAACGTATGCCCGCTTTTGGTAGCGAATGAAGTTAAACCGTTTAACTGACGGTATTGAATCCGTCTCCACGAGTAACAAATGAATTCAGACATATTTTGCCGGCTGCGAAAGATTCAAGTGGGGTTACAGCCATTTTGCACTATCAATTGCAATAACTTGACCATCTGTTTCTTTAACTCACTCGCGGCCAGCCGAATCCGGATGCGGCTGGCCGCGAATGAGTTAGTAAAGCGATCAGATCTGCTCGCGGCCATGATAGGCAGGCTTTTAACGGATTCCTACAATTCGCCGATACAACGCCGTTCATGTTGACATGCCGCGGCTATCATCCATTTGAGCCGGTAGGCACACGTGCCAGATATTTTCCCGCACTGCTGTATGAGCGTAACAGAATGACTGAACTCTCCTGCGCAAAAAGGAGAAGAAAATAGAAAAGACTTAATCTTTGCGACATTCAAACGTTATCATTTAAAGCTAGCGTCCAGCATTATTGTAAGACATACTAAGAGATATTACAATCTATTGAACTCTCTACTGTAGGTCGCTTTGAAGCGGATCTACGGTGTTCGCGCTGTGGTGTTTTTTTTTTTTTTTTTTTTTTTTTTTTTTTTTCAGGCAGCAGTGCTTTATGATAAGATAGTTTATTGCCATATGTTCCATGTAAAAAAACACTGGACGTTCTTGACGATGTCAGTTACTAAGACTAAAATAACACACACACACACACACACACACACACACACACTCCCACACACACACACACACACAAACACACACACACACACACTCCACAGAGAGAGAGAGAGAGAGAGAGAGAGAGAGAGAGAGAGAGAGAGAGAGAGAGAGAGAGAGAGAGAGAGAGAGAGAGAGAGTAAACCGAACTCTAAAATATGATTTTTATGCTAAATACTAAGCAAATACTGGTATTAAACACGGCGAACGGGCACCCCTCACTGATTCAGTTATAAGCTGACTGTACACATTCCGACAAGTTCTCAGTCACTCGCCGCTCGCGCTCTCTCCAATCAATCCGGCAGCTGATCAGAGAGAGCGCGAACACTGGCCAGAGGGAAAAACTGTTGCGGAATCTGCTGGTCCTGGTACTGATAGACCTGTACCTACGCCGGCCCCTGATGGTAAAAGTTGGAAAAGCTCATTGCCAGGGTGGGTGGAATCACTGGAAATAAGACTTGCTCTACGTAAGAGACGCTGCTGGAACAGTGATTCCAGGCTAGGAAGATCTCTGCCTATAATTTTTGAAGCGGTCTTGACCACCCTGCTTAGTCTGATTTTCTCTTTGGCCGTGATGGAACCATACCAAACCGTGATCGAAAAGGTGAGCACGCTCTCAATCACAGCTCGGTAAAATTGCATCTGATGTGGGCACTGAGACCGAAACTTTTCAGACGTCACAGGAAGAACAAGCGCTGCTGTGCTTTTTGGATGATGAAGCGAGTATTTTCCTCCCACTTAAGGTCACATGACAGAGTAGTTCCAAGAAACTTAACGTTCTTGACAGTTTCAATGATTTCACTATTGATCACAAGGGGGAGGGGGAGGGGACTGTTTCTTTTTAAAGTCCACAATCATTTATTTTGTTTTGCCAGTGCGTAGTTCAAGGTTGTTGTTATTACACCAGTTAATTAGAGTCTCAACCTGACTTCGGTAGACGGATTCGTCTGAGTTTGTAATGCACCCCTCCACTGTGGTGTCATCTGCAAATTTCAAAACTTTAGTACTGGTGTGACATGAAGCACAGTCATAAGTAAACAGGGAGTAGAGCATAGAGGAGAGAACGCACCCCTGAGGCGTGTCCGTGGATAAAAAGAGGGTGGACGACACATTTTCACCAATTTTAACGACCTGTGGTCTCATCAACAAGAAATCGAGGGTCCAGAGGCACAATGCCTCTGGAACTCCGATTTGCTGGGTCTTCTGGTACAGTTTGGATGGAATAATGGTGTTAAAAGCAGAACTGTTTGTTTGTTTGTCTATTTTGACAAAGGGTATTTACCCGAAATATTAATAAATTGTGTTGTACCCGTCTTTTCTAAGCGTGTTTCTTCTCCGTTGGGTACTTCAAAAGCAGAACTGTAATCAAAAAATAAAATTCTGGCATACGTTTTTGGGATTTCAAGGTGTTGTCAAACATAAAACAAACCAAGTGACACCGCATCCTCCACGAAACGTTTTTCGCGATACGCGAATTGAAAACAATCCACCAGAGGATCGGTAAGTGTTCTCAGAAACCGGAGGACCAGGCGCTCGAGCGTCTTCATGACAACTGAGGTCAGAGCGACCGGTCTAAAGTCGTTTAGAGAGGACACATTGAATTTTTTTCGGAACAGGAATGACGGTGGATCTTTTGAAACATTGAGGAACAATGCACTGAGAGAGAGACATGTTGAAAATGTCAGTAAAGACGCCCGAGAGCTGGTCCGCACAGTTTCTGAGTAAGCGTGGAGAAATGTTGTCTGGACCAGCAGCTTTCCTGCTGTCAAGACGCTCAAGCATGCACCTGACAGGGGCGTCTAGAACAGTGAAAGGTGGGTTCTCAGTATAAATCCTCACCACAGAAGGAGCCTGGTGGGGTCGTATTCTTTTATCAAAACGGCTATAAAAGTCATTCAGAGTGTATGGGAGAAACGCATCTGTAACATCAGCAGACTTGGATGCTGTTTTATAGTTTGTAATGTCTTTGAGGCCTTGCCAGATGTCTCTGGGGTTACTAGCTGCGATCCTCTGTTCTAGTCTGTCTCTGAAGTTGCGCTTAGCAGTCTTAATTGCTTTTTGTACTGCATACCTGGCTTGTTTGTACCTTTCTCTGGCGCGGTCCGTGGCGCAGTGGTTAAGGCGCCTGCCACCAATGCTAAAGGTGCGAGGTTCGATTACGGGTTCCGGCGTCGGATTTTTCTCCTCTAGTAAGTGTCACCGTTAATTCGGGCGGACCGTCGGGGGTTCTTTCTCCGGGTACTCCGGCTCTTCCTCCCCCTCCACTTTGGTATCAGTTTCAGCCCACTTAATCAAATTTCAAATACAAACGACTTTGAATTTCCAAAAACTACAGTAGCTCGCTTGAGCTTGCCCTTAGCACCACGTGAATGTTCTGTGTTTATGTACAGTGTGTGAGTGAATGCGTGTGTTTCACGTGAGCGTGCTTGTTGGGTTCAGTTCGCGGCGGCGCTTTGAGCCGATTTTCAATTGGGATAAAGCGCCTATTTAATGCGCTTATTATTATTATTATTATTATTATTATTGTCTTTGTACTCGTCATGTTTTTCCTGGAGTTTGTGTTTAATGTCTGCCGTAAACCATGGCTTGTCATTAGAAAAAAAAACTCTTGCAGGTCTTGTTGGGAACACAGAGGCTCTCACAGTCTCTGTGTACTCTTGAATGTCTGATGTTACCTCAGTCCTTAAAAACATCCCAGTTGGTGCACTCTAGACAGCCACGGAGTGTTTTAGCTCCCTCAGGTGACCACTGTTTGATTGTTTTTACTTTTGCTTTTGTACTTTTGAGTTGTTGCTTGTATGCTGGCACAAGATATATCATGGCATGGTCTGACTGTCCGAGTGGAGCACGGGCGATGGAACGGTAAGCGCCTTTCATGGTTGAATAACAATGATCTACAATTCAGTTTACCGTCTCTAGTGGCACAAGATACTTGCTGTACAAACTTAGGCATCTCTTTGCTAAGATTAGCTTATTGAAATCGCCAGCGACAACAACAAAAGAGTCAGGGTTTGAGTTCTCTGCCTGTGTAACAACATCACACAGCTGCGTTATCACGGCTTTCGTGTTCGCCTGTGGTGGGATATACACGGCAATCAAAATGACACGTGAAAACTCCCTCGGCAGGTAGAATGGGCGACAGGCAATAGTCAGTCTTTTTAGGTCAACACTACACGTTTTTGACAATACCTGCACGTCTGTAGCCCAGGGATCGTTGACCAGAAAACACACACCCCCTCCACGAGATTTACCAGTAGCGTCTTGAGGGCGGTCGCCACGGAAGATGGAAAAGCCAGTTGGCTGAACAGTAGAGTCGGGGACCGTCCGCCGAATCGAGCAACGTTTCAGTAAAACAAAAGAAAGAACAGTCCATGAAATCTCGTTTAGTACGTAGATGGCACAGTAGTTTGCCAGTTTTATTTCGAAGAGATCGAACGTTTGAAAGAAACATGGCGGGTAGCGGGGGGGAGGGGGGGGGGGGGCGTAAATTGCGACGGCGAAGTCTCACCAGAGCTCCGCTCCTTTGACCCCGTTTTCGCACATGCCGGCCACGATCTGTGTCAAATGTGTCCCAGAAACGAGCATTTCCATTCAAGTCACATTCACTCAGCGAATCTCTGATGTTGAAGAGCACATTACGGTCGTACCTGTGGCGAAAACTGAATGTCTCCTCCAGCAGAAACGCCAACGGCACAAGCATCCCAATCACAAGCACACCTGACATAGTGTCGCCATAGGCCGGGGCCATCTTGAAAAGATGATTGAAGCCTTTGATGCTGATGGCGATATTCCATAGCGTTGGATATTAAACAACAGAAGTTTGTTGGAGTGACTATTACAGTGAAAACACCTATTCTTTTCCTGTCGCCCGAACTATGTTCAGTTCAACCATTCACAATCTTAGCATTGCCAGAATGTCTGTAACACCATAATTTGTCCTAATAAAGCAGGATTTAGATATAGCAACATGTTGACTTGTACCAGTACACTGCATAATTTATTAATGCTTTGGCTGTTGGTAGCAGTTTATGTCGCAATAATTCCGGAATGATCGCGACAAAACCCTCTACCAACAGTCAAAGGGTTAACTCTTGTGCATGCAGCCACATGTACTGTAAACAGTACCGGTGGCTGCATGTATAGGAGGGTTAAACTGCACACTGGTTATCTAAACAGCATCAGAGGACAGTTTTTTTTATGGGGA